>CM059428.1:94248753-95448753 GCA_030390025.1 Squalus acanthias | reverse complement strand
GGAGAAGTGGCAGATGGCTTCTGCAATCTCACATGCAGCTGCCATCTGTTTCATCCTAAGGAGAGAGTCATTGGAGAGCCTGGGTGCATGGGCTCACCTTTGGACAGTGATTGTCAGTGTTTGACAGCACCTCAATGCTGTCAAACACTGACAATTCATCTGTCAAAAAATTATGGTGTCTGTCACTTTAACAAAACCGGCAGATGAAGCGTCATGCACTGACGTCATCTGACACCGACTTTCCCTTAATTGGCCGGCAAGCCCGCAGGGTGGGCTTAACAAGGCCAATCAAGGGAAAATAGCGTCTGTTTGTCAGACGTCGCTGGGGGCGGGACTGAAACCCGAAAACCAGCAGTCCCACCTCGACCTCCCGATCTAAGGTAAAATCCAGCCCACAAAGTGTTCTGAAGTGTGCACATGGTCAGTAGTGCTGCTGTTGTCTGCGCCAGTTCCACATATTTAGATGAGGCAGATCTTGACATCAATCAGTGTGCAATGCTGATTTGACGCACAATCTGCCATTTTCAATGTCGCTGCTCCTTTTAATGTCCTCTCCTAATCATGACCAGCTGACCATGCGTTCAGCAGCAGGAAGAACTCCCCAGCCACGCTATTTAAAGGGATCATCAACAACTTGCAGCTGACTAGCTTTTTCAGTTCTAATGGCTCTAAGTTTGTGCAACTGTTTGGAGCTTTCTAAAGTTATGAGGTGAGAGGGAGTTTGCTGCAAGTGGAGAATGCCTGGCTTCTAATTTAAAGGCTTCTGCACACACCACTTGCTCACAGTAATGGAGGCTCTACTTGCAGTCCCCCTTGGAGTATGACAGGAAGATGGAGCAGAGGCAGCGAAGAAGAGGACAAGATGCTCGCAGAGGGAGGAGGAAGAGGGGCAGGAGGGCTCTCAGCAAGAGGCCTTACCCAATTAGTGTCTTCAGGGAGCACTTCTTCCTCCACTTAAGCCAGGAGCAGTGTATTAGGAGGCTCTGTTTCACCAAGGAGGTTGTCACAGAACTCTGCCACCTCCTGCAACCAGACCTGCAGCCTCAGAGCAGGGCGACCACGGCTCTCCCAGTGGCCCTCAAGGTCAAGGTCACCGTGGCCTTCAATTTTTTCGACACTGGATCCTTCCAGTCTGGAACAGGCAACACAGTTAACATCTCCCAGTTCGCTGTCCATCGCTGCTTCCGGGAGGCTCTGCACTCCAGAAGGGACTTCATTGTCTTCTCTCAGAACAGAGAGAAGTAGGACAAGCGTGCATGTGGCTTTGCCAGGATAGCGGGCTTCCCCCTGGTGTAGGTTGCCATCGACTGCACACACGTGGCTTTGCGGGCGCCGTATACCAATCCTGAAAGGTTCCGTAAACGCAAAGGCTACCACTCACTTACTGTGCAGTTGTTGTGCGACCAAGCCCAGCGCATCATAATGGTGAATGCTCGCTATCCTGGAAGCAGTCATGATGCGATCATCCTGCACCAGTCCAGTGTGCTAGCAATCTTCAAGCCACCACGTCACACCCGAGGGTGGCTGCTTGGAGACAAGGGCTATCGGCTCTACACCTGGCTGATCACTCCCCTCTGCAACCCCACCACTCGTGGCCAGCACTCATATAATGACAGCCATGCTGCCATGAGGAATGTCATCGAGCAGACCATCGGAGTGCTCAAGCAGTAGTTCTGCTACCTTGACTGCTCGGTAGGAGCCCTCCAATACACGCCGGAGCAGGTGTCCCATTTCATGGTGGTCTGCTGCATGTTCCACAACTTGGCTATCACGAATGCACAGCCGTTTCCACCAAGGGTTCCGGGACCACCTCAGGAAGAGGAGGCGGAGGAGGAAGGTAGGAGGCAGGTAGCACATCCCCATTCTGGACAGGCTGTCCATGAGCGTCTCAGCAGACTCCGGTTCCAGTGAATGAAACCCCAGATCCCCGTTGCTCACCACTTCCCCAGCTCACCATCCCTCTGTCATGGAACATCACAGTGTTCTCCTGGTCACAAAGCTGCAATGAGACCCACCACAAAACACACATTCCAGACATAATTTATAAATTTATCAAATTCAAATCAAAAAAATAAAGTCAACTAATCACTACTTTTATCAAAAAGTATTTGACAAATTATTTCTGTTAGGGGAGTCAGATGTACCCTAACAGAAATAATTTGTCAGATACTTTTTGATGCAGGATCTGTGCATCATTTTCATCACATTGAGAAGAGACAATTGGAAAAAAGGGCTATGTATTCTCATACAAAATAACACATAATTCAGGAATTTTAAGAAAGTGGTTTCCCCGCTATTTGGAAACACGCCACTTCCTTACCGGTTGTGAGAGTGATGGCATTGGGGCCGACGAAAATCGCCTGGAAACTCTGTGAGTCCTGAAAGAGCAATTGGGGAGAGAGAAAGA
The DNA here is from genome assembly GCA_030390025.1 of Squalus acanthias. Classification (NCBI taxonomy): domain Eukaryota; kingdom Metazoa; phylum Chordata; class Chondrichthyes; order Squaliformes; family Squalidae; genus Squalus; species Squalus acanthias. Next base: position 95,446,346 of record CM059428.1, on the reverse strand, counting down.
AAGCAACACAAACTGGGGGAGGGAAGGAAAAACACAAATTGGGGCGGGAAGGAGAGAGAAACACAAACTAGATAGAGGGAGAGTTCATGTTGGCCTGTGATGTGTGCTGTTGTATAATGTGTTTTATTACTGGAGTCAGGCAGCTTTGGTGCTTCTCCCTGAGGACTGAACCTCACCACCCCCCCCCCCCCCCCCACCCTCCTATAGCTGGGCTGCAGCTGTGGAGTATGGGAGTCAGTGAATTGAATTAGGTTGGATTTTGGTTTTATTTATTTTTTTGTAACTTGTGCATTGTAAAAGGTAATAAAATTGTACAAAAACTTTAGCTAGAAGTTATTTATATTGATGATGTTTGTGTTGTATCAGTGGAATTTACTTGGTGTTTCTCATTTGTAGAAACATCACAGGAATAGTCTTTATTTAAACATTACTGATCCTTAAATCTTTCTATTCTTTTGAGCTTAATTTATAAATTATGTTATTCGTCACACTATAAAACCAAAAGTTAAATGTTTTATTCGAGGCTTGGTGATACTCACCTAGGGTAAATGCAATAACATTTGTAAACAGTGGGTGACTCTCACATCATCAAATGCCATGTGATTAAACATCACATGAGCGGTGTCACATGAATGAATGCCATGTGATCAAATGTCACAAGAAATAGGAGCAGAAGTAGGCCATATGTCCCCTTGGCTGAACTTCTACATCAACACCACTTTCCCACCCCCACCCCTTCCCCATATCCCTTGATTCCCTTAGTGCCCAAAAATGTATCGATCTCAGTCATCAATATACTCATCAACTGAGCACCCACTGCCCTCTGGGGTAGAGAATTCCAAAGATTCACAACACTCTGAGTGAAGAAATTTCTCCTGATCTCAGTCCTAAATGGCCGACCCCTTATTCTGAGACTATGACCCCTAGTTCTAGACTCTCTAGCCATGGGAAATAGCCTCTCGGCATCTATTCTCTCAAGCCCTCTAAGAATTTTATATGTTTCAATGAGATCACCTCTCATTCTTCTAAACTCCAGAGAGTATAGGCCCATTCTACTCAATCTCTCCCCATAGGACAACCCTCTCATCCCAGGAATCAATCTAGTAAATCTTCATTGCACCTCCTGTAAGGCAAGTATATCCTTCCTTAGTTAAGGAGACCAAAACTGTACACAGTACTCCAGGTGTGGTCTCACCAAAGCCCTACATAATTGCAGCAAGACTTCCTTACTTTTATACTCCAACCCCTTTGCAATAAAGGCTAATATACCATTTGCCTTCCTAATTGCTTGCTGTACCTGCATGTTAACTTTCTGTGATTCGTGTACAAGGACACCCAAAACCCTCTGAATACCAACATTTACTCGTCTCTCACCTTTTTAAAAATATTCTGCTTTTCCAAAGTGGATAATTTCACACTTCCCCACATTATACTCCATCTGCCACCTTCTTGCCCAATCACTTAACTCGGTCTATGTAATTTTAATAGATTTGTCAAACACGATTTCCGATTCATAAAACTATGTTGACTCTGCTGAATCATATTGTGATTTTCCGAGTGCCCTGTTACCATGTCCTTAATAATAGATTCTAGCATTTTCTCTACTACTGATGTCAGGCTAACTGGCCTATAGTTCCTTTTTTGTCTCTCCCTCCTTTCTTGAACAGTGGGGTTACATTTGCCACCTTCCAATCCACCGGGACTGTTCTAGAATCTAGGGAATTCTTGAAGATCAAAACCAATGCATCCACTGCCTCTGCAGCCACCTCTTTTAAACCCTAGGATGTAGGCCATCAGGTCCAGGGGATTTGTCAGCTTTTAGTCCCATTAATTTCTCCAGTACTTTTTCTTTACCAATATTAATTACTTAAAGTTCCTCACTCTCATTAGACCCTTGGTTCCCCACAATTTCTAGTATGTTTTCTACTGTGAAGACAGACACAAAATATTCGTTTAACGTCTCTGCTACTTCCCCATTATAATTTCTCCTGTCTCTGCCTCTAAGGGACCCATGTTTACTTTTGCTAATCACTTCCTTTTTACATAGTTTTTAAAGTTCTTACAGTCTGTTTTTATATTTCTTGCTAGTTTACTCTCATACTCTATTTTCTCCCTCTTTATCAATTTCTTGGTCATCCTTTGCTGATTATTAAAACCTTCCCAATCCTCAAGCTTACTATTCTTTTGACAACATTGTAAGCCTTTTCTTTTAACTTAATACCATCCTCAAACCTCATGGGGTAGTGGTCGAATGAACGATTCGAGCGAACGCAAGCATGCACATTGAAAGTTACACTCGATCGAACGAATGATCGCGTGGTGAACGATCAAACGAACGATTCGAGCGAACGCATGCAGGCGCGCACTTAGACAAATCATACGCACGTACGCATTCAGACATACATATTGGAACTTACGCTCGATCGAACGAACGAACGAACGCTTGAATAAACGAACGAACAATTGAATGAATGATCGAACGAACAATGCCAGTAGGACTGGCGTAAAACGGGGGTTTTTTTTGGTTTATTGGAATAAATGTTATCCGTAGCATTTAATTGGATTATGATGGTGCTATGTGTTTGTACACTGTGGTGTTGAAATGGTTTTTGTTTTATGTGGAGTTAACTTTGAGATTTATTATTTTAAATCTAAAAAGTTGTGTGGTATTGTTTAAGAGTATTTGTACTGTAAACATTATTGATTATTTGTAAAAAAAAAATGACAATCGAAATCCATAAAGCTGTTTTTTAAGGCTTTATTGTGATCAAGGAATGAAAAGGTTTACTATGTAATTGATGAGTTGTATAAGTACTATTGTACTTGAATAAAAAGATTAATGACAAAAAAAATACCATCCTTAACTTTTCTAGTTAGCCATGGTTGTACCACTTTTCCAGTGGAGTTTTTATTTCTCAAGGGAATGTATATCCGTTGAGAATAATGAATTATTTCTTTAAATAATTGCCATTGCTTATCTACCATCATATAATTTAATCTAATTTCCCAATCTACCATAGGCAACTCACCCCTCATACCTCCATAATTGGCTGTTTAAATTTAAGACCCTAGTTTCACACTTAACCACATCACTCTCAAACTTAATATGATCTTCTATTACATTATGATCACTCTTCCCCAGAGGATCCTTTACTGTAAGATTACTAATTAACCCTGTCTCATTACACAATACTAGACCTAAACTAGCCTGTTCCCTAATTGGTTCCTCAACATATTGTTCTAGAAAACTCTCTCAAATGCATTCCATGAACTTGTCCTCCAAGCTACTTTTGCCAATTTGGTTTGCCCAGTCTATATGAAAATTATAGTTCCCCACGATTATTGCATTTCCCTTGTTATATGCTCCTCAAATTTCCTGATTTATACTCTGTCCAATACTATGATCACCATTAGGAGACCTATAAACTACTCCCATCCATTTTCTCTGCCCTTTGTTATTTCTTAGCTCCACCCATACTGATTATTTGTCCTGATTTTCTGGGCTAAGATCTTTTCTCACTACTGCCTATATCTCATCCTTTATTATCAGGGCTACCCCACCTCCTTTTCCATTTTGCCTATTTGTTTCTAAAAGTCAAGTACCCTGGAATATTTAGTTCCCAACCTTGATCACCCTGCGTCTCAGTAATGGCTACTAGATCAAACACTTTATTTTTAGTTGTACGATTAATTCATTTATTTTGTTATGAATGCTTCATGCATTCAGATATAGTGCCTTTAATTTTAACTTTTTACTATTTTTCCCTGATGTGGCCTTAGTCAATAATAATTACCATTGTTAAACTCTCTTTCCCTTCCTCAAACAATCTGCTTGATTTTACCCAAATCAATACTCTGCTCTACAGCTTTGACTTTTCGCTTTAGACTTATAAATTTACCCTTACCTGAACCCTCCCTCCATGCCTTGTCAAATGATTAAATCTCCAGGAATACATCAAACCAGAGTTGGCAACCCTACTGTGTATTCATGTTACATTTTGGTCTTTACCTTCTTACGCTGCATAATTTTGACTCATAGCTCAGCTCATTTTCATAAGTGAGGCCCAACTCCCAGTAATGTACCTGGGAAATGAACAACAACAACAACAATAACTTGTATTTATATAGCGCCTTTAACATAGTAAAACGTCCCAAGGCGCTGCACAGGAGTATTTTAAGACAAAAAATTTGACACCAATCCACATAAGAATAAATTAGGGCAGATGACCAAAAGCTTGGTCAAAGAGATAGGTTTTAAGGAGCGTCTTATAGGAGGAAAGAGAGGTAGCAAGGCGGAGAGGTTTAGGCAGGGAATTCCCGAGCTTAGAAGCAACAGAAGGCACGGCCACCAAAGGTTGAGCGATTATAATCAGGGATGCTCAAGAGGGCAGAATTAGAGGAGTGCAGATATCTCAGGGGGTTGTAGGGCTGAAGGAGATTACAGAGATAGGGAGGAGCGAGGCCATGGAGGGATTTGAAAACAAGGATGATAATTTTTAATTCAAGGCGCTGCTTAACCGGGAGCCAACGTAGGTCAGCGAGCATAGGAGTGATGGGTGAACGGGACTTGGTGTGAGTTAGGACGTGCGCAGCCGAGTTTTGGATGACCTCAAGTTTATGTAGGGCGGAATGTGGGAGGCCAGCCAGGAGTGCGTTGGAATAGTCAAGTCTAGAGGTAACAAAAGCATGGATGAGGGTTTCAGCAGCAGATGAACTGAGGCAAGGGCGGAGATGGGTGATGTTACGGAGGTGGAAATAGGCGGTCTTAGTTATGCTCGGATATGTGGTTGGAAGCTCATTTCAGGGTCAAATATGACACCAAGGTTGCGAACAGTGTGGTTCAGCCTCAAACAGATGTTAGGGAGAGGGATGGAGTCAGTGGCTAGGAAACGGAGTTTGTGGCGGGAACTGAAAACAATGGCTTCAGTCTTCCCAATATTTAATTGGAGAAAATTTTTGCTCATCCAGAACTGTATGTCGGACAAGCCGTCTGACAATTTGGACACCGTGGAGGGGTCGAGAGAAGAGGTAGTGAGGTAGAGCTGGGTGTCGTCAGTGTACATGTGGAAACTGACGCTGTGTTTTCGGATGATGTCGCCAAGGGGCAACATGAAGATGAGAAATAGGAGGGGGTCAAGGATAGATTCTTGGGGGACACCAGAGGTAACGATGCGGGAGCGGAAAGAGAAGCCATTGCAGGTGATTCTCTATTATAATTCGATAGATAAGAATGGAACCAGGCGAGTGCAGTCCCACCCAGCTGGATGATGGTGGAGAGGCGTTGGAGAAGGATGGAGTGGTCAACCATGTCAAAGGCTGCAGACAAGTAGAGAAGGATGAGGAGGGATAGTTTACCTTTGTCACAGTCACAAAGGATGTCATTTGTGACTTTGATGAGAGCCGTTTCGGTACTGTGGCAGGGGCAGAAACCTGATTGGAGGGATTCAAACATGGAATTGCAGGAAAGATGGGCACAGATTTGGGAGGCAACAACACGTTCAAGGACTTTGGAGAGGAAAGGGAGGTTGGAGATGGGGTAGTAGTTTGCAAGGACTGAGGGATCAAGGTTTGGATTTTTGAGAGGGGTGATGACGGCAGATTTGAGGGAGAGTGTCGGGGGTGGCGGTGTGTGTCAGCTTCACCTCTGACTTCTGAGCGGTTCGAATCGCTCCCACACCCTCGGTTCTAGACCTTGGACTTATTTGGGGGTTGTGACAAAAGTGCAGCAGACAACTGGTTTGGTGCAAGAACTTTGATCTTTATTCAAGAGAGTAAAACATAACACAAACACTCTTAACACTCTAATAAAATGGGGAACACTTCGGCACAAACAAGGGAAATAACATTAGAAGAATACTTCACCCCTCCCAATCCCACTTCCCTAGCTAGATTGGACTCTAGAGAACCAGGGATAATGCTCACTAAACAAATCCTTGACAGTTGAGCTGGTTCGCGGTTTCGGGTTTCGCTGGATTGGATTTATCGGGTGAGTACCCACTTTTCCTCTGTTAGAGGTAGGGTTTAGAGTCTTTTAAGTGAAAAGTTTCGTAAGGCCCTTGTTGCCGCGAGGTGTCTGATGGTCACTGGAACTGTTGCTCTGGTTTCTTCTTGCGTGTCAGCCTGCTTCTGGAGCTGTTGGCCTTCTTTGTTGAACTTCTTTCTGTTGCCCCCTCGCCTTGTTGAACTGTCTTCTTCAGAGCTGTGGAACTGCCTTCTGCCGGACTGCTTGCTGGCTGAAGTAACCAAATATATGGTTATGCTGAACTATAGTATTAAGGAATGAATGCAGTAAATATGCAAGTTGTAAGTGGCAAAATGGCTTACAGTTAAAGTCTGGTGAAACTAAACACAATATGCTTGCTTTGCAGAAGTAACATGAGTCTGTCACAAGGTCAGAGCCTTCCTGCTTTGCAGAAGTAGCTTGAAACTCTTGCTAAACCAGTAACTATTATCTTAAGAAAGTATCTTACTGAACAAACCATCTGGCCAGAGACAAAGGGCGGTTGTTGCAGCAGTAGACCAAACCAAGGCTACAATCTCAGAAGGTCCTGGGACCAACTGATAACAAAAATGTAATTAATTGGGAATGTAGGGAGTGATTCCACATGTCATGCGATTTGTAGGCGGCAGAAAGGATGAAATGTTATTTTTATATTTGTCATTCAGCAATAAATCTGATAGGATGCAGAGCTGGGCCGAAAAATGGCAGATGGAATTTAACCCTGATAAGTGCGAGGTGATTCATTTTGGTAGGGCAAATTTGAATAAGGATTACAGGATCAACGGCAGGGTTCTGAGGAACGTGGAGGAGCAGAGGGATCTGGGGGTTCATATCCACAGATCTCTGAAGGTTGCCACTCAAGTGGATAGAGCAGTAAAGAAGGCCTATGGTGTGTTGGCGTTTATTAACAGAGGGTTTGAGTTTAAGAACCGTGAGGTTATGCTGCAACTGTACAGGACCTTGGTGAGACCACATTTGGAATATTGTGTGCAGTTCTGGTCACCTCACTATAGGAAGGACGTGGAAGCATTGGAAAGAGTGCAAAGGAGATTTACCAGGATGCTGCCTGGTTTGGGGGGGGAGGTCTTATGAGGAAAGATTGAGGGAGTTGGGGCTTTTCTTTTTAGAGCGGAGGAGGATGAGAGGCGACTTAATAGAGGTTTATAAGATGATGAGGGGGATAGATAGAGTGGATGTTCAGAGACTATTTCCTCGGGTAGAGGCAGCTGTTACAAGGGGGCATAACTATAAGGTGCATGGGGGGAGATATAGAAGGGATGTCCGAGGTAGATTCTTTACTCAGAGAGTGGTTGGGGTGTGGAATGGACTGCCTGCTGTGATAGTGGAGTCGGACACTTTAGGAACTTTCAAGCGGTTATTGGATAAGCACATGGAGCACACCAGAGTGATAGGGAGTGTGATAGCTTGATCTTGGTCTCGGACAATGCTCGGCACAACATCGAGAGCCGAAGGGCCTGTACTGTGCTGTACTGTTCTATGTTCTATGTTCTAAATCTGTATACATGATAGCTTTGTACCCGCCCCTAGGGCGGGATATGATTTTTGTGTATAATTGTAAATGTTGCTAGGGTAACGGTGGAGTCCGATCGGTTCTCCCCAGGCCTGTCAATAAAGGACCGTTTTGAACCATTTCTCGGAGTCTGTCATCTGTATCGAAGCTAAGCGTCGACCTAGTATATCACTGGGTCCGCTTCCAGGTTACATCACTGATGAACTGTAACTGTTGAACTGCTTGTCTCCTTGAACTTGTTTCTGTTGAACTGTGTAACTGTACTGGAGAACTTGAACTTGAACTGTTGAGAACGGGCCTTTAATTATACCCATTGAAGCTTCCTTATCTGCATGCCAAATAAAATCCTTGTAAGATTTTGGAGGGCTCGTTAACAGTAACTGGTTTGTAAATGTGTGAAGTGGTTTCAGGATGGCTCCATCCTGTCGATCTGTTGTTTAATTGTAGTTGAATTGTCCTCATGTTTTGGGTTTCTTGACTGGGCCTAGGATTTCTATAGAGTAGGCCGAAGTAATCTGTTTTATGCATGTCTTTAATGGGCTCTGTAAATTTGGGTGGAGACTGTTTTCCTCGGGTTTATTGTTAGGATGCTAATGTCTGATAGGGGCTGATTTAAACTCCCAGCGAGATCATGCGGTTCCCCAGACAGTTTCCATTAGCTCCAATACCCAAACTGGTTTTACAGATGCTGAACCCACCTCCCTTCACAGCCTTTTCTCCCTTACAAGCCCAGACATATGTTTTAAAAATACCAAATCTTGGTTTTTGCTCAAAATGTCCTTCGGTTAGGCCCAATGCACTTCACCACCCTGTAATAGCTATAAAAGAGTCCAAAGTCTTTTTCCTTAGGGTTTTTCTTAGAGTTTAGGGGATCTGTGAATTTTGAGAATCTTACAAGAGGGGGACAGTACCTGAGGAGAGAGAACTGTTAACAATATCAGCCAGCATGGGAGCCAGAAAAGGAATTGGGTGGTCAGCAGTTTGGTGGGAATAGGGTCGAGGGAACAGGAGGTGGATCTCATAGACAAGATGAGCGCAGAGAGGTCATGAGGGGAGATCGGAGAGAAACTGGAGAAAGATGTGAGTTCAGGGCTAGGGCAAGGGGGAACGTTAGAGGAAGTTTGGCCCAGTGGGCTAGGGGAAGGAAGGGAAGTGGCAGAGGCAGCTGAACGGATGGTCTCAATCTTAGAGACAAAGAAGTCCATGAGCTCCTCACGCTTGTTATCGGAGGTGAGGGTGGAGGAGACAGGGGAGAGGGGTTTAAGAAGACGGTTAGCAGTGGAGAATAGGAGCCGGGGTTTATCTTTGCATTCCAGAATGATTCTGGAATAGTGAGCAATTTTGGCAGATGAGAGCAGGGCCCGATAGTGCTTTATGTGGTCCAGCCAGATCTGGCGGTGAATGGCTAAACCAGTTGTCCGCCATATCCGTTCAAGTCTGCGTCCCTTGGACTTAAGGGAGCGAAGATGAGAGCCGTACCGGGGGGAACGGCCAGGGTGAGAGAGGGTAAATTGTTTTAGTGGGGACTAGGGCATCAAAGATAGTGGTGAGGGTGTGGTTGAGCAAATTGGTAGCTGCAGAAATGTCATGGTGAATGGAGGGCCAAAGGCTGGACAGTTGGGATTTCATAAGTGCAGTTGTAAGAGTTGGGAGAGAGTTTTTTCCAGGGGCGGACACAGAAGGAAGTAGGGTTGGGGGGTGGGGTGGGGGGTGGAAGGGGGATGTGGGTGGAGAGCGATATGAGGAAATGGTCATTGACGCCCTTATCTGCAATTGACACGATGGGAGTAGCAAGGACATGAGAGATGGCAAGGTTGAGGGGGTGGCCGTGAATATGGGTTGGGGAGTTTACATGGAGGGAAAGATTAAGGGAGGATAGTGAACTTAGAGGAGAGAGAGCATGATGAATTAAGATGGAGGTTGAAATCACCGAGGATGAGAAGTCGTTCGGTGCAGAGGCTGAGGGAGGAAAGCAGTGAAGATATCTCAGTAATAAAGTTTTTATGGTATAACAACAGAAAACGCTGGAAAAACTCAGCAGGCCAGGCAGCATCCGTGGAGAGAGAAAGAGAGTTAACGTTTCAGGTCGATGACCTTTCATCAGAACTGTGAAGAGCCGGAAATCAAATAGATTTAAGGCCAGAGTAAAGCTGGGAAAAGGGGGAGGGGATAAAAGAACAAAGGGGGAGATGAAGAGACATAAAGAGACATTAAGAGATATGCAAGGCTAGAGGTGGTGTTAATGTGACAGATTAAGGCTGAAAGAAGTGTGAAATCCACTGGCAGAATGAAGGACAGCTGCCAGCTTCTAGGAGGAAAAAAAAGGTGGGGGGGGGGCAAATAAAAGGGTGGAAAAAATAAAATATAAATGTGATTGGAGCTGAGGTTATGATCTAAAATTGTTGAACTCGATATTGAGTCCAGAGGGCTGTAGCGTGCCTAAACGAAAGATGAGGTGCTGTTCCTCGAGTTTTTATGGTACTTGGGTGGGTGGTAGAGAACAAGAATTTTAAATAAGAGGTGAGACGGGTGGAATAAAGTGAGATGCTCAAAGGAGGAGAAACTGCTGGAGGAATAGGGGGACAGACCCAGGTGTGATTTGGTGATGAGAGCCACACTGCCACCACGGCGGTCTGAGCGGGGCAAGTGGTGGAAGGTATAGCCAGGTGGGGAGGCTTCATTTAAGGGTAAGGTGTCATCACCCCTCAACCAAGTTTCTGTCAGGACCATGATATCGCTGCAGTCATCCACGATAAGCTCATGGATGGCAAGGGCCTTGTTCGCAAGTGAACGGACATTCTGGAGGGAGATGCGGAGAGGGTCAGTGATGGCTGCCACACTGCCAGCATCCACAGGGTCAGCGCTGGGGGGGATGAATTGGATGGGGAGGAGATTGGCAGGATTTGCCCCCAGTGGGCACGCTGGGCGGGAAGTTCGGCGAAAGAGTAGGATGGGACAGTTGGGGTTGCTGCTCGTAAGGCGGCAGAGATGAGTGCCTCGATGAGCCCTTTGTAGGATGCCAAGACAGGCACAGAGGGAAGCTGTGGGCTTATCTAAGAGGGAGTCAAGCCTGGGACAGAGGCAGGAGAGTAGGAAGGTCGAAGAATAATGAAGGATTGGGGTAGGGATTTGGGAGGGCAGTGTATTCGAGAGAGGAGAGATGAAAGGAGGCATGCGACAGGAGAGAGTGGTCAGGGAGGGATAGAGAGAAAAGGAAAACAGGGGGAAAAAGTATTGAATGGCTCGGGTCCAGAGCGGCAGCCAAAGTGCGCACGCGAATGGACACGGGAAAAGCTCAGGTTACATAGGCCTGTTTAAATGTAATAATTAATGGAATACATATTTCCTGGTAGCAGGGAATAGGTTGGGGACAATAGTAGGGAGACCAGGGTCAAAGTCAGAGTTCCCATGGAAGGTTAAGCCGACGTAAGCAGGATGGGGCCGGTACGGAGCATCGACGAACCGCTGTCCAAAGCAGGCGAGTGAAGTCCAGAAGCTATTTGAAGGGTAGAGAGTTCGAGGATAGAGGTTGTTGCTGTAGGAATGAGAGTCGGTAGCGATGCAGAGAGTTGATGGCTAAATTGACGCAAGTTGGAGGTCACTGTAGATCAAAACGGCGGAGAAAAAGTAAAACCATAAACCAGTGACCAGCAAAGCTGAAAACCGGTAGAACGAGTCACTAGACAGCAAGTGGAGCTGCTACAAACCAGCAGAGCTGATAAACCAGTAGAATCAATTCAGCAGACACACAGCCGGAAGTTTCAGAGATAAGAGACACAGCAGTTAAGTCTTACAGTGTAATCCAGTGCAGAAACGTAGTGTAACGGGATGTTTTCCTAGAACAGTATGTAATGGAACCAACCAGGGAGCAGGCTATCTTGGATCTGGTACTGTGTAATGAGACAGAATTAATAAATGATCTCATAGTAAAGGATCCTCTAGGAAAGAGTGATCATAGCATGGTTGAATTTCAAATTCAGTTGGAGGGTGAGAAAGTTGTATCCCAAACCAGTGTCCTGATCTTAAACAAAGGCAATTATAATGACATGAGGGCAGAACTGGCTAAAGTGGACTGGAAAAACAAATTAAAGGGTAAGAAAGTTGAAATGCAGTGGCGGACATTTAAGGAGATATTTCATAACGCTCAACAAAATATATTCCAGTCAGAAAGAAAGATTTTAAGAGAAGGGAGCACCATCCGTGGCTAACTAAGGAAGTAAAGGATGGTATCAAATTGAAAACGAAGGCATACAATGTTTCCAAGATTGGTGGGAGACCAGAGGATTGGGAAATTTTTAAAAACCAGCAAAGGATGACAAAAAAATAATAAAGAGAGAGAAAATGAATTATGAGAGTAAGCTGGCAAGAAACATTAAAACAGATAGTAAGAGCTTCTACAGGTATATAAAAAGGAAGAGGGTAGCTAAAGTAAACGTTGGTCCCTTAGAGGATGAGACTGGGGAATTAATAATGGGGAACGGGGAAATGGCAGAGACTCTGAACAAATATTTTGCATCTGTCTTCACTGTAGAAGACACTAACAACATCCCAATAATGGATAATCAAGGGGCCACAGGGAGTGGGGAACTAAAGACAATCACTATCACTAAGGAAATAGTACTCGGTAAAATAATGGGACTAAAAGACGACAAGTCCCCTGGACCAGATGGCCTGCATCCCAGGGTCTTAAAAGAAGTGGCTGCAGAGATAGTGGATGCATTGGTTGCAATATACCAAAATTCCCTGGACTCTGGAGAGATCCCAGCGGATTGGAAAACCGCTAATGTAACACCCCTATTTACGAAAGGAGGGAGACAGAAAGCAGGAAACTATAGACCAGTTAGCCTAACATCTGTCGTTGGGAAAATGCTGGAGTCCTTCATTAAGGAAGCAGTAGCAGGGCATTTAGAAAAACATACTGCAGTCAAACAGAGTCAGCATGGTTTTAGGAAAGGGAACTCATGTTTAACACATTTTCTGGAGTTCTTTGAGGATGTAATGAGCAGGGTGGACAAGGGTGAGCCAGTGGATGTGGTGTATTTGGATTTCCAGAAGGCATTCGATAAGGTGCCACATAAAAGGTTACTGCATAAGATAAGAGCTCACGGAGTTGGGGGTAATATATTAGCATGGATAGAGAATTGGCTAACTAACAGAAAGCAGAGAGTCGGGATAAATGGGTCATTTTCTGGTTGGCAAACGGTAACTAGTGGGGTGCCACAAGGATCGGTGCTGGGGCCCCAACTATTTACAATCTACATTAATGACTTGGATGAAGGGATCGAGTGTAATGTAGCCAAGTTTGCGGATGATACAAAGATGGGTGGGAAAGCAAGTTGTGCAGAGGATTCAAAGAATCTGCAAAGGGATATAGACAGGCTAGGTGAGTGGGCAAACATTTGGCAGATGGAGTATAATGTGGGAAAGTGTGAGGTTATCCACTTTGGCAGGAAAAATAAAAAAGCAAACTATTATTTAAATGGAGATTACAAAATGCTACAGTTCAGAGGGACATAGAAACATAGAAACATAGAATCTAGGAGCAGGAGTAGGCCATTCGGCCCGTCGAGCCTGCTCCGCCATTCAATACGATCATGGCTGATCATCCAAATCCAGTACCCTGTCCCTGCTTTAATCCCCACAGTACACATATCCCACCATACCCCCGTAACCCCACGTATTTAATTCCCCCTAACATATCCCATCCTATCCCCGTAACCCCACATATTTAATCCCCCCCTAACACTAAGGGTCAATTTATCATAGCCAAATCAACCTAACCCGCACATTTTTGGACTGTGGGAGGAAACCGGAGCACCCGGAGGAAACCCACGCAGACACGGGGAGAATGTGCAAACTCCACACAGACAGTCACCCGAGGTCAGATTCGAACCCGGGTCTCTGGCGCTGTGAGGCACCAGTGCTAACCACTATGCCACCGTGTTGCCCAGAGATGAGGGGTTTGACTTATGAGGAAAGGACCTGGGGGTCCTTGTGCATGAAACACAAAAAGTTAGCATGCAGGTACAGAACGTAATCAAAAAGGCAAATGGAATGTTGGCCTTTATTTCAAGGGGGTTGGAGTATAAAAGCAGGGAAGTCCTGCTACAACTGTACAAGGTATTGGTGAGACCACACCTTGAGTACTGCGTAGTTTTGGTCTCCTTATTTAAGGAAGGATATACTTGCATTGGTGGCAGTTCAGAGACGATTCACTAGGTTAATTCCAGAGATGAGGGGTTTGACTTATGAGGAAAGGTTGAGCAGGCTGGGCCTATACTCATTGGAATTTAGAAGAATGAGAGGTGATCTTATCGAAACATATAAGATACTGAGGTGGCTCGACAGGGTAGATGCAGAGAGGATGTTTCCCCTCATGGGGAAATCTAGAACTCGGGGGCACAGTCTTAGAACTGAGATGAGGAGGAACTTCTCCTCTCAGAGGGTCGTAAATTTATGGAATTCTCTGCCCCAGAGAGCTGTGGAGGCTGGTTCATTAAATACATTTAAAATGGAGATAGACAATTTTTTGTAAGATAAGGGAGTGAAGAATTATGGGGAGCGGGCTGGGTAATGGCTTTGAGCCCTAGATCAGCCATGATCTTATTGAATGGCAGAGCAGGCTCGAGGGGCCAAGTGGCCTATTCCTGCTCCTAATTCTTATGTTCTTATGTAATCCAATGTAGTTCAAAGCAGAAACATAGTGTGATTCAATGTAGTTCAAAGCAGAAACGTAGTGTGATTCAATGTAGTTCAAAGCAGAAACATAGTCTAGATGTCCGGAGAAGTCCAGGAGATCGGAAACCAATTTGACAAAAGAATTCCGCAGCTTAAGACTTGAAGTGACTGAAAAGCAAAGAAGCACCACAGCCGCTGAGTCAAACCGTGTAGTCAACAAAGTCCTGTTCACAAGGAATCCAGTGATAGAGCTCAAGTTTCAGCAGAGTTCCAGCAGTTGAAAGAACTCAGTGAGAACAATAGACGCCAGGGGATGGGCAGTGGACTCTGCAGGGGTAGCTTTAAACTTGTAGTTTGGGCTGAAATGCCTTCACTATCAGAGGCAGGATATCTTAAGCAATTGAAGAGAGGAGATTGGGGGAAGAAAGGGCAAAGGTTGACCGGCAGATACAGTTGAAGAGTACAGCAGCTCAGAAAGGGGCTGCCAGCCCAGCAGCCATCTTGTCCATGAACAGCAAACCCTGATTGGTTTTAGCTACTGGACTTAACAAATGCCTTTGCAAAATCTCATTTTAGACCTTGAAAACTATGGATCATCACATCAGACTTCGCTTTAAGTATAAAATATCAAGCAAATTTATTTAGGCAGAGATGATCACGCATATGCGGAACCAGTTCTGGCATTGTAGTTATATCACCATTCAGCTAACGCTAGATCTGACCAGCAGAGAGCAATGCCCTGTATTTATGTGGGAAACGCTGTGACGTAATCCCGTGCTGCCACAAGGGGAGAGGAAGGGAGTGCGCATGCGCGGCGTGAAAAAAAAAAGGTAAACATGGGAGTTGCGTGAGATGAGTTTATTGTAAAATTAACGAACGTACACCGCAGCAGCTACCTCGCCTCCGGACAGTGAAAGAATAGACAGTCCCCGGACTGAGCTAAGGAACAGGTGTCCGAGGTCTGCGGCTAGGTAATTTTACCCTTGGTAGATGGACGCACCGACGGCGGCTCCCGGCCCGGTTGTCCCAGCGACGGCGCGTGAGGCTGGAGAATAACGTCCGCGAGCAGCTGCTGCTGGGCGCGGTCCCGGATTCTGGAGCCCCGGTGCCTAGGCCACTGCACCGCCTCCCGGCAGCGCACAGCCACCTTCTCATCCTCGCCATTTGATGCGCACGGTTGCACGCGTGAGCAGCATACGGTATTACTGAAGGAGGTGGGAGGGAAACCATTCTGTCGTGGCCTTTTTGTTAATACGTTACTGTGATTTTGAGACTTGTGTGGTGCACAAGTATTCTATGAACTAAGTTTGTCGGAGATTTGGGATTTATAATTTTAGTGTTATATCTCAAACTTTGAAAAGGGGGCGAACGTAAACGAAGCTTGTAAGTGTTGGCAAATACTTAAAATCACTATTTCCCTGCGTCTAATGCAGTTTTAAAGGAGAAATGTTTAACGTAGACAAGTTGTTAGCTAACATTTCCATATATCACGTGTTATTGTGCAGCTGCGCCTTCAGAGTTACTTTTTTTGTAAAATGAGGATGTGTAATCTGATGGGTGCGGTCAGTGGCTGGTTATAACCTGCTTTACAAAGTGTATTGTAGCAGCCGATACAACATGAAATTACACTCTAATGTGGGTATGTTGTCTGTTGCATTAGTCTCACTGCTGCATACAAATTTCATTTTTTTTTTAAATACCAAACATTTGCAATCTACCCCAGAAAAAAGAAATACTTTAGTGATCCAGAAATCAAAATGCTCACAGCCTCAAATTGAGCTTGGGAGTCACTTTATAAACAAAGCCAATCCTAAACATCTGCCAAGACCAATCAACTTCTAATTGAATTCAAGAATACAGAATAACACCTTGTAGCCTTAGAGACATGGACCTGCTGTTTAGCAGCAGAATAATACATTGTGGTTTAATATGCTGTCCTTAAAAACACACACTCTTGACTTACTCCTTTCTACTAGCTTATATTGGTGTCCCCTACTAGCAAACTGGCCTGTGGGGTGAGTTGCCTTATAGTGCTCTGATTAGTCAGAAGGGCATGACTCATACCTCCAAGTAGCTTCTTGCAGTATTACCTAAATTAATTACCTAGATTGCCTGAAGGTTAGGAACTATTACTGACTACTGATACTAACCTGTTGGCAAGCTTCTCCAATTGACACTGCTTTGGGTTTCTCTAAAAAGTATTAAAATATTTTATTTGCTATTACATTTCACTTATTTAATTCTTTGATTTAACTTTGGACTCCCAGGCTGTAACTCAAGGCACACATAATGTGATCATGTCAATCTAGTTTATGTTTTTCACTTTTTGTTAAATACAGGCATTTTTATATGCAGCCATTTCAATTTCACTGAATCCATTTTAATTTCAGACCATTTGGATTTATTTTTATACATATACTGTCTTACTGAATCCTTAACTGCTTCATCTTTCCGAATGTGTTCTCCTGAGTTTTAAATAGGTTTTCCAAAATATAGTGAATGATTATTAGTTACATGTGCAGCTCCAATTGTTACAGTAGCCATTTTGGGAAGCTCAACCTGTTTTTAATATTTTACTGGATTTCATTTTTATTTAACTTTTTAAAATCCAGACTTCCTAACTCAAACTCATCTATTCTGTGTTTTTAAATAGGAAACTTGAAACATATTTATGTATATTCTCCCTCTATAGTGACTATGATCATTTTACAAGGTTTATCAAGTTTTAATCTAATTTTCTGTGTTTGTTTGACTTTTTATATGTTTATAAAGTCCTAAATCCTTGAATATTTTAAATAGAATTTTACGGTTTTATACACTGGTTCCTGTGATAGGGGAAGAGGAGAAAAGGGAAGCTTCTGTCTGTAGAAGACAACAGACCAGTTTTGAATTTCAATATAGATGAATATATTGGGGTTTGTAGGATAGTGAGATTTAGCACTTAGTTTATTTCTTAAAACATACAAATGCACGTGCTACTTTCTGTTATTGGCTTAGTTGCAGATCAGTTATTAGTTATCTGCAATTACCATCAATTCCAATCTATCAAAATGCTACTTTTGAGTGTCTGAGACTCGTGTGTCAGTGTGCTTTTCCTTGTTGGTTAAACAAAGTACAGTTCTGATGAAAGGTCCCAGACCTGAAACGTTAACTCTGTGTCTCCCTCCACGGATGCTGCCCGGCCTGCTGAGTGTTTCCAGCATTTTCTGTTGTTTCAGATTTCCAGCATCTGCAGTATTTTGCTATTGTACAAGGTACAGTTGACTTTTGACTATTGGAGTACTGCCACTGCAAAATAGTTCAGTCTTGCAAACTATTCAGTTTGTGTGTTTTGCTACCTTTTTTTAATGGGAGTAATTAATCTGCTAAATTCAAGGCCCTGTACTATTCTATGAAAACTCGAGGCCAATTTCTGCAGAAAACGTCAATGAAATTCAGCAGCACATTTTTCCAGGATTTGGGGATGTCTCAATCTGATGATAAATGTGCATTTTAAAATGTTTAAAAGTAGCTAACTGTGTTTAAGCTTTGAATTTTCAAGTGCTGCTTAGCTGTTTCCATGAAAAGCTATCAGAGTACCTAGGTGTCTAACCAAACTTCTAGCCAGGTGACAGTTAAGTTCAAGTAGCAGCTAAGTATTTTAGTAGGTGATCAATACCTGATGATCCAAACTTGAATGGTGTCACCTGACACTAGTCGTCTTCTAATCCCCATTGATTTGCAGTTTGTTAATCAGCATGCATGTCATACCTTGCGCAATCTCATTAAACCAGACTTGAGTTTATCAAAACCATCTAATTAAGGATGTAAAATCAAACAAGTTGAATAATTCCTGTGCATTTCAGATGTACAATAGTGCAAATTATAAAATGAATAAGGATTAAGAAGTGTGTATATAAAGAGGGTGGAAGATTGGTTGTTGACATCAAAACAGCAAGCACTAATGTAGCAGTTCGTTGATTCTAATATAGATACATTTGGAAAGAAGACCGAAGGAAAAGGTGGTATGGAAAACATCTGCAGAAGTTGTTAAAGTCTAGTATGGTTTTCATCTAATTACCCTGTCCTGGCTAACTTTTATGACTGTTTTGAGACCAATATGTCTTTTTTATATATCTCTATCGCTTTAGTGAAACAGCTGTCTTGATTTTACAAATTCCTCTTGATGTAGCATCAATCGTGTTTCAATTGGAGGTTCAATTAGAGATGTACAAATGAAGGTTTTGTTTGCAACTGGATTTATAGGTAGAGTTTCTGGGTCCCATGTATACTTAAGTTAACAACTTGCTTTTAATCTTTTTCCTCTAAGTGATTATCGAACCATGGGGAAAAATCTATCTCGCTTATCACTGCACAAAGCCATGAGTGAAAGCCATGAGTCCTGCACATCAATAACTGACAGGGATAAACTGGATATTTCAGTCAATCACAGTGAAGACTCTGGTAGAAATGGGGATGTTTCGCAGTTTCCGTATGTGGAATTCACAGGTCGAGACAGTGTTACCTGTCCAACATGTCAAGGAACAGGAAGAATTCCAAGAGGTATTTCTGAATATTGTCACTCGTGTTTAGAGGCTTTCATTTAACTACTGTACAATTTGTCTTGACATATACTGAACAAGTATTTTATAAAGTGGACCAGTTCACATTAGCAGCAACTAAAGGTTTTAATTGTACTGCATGGTGATTGCTAATGCATATCTGCCTGTGGAATTTTATACTATAGTTCTGTAGTAGATAATTAAGCTTTAAAAACTGCAGGCTGAGATAGAATTAAGCATCTCAACATGCAGTCTTGGCATTCACTTGTCATATTTTAATGAAATCTATTGTGAACCTAGTTTTAAAAATGTTATAAACTTGGAAGAATGCTAGTATAGTCTTCCTACTTTCCCACCAAAGTTCCCTCTAAGCTGTGCAGCCCCACAGCTCTCTACCGATCCCACGCAGCCTGGGACAAACTTTTCCAATGTTAAGTTTCATGCATTAAAGGGGCTGTGCACCCAAAAAAAATTAGGGGAACATTGTTTCCCACAGCTATTTATTTTTCAGTGCTCCCTCTATACTTTAATGGTAAATTTCTTTTGCACTCAATTTAAGGTCCATCACACTGACATTTTAAATTTGGATATGATCTTAAGGTGGCATTGGTTTGTATAGATTCAATCTATTTTAAAATTTGAGGTTTTTGCTTAGTGTCAATTTGAAGCTGTTTGCCAGTTTATCATCCTTTTGGCTGGAAAATTAACAGCATCAGTCAATAAAATGCACAGATACAATAGACCTGAAATTACCAAGGAAAAGTGCTTCTTTATTCGCAAGTCTGGCTTGTACAGACCTTTATCAGACATTGGAGAATATCACAGCCAGCAGTTACTGCATGGTTTGACATGCACATTGCTTTAAAGTCACTCACTTCAAGAAAGAAGGGAGAGAGAAAACTGGGAACAATAGACCAGTTAACCTGACATCAGTAATAGGGAAAATGTTAGAATCCATCATTAGGGACATAGTATCAGGGCATTTAGAAAATCCATATTATTGGGCAACGTCAACACTGATTTATGAAAGGAAAATAGTGTTTGACAAATCTGTTCGTTTTTTTGAAGTTGTAACTAGCAGGGTAGATAAGGGGGAACCAGTGGATGTGGTGTATTTGGATTTTCAAAACTCAAAGGTGCCACATGAGGTTATTACACAAAATTAGGATTCGTGGGATTGTGGGGGGGGGGGGGTAATATATTAGCATGCATTGAGGATTGGTAAACAGAGTAGGAATAAAAGGGTCATTTTCAGGTTGGCAGGCTGTAACTAGAAAAGCAGAATATTTTTTAAATGGTGAGAGATTGGGAAATGTTGGTATTCAGAGGGACCTGGGTGTCCTTGTACATGAATCACAAAGTTAACCTGCAGGTACAGCAAGCAATTAGGAAAGCAAATGGTATGTTGGCCTTTATTGCAAAAGGTTTGGAGTACAAGAATAAAGACTTCTTACTGCAATTATATAGGGCTTTTGTGAGCCCACACCTGGAGTATTGTGTACAGTTTTGGTCTCCTTACCTAAGGAAGGATATACTTGCCTTTAGTGGGAGTGCAATGAAGGTTCACCAGACTGATTCCTGGAATTTGGGAGAGGGGGGAGAAATGTCCTGTGAGGAGAGCTTGAGTAGACTAGGCCTAGAATTTAGATGAATGAGATGATCTCATTGAAACATATAAAATTCTTAAAGGGCTTGACAGGGTAGATGCTGGGAGCATGTTTCCCCTGACTGGAGAGTCTAGAACCAGGGGTCACAGTCTCAGAATAAGGGGTCAGCCATTTAGGACTGATGAGAAATTTCTTCACTCAAAGGGTTGTGAATCTTTGGAATTCTCTACTCCAGAGGGCTGTGGCGGCTCAGTTGAGGAATATATTTAAGGCCCAAGATCGATAGATTTTTGGATACTAAGGGAACCAAGGAATATGGGATAGTACAGGAAAGTGGATTTGAAGTAGAAGATCAGTGATTTTATTGAATGGTGGAACAGGTTTGAAGGGCCGAATGGCCTACTCTTGCTCCTATTTCTTATGTTCTTCTGAAATATCACATTTAGAGCTTCAAATGTCTGTTCTTTTTCTTTGAAAAGAACTGTCATTTATATAACACCTTTTGCGTCCTAAAGCGCTTCACAGCCACTAAATTACTTTCAAGTTGTAGTCACTGATGCAACAGCCATTTTGCACACAGCAAAGTCCCACAGCAAGCTAATGAGATAAATGACCAGTTAATCTTTTTGGGTGGTGTTGATTGAGGGATGAATCTTGGACTGAACACTGAGAACTCCCCGCTCCTCTTTGAATTGTGCCATGGGATCATTTACATCCACCTGAACAGGCAATGGGGCCTAAGTTTATCAACTCCTCCCAAAACTGCACTTCTGATGATTTAGCACTTCCTCGGTACTGAATTGGAAGTGTCAGCCTCGGGTATGTGCTCAAGTCCTGTAGTGGGGCTTGAACCCACAACCTTCTGACCCAAAGGCGAGATGCTGCCAAGTGAACCAAGCTGACATCCAATACAGTTCAGCATAGACCTGTTGAGCAAAGTCTATAAGATGCTAATTTAATCTTTCCAGTAATGTCTTGAATACAGTAAAAGTCAAATCTGTTTTGAATAGTAATGCCTTAATTACACTGCAACCGCTTTCACTTTTGTTAATCTCCAACACTACCTTTTTTGGAATCAAATCATCATGCATTTAACATAAGCCTATGTTATAGTCCATTCTCTCTGATCCCAATCTTAAGATTCAGAGAGAAACTGAACAGCTGCAACAAAGTTCAGTTATCCACTGAGTTGTTTTTTTTAAGTCAACAAGACAATATCCAGCCATTTAATTGACCATGCTTAACAATTTTCATTTCAAATGTAAAAATAGCTCAGTTGAACACAATTTCGTACTGCAGCTTAAGATGGATTTTTGACAACTTATGAAACATCAGGTGGATATAATGAATAAACCATTACCTTTGCAGGGTAAGAGGTTGGGGTTTTTAATGTTGAAACTGTCATGAGCATTTTAAACTGCCATAATAACACAGGACCCACCCCTTGCGAAGCCTGCCTTTATTTTGGGGTGTAAGGGTGGACAGATGGATTTTGGCCTGCCTGCCAGTACAACCACCAATCTACTTTGGCCATTACTGGTTTGTACGTACCTTCACCCAGCATTTGTGGAATGTACTGGCCAACAGTAACCAAATGTGCAATATTTAAACATGCGCAATTGCTTTAAACAAAAGATAAATTTATTACAATCGGTAGTAAAGTGGTGAAAGTCGTGGTTAGGTGATGATTGTTTGAACAGTGGTTTTAAGTATAAGACAGTTCCTACGGCTTTGGCATGAGAAACCTTGGTCATGGAGAAACTAAACAGTGATGGAGGAAAATTCAGTCCAATCAAAGTTTCACAGCATATTTATTTAAGGCTCATGAAAAGGATGGAAATGGGGAGCAAATGAAAAGTATATTTAAAATGCACATTTACATTATTTCTATAGTTTTCCTGTTGTAGTAATGTCAATAGTTTGGGGAATTTTGTAATAGTCTATGAAGTTGGATAAAATTTGAAAGGATTTGTACAAGTATGAAGCTGCAATGGTAAATAAGTTTAACATTTAGGATGCCTAATGTCAATATATGCTAACTGGATCTATTTATTTTTTACAAGTGTTCATGGTCATTTTTTTGAAATGAGCTTAATGGCTTTAACATAAAGCCTGTATGCATTGCTGAGTGCATGCACAATAAATTTATTAGGGTTTTGTGAAGGAGCTAATATAGGAATGTGGATGTTTTTGTCAAATACTTTCCAATAATACTTGTAAAACTTTACTTCATTGGATGCCAAACAAGCTAAGCCTTTCTGGCAATCACTTTTTTTAAATTAAAGAAACATTCGTAGTGAGTGAGTTTTTTGTGGGAATTAGGCATACTGCATTGTTGGAGAAGAAGCTAGGAATACTCTAATCTGATTCCTTCTACAAGAAGTAGCTGGAAATGTGCCTCCTGGGCAAGTTGGGATTTTTGTTGGGCTGTTTTGCAAAAAAAGTTGGGATTTGGTATTTATAATCTTTTTGCCTGCCTGAACAGTACTGAAAGATCATGATTACAGTTGCATTGTGACCAGCGTTTTTTTCTTTCATTACCACAAACAAAATCGGATTCTCTGCAGATTTTTAAAAAAAAAAACATGAATTCAGGGATTTCTTTACCCCTGTGGAAAAATAATTGAGGAAAAAAAGGCTTTTCTGCATTTTTATTTCCTTTTTAACAGAGGAAAATGTAGCACTTTTTCTCTAGTTGTAATAAACCTGAAAAACCAAGCAGAATGTAAATGGGAAAATTGTTTTTATTCAATCGCCACTGATGTTGTACATGGGGAGTCAAGAGCATTCTTCAGGTAGAATGGCATTAAAGGTTGGGGATAATTGGACCAGATGTAGATTTTAGTGCCTGTTTTAACGTCATGCGTTCTATCCCTATTTTTGTATAATACCTTAATTTCATATTTACTTTAAACTTGCTGCATCTTGGGAGGCAGAGATGTAGAGTTTTGATTTGTAGGAGTTTGTCTGTAGTTACCTGCTGAGGAGCTGGGAGTTGCAAAACTGAGCTGCTGCAGTGCCACCACTGGCAGAAGGGTGGAGTTGCAACATGACAAATTTACATAGTTTCCATTATACATGTGGACAAAGGAATTTATGTAAAAGTTGACAGGAAATGCGCACAGGCATAAGATTTTTAATATTAGCCGATCTCCCATGGTTTCGCACGTGGGGAGTTGAGGCCATGTGTGGGGTTCAGCTGAAGCGGGGCTGTGGAGGGCAAGGAATAAACATAGAAACATAGAAACTAGGAGCAGGAGTAGGCCATTCGGCCCGTCGAGCCTGCTCCACCATTCAATACGATCATGGCTGATCATCCAAATCCAGCACACTGTCCCTGCCCTCCCACACAGAATCCCCATCGAACCTGCACCGACACATATCCCACCCTATCCCCGTAACCCCACGTATTTAATTCCCCTTAACATATCACATCCTATCCCCGTAACCCCACATATTTAATCCCCCCCCTAACACTAAGGGTCAATTTATCATAGCCAAATCAACCTAACCCGCACATTTTTGGACTGTGGGAGGAAACCGGAGCACCCGGAGGAAACCCACGCAGACACGGGGAGAATGTGCAAACTCCACACAGTCACCCGAGGTCAGATTCGAACCCGGGTCCCTGGCGCTGTGAGGCACCAGTGCTAACCACTATGCCACCGTGCCGCCCGAATAATTGGACCAGGGCATGCAGATGTGATTCAGAGCCTAATTAAGTCATAAAATCTGTCCTCATTTTTATAAACTACTTTGATCAAATATTATTTATAGTTAAAAAGCAATCCTGCCAGCATTTTGGATAGCAGAGAAATCAAGTTGGTTTGGAGCATAGGAATTTCTCTGGCTGAGGAACTGGATGATGCAAAACTTAGGTACTATAAATCTGGACATATTTATAATGGAAAATTTGATAGCCAGAAGTAAGATGGAAAGTGTATGCAGATATAATATTTTTAATATATTAATAGATGCTGTACTGCATACAAAATTACCTGCAGAGGGAGTGCTGCAATGTCTGGGATGTTGTCTTTTGGATGAGATATTAAAAGGAAAATTTGTCTGCTTGCTTGGGTAGATGCAAAAATCCTAAAATAATACTTAAAAGAGCAGGGAGTTCTGTTGGTGTCCTGGCCAACATTTGCCCCTCAGCAATGCAACCAAAAATAGATTAACTAGACCTTTATATATCTTGCTGTTTGTGAACCAAGCTGAGTAGAAATTGGATGCTGTGTGCGCCAATAGTGACTGCACTTCAAAAGTAATCCCTTGTGTGCTTTGGGACATCTCCGGATATGATCAGGTACTTTATAAAGCTTTGATTCTTGGGCTGTGGGCAATACTAGTGGCAAGGCTGTATTTATTGTTCATCCCTGGTTTCCCTGAGGCTTGATTGGGTATGGGTGGCAGATGCATTCCTGAAGGACATTAGTGAACTAGTTGGGTTATTATGACAATCTGGCAGATTTTGTGGTAATTTTCTGGTGCTAGCCCACAAATTAACTTGGTAAATTTGCTGTTATAAGTTGGGGAGGGTTTCTATACATGTTGTAATAGAGAATTTGATCTTAATATATTAAAATGGCAAATTAAAACAGGTAATCTGATATTTAATACTTTAAAAAACACAATCAAAATGCTTTGGACTCAGCCTGAAGTGCTGATCTGAGAAATTTTAATAACCAATTTATATTAACAGTTCCCAGCTTGGGCACTTCCAAATTGTTCTCCAATGTAGTGTATGAAACTGCTGCTAATTGGTAATATTATCTTTGTAAAAGAAAAAATAATAAATTGGCACATAGTTGCTAGGAAAGCACTCTAACTAGTCTTTCCTCCTTTGAACAGGTTTTATTGGTTTTTAAAGAAAACCATCATTTTATTGTAGTTCTGGCCAGAATTAAATGTTTCTCTCTTTTTGTTCATTTTAGGTCAAGAAAACCAGCTTGTAGCATTGATTCCTTATAGTGATCAGAGGCTGAGACCAAGGCGAACGTAGGTGCTGTTAATTTTAAGAAACAATAGAGCTTGTGTTATGCATGGCTGTCAGATTTATATGCAAATTTGTGTAAAGCTCTAGTTACCAAATATGATTTTAAAGGCATGTCCTATATCATTGTCTTTTGGAGTTCATGCCTTTTTGCTAAGTTTCATTATTTAAGAAAAATATTAAAATGTTTTTGACTGAGCTAGGACTTCAGATTTGCACTTCTTT
The DNA here is from genome assembly GCA_030390025.1 of Squalus acanthias. NCBI lineage: Eukaryota > Metazoa > Chordata > Chondrichthyes > Squaliformes > Squalidae > Squalus > Squalus acanthias. Next base: position 95,420,770 of record CM059428.1, on the reverse strand, counting down.
GTCAGCAAAACACAATGACCTATCTCCCAATAAGTGTCTGAGTAAAATCACATGAGCCTGGCTGACACTCCTATGACTTGAGGTGAGAATGCTAATTTATTTTTCTTGCCAATTTTCTCTCCTCCCTCACATGCTTGAAGGAGTTAATTCTTTACTGTGGTTACATGGGTGCCAATTGCCCCACCATAAGTGGCATCATTCTTGTTTAAACAGTGAGTGTTGGTAGGCTATTCGTGCATGGAGGCATCGCTGCTGAAACTTCCAGCATAGCTTGCTGTACCGTGATCTCGTGAGAATTATAAACAAATTTTCTTTCAAACCTAATGGCATTGAAGCCAATTGTAGTGACCTTGCTGCTGCTTTGGCCAAGATTAACCAACTCAGCACAGACCGATTGATTAAACTTGGGAGCTTGTAAAGCAAAACATTTTCTCGAATTCAATATCATTTTCTATGGATGGGATCTAGATTACATGAGTTGTATGTTGATAGCTAGTTAAGTCATGAGTTCACTGAATCATTCTGATCAACTAGAAATGTAACAGAAAACTGCTTTCTTTTAAGACCCAATTTGTGTTGCGGGGGAAGTAATAGTTGTGGCTTATTTTAACCTTTATCACAATTTTTGAAATTTGAAAGTACAGAATTGCTGTGTGTAATCAGATTTGAAAATGATAAGTGTTAAACAATAGCAGTGGAATTTCCAGAGTGTGAATTTATATTACACAAGCAGTTCTCTAGGACTACTTTTCTATAGCCAGTTTCTAATTAGGACTGAGTAGGCACTAAAGTTCATAAGGGTTGGGATCATCCTATAACTGCTTTTTATGATGAACTAAAATATTAATTCTAAAGTGTCCTAAATAAATGTTTGATGCTGACCTGCTGTGAACCACTACTGTTAACCTGTCTTTACAGCCATTGATGGACTTGTAATTTATCTACTTTTTGCATTTTTATAGCACCTTTTAATGTAATAAATCTAAAGTGCTTTACAGAGGTGAAACTGAATGCTGAGTAGTGATGGGAAAAGTGAGGTGACTGAAGAGGTACATTTTGAAGAACCTGTTGAAGGAGGAGAGAGTGCTAGCAAGGCACAGTTTTAGAACATTAAGTATTTAAATTATTTAAAGCAAAGATTTGCAGGGATTTGGGGAAAGAACACTGGAGCGTCACTAATTGGATAGCGCTTTCAATGAGCTGGCACAGGTGGGCCGAAAATGGGTTGAAAAGCCTCTTTCTGTGCTGTAAGATCCAATGATCTTATGAAATTCAGGGGCTGCAGGCCCACATTTTCCCAACACATAGACAGGCTAAGTGAGTGGGCAGAAATTTGGCAGATGGAATATAATGGCCCAGAAATTGATCTCGCTCTGTTCCCGCGGGGGTAAGGAGCAGGCGCGATCTCTCACTCCGCGTTGGCTTTTTCAGATCCAGCTCGCACGAACTTGATGTTCCAGACATCAGCTGGGCAGTGCTTGCGTATCCCACCGGCGTAGTGAATTCGTGCGAGCTGTGGGATCACGTGACTCAGTTAGAGCCAATGGCAGCACACCATCTTCCATTCATAAGTTTCACATACGTGCAGTGAAAGCTATGAATCTTACACCCCCCCCCCAAAATAACAGCTAAACCTCAATAAAAATATTTTATAAAACCATCACATTAATAAAATAAGTATAGTTAAATAAATTAACCATTTTAAATAAAAAATTAAATTTTTGAAAAAATTTAATCTTTTAAAAAGTTATAAAAATAAACTTACCTGTCTTTAAAGTCTCTAAAAAAGATATACCTGTTAAAAAAAATTCAAAATAATACTTAATTCACTACTTACCTTGTTAAAAGTGGGTCTTACTCCTCCTTTTTTCCTTTCTAAAATCTTCCGTCCTTACCTGCGCGTCCAAAGCACTAAGTGCACAGCGTGCGCGCAGCCTGTAGCGCACACGCGGTGCACCGAGGAACCGCCCCCTTTTCCAAAGACCAAGTGCCGGTTTGCAGTGCATGCAGAAAACCGGCAATTGGAGAGAGAATACGCGAGAGTACGCAGTGCGTACTCTCGCGCAGCGGGATCAATTTTTGGCCCAATGTTGGAAAGTGTGAGGTTATGCACTTTGGCAGAAAAAATCAAAGAGCAAGTTATTATCTAAATGGAAAGAAACTGCTACAGTACAAAGGGATCTGGGGGTCCTGGTGCATGAAACACAGAAGGTTAGCATGCAGGTACAGCAGGTGATCAGGAAGGCCAATGGAATCTTGGTTTTTATTGCAAGGGGGATGGAGTATAAAAGCAGGGAAGTCTTGCTTCAGCTATACAGGGTACTGGTGAGGCCACACCTGGAGTACTGTGTACAGTTTTGGTTTCCATATTTAAGAAAAGATATACTTGCTCTAGCGGCTGTTCAGAGAAGGTTCACTCGGTTGATTCCGGAGATGAGGGGGTTGACTTATGAGGAAAGGTTGAGTAGGTTGGGCCTCTACTCATTGGAATACAGAAGAATGAGAGGCGATCTTATCGAAACATATCAGATTGTGAGAGGGCTTGATCGGGTGGATGCAGAGAGGATGTTTCCACTGATGGGTGAGACTAGAACTAGGGGGCATAATCTTAGAATAAGGGGCTGCCGTTTCAAAACTGAGATGAGAAACTTCTTCACTCAGAGGGTAGTAAATCTATGGAATTTGCTACCTCAGAGAGCTGTGGAAGCTGCGACATTAAATAAATTTAAAACGGAGATAGACAGTTTCCTAGCTGATAAGGAAATTAAGGGCTATGAGGAGCGGGCAGGGAAGTGGACGTGAGTCTAGGTTCGGATCAGCCATGATCCTATTAAATGGCGGAGCAGGCCCGAAGGGTCATATGGCCTACTCCTGCTCCTACTTCTTATGTTCTTATGGACCAAGACAGCTGAAGGCTGTATCACCAGTTGGAGAAGCGCAAGTGAGGGCATATATGAAATGGAATGATATTGACCAAATGACTGACCTATTGGGAAGTGACAGGAAGTAGCCACAAAGGTAGATGAAAATTGCTGCAGTACTCCTGTTGGGCAAGGTCCCTACGCTATCCAATTGTAGCTATTCCCTCAGAATGGGTCATTTTTGCCTTGCAGTGCTGCTATCTTTTCATCACCTTCAAGGAGTGGCTTTCTGTTTCTATCTGCTGTTTCACCTGGGAGTTTGTATTTTGGAGATTCAAGAACTCTGTGTGTCTGACCTGGATGGTACAACAGTAGACAAGCAATTTCTGTGGAGTCTTTGGATTTGGATCGAGGTGCCCATCTTGTGACTGGGAGCCATGCTTTAATGGTTCCATCATTGTCTCAAAATATGTTCTCTGAAATTGTAAGACATGGTCCTCCTATATGGCATTGGGGTTTGTGTTGCTATAGTTGCTTTTCGGGACACCAGACAGTTGTGGGCTTTGGTTGGTTGTTCAGGTGGGGGGAGAGGTTGCTGGAGTCTGAATTCTCTATGGCATTTGTTTGAGGAGTCTTGTGCTTGGGTAAGTTTTTTTTTCCACCAGAGGATAGAGTTGCTCTTGGAAGTAGCACTTCCATCTTATCCATGGGGAGGGGAGGCAGGCATGTTGAGCTTCTTTGGCTTCAGGGCCCTTGATGGTCTAGTGGGTGATCAGGCCAATGGGGTGGGGTGTTAGTGAGAGGTTATAAGGAAGAGTCACAAGGATCTGGACAAGTGAGCACTTTCAGCAGTAGTGTCTACCTCCTTAGCTGGGGAGTCCGTTATGGATTACTGCTGCAACAGGTGCATCAGCCAGCAGAGTTGGCGCTTCAGTCACTGATCTGCTGATAGTTGGGGCTTATGTTGGTATTTTAAAGTGTGTGGCGGTGGTGAGAACTAATAGATTAGCTGTTGTGTTTTCTAATTTTGCTAACTTGCATGGAGGTTTGATCAAGGAGGCTATTAAGGTTTTCTGGGCAAACAGCTGGAATCTTGTGGTCAGATTCAAGACTAGACTATGGAGGATAAAGAGGGCGAGGGACAGTGTGGTATGAGAGTAACGGCTCGGGTTTTGAGAATACTTGTCTGTTTTTGGCAACTTTTCTTGTGTGACATCTGGTGGGAAAGTTGACTTTTATATTCTGACAGTTTTCTCAGTGATTTAAGGCAGTACCTTGTGTCTGTGTCTGGAGTTCTTGCTACTGGAAGTTGTCTGAATATATGTTGGAGTTCAAGGAACACTGTTTAATCTGCTTAAGTTTATCTATTCAGCGGAAAATGTGATTACAATTAGATTGGCCTGATCCAGTTAAGTTGCAAATGACTTGAGGGTATCCCTACTGATCTGTGACACATTGATCTCCCGTGGCGTTGCACGTGTTAAGTCGGAGAATGGAGTCACTCTTAATTATCTGTCTTTGTGTTTCTGTTTTTCTGTCTTCTGCTTTTGTCTCTTTCTCATCTCTGCTGCTTTTCTATCTTTAACTCATTCTTGCTTCTCTTTCTCCTCTCCTACTTGTCTCTCTTTCTTTAGGTGGTGAGTAGTCTGGCATGTGGCGGTGAAAGGACCCACTATCGGTTGCAGGCTGCATTTGGAGTTGAGGAAAATGTGATCCTCAGCGACTCCCTTCCCCGCACGTCCTCATTCCCAACATGTCCCTTAACACTTCACCTTCCCCCTATTTCTTCCTTTTTTACCTCTAATGCTTTGAAATTGGTCCTTGTTTTTCCACAATTATTTGAAGAAAAATTAAGTAGAAAATGCTAGAAGCTGGAGAAAAATATTCCATCGGTATAGTTGACTGAACAGTACTGATGCTTCAGGAAAATTAGGCACATTGCATCTGCTAAGACTACAAAATACAAATTCAGCTCAGTCACCACTCGGGGCAAAAATACTAAGTTAAAGCCTGGGCTTTTGGGAGAGGCTGAGGCCTTCAAGTAAAATCTTAAAGAAGGCATCAAAAACACACGGGAAGTAGATAAATTAACTGGTTATTGTGAAATATGTTTTTATAACTTTAATTTTGTTTTAATCCTTATTTTGGGCATTAGACATTTCACTTGGTGAGGAGAAATAAATGGCAAACAGAAAAGCTTTCTGACAGCATTTTAAGCAATTTGTGGCCATATTGCTCAATCGCAGGGTAACAATTACTGCTGGTCCTTTGAGTTTTCAATGAAACCAAATTTAATATATAATGGATTATAGATAAATGCCGGGAACAAAAGAATGGAGGAATCAATCAACAATTGAGCACTGGCTGAAAGATCCAATATATGTGTGCTGTCATTTTATCAATCAGCAATCAACAAAGCTATCACAATACTGAGCTTTCACTTAATTTAATCCAACTGTTGAACATCACCACATCATTTAAGCTGTTTTCTTAATATTTAAATTCTTTTGCAGGAAACTGTATGTGACCTCATCAGTAATTCTTTGTTTGCTGCTTTCTGGACTAGCAGTATTCTTTCTCTTCCCACGATCTATTGATGTGAGTTATGTTGGTGTAAAGTCCATTTATGTCAGTTATGACCAAGTCAACCGAGTAGTTTATCTCAACATTATGGTAAGCCCTGAACTGTTAAATTGATAAAAGTTGATTAACAAATCATTTTTTAAAAAGACTTTGTTTTTTTTTGTTAGTACAGTCAATTCTTTAAATGAGTATCTTGACTCATCCGTGCAATTGCTAGAGCATTGCCTTTTATGGTGAAGGCCAATGGTGCTGTCTTGGACTTCTTCCAAAATTGTTATAACCTGTACCTTGGGTCAAAAACTTACTAACTGACAAACCTGATCATTGTACTGCAATTCCCTCGGCTGGTATTTCTTTCAAAACATGTCCTTGATTTGTTGGCATATGTCACTGTTGTGATGGAGTAAATGAGTGACAAGCATCATTAGAAGTTATCCGTGTGATCTTTAAACATTCCTCTCTAAACTGAACTAGTATTTCACCCATGCTACCTGAAGTTACCAAATAATACCTCACCCCGATTTCATTTTCTTTCTCTTCCCTCCTCTCACTCCCAAGGGGAAAAAATGGGAGTTGGGGAGGAATATCCTCCTGAAGAATCTAGGCCATACATTTTGCTAACCGTTTGATGGCCTACCTTGAAATAAGCAACTTATTAATTGGTATTGGTGGTACTAGCCTTTGGTTGTATCCCATAACAGCTATGCAATTTTGCTGACCTAGGTACTCTGATTGTTGGTTCTGCTTGATTGTATTTGGTGGTCTGTGAAATCTTTGTTCAAGGTGGGAAGAGCAAATTTTCTGGTATTTGTGGCTTAATCCCTATTTGCAGATAATGAGTATACTATCTAAATACCATTATTTATCATGGTTATCTCTGGAGTTACTTTGCTTTCCTGTGTGCTCTTTGATTTCTTGCATCCCCCATGGCCTACTGAGACTAAACGTTCTTTACACTTGCATCAGAGGTCACTGAACAGCTATCAGGAGTGGTAGTTTTGGGTTGATGTTTTTCCTCCTCTTTGTCCTAAGCCTAGGAATACTGAATCCAGGCACCCTACTCTTTTGCATAACCCCACTCACACACGTGCAATTTAGCTCAGGACCTTACTGATTGTGAATTGGTACTGCATCACGTGGTATGTTTAACCAGCAAGCCATCGGGAGTCTTTATTTCTCACCTCTTTCCCCCCTGCCCCCGAGTACCGTAACCGTAATTATAGCTGTGCCATTCAAAATCTCCAAATCTCATTGTGAAAGGTTGAAACTGTGAAGATGAAATGCTAATAGTGGTTTTCGGTTTTAAAAGTGCAAAGATGTGTGTTGCAACAGCTTTGTATATTACATGAATGTTAGTGAAGTTGCTCTTCATTCTGACCATTGTTCTATCCTTTGCAGAGCACTTTAAATATCACAAATAACAACTTCTATTCAGTGAATGTGGCAAACATTAGTGCTCAAGTGCAGTTTTCGAAAACAGTTATTGGGAAATCACGGATAAGCAATATTACAAAAATTGGACCTCTCGACATGAAGCAGGTAATTAGTGATAATGGGCTATTTCTGCTTTTGAAATTTGCTTCAGCATATTATTCCCTCTTGGAACCAAAGATGGAAAAAAAAATGGAATTTGTGTGTTATTTCCCTAAATAAGATGAGAGTTTACTGGTGTATAAGGAATTCCCTTTGATCTATTGTGTGTATGTTCTGAATGGCCATTTATTTGCATGCCAACAATGATGGCCATTATCCTTTCTCTGGTATAACATTTCTATATATTTATTTTGTAAGATTGGATTAACTATATTAGTGAGGTGGGATCTGTTGCTGTACTATTTGAACACATTGTCTAAAGTAATCTAATTTGAAGATCTATGCTGAAGGTATGGCAGAATAGAATATCCAGCATCGTGTAGAAAAGCTTTATGCTGCATCTAACCTGTGTTAGTAAATTGCTTTTATAAAAGTAATTTACTTTCTTTTACAGATTGACTATTCCGTGCATACTGTAATAGGAGATCAAATGAGCTACATGTAGTAAGTAACATTTCATGTAAACGATCACTAAACTTGTCTGTTTCAATCAACTTTTTTCAAATGAAAGTTTATGTAATTTGGCACACAAAAGTATTAGACTTTGCTCAGAATAAAATCTGATGAATAAGATCCGAATGTTGCATACTTGAAGCACTGATGCAGGTGGCATACATATAAAACAAATTGCATCAGGAAAAAGTTTATCTTGCTCTGTTCTAAATCTCTTGCATTTAATCTTGTATCCATGGCTCCTCATTCTAGACACCTCAACTACTGGAAACCTTCTGCTTCTATCCTATCTCATCCTTCCTTTCTTAATTTTAAACACTCTTATTATATTTTCCCCCATAATCTGCATTATTGTAATTAAAAAAGCCCCAATTTTTCCAGTCTTTCCTCATACCAGGCAGTATCCTCATGAATCTGCGGTGTACCCACTCTAAAGCCTCTATCCTTACTATAGTGTGGAGCACAATACTGAACACAGTACTCTAACTGAAGTCTTGAGATTTTTTAAACGGCTTGTCATTACCTCTTAGCTTTTATATTCTATACTTATTGTGATAAACCTAGAATTGCATTTGCTTTTTTACAGCCTTCTTATCATACAATGATACAACACAGAAGGAGGTTATTTGGCCCATCGGGCCTGTGCTGGCTCTTTGGAAAACTTTGTCATTAGTCCCTCTCCCCTGCTCTTTCCACATAGCCCTGCAGATTTTCCCCTTCAAGTATTTATCCAGTTCACTCTTGAAAATAACTGTTGAATCTGCTTCCATCACTCTCAGTGCATTCCCGATCATCATAACTTGCTGCATAATTTTTGTTTTACTCATGTCGCCTCTGGTTCTTTTTGCCAATTACTGTAAATCTATGTCCTTTGGTTACTGACCCTTCTGTCACTGGAAACAGTTTCTCCTCATTTACTCTATCAAAACCCTTCATGATTTTGAACACTTCTATCAAATCTCCCCTTAACTTTCTCTACTCTAAGGAGAACAACCCCAGTTTCTCATTTCTCCATGTAACTGAAGTCTTTCATCCCTGGTACCATTCTAGTGTATCTCCTCTGCACCCTCTGTAAGGTCTTAAAGTCCTTCGTAAAGTGTGATACCCAGAATTGAACACCAAACTCCAGCTGGCGGCTAACTAGTGTTTTATAAAAGTTTAGCATAACTTCCTTGTTTTTATAGTCTATGCTTCTATTTGTAAAGCCAAGGATCCATCCCGTATGCCTTTTTTAACAGCCTTCTCTACTTGTTCTGTCGTCTTCAAAGACTTGTGTATGTGTACCCCCACGTCTCTCTGTTCCTGCACCCCCTTTAACATTGTGCCATTTAGTTTATATAACCTCTTCATTCTTCTACCAAAATGAATCACTTCACATTTCTGTGTTTAAATTCCATTTCCCATTTTGTCTGCCCATTTCACCAGTCTATGTCCTCCTGAAGTCTGTTACTATCCTCCTCACTGTTTACTCAATTTCAAAGTTTCGTGTCCCCTGTAAACTTTGAAATTATGCCCTGTATACACAAGTCCAGGTCGTTAATATATATCAAAGAACAGTGGTCCTAACGCCGACCCCCCCCCTGGGGACACGACACTACATTTTCCTCCAGTCTGAAAAACAACCGTTCACCCCATCTCTGCTTTCTGACCCTTGGCTAATTTTGTATCCATGCAGCCACTGCCCCTTTAATCCCATGGGCTTCAATTTTGCAAACCAGTCTATTATGTGGTACTTTATCACCTGAGATGCTGCCTTTAATGTCCTGTTCTGCTGTTACTTGACACTTATCAGCACAAGCCTGAGCATTGTCCAGGTCTGCTGCATGCAGGCATAGACTGCTTCATTGCTGCAACTGGCCCACTCCATTTAGACCTGGATGACAACAGCTATTTATTTAAAAATGTAACTACTGTACTGAGTGTGCAGCCAAAATTTCTTAAATAAAGGACACATAAATAAAGGACACATAAATTCAGATTATAAACTTGTAGGAATATGCAATAAATAGTGCAATCCTGCTAATATGCAATACGGCCACCATGACGTTATTAAATAATCAAACTTATTTGGTAATGCTTTGCAACAGAATAGTAGCATGGACCTGCTTATATTTAATATGGTATTAATTTTAAATTCAACAAAAAATGTATCTCCATTTCATTTGTTTTAGTTGTCTTTGTGTACACCATTGTTTACTTTAAACCTAGCTCTATTTACTAAAAATCAATCTTTACTTGATCAGATGTTTGCTTGTATATTTTGCCTAAATGCAATGTGTTGGTTTCAGTTTTAATACAAGTCTAATCAGTAGCTAACATCAGTTTAAATTCTACTGTTGTTGAGTTTGTCAGCTGGGATATAACTATCACGTGGCTGTTCTGGAGGTGTGTTCATCAATCCCAACGAAGCTTACAAAGTGTGAGGAGTGTTAATAAAGAACTGACTCATGCTGGGTTATGGTTCCAAGATTGCCAGCAGCTCTCCAATATTGCATCCAAATCACTGTTTGTACATAAAATTAGTAATATTCCATGACCGACAGCCCCAACTAAAAACTCTACACAGTAGAATGTGAATTCCAGTGCTAGCTACTGATGGAACTTAAAACTATAACAGCTATAGACTTAACTGAGAACTGATGACGCTGATCCAACTGAAGCAAGTGGATTTAAATGCCAAAGAGGGACAGCAGCCAGAACAATGTACATGATTTGTGTTGCAATGTTTTCCAGTCAATGCAAATTGCATTAAATGTTTCAGCTTAAAATGGCTGTTTATTATCTTAAACTTAGTTATTTCTTCATTGTTACAGTGACTACTGCACACTGACATCAATCAAAGTACATAACATTGTGATTATGATGCAGTAAGTATGTTGGATAGCCTGTAATATATTAAATGCATGTGTTTAATTTAGAATGTGCTTTATACTCCTGTTTAAAATGTGCAGAAAAATACCCTTATTGTATAAATTCAGAAACCTAGAAATTGAGAAGCCGTTGTGAATTGGACAAGACATTTGTTATTGGTTGTTTGGGTGTGGGGCTTGATGGCACACATCTTAGAATGCTGAGGAAATGGCAGAGGCAACACTGCAATTTTTCATCCATTCTTGGATATGGACATTGTGCCAGAGGACTCGATAATTACCTATATAGATAGAACTTCCATTAATACAGCACCTTTCATAACCTTGATGTCTTTAAAAATGCTTCTCAGCGAATGAAATGTCGTCACTGTTGTAATGTAGGGAAACGTGGCAGCCAATTTATGCCCACAAGGTCCCACAAACAGCAATGAGATAAATGACCAAATAATCTGTGTTTGATTTTGGTTGAAGTATATGTATTGGACAGGACACTGAATAGTGCCATAGGATATTTTAGATCCACCGGAGAGCAGGTGGGGCTTTGGTTTAATAGTTCACCCAAAAGACACTACCTCTGATAATGCAGCACTCCCTCACTACTAACTTGAAGTATCAGCCTAGATTACGTGCTGAAGTCCCGAGTTGGGCTTGAGTCCACTACCTTCTGACTTGAGGCGATAGTGCTACCATTGAACCAAGGCTGACCGGGATAAACCAGATGTAACAATTTGGCTTTTACCTGAATTGCTAGGGCTAGATTTTATGAAATTAATATTTGTGGTGTTAAACGCAGCATTTAAAATACATTTAAAGCCAGGCTGGCTGCTATGGTAATCTGAACTGTTAATTAGCTACCCCGAGAGGCAATCGCAGAGACATACTGCTTATTTATGAAGGTGGTTGTAGCTGTGAAACAATGGAAAGACCCAGGAGGCCAACAACTTGAAATGATCATTCATTGATGCACATTTTAGGCTATTAAATTGCTTTCCTTCATTGTTGCAAGCTAGCTAATCTGGTTTAATTGAACAATGAGACATACGTAAGAGTGGGTCCAACCAGGAAACAAAGAGATTAGCCCTCGCCCTCTTTAATTCTTTAATGAATCATGTTCTTGTACAGAATGACTTAAAGTCTAAAAGTGAACAGAAACTATAATGTGCCAAGAGAAACAAGGAAATTAAGAGAAAAGTTGACTAAAAAAGTATTAGTAATCTAAGTACAGTACCAGTAACTAAAATTGGTATAAATTACATTCCTATTTTTTAAAGGTTATGGATTACATTGTTTCACCAATTATTTCTCTTTTTAGAGCAACTGTTACTACGTCCTACTTTGGACATACAGAGCAGGTTTCACTTGAAAGGTATCAGTATGTGGATTGTGGAAGAAACACTACCTATCATTACAAAAGATCAGAAAATCTCAACCTTGCACAGCTACATAACTTGCCTTGTCTGAGTGTTTAGAATACAAAAGCAGTCAGTAAGCGACAAACCATTAATACAGAAATCGGGCACGCTAGGTGTTCTGAATGGCACGTGTGAAGTGAATTTGATTTGTAACTGAAAAATAATGACTAATGTAACTGTACAAACAGGTGTATGATCCAGTATATATATATTAACTAGGTAAAACTAAACTACGGTTATTTTATTCTCCACATTTAAAGTTGTTTGTCATATTGTTTGTTAAAGGAAATACTTAAACAGGTTTTTCAGGTGAGCTATGCTTTTCTGTATTGATCCATATTTTGCTGAATGAACTCTATATTGACACAAATTATTTAAATTAGCACATTAAAGGTTAATGGAGGAATAATTTGGAGAGCTGTTATTGTGGTAGTTCAATTGGATCGGGGTACCAACTGTCATATTTTCACATTTAATTAATTCTAACTGAAGAATTATCTTTAAATGCATCGTAGAAACACTTTGTCACTTTGTTATCCTTCAGAACGTGATCATGTTATTGCGGAAAGTTTCACCTTAAAACATTAATGCATTGATTCCATGCAATAATAATCAACATAAGATCTTTAGATTGTCTTGTCTGGATCACAGGTTTCTAATTAGTCATATTAGACAATATGATTTGATATCCTAAAATATTAAGTGAGAGTTAGAATGGGTAAAATCAGTGTTAGAATGGTTGTACAAGAGTTCATTGAGCAAAGTCATGCATCAGTTGGTGTTTAATTTATGCCCTAACTAGCTATTACATTTATTGTTTACTGGACAGAAAAGTGCATAGTTCTATTATTTTAAATGAGCTCTTGCTTGCCTTTAATTACCTGTAATTTATTGAACGGTCATCTAGAACAACTAAATGAGAAATTTGTAATTTCTATGAAACCTGTTCAAACATTCCTTTTTGTTAATGGAAATTAACTTGCCTGTCCTATTCTAATAGTGCGGTGAAAGCATACTCCAACGGCTTGCTACAACTGAGCATACAGTTGAGCATAATGGCCCTATTTGAATCCTATTTGTATAAATAACATTTACTGTTATTTCTAAGTACAGTAAGCAATGTCCAGTGACATTACTCTGCCATTATGCACTTTAATGTATAGAACTCTAGTTGTCAGACCCTGGGAAGAACCGGAAATCTAAATCTGAATAGCAAAGAACAGAAGTTTGGCTAGTATCTGTGGTACATCTGACAACTAGTAAGTTGTAAGTTATTGATGCTTAGACTGCATAAAAATAAAACTATCTTGGTGGATTTGGATAAATGTAATAATGAAGAATACAGGTAGAGTTTAATGCATTCTTTTTGCTGCATTATTAAAGGTGGGAGGTGGAAGGACACCTTAATCTCTAAACCAGGATTAGGGGGATGTGGAGGCATAGGGGTTAATTTTTAACTTTGGGGATGAAAAGTTGGCAGTAGTGGATCAAGTGCCCATTATACCCCCTGCCCGATTTTCCTTCCCATTAACTTCAATAGAACCAAAAAAAATCCAGTGGGGTGTATAATGGGCCGCTGATCTGCTACTGCTAGTTTTCTGCTCCCGCTGAAATTGAAAATAGCTCTCATTGTGTTTTGCTGGAATGCAGTATTAAGAATTATGCTAAATCTATTCATTGGTGGTTTTATAGTAAACTTTGCAAATTGCAATTTTTGTAATCTTTGTATGTTAATGAAGATGAAACCCATCAGTCTTCATTATTGTGGTTACCTGTTTGGTTTTGATAACTGAAGTCTAAACTTGTAAGCAGGAAAATACTTAAACTGTATTAACAAACTATTTTCTTAATTACAAATAAGATCTATTGTAATTAAATTGTTTAATATTCATGTCGGGTTCATGATTGAATCACTTGCATATATATCACACTGTCTGCTCTTGACACCTTAGTGGTTCTTTACACAGATTATTTTGTGCAAGTTAATGTTGATATTGTAAATGCTTGCAGGTAGCCTTTGAATTCCTAATGTTTTGTTCATACCCCACAAGCCTAATACTTTGTGACCTGAAAATATTGTGCTAATATAAATTTGATTTTTGCAATCTTGACTTGTTTAAGATCTCTGCATTAGAAAAGGGATATTTTACTTCTGTAACTCCAAATAAACTGTTTTTAAAGACTGATTCACAACCTGACTGATTACCCTTAGATTAAGTGCATGAAATATTCAGGCTCATGATATTCTGATCCTATTGTACCAGATATTTCAAGCTCTTTGCATAAAGATTTAAGACTGACAATTTGGCACTATTAAAATGTTTTTACTAAACTTTTTGATCAGCTTAGATAGATGGAACTGTTAACTATATACAACATAAATTCCTATCACGCCTTCTTGAAAATGCTATGAATAGCAATCTATTCACTTTTTTTCCCCATGCAGTTGTAATTCTAACTTTGTAAAGGACTTGCATATGAACTTCAATGCAAGTGTTCTCCACACTTCAAAATTCTAGGGCACTGATGGCATATTTGAAGCAAACTTTTTTAAAGCTGCAGCATACGCCTCCATCTTAATTGGAATTTTTAATACATTTCTTGTTTCTTTTATAGTATGCTTATTTCCCCTCACTCACCAAGCATGTGCTATGCTTAATATTCCCCTCTCTCCATCACTCCATGTAGGTTCCTGATCTGAGGACTTTTGCAGAATTAGGTAATAGCATACCTTATTTGGGGGGTTGCTGTCTTTGTCTTTTTTCTTTCTCCTTTCTTCCCCCCCCCCCCCCCCCCCCCAAATTCCCCAATGGAGAATGAACACGATTCTTGCCACTCAATGACACTTCTCCATCAATAACATGCCATGTGTGTTTAGTCATATGACAATTATATGTATTTACTGAGTTTAAGTGCATACACTGGTATATGTGCGATTAAGGTAAAAACTGTCAAGTTTGTAATATTGTAGCGATACTGTTCATATAAGAACTAATTTGTATAATACCTAGAAATTAATGAACCTCTAATTCATAGTATTCCACTGAACCATTTTAATGTGCCACTTTAAATGTATTTCTGCTGTGCATGGCAAATAACTTAGTAAATAAAACAAATAAAGTCTTAATGTAGTGTATAGTCAGTCATTGATTTATATTGGCTTGTTTTGTAGCCTCCCTTCTCTGTTCCAAAAATGATGACATACTTTTTACCAGCTCAATCGAGGTTATTTCTCAAGTGCATTAACATGCTTTTACTGTTGCATTTCATATCTGAAACTAGTGAGCATGGCAACATCAAACCTTCATATTAACTTAAAACTTTGTCCAGTTGATATTCATTAGAGTAAATCATTTCTCTGCCAAGTCTCTCCTACTTGATGTATTCTGCAATACAGTGGCAATATCTTTGATCTGGTCTTAAAGGTCACAGTACTTTTTTTAAAGCCTAAGTACTTGTTGCACATAATGGGCCAAAAATTGATCCCGCTGCGCGAGAGTAGGCACTGCGTACTCTCGCGTATTCTCTCTCCAATTGCCGGTTTTCTGCATGCCCTGCGCATGCGCTGAAAACCGGCACTTGGTCTTTGGAAAAGGGGGCGTTTCCTCGGTGCATCGCGTGCGCGCAACAGGCTGCGCGCACGCTGTGCACTTAGTGCTTTGGACGCGCAGGTAAGGACGGAAGATTTTAGAAATGGAAAAAGGAGGAGTAAGACTCACTTTTAACAAGGTAAGTAGTGAATTAAGTATTTTTTTCAATTTTTTTTAACAGGTATATCTTTTTTAGAGACTTTAAAGACAGGTAAGTTTATTTTTATAACTTTTTAAAATTTAAAATTTATTCAAAAATGTAATTTTTAATTTAAAATGGTTAATTTATTTAACTACTTATTTTATTAATGTGATGATTTTTTTAAAAAAATTAATTGAGGTTTAGCTGTTATTTTGGGGGGGTGTAAGATTCATAGCTTTCACAGCACGTGTGTGAAACTTATGAATGGAAGATGGTGTGCTGCCATTGGCTCTAACTGAGTCACGTGATCCCACAGCTCGCACGAATTCACTACGCCGGTGGGATACGCAAGCACTGCCCAGCTGATGTCTGGAACATCAAGTTCGTGCGAGCTGGATCTGAAAAAGCCAACGCTGAGTGAGAGATCGCGCCTGCTCCTTACCCCCGCGGGAACAGAGCGAGATCAATTTCTGGGCCAATATCCCATTCTTCATTTGTTCAGCTTCCACATAAAATAACCTTTTTTCCTCCACAGATGAAGATCACGATGTGACACAGGTCCTTTAACAACTTTATATAATATAAAGTTATCGTCATCAGGGTGATATTTCCCATTGTCATATGCCATCACTTTGTACTACACACTTGGCTCATTGCTCCTATTCTTTGTTGCCTGTTTACTCCTTTACTATTTAGCTATGGTCCATTATAGTTAAATGTAGTTCAATTGTCTACTGTGTAGAAATAATTCTAAGCTTTTTCAAAAATTTTGTGCGGTTCCACTTTTATGATCTGCACTATTGTGATGGCTGCTACTGCATGTCTTGCTATTCCCGCATCAAATCCTAGCTATCTTGGTTGAATTCTTCCTTGGGCCAGTCGACTCCTGTTCTCAATTTCTATGAAGTGGTATGGATCTTTCCTGGCAATTGATGCGTAAGTTGCAAAAATTTAAGCTTGGCAAATGGGCCCATTTGACTTGCATTGAAAAGTCTACAGAAGATGACCTCGCTTGATTCATCAGCAGTGGAAAAACCCTTGGTTATGCTTCAAAAAAATTTTTTTTTAACAATACCTCCAGACTCTAGTCAAACAAGGAATTAAATGCAATGCACCAACTGAATAATATTCTGTGCCAACTCGCATGACTAGGGAGATGATGTCCAGGCCTCCCATGGTATTCACAACTTGCTGCACCAATGGCCTCAAAAGTACTCATTGGGATTAGCAGGCTGACTTCTGTAAATTGCCGGATCATCTATACTAGCGATTCTGTTGCTGCTACTGACAGAGCTTTTAATATTGTCCATAATGGTAATTTTGAGTTCAGCAATAGCTTCATTCAACATGATGGTAACAGAGCCTTTGCCCAATAAGCCACTTGACTTTAGCCAATAAGCCACTTGAGAAAATCCAAATGAAGAGCAAAGAACTGCAGATACTGGAAATCTGAAACAAAAGTAGAAAATGCCAGAAGTGCTCAGATCAGTCAATATCTGTGGAGAGAACAGATGGGTTGAGGTTTCTGTGTAGACTTTGTTCCAAGAGGGTCTACACCTGGAATCATAGAATGGTTACAGCACAGAAGGAGGCTATTTGGCCTGTCAAGCTCGTGCCGGCTCTTTGCAAGAGCACTTCAGCTTGTCCCACTCCCCTGTCCTTTCCCCGTAGCCCTGCAATTTTTTTTCCTTCAAGTATTTATCCAATTCCCTTTTGAAAGCCACGATTAAGTCTGTCTCCATCACCCTATCAGGCAGTGCATTCCAGATCCTAATCACTCGCTGCGTAAAAAAGTTTTGCCTCAT
Source organism: Squalus acanthias (assembly GCA_030390025.1). Classification (NCBI taxonomy): domain Eukaryota; kingdom Metazoa; phylum Chordata; class Chondrichthyes; order Squaliformes; family Squalidae; genus Squalus; species Squalus acanthias. Next base: position 95,403,461 of record CM059428.1, on the reverse strand, counting down.
GTCGCCTTTGGTTCTTTTGCCAAGCACCTTGATCCTGTGTCCTCTGGTTCTCGACCCTTCCGCCAATGCGAACAGTTTCTCTACTCCAGACCCCTCGTGATTTTGACTACCTCTATCAAATCTCCTCAATCTTCTCTGCTGTAAGGAGAACAACCCCAGCCTCTCTAATCTATCCATGTAACTGAAGTCCCTCATCCCTGGAATCATTCTCATAAATCTTTTCTGCACCCTCTCTAAAGCCTTCACATCCTTCCTAAGTGCGGTGCCCAGAATTGGACACACTTCTCCAGTTGAGGCCAAACCAGTGTTTTATAAAGGTTCATCATAACATCCTTGCTTTTGTTCTCTATACCTCTATTTATGAAGCCCGGATCCCTTATGCTTTTTTTAAGTGATGTCTCAACCTGCCCTGCCACTTTCTACAATTTGTGCACATATACGCCAAGTCTCTCTGTTCATGCACTCGCTTTAGGATTGTACCCTTTAGTTTATATTGCGCCTCTTTATGCTTCCTACCAAAATGTATCACTTCGCACTTTTCTGCGTTAAATTTCATCTGCCACGTGTCCGCCCATTTCATCAGCCTGTCTGTCATCTTCAAATCTATCACTATCCTCGTCACTGTTCACAATACTTCCAAGTTTTGTCATCTGCAAATTTTGAAATTGCGCCCTGTACGTCCAAGTCACTAATATATATCAAGCAAAGCAGTGGTCCCAGTACCGACCCCTGGGGAACACCACTGTACTTTCCTCCAGTCCGGGAAAACAACCGTTCACCACTACTGTTCCTTGTCACTTAGCCAATTTCGTATCCATGCTGCCACTGTCCCTTTTATTCCATGGGCTTTAACTTCGCTGGCAAGCCTATTATGTGGCGCTTTATCAATTGCCTTTTCGAAGTCCATATACACCACTGCCTTCATCAACCCTCTCTGTTGCCTCATCAAAAAACTTGATCAAGTTAGTTAAACACAATTTGCCTTTAACAAATCTGTGCTGCCTTTTCTTAATGAGGCCACACTTGTGCAAGTGACTGTTAACTTTGTCCCTGATTATAGTTTCTAAAAGCATCTCCACTACTGAGGTTAGACTGACTGACATGTAGTTGTTGGGTGTATCCTTGCACCCTTTTATGACCAAGGGTGTAACATTTACAATTCTCCCGTCCTCTGGCACCACCCCCGTATCTACTTCTTCCAGTGGCTGAAGAGCTCCTCCCAGAGTCGCAATGCGGATTCTGCCCACTAAGGGGCACAATGGACATGATCTTCACCACGCATCAACTACAAGAGAAATGCAGGGAACAGCACCAACCACTGTACATGGCCTTTGACCTCACAAAGGCCTTCAACACCGTCAACCGTGAGGCATTATGGAGTGTCTTCCTCAAATTCGGCTGCCCTCAAAAGTTTGTCACCATCCTTCGCCTGCTTCACGACGACATGCAAGCCGTGATCCTGACCAACGGATCCACCACAGACCCAATTCACATACGGACCGGGGTCAAGCAAGGCTGTCATCACACCAACGCTCTTCTCGATTTTCCTGGCTGCAATGCTCCATCTCACCCTCCGTAAGCTCCCCGCTGGAGTGGAGCTAATTTACAGAACAAACGGGAAACTGTTCAACCTCCGTCGCCTCCAGTCCAGATCCAAGGTCGTCCCATCCTCTGTCATCGAATTACAGTATGCAGACGACACTTGCGTCTGCGCACACTCTGAGGCCGAACTCTAAACCATCATCAATACCTTCACCAAAGCGTACGAGAGCATAGGCCTTACACTAAACATCCGTAGGACAAAGGTCCTCTACCAACCTGACCCCGCCAGACAGTACTGCTCCCCGATTACCAAAATCCATGACGAGGCCTTGGACAAGGTGAACCACTTTCCATACCTCAGGAGTCTACTGTCAACAAGGGCAGACGTCGATGACTAAGTCCAACACTGCCTTCAGTGTGCCAGTGCAGCCTTCGGTCACCTGAGGAAGAGAGTGTTTGAAGACCAGGACCTCAAACCCAGCACCAAGCTCATAGTCTACAGAGCAGTAGTGATACCCGCCCTCCTATATGCTTCAGAGACATGGACCATGTACAGCAGGCACTTCAAAGCACTGGAGCGATACCGCCAACGCTGCCTCCGCAAGAACCTGCAAATCCATTGGCAGGATAGGTGCACCAATGTTAGTGTTCTCGCTTAGGCTAGCATTGAAGCTTTGCCCACGCTCGATTAGCTCCGATGGACGGGCCACATCGTTTACAAGCCGCTACGAGCCTCCCAAAACAAGCGCTCTACTCGGAGCTCCGACACGGCAAGAGAGCCCAAGGTGGGCAGAGGAAATGCTTCAAGGACACCCTCAAAGCCTCCTTGGAAAAAGCGCAACATCCCCACCGACACCTGGGAATCCCTGGCCCAAGACTGCACCAAGTGGAGGAGAAGCATCCGGGAAGGCGCCGAATACCTCGAGTCTCTTCGCCGGGAGCAAGTGAAAGCCAAGCGCAAACAGCAGAAGGAGCGCACGTCAACCCAAGCACCCCAGCCACCCGTCCCTTCAACCACTGACTGTCACACCTATTATAGAGACTGTAGGTCCCGCATTGGACTAATCAGTCACCTGATAACTCATTTTTAATGTGGAAGCAAGTCATCCTCGGTTCTGAGGGACTGCCTAAGAAGAAAAGATCTAAGGAGGATTGGGAGATTATGGCGATTTCCTCCTTAACCTCCCTCAGCATTCTAGGATTATTCCCATCCGTTCCTGGAGACTTGGCAACTTTAAATTCAGACAACCTTTCTAGTACCTCCCTCTTTATCAATTCTTATCTCATCCAGTATCTCAACTACCTCCTCTTTCACTATGACTTTGGCAGCATCTTCCTTGTTGAAGACAGATGTATAGTACTCATTAGTACCTCAACCATGCCCTCTGCCTCCGTGTGTAGGTCTCCTTTTTGGTCCCTAATCGGCCCCACCCCTCTTGCTACCCGTTTACTATTTTAACCAATCCTTAACCAATACTACCACCCCACCTCCTTTCTTTCCTTCCCTATCTTTCCTGAACACCTTGGGGGAGAAATCCTGATCCTAAACATCCCGCTGCAGGATCTACGGCGGAGGGAGCGCAGGCAGTGAGAAAGATTGGAACATGTGGCCAGAGGGAGGAGGAGGGCTATCAGGGCTCTCAACAGGTGGCCTTGCCCTCCGAGGGTCTTCCGATAGCACTTCTCCTACCTTCAATTAAGCCAGGAGCAGTGTCTTAGAAGGCTCTGCTTTACCAAGGAGGTGGTCACAGAACTGTGCCACCTCCTGCAACCAGACCTCGAGCCTCAGATCAGGACAAGGATGGCTCTCTCAGTGTCAGTCAAGGTCACTGTCGCTTTCAATTTCTTCGCCAGCGGATCCTTCCATTCTGCAACAGGTGATATAGCTAACATCTTGTAGTTTACCATCCATCGCTGCAGCTGGGAGGTCACAGAGGCTCTCTACAGTAGGAGAAGGGATTACATTTCCTTCCCCATCACTAGAGAGAAGCAGGACGAACATGCATGTGGCTTTGCCAGGATAGCGGGATTCCCCATGGGGCAAGGTGCCACGTGGCTTTGCAGTCACCACATAACAACCCTGAGATCTTCTGTAACCGCAAAGGCTACCACTCACTTAATGTCCAGTTGGTGTGCGACCACAGACAGCAAATCCTCAATGTGAATGCTCGCTATCCTGGCAGTAGCCATGATGCCTTCACTCTGCGCCAGATTGGTGTTCCAGCACTCTTTCAGCCACCACATCAAGCTCTCGGCTGGCTGGGCGGAGACGAGGGGTATATGCTCTCCACCTGGCTCATGACTCCCCTCCGCAACCCCAACACTCCTGCACAGCACTCAGATAATGAGAGCCATGTTGCCACCAGGAACATCATTGAGCAGACCATCGGCGTGCTCAAGCAATGGTTCCGCTGCCTTGACCACTCAGGAGGAGCCCTCCAGTACTCGCTGGAATGGGTGTCCTATTTTATGGTGGAGGGGGAGGGGGAGGTGGAGGTGGAGGGGGAGGGGGAGGGGGAGGGTGTTCGGTGACCACTTCGTCAGACTGCAGTTCCAGTAAATTCACCCCCAGATCCCCGTTGCACACATCCCCATCATTCCATCCCTGTCGCAGGCAATATCACAGCGCACAGCTGAAATGAGAAACAGTACAAAATTATCCAAAGTGAATTAATAAATTTATCAATAATCAGTGAATACATCTTTACAACAATATTTACAATTCACCCTTGTGCAATCTCTTAGTGCCTCTCGTTACTAGTGCTCCTACGAAGTGTTGGCCCAGTGGCTGTAGCATAGCTGGTGGAAGACTGCTGCGTGTCTGTGCGGGAGACTTCAGATGGCCTTGCAGGACACCCTTGACCAGCTCTGGGCCTGGAAAGCCCGGCTGTAAATTGCACCACCTCAGCATAGGCGGCAGCAGTCTGGGCTGGCTGGATGATAGGCAGCGACAAGGGCAATGGTGGAGTGGCAGTGGTGGGAGCAGGAATGCTATCATCGTGAGAGAGGACAGCAGGTTCCTGACCTACTGCCACTCCCCAGGGGCACCACCTCAGCATCCGTAGCAATCTGTTGCAGCACAGATTTCTGGCCTGGTGCGACACGGTGAAAGCCCCGGTCAACGGTGGTAGACCCAGCCATGATGGCAACAATCAGAGCTTGCGTGGTATCAAGCTGAGACTGCATGAGAGCAGTCTGACATTGAATGGCACCAACCATAGACTGCATTACAGCACAAAGATGTTGTGTCGCTTCCGCCGCTGCAATGGAAGCTGCCAGATCGCCCATTACACGCGGCATCAAGTCTGGGTCGCCACGGTCTCTCTGGGAGTCTACCATCCTTTGCTGACTGGAAATGATGGGCTCCATGGTGTGTGCAGAGCTCTGTGCAATGTTGGAGGTGGACTCCTTCATGCTCCTTACGATTGCCGGCAGGCTCTCAGGGACCCTTGCCATTGCACCTATCATCGCCGTGTGCATGCCCATCACCCTTCTTCTAAACGCCTCCCCATCGAGGTCCTCATCTGTGTCCTGTGCAGCAGAACTCGCCCTCCGGGGAGTTGGCCCCCAAGCTACCCTTTCCCCCTGGCCTTGCTGCAGCCCGCTCGTTCCCGGGTGCATCACCCTGTGCAGATCCCGCTATTATACTAGCCTCTAAAGAACGCGTAGTGCCAGTATCTGAGCTGGTGCCTGCAGGTGAGACATGCAGTGTGTTCTTCCTCCTCCTCCTCTTCTCCCGCATCGCTCTCAGGGACAGGCTGCTCCGGTGCTTGCTCATTATCTGAAAGCATAAAGGCACAAGATTCGGGTTGAGGTGAGGGGAGGGGGGCAGGGAAGGAGAAATGCATGCACACAGCATGATTAGCTGGAAAGTGCGAAAGGCTTGTGGGGTGAGGAGGAAGTGGGAAATGAGAAGAAGGAGTAGGGATGACCATACCATTGTTGTCCCCAAGGGGGTCAATGTCGCTGGTGGCCACGGCGCCCAATAATCTGCAGCACTCTAATTTCCAGCGCAGACAGTGGTTGGGTGTCAGCTTGTCCCCTACCTGTGCGCTCCTGTTCCCTCCTGTTGTGAGTCTCCTTGGCCTGCAAGAGAAGGAAAATGTGTGAGTGAGTGTGGAGCAATGTGTTTGGGTGATGTGCCTGCCATAGCTGTCATTGTGTGCAAGGTGTGTGATGTGGATGTGGGTGTGAGTGTTGGTAGGTAGAGATTGTTGGTGGGCGAGTGCTGGGGGTGTGGTGCTTTGGCCAGTGTGTGCAGATTGTGGTTCAGACAGTGGTATGTAGCATTTGTTGAGGCATTGACTCACCTTGACCACCCGAATTAGGTTATTAAATTTCTTCCTGCATTGTGTATGGGTCCTGGGGATCACAGTGCTGACTGGGACCTGAAGGGCAACCTCCCTCCACATGGCACCAAAGACTTGTGGCGAGGGCCTCCTGGTCCTTGCTGGGTACAGCACCATCTCTCCACAGCGAACACCAACTTCTCCAATGCTTGGTCCAAAAATCTGCAGGCTCTCTCCGTGGGGCGTAGATCTGTCATGAGTACAGCTGGTTGAGTCGTCCGGCTCCTTGGCCTGCTCCTGCTTGCTGACACAGGTTCACAGCCAGCAATGCTGAGAATGAGGTTCTGCAGCATGAATGAACCTTCCATTTAAGAACTGGAAAGAGCCTGTGACAATGATGACTTGCGATTAGACTGCACCTGATATTGGTTAGCGCTTTAACGCCACTGAGCTAGGCCGTTGGCGCTCCCATCCTTTCTTTGAACGATGACACTGAATTTTGCATGCAGCGACATTCATTAGCGCCTGGCGCTAAATCTCAAACTTTTCCAAAGTTAGCGCCCACTCATGGGCTATAATGGATTTCTCACCCCTTATATTTGGGAATATTTAAAACCAAATCCTGCCCTTTTTTGAACCAGGTCTCCGTTATCGCCACAACATCATATTCCCATGTGGCTATTTGCGCCTGCACCTCACCAACCTTATTTACCACGCTTTGTGCGTTTACACACATGCACTGTAAACCTCTCTTAGATCTTAGATCTTCTTGTATTCTCTCTTAGTCTGACCCCACCTAATACCGTACTATTTCTTACTCTAGTGTTATCTGTCTCTCCAATCCTTTGTGCACCTTGTTTCTCCTTTCTAATGCTACATCCTGGTACCCATCCCCCTGCCAAATTAGTTTAAACCCTCCCCAACAGTACTAGCAAACCCCTCCATGAGGACATTGGTTCCAGCTCTGTTGAGGTGCAACCCGTCCGACCTGTACAGGTTCCACCTCCCCCAGTGTCCCAGGAATCTGAAGCCCTCCCTCCCTCCTGCACCATCTCTCCAGCCACGCATTCATCTGCTCTATCCTTCTATTTCTATACTCACTAGCTCGTGGCACTGGGAGTAATCCAGAGATTACTACCTTTGAAGTCTTGTTTTTTGATCTCTTTCCTAGCTCCCTAAAATCTGCCTGCAGGACCTCATCCCTTTTTCTACCTATGTCGTTGGCACTGATATGGGCCACGACCTCTGACTGTTCACCCTCTCCCCTCAGAATGTTCTGCAGCTGCTCAGTGACATCTTTGACTCTGGCACCAGGGTGTAAGGGGTTTTGTGTCGTGCTTGTATCGCAGACGGTGCTGGTGCGGGGTTAGGCCTTCGTTGCCTAATACTATTGCTTGCTCTGGTCTCCGGCCAGCCTTGTTGCAATAAGCACCTGTGAGTGGTTCGACCCACTCGCCCTTACGGTTCTAACACTGGACTTAGGTGCGAGAGCAGTAATGCAGAGAAAAACTCAAATAGACCCGGTTGAATAGTACGAAATGGAAATCTTTATTGCATAGCGTCCAAGATCATGAAGTACATGTCATAGGCGCAAATTAACGAGAGTACAAGTATGCATACATTCATAAAGCTTGGTCTATGGTAATGAAGAACGCACGGCACATCATAAAAAGGGGAACACATTATACTTTATCCTTAATAAAACCACCCTCCCTTATCAATACCTACACTACATCTAGATTTGTAGGATCGGGAAACATGCTCACCACTCGTGATACTTCGGAGAATTTTAAAGTGAGGCGCTCGGCTCGTTTCGCTGCAGCGCCTGACTGTCACGTGTTTGGAGGGGTCTCTGTACCCCACTTGTTTATCTTCGCTGCTGCTGCAAGCAGGCTGGGCTCCCCGTTGTCATGAAGAACTCGACAGTGCTCGGGCCCGGCTGTAGAACTCAAAGAAAAGTCTTCCTGGACCGACACCAGTTGCCGGTAGAATTCAAAGAAGAGTCTTCCTGTATCGACACCAGTTGTCGATAAAATTCGAGGAAGAGTCTATGACCAGTTCATGCAGTAACTAATAGAGTTCGTATAAATTCGGCACGGTCGGGGTTTACTGACCGCGGCGGCACGTGGATTCTTCTTCTCTTCTCGTCTCGTCTCGTCTCGTCTCTTCGGGCCTTCGGGTCCAAAACACCGTTTACCGACACTCGGGATGGTGCACCCGGTTACTCGCCCTTCGTCGAGGCGGCTCGTCCCGATTGAGCTCCACCCAACATTCGAATAACCGTCCAGTGCGGCTAAAAGTCCAGAGTCAACAGTCCAGAGAAACAAGAGCACGAATCAAGCGAATAAGAGTCAAATCAAGAGCATCAGCCAAGATAAGAGAAAAATAAGAGAGCGATGGACATTTGTTGTCTATAGTTATAGTGCTGTGTTCCCTTATCTCCCGCTCAAATCTTAATGTTTGTCCTTTGTGAAATATTGGCGCTCAAAACTCCCAGCATGGGGTGATTCTTGTCTTTAACGGGTTTCGGTAGCACCTGAGACTGGCCAACTACCCGTTAATGTTTTCCCCATTGTTGAACCGGCTCGGAGCCTCCCTGGCTGGGTTTTGGGGGCCCCCGAATACTTGTTTAATCACCCGAGAATGGCTCTCTCATTGTAGAGCCGTGGGGGTATTTGCGTATTGATGTGTCTGGATGGGCCTTCGATTGCCCAGTACAATGGTCCTTACTTGTGCATGGAAAACGATTCCAGCACTCATATCTTTTGCTATTGTCACAAATGCAAACAGGTTGCATCCTGTCATTATCAGTGCTTATCGAAAATGTTTATTCGAACGCCATCTTGTCTGCCCCCCTGTACTTTTGGAAGCTTCTGCCATGATGCGCGGTGGCCATTTTACAGGCTTCTGTGTCCTTTATATCATGACAGCATTTCGTTTAAATAAACTGATCAAACGAATCTGCTTCTATCTCGTTATTTCGAATCGCGATAATTGCGAAACTTTACAAGGGAGGCAACATACCATCCTGGAATCATGTCTGCGGCCGCAGAAATGCCTGTCTGTTCCCCTATCGAATCCCCTATTACTATTGCCTTCCCGATTTCCCTCCTCCTACCCGCCCCCCCCCTGCCCTGCCCCGTACAGCTGAGCCACCCATGGTGCTGTGGACTTGGCTCTGGCTGTACTCCCCAGAGGACTAACTTACAGAAATAAACTTAAGACTAAAGGGGAAAAATTTGGTTGCTTTGCGCCTCCCGTTAGCAACTAGCGCCCGGGCGCGGCGCCACTAGCGCCTCCCGCAAAATTTAGTGGGAGGTTAGTGGCGGCGGTAGCCGGTAGCGCCCCGCAGCGCTGCGCCTCTGGCGATGACGTCATGTCCGACAGTGTTTTTACAGGCCGGGGCGGCGATAATTAAAGGGCAGGTGCCGGGCAGCCATTTTTTTTGGGCCACCTGCCAGCACCTGCCCCCTCTGGCCTCCTCCTGTGGGGTGCCGGCCGCGATCCATCAGCCCCGCACTCCTCTCGAGTGCCGGGCTCTTTTGCCGGCTCCCTGCTCCCCGATGCTCACTTTGCCAGGCCCCTCCCCTTTAATTAGGGGAGGGAGGCCTGCAGTACCGCGGCGCTACGTGCCGGCGCGTGTAGCGCTGCTGCACGTAGCGCCACGATATTCAATGGGAGCGCCCCAAGAGGGAGGGGGGAGTGCTTCCAGTAGCGTCCTGCCTCCTGCTTAGGGCGCTACCATTGAATTTCGGGTGTGGGGGTGCTAACTTTTTCGGGGGGCTAAGTTATCGCCACAAAGAGGCCGCAAGCCAATTTCCCCCCCTAAGACTCTTAAAAGTTGGGCCTACCTTTATCTCCGGCCGCTTCTCTCGCTCTCCTAGTTAAAGTCTTTATTCACATGATTATTTATAGTTATATTAATTAGTTTATCTAGTTAAATTAGAGAGAATAAAACCCTAATACTCACCCACCAATCACCTACCTGCTGTCCTGTGATGTCACTCCTTGCTTCTGCAGTTCTTTTGGAATTCGCCAGATTTGTATCAGCCTCTGCTGCCGACTCCTCGCAGGTCCGTGCTGTCCCCGGGTCCCGCTCTCTTTATTCTCAGCCTCCTCCGCTGTTAACTTGTCTGTTCTCTCCAGAAGATCAGAAGTCCTGTAGTTATCAATTTAGGATTCTTTCTGCATTGTGCCTTTTGGTGACGAACAGGCGATTGAAGTGTCATGTTGGCCATCGGATGGATTTTGGCACTGGTGGAAGCCAGGGAGTATTAGGAATTACCTTGAAGTATTTGCCAAGGTGGTTCTGAGCAGCCTCCTGAGTAAATGTGGTGGGTACTCTGAGATTCAGGTAGAATACCCTATCTTCTGAAATGTAGGTGGCTGAGCTTTATGAGACACTGCATTTCTTTCTTCCGGACTCTATTCATATGATTTTGAAGACTGCCAGCATTGTCTTCCGTTGCGTCATTGAACAGCTAGGTGATAGCAAGAAAAACAAGTTACGATGTGGAAATAGGCCATTTGACCCAACCAGTCTGAATTCTATCAGGCCTGATTGTTTCTACAAGTTACATATTCACAGGCTTCTGACTTGGCCCTCTAGAAATACCTTCTATGTATTTTTTTGGCATCACCCAGTACAATAACTTTGATTCCTAACTGAAAGGCAATGCTGGCGCAGTCTTCAAAATGGTTAATGCTGCAGCAGCTGTGATGTTGCTTTTTCAGGTCTGCTCCAAGATGTATCAAGTGACAGGCCAAATTTCAACATTGGTGCTTTTTAAAAAAAAAATGAAACCTAGCAGTCCAGCCCCCAAAGCCGAGCAAACTCCATTCTATTTGTGCTTATATTACTTGCTAGTCTCTGCAGCTTGAGACTTATACAAATTATTGGTAAACTTTACTGGTGGCTCATGAGGGTATACACCAAAGTGGCATGCACACGCACCCACCACCCACCTAATTTTTAAAAGAAAAAACATTTAGGATGCGTCAGTCATGCTTCGGATGTTAGATATTCAAATTTGTTACTTTAAATTAAACAGTACTTTTCTATGATTTTCTGAACTTTAACATCAGGATCTACCCAAGAGTAATTACCTTCTAATTGACTTCAGGTAGGCACAGCAATTAGACCTCAGTGATGCCTTTAGAGGGCATGCCAAATTATACACTGCTGCCCCTTAACAACAGAATAAACATTGTGCATTACATGGTATAATGCTGCTGCCATTATACAATAGTGCATCATTCCATTGTGAGCAATATTGTGTTACTACTATTTTAATATGTTGGGGTTAAGATTCCATGTATAAACTACTTCATCTTTGTTAGTTTAGGAACTCATGATTTTCAGTAACTACTGTATTAACAGGCTCCTCCAAGTGCTTCTGATATAATTATCACCATTACTGTTAGCAAGGTTTTATATTGGGCCATAATTTGCTGTCTAAGTAATGGTAAGGCCAATGATGCTCGCCATTATTAATGTGCAAATGGTACAGCAACTTCAGGCGAGGGGCAGATGCGCAGTTAAACTCAAATATAAAAGTTACTGTGAGTTGTGCCGCTCCTTCATTACCTTGGCGAAAACGACATCTTGCTGTCTGGCTCACTATTAAAATGTATTGAATGGCATGCAGTTGCTGTATTTGTGCCGTAGTTACGAACTAAACTTGCCACAAAGTTAAGTCTTATCACATGGTTAAAGGGAACTTAAATTGACAAGTGTTAGTTATTGCCAAACAACCTCTCTGCCACTGAAAATTAACTTACAAGTGTGGAGTCTCATTCCTTCACATTTTAATTATTGATGGAGATTTAAAAAATGTGAAAACATTTAAATTGTTGGAGATTTTTTTTAATGTAAAAAAAAAACTTGCTCTCATAATCCAATCTTTCTTTCCCTCTCTTTATTTCTCCTTGTACCTGATTTGGTATTGAATTCAACCATTCTAATCTACACTTTCTTCTGTCCTTGTGCTGTTAATTTCACAATCCTTCACTCTGATTGGTTAAGGAGATACACAGTTGCTTGCCCTGTTCACTCAGGTCCCAGATGCCCTGTTTGACTCGCTGTGACGCTCATCAGCTTGCACTTTCAGCAACTTGCCACGCAAAAAATTAAAAAACCTAAAGTGTACAAGGGCAAGTCCAACTAATGAAAGATGTCATTAGAAGCCCTACCACAGCAAATTATGGCCCCATTAGTTTAACAGATTTAACATGTAGACTCCATGAAGTATCTGCCTTGAAGTCAAACATTGCCAAGGAGCCCTCCTGCTGATAGCTACCTACTGCTCCTCTCTCCTTTCCCCACCTTCAACTGCTAAATCAGTATTCCTCCATGATGAGCAGCACTTGAAAGATTTAGTGAGGGAAGCAAGGGCACACAATGTACTCCTAGGTAGGGAAATTCAATGTCTGTTACCAACAATGGCCTGGTAGTACCACCACTGGCTGAGTCCTGAACACTGGGCATGCGTAATGTGATGAGGGAACCAATACAAAAGAATAACCTACTTGACCTTGTCTGCATCAACATAACTGTTGCAGTTGCGTCTGTCCGCTATAGTATTGATAGAAGTGCTCACTGTACAGTCCCTATGAAAGCAGCAGAGTTTTGGATGAGCTCAAGTTTATGGAGGGTGGAAGATGGGAGGCCTGCCAGGAGAGCCTTGGAATAGTCAGGTCTAGAGGTAACCAAGGCATGGATGAGGGTTTCAGCAGCAGATGAGCTGAGGCAGGGCGATGTTACGGAGGTAGAAGTAGGCGGTCTTGGTGATGGAGTAGATATGTGGTCGGAAGCTCCTCTCGGTGTCAAATATGACACCAAGATTGTGAACCAATCTGTTTCAGCCTCAAGACAGTTGCCAAGTAGAGGAATGGAGTTGGTGGCTAGGAAATGGAGTTTGTGGCGGGGACTGAAAACAATGGCTTCGGTCTACCCAATATTTAGTTGGAAGAAATTTCTGCTCATCCAGTATTGAATGTATCTCCAGCAGAATACCCAAGAAATGATGTAAATGGCCCCCTGAGGGTTTCACTGGTGTCCTTCCAGAGCTATGTCAAGGCACCTGTAGAACGGCCGAATTACAATGCCCCAATCTTACCTTAGGTTTCAGATGACAGTAACTTTGATTATTTTTTCCCATAATTTGAACCAATTGATTTAGATTATTGATTTGTAACATTATTTTCTATTTAAATAAAATGTAAGGTCAGGCTCAAAGTGGTATGTTAAAAGTAAAATAAGCTTTAAAACAATAACTTATTCGACCTTGTTTCTATCAAAGGTAGTCATTAATGCTCTGTTTCACATGTCCACCAGATGGAGCTGTTGTATTATTTCTCTGGCTACAAAATCTGCATTGTCTAATGGGGCCTTGTTTTAAATCTAATTAAACCCAATTGCTGGCACAGAGTTGGGCTATTTGTCCATCAACTGCCCAGCAATTACGTACGGAAATTTTACGGCTGGTGGAAACAGGCACAGGGCCAGTTTCCACAGCGTAAGGGGATAAGCGAAATGAAAAAAATGCTTTTGTTTTTAATTAAATGACATAAAAGCTTTAATGAGAAGCAATCCTAGTGTATGTTAAAGCTGCAGGTTTTTTTTAAATAACGTTTAAATGTCATAAATTTCAGTGCACTGTATTTGTTTAGAAGTGGGAATTATGAGTTATGAATTGGATTCCCACAATAAAAGCTAAATCTGAGAGTATTCTAAAGGCTGTAGTAATGAAGTCATGTAATAATTTAAATGAATGAAAGACGATCTGTTTTCTGATTGGAGGACCAGGCCCACGTGAGCCCAGGTATGTTTCTGCACAGGCTGCGTCCCTGGGATCCGTGGGCCATTACGCTACCCTCCTACTCGCAGCGTTAGAGTGCAAGTTTACGCAGGAGGTCCGCCATCAGGTAGGTGCGTAATCTTTTCGCAGGTCCACGGCGTACTCCGGAGGTATGCCGCCGACCGCAATTTTTGGCCCATTATACCCACCTACCGGTGTACCAGCATAGGGTAAAAAGTCTGCTCCAGTTGATATGCTGAGTTGGCACAATGTTACTCTACTCTTCCTGTGGACCTTGAGAGAGGTTCTTTCAGATGAAATGTTAAACCAAGCCTTGTCTGCCCTCTCAGACGGATGCAAAAGATCCCACAGCACTATACAAAGTGCAGAGGAGTTGCCCCCAGTGTCCTAGCCAACATTTATCCCTCAACCAACACAAAACAGATTATCTGGTCATGTATTTAATTGCTGTTTGTGGAAGCTTGCTGTGTATAATTGGCTGTCGCGTTTCCTGCATTACAACAATAACTACATTTCAAAAGTGCTTAACTGTTTGTAAAATGCTTTGGGACATCCTGAGGTGAAAGGCACTACATAAATGCAAGCCTTTCTTCAGTTTCTTTCTGTATCCTATCGCTGGAAGATTCAGTGACTCAATTCAATTTTTGCATCAAATTAGTGTTGCTATGGCCATAAATACAGTGTAAAAATAACCATATATCAAGAGCAACAATTTTGGTGGATCATCAATTTAAAATCACAACTAAGAAAGTGAGGAGAGAGGTTAGGAGAAATGTCATTATGCACCAGGTTGCTGGAGCATGGAAAGCTTTGCCACAGGAAATTGGGTAAACATTTGAAGCAGAGGAAGCTATAGAGATATGGGTAAAGAATAGAGTAGTGGGTTAAGCTGCTTGTCCTTGCACTTCTGTTAAGGAAAGCATAATGGTCAATTGCTTAGCTCTTGTTCATTTATCACTGTCTTCTCATTGCAGGCCAAGGAAGTACATAATGGAAAAGAGAGGCTGAAAACTGAAGGGGCCCCCAAAACTGGAAGGCGTTGACACACCTTGGGGAGTTAACCTGGACATTGTGGGGAGACTCCCTGTGGAACGCATAGTCGGTAGTGGCCCCGACTTTAACTCCAGGTGGATTCCTCGCTCGGAGTTAAAATTACAATTGGGTCTCAATGATGTCATCGGGCCGCAACATGCATATGTAAAGAAGGACCGTGTTGGCTCCGGACGTGTGTCCTTGCTGCCTGCTCAGGAGAGCAGGTTAAAGTTGCAGATGTTGCGATCATGGCGGCTTTTGGACGGGTAAGAGCTGGGGCGATTTTAACTGCCCACCCGCCAGGTTTCTGCTGAGCAACTAGGGTTAAAATCGCCCAGGTGAATAACCATTGTTCCTTCCTTGCCTTCCCTTAAGAAATGTTTCTTTCACATATACATTCTGTCAGTAACCAACTTACTTGGCACTGCTACCTCATATTGGGTGCTACTTAATACGTGTTCCAAGGAGTGTCTTGCAGATTACAGTTGAAGCTTTTCCCATTGTGTTTCCAATGGCCACCTGATGAGCAAGAGCAAGGCTAGAGGCAGCATCACCACTACACCACACTGCATCACCCATTCTGATTTACTGCAAGCACTAGCCCAGGAATATACACTGTGGGGGATGAAGTAGAGTTTGGGTTTAAGCAGACAGTATGGGTGAATCACACAGTATCTGTAAGAAGGAATAGAGGAACAGTCTGAAGTATTGTAGTGTCCAGATAGTATAGTAATCCATATAGTTCAAAACACACCATGGCAGTTTGAGAATTTGAATTCAATTTAAAAAGAAATATGAAAATAAAAAGAACTAGGAACATAGGAACAGGAGTAGGCCATTCAGACCCTTGAGCCAGTTCTGCCATTTCATTCGAGCATGGCTGATCGGAATCTTAACTCCATTTACCTGCCTTGGTTCCATTACCCTTAATACCCTTGCCTAACAAAAATCTATCAATCTCAGTTTTGAAATTTTCAAATTGACCTAGCCTCAACAGTTTTTTGGGGGAGAGAATTCCAGATTTCCACTACACTTTGTGTGCAGAAGTGCTTCCTGACATCACCCCTGAATGGCCGAGCTCTAATTTTAAGCTTGTCCTTGTTCTGGACTCCCCCCACCAGAGGAAATAGTTTCTCTCTATCTACCTTATCAACTCCATTAATCATCTTAATCACCTCAATTAGATCACACTTTAATCTTCTATACTCAAGGGAATACAAGTCTAGTCTAAGAACATAAGAAATAGGAGCAGGAGTAGGTCATACAGTCCCTCAAGCCTGCTCCGCCATTCAATAATATCATGGCTGAACATCTACATCAACTCCACTTTCCCACTCGATCCCCATATCCCTTGATTCTCTTAGTACCCAAAAATCGATTTATCTCAGTCTTCAATATACTCATCGACTGAGCACCCACAGCCCTCTGGAGTAGAGAATTCCAAAGATTCACAACCCGCTGAGTGAAGACATTTCTCCTCATCTCAGCCCTAAATGGCCGAACCCTTATCCTAAGACCCATAGTTCTAGACTCTCTATCCAGGGGAAACAACCTCTCAGCATCTACCCTGTCAAGCCCTCTAAGAATTTTATACATTTCAATTAAATCACCGCTCATTCTTCTAAACTCCAGAGAATATAGGCCCATTCTACACAATTTCTCCTCATAGGACAGCCTTCTCATCCCAGGAATCAATTTAGTGAAACTTCATTGCACCCCCTCCAAATCAAGTATATCCTTACTTAGATAAGGAGACCAAAACTGTACACAGTACTCCAGGTATGGTCTCACCAAAGCCCTATATAATTGCAGCAAGACTTCCTTACTCTTATACTCCAACCCCCTTGCAATAAAGGCTAACATGCCATTTGCCTTCTTTAATTGCTTGCTGTACCTGCAGGTTAACTTTCTGTGATTTGTGTACAAGGACACCCAAATCCCTCTACATACCAACATTTACTAGTCTATGCAACCATTACTAGCCCCGGTATCATTCTGGTGAATCTGCGCTGCACCCACTCCAAGGTCAATATATCCTTTCTGATGTGCAGTGCCCAGAACTGAACACAGTGCTCTAAATGGGGTCTAAATGTAACATAACTTCCACTCCTTTGTATTCCAGCCCCCTTGAGATAAAGGCCAATATTCCATTAGCATTTTAAATTATTTTTTGTACCTGTCCACTAGCTTTTAGTGATTTCTGTACTTGGACCCGTAAATCTCTCTGCTCCTCCACAGTAAAAGTGACTATGAAGCTGTTGGATTGTAGTAAAAACCCAACTGGTTCACTAATGTCCTTAGGGAAGAAAACCTACCATCCCTACCCGGTCTGGCCTATATGTGACTCCAGTCTCTTAACTGCTACTCTGAAGTGGCCTAGTAAGCCACTCGGTTGTATCAAGAAGGTCCACCACCATTTTCCAAGGGCAAATTTGATCGGGCAATAAATGCCGGCCTTGCCAGTGATGGCCACATCCCGAGAATGAATAAAGAAGAAAAAAGTAGAGTGGAGAGCCAGCTCCAGACAATGAGTTCTGAGAATTGTGCTATCCAGGCATTGTCTGTAGAAGAAGATTGCTTGCTGAGCAATGGCAATTTATTGAGTCCTTTGGGAATTTGCATAAAGAATCCTGTGCAGTATCATGGCTTGTATGGTGGAGCGGACTATGTTGTCATCTTTGATCAAATGGCGGAATTGCAGTCCACCTTGGAGCACATGGCACCTCCTGGATTATACACTGATCCTGTTCGAGGCAGAGGGACCTGGCCTGCAAGGAAATTTGATTCAATCCTCATCCATATAAACAGTGATTTTTAAGATCTCACGCAGGTCCACTACATGATTTGATTCTGGTTCAGGGCATTGCAACAACTACTGCTTCTTGACCTGTTTTGAAAATATATTTTCAATAGTGCGCAAAGCTCATTAAGGCCCCAGAATTTATTTAAATTAGGGTTCTCACCATAATGCGGCTGGAACACCTCAGCAGCACTCCAATTCCTAATCACGTTAACAACAGGTACAAAAAGCGAGGCCCAGCAAGCAAACTGTAACGAGGTTCCCTGACTGGTCCTATTCTTTCAATAGAGCCACTCTTACTGAAGCATCATTTATCCAAGAGTTACCACAACAGTCACTTTCCCACATCCAACTCCCTAATGCCCACTATCCATTTCTCCTTCCTCTCCCATCTATTCTGACATTGCCCCTCCCCCGTTGCCCCCTCTTCCATTGCCATCTATTGCCACCCGTTACCTATTCCTACCTGAGTCCAGTGGTTATGCCCCTGTAAACCCCTGCTTCCTCTCAGCACACTACCAGTGCTTATGGCTGGGGTCGCTATCTCTCTATACAGTAAGCAGGTACAGTATACAGAGGCAGTATACAGTATGCCTGGCCATTAGTGGTGGAAGTGTGCTGAGCTGTCTTAGATTTGGGTCTCAATCGGGATCTTGGGTTTATGTCACGATACATGACGTGATCCGGACTCGAGTCGTCGTTAGCTTGTTCACAGATGTGATTCCCAGTAAAAAAGTAAAAATTTTCCCAGTAAAAAAGTAAAAAAATGTTAAAGCTTTTCGTTTTACATACAGACGGCAGCTTTTGACACGTTAGAACCCCTGCGACTACACCTCATTGTCTCAGTTGTATCTTGCTATGTCTTTGATGTGGTACCTTCCTGGCTGACTTAATTAACTTTATCACACCTCGGCAGATAGTCAGGATGATTTAATTTATTGGTCTGCAATTGTAAAGTACACATACTTTGTTTTCCATCTATATATGCTTTGGAGATTCTGTATCTAATTTACTTCACCTGAGGAAGGAGCAAATCGATAGCTCCGAAAGCTTGTGATTTCAAATAAAACTGTTGGACTATAACCTGGT
This sequence comes from Squalus acanthias, assembly GCA_030390025.1. Classification (NCBI taxonomy): domain Eukaryota; kingdom Metazoa; phylum Chordata; class Chondrichthyes; order Squaliformes; family Squalidae; genus Squalus; species Squalus acanthias. Next base: position 95,384,889 of record CM059428.1, on the reverse strand, counting down.
GTTGTGCGACCTCTCAATTTAGATTTGGGAGCAGAGGGACTGGGAGGTAGGCGAGGAGAGACCAGATTGTGCTGATTTTTTCACAAACGTTGACATGCTGACTGAGTCACCAAAACATTGATGTCACTTTAATGCTAGAGATTGGTAACTTTTTCCTGTCACCGATTGATTGATGTGTGCAATGGACTTCCATCAAAGTTAATTAGTGTTATTCCACTGAATTCCTTTAAAAGGAAATTGGATGAATATCTGGCTAGAAGAATATATTGATAGATTTAAGCTTGAGTGATTAAAGAGTTTCACAACACTGTTACAGTATTCAGGGCATGGCAAGAATATGTGGAGGAAACTCATTGTTTTGCCTTTTTGAAGTTTTTCTGTTAAAAATTGGCTTCATTGGGAATTTTGGATAAGGTTAAGTGGAGGCCATGAAAGTGTAGGTGTTACTGTTATATTAGAGAGAATGGGGGAAAAATTAGGTCGCGCCCCGTTTGGAGCGCAAATATCGTCTGGACGCAAATATTAGCGCCTGGCGCTAATTATCGCCACTGACTGGAAACTTCGCTTTTACCGCCCCGGGAGGTGAGTGGAGCGCTAAATCAGGCGCTGCACACCTGTCTTAAGGCGCAAAGGCCGAGCAGTGAGGCGCTAACTCAGCGCGCGAGCGCAGCGCAGGTGCTGCCAGTTAGCGAGGGAACACAGACACACTGGCGCCGGCCAGTTCTTAAAGCGGAGGGGGCCAACTTGCTCCCCAGCCACACCCTGCTCATTGCAGCCTTGAATCTCGGCCTGGAGAGACCTGTGAATCCATTTTGCTGCCAAGGATGGAGAGGGTGAGAGAACGAGCTCAGCGCTTCACCGAGCGGTCCTTGGATGCTCTGGTTGGCGCGGTGGAGCGCAGAAGATGTATACTCTTCCCTGAGAGTGGCAGGAGGCCTTTGCCACGCGAGTACAGAAGAGTGTGGAGGGAGGTGGCTCAGAGCGTCTCCTCCAGGAGCATGGTGCCCAGGACCCATATTCAATGCCGCAAAAAGTTCAACGACCTCACTCGGGTCGTCAGGGTGAGTGGCTTTTTCTCAATATCTCTCCATCCCTCCATCTCAACCTCACTCTATGGCCAGAGGGTCTTAAAACCCCAAAGCACAACACTCATCCAACACCTATGGCCCTTTCATGAAACACACACACACATTCCACACTTTGCATACAGTAAGGGCTATTCACTTATGGGAGGCACATCAGGCAAGACCATGGCTGTATACAGTAAGGGCTATTCACCTATGGGAGGCACATCAGGCAAGACCATGGCTGTATATTTACTCAGATGCTGTCCTTTTTCTTGCAGGCCAAGCTGGCGCATAATAGGAGACAGCAGCAACGGACAGGTGGAGGGCGGCCTCAGCTGCAACCCCTCAGCGATCTTGAGGAGCGCGTCCACAGGATTGTGGCAAGCCGGGTGATCGGTCCCGTCGCCACTGGAGACGCCGACCCCGTTCTGGACAGCAATGGTAAGGTCATCACCTTTTTGTCCTCTGTCCTTCCACTTGTCCCTCACAACACCAGCCTTTGACACTTTCAATCCAACTTGCTAACTCGCTGCACTTATTCCTCCCTTACTGCCACCCTGTCCTCACGCTAAAGCCACTCTTGTACCTCCCTGCTTTCAGATGGTGATTCACCAGCTGAGGAGACGGACCCTGAAGCTGCCAGTGGGAGTGAAGCTGCAGCCGAGGAGGAAGAGAAAGCCGGAGCATCAGTGCCACCCTCTCCCGAGGAAGCCCATGCCCACACTGGGAACACGCCTTCCCTGGAGGGGAGCAGGGGGGAATGGTCTGATGAGGGTGAAGCTCCAGGACCCAGCGGCCTGCAGCAACGCCATGGGGGTAGGGAAGAACGGGGGCCTTCTCCCCAGAGGGAGAGTAGGCCAGAGACTCCTACTGCAATGGACGCAGAGGAGGAGCGGCTGATCGCAGAAATGAACACCCAGGCAGTGGGCATGCACACTGAGCTCATGGGTGCAGTGGGAAGGGTGCCCGAATGCATTGAGACACTGGCAAGGAGTGTGGAGCACTTCGCTGTAGCACAGGCGGATGCCACACTAAAGCTTAGTGCTGCAATTCAGTCACTGACTGCCGTGATCCCATCTCTGACTGCTCTCATGCAGACTCAGATTGAGGCCACGCGAGCACTGACTGCTGCCAACCTCGATGGTTCGTTCACATGTCCCCGGGGCTCTCATCGCGCCGCAGCAGGCCAGCAATCTGTGCTCCAGCAGATTGCTCCGGATGCTGAAGTGCTGCCCCGTGGGAGTGCCAGTGTGTCGGGCGAGCAGGGAGTTGCTGTCCTCTCTCACGATGACAGCATTCCTGCTGCCAACACTGTTACTTCTCCACTGCACTTGCCACCGCCTGTAGGACAGACTGCTGCCGCCCATGCAGAGTTGGTGCAGTCTGCAGCCGGGCCCTCCAGGCCCAGAACTGGTCGAGGCCGTCCTTCAGGGGCATCTGCAGTGTCAGGATCTGACGATCAGCAGCCTTCCACCAGCCTTGCTGCAGCCACTGAGGTCCCATTACGGAGGAGCAGTAGGGTTAGAAGGGGGGAAGTGCGCAAGGGAAGGAGATCACCCTCGAAGGGCAAAAAGTAGGAGGTGTGACAAAATGCTGGTCATTTTTTTATTAAAGGCCGAGGTTCGTGGTCCAACTTTTGTTTAGTGTTTTGGACATTATCTCCAGGTTGTGAGAACCAGTTATGTTAATGACTGTTTTTTTGTGTTTATTCCTATGAGTTTGTCATGAGGAAATGACACACACAGAGTTTGTAAAATAAATAAGTTTTTGTCTTCAAAATATACATGTTTGGTGTTTGGAATCATTGGTGCCTTGGCCGGCTTAGGGGTTGCATGCTGGGTTCATTGATGTTGTTAGCAATGGCAGAAGCCATTTCCACAGCAGGGGCCCGAGAAGCGGCTTGCTATCAGCCGTTGACGGACGGCCCTTGCAGTTTCACCATTGTGGGCCGCCCTCCCGCCTTGGTGCTGCTGATGATCATCCTCCTCATCCTCTTCCTCCTCTTCCTCCTCCTCCTCTGGTGGTGCTCCAAGGCCTGGTGGCATTGGCTGGGTCCTGACGATTGCCATGTTATGCAACATGCAGCACACAACTACGAAGTTGGATACTCGCTCAGGCGAGTACTGCAGGGCTCCTCCAGAATGGTCGAGACAGCGGAACCGTTGCTTCAGCACGCCGATTGTGCGCTCAATGATGTTCCTGGTAGCTTGATGGCTCTCATTGTACCGCAGCTCAGCAGGGGTGTTGGGCGTACGGAGCGGTGTCATCAGCCAGGTGCTCAATGGATACCCCTTGTCCCCGAGAAGCCAACCAACTGGCTGATGCGGTGCCTCGAAAAGTTCTGCCACAGTAGTCTGGCGCAGGATGAAAGCATCGTGGCAGCTGCCAGGATAGTGGGCATTGACAGCGAGTATCAGCTGTCTGTGGTCACAGACCAACTGAACATTCAAGGAATGGAACCCCTTTCTGTTCCGGAATTCCTCGGCATTCTCATGTGGAGCACGCAAAGCCACATGCGTGCAGTCAATGGCGCCCTGCACCATGGGGAAGCCCGCTATCCTCGCAAAGCCCAGAGCGCGGTCACGCTGCTTGTCTGGGGTCATGGGGAAAGAGATGAACTCTCGTCTCCTTTTAAAGAGGGCATTTGTGACCTGCCGGATGCAGCAATGCACCGCGAACTGGGAGATATTGGCGAGGTCCCCAGCAGCAGCTTGAAATGAACCAGTAGCATAGAAGTTGAGAGCCACTGTGACCTTCACTGCCACCGACAGAGACGTCCTGGACCTCAGTTGAGGCTGCAGATCTGGCTGCAGCAGGTGGCAGAGCTCAGTGACCACCTCCTTGCTGAATCGTAGCCTTCGCAAACACAGCTCCTCAGACATATGAATGTAGGAGAGCTGTTCACGATATACCCTGGGAGGGTAAGCTCTCCTGTACATACGCCTGTTGGCCCTCCTCCGTCTGGCCATCATTGCCACTCTCTCTCTGCGTCTCTGTGTCTTCCGATTCAGTTGGAGCAGGACGACGCCCCCAATCAGTGCAGCCCCCATAGTCTCTTTGCAAGCAAAGTTATGAAGGACAGCAACCAAAGTAGCAGCGAAGTTAGGATCAGTAGGCAAAACTACCTCACAAAGCGTTGACTCAATGTAGAAGTCTCTCTTTCTCTCTCTCCGAATCTCTCTCTCTCTCTCAGAACGAGTGGTGCAAAAATGTCAACCACAGAAAAAGACAGGAAGAGGCCCCCTTTAAATAGCGCCCCCCCAGCCCCACAGCGATTGATAGCATTCCAGTCTTCCGGTCGTTGGATGCGCCAGGCGGTAAGGCAGGGGGCGCCACTCAATTTCCGCTCCGGGGCGCCACAAGGGCGTTGCACCATGGAATGACGTCACAATCTGCGCGCGCAGGTGGTCGCAGCGGTAAGGTTTAGCGCCGCCGCACAATGTCTAGTTAAGTTCCCGAGCGGCGCAAACATCGCTGCGCCCGGGCGCTAGCGGCTTTGCGCCCCATTAGCGCCCTCTTAAGGCGCTAACGGGAGGCGCAACCAACTGAATTTTTACCCCAATGAATTCTATAGGCAAAATGGCATTTTCTTTTTCCATGGTTTCTTATGCTGATTCCTATCACAAATAAGCAGTTATTTAAATTAACCAGCTTTCCCAATTCTCCTGGAACTTGAGAATGGTGCCAAGCTAAGAGGAGATGACTTCAGTAAGACAAGATCAAGCTAAAACAATTGGGGGGGTGGGGGGTGAAATTGGATTAGGACCGAAAACGAGTGCAGGGATTACGATGTGTGATTGGCCCACGCCCATTGAAAGGAGTGCAGGCAGCACGTAAAATTCGTGTTGCCTGCTACTTTGCATGACAGCAGCGCACAGCCCGCTGAGCGCGCTGCTGACTGGCTGTGCATTCAGCAGGGGGCCGAAGTGCACGATTTTTGCGCGAGGCTACCTTTATTTAAAGCTAGCCTGCACCTCTAAAAGGCAGTCTGCAGCTGTTAAAAGTAAGCTGCCTTCTGGTGATCAAAAATTTAAAATCTGCTTCACCAGAAACCAAAATGGCTCAACAGGCTAGGGAAAGGGAACCCAGGGTTTTGGACGCAGCACTTGAGGCCTTTGAACAGGGGGTGATACTCGAAAAGAGGTCCTCTACTCACAGGGGGCCAGGAGGCCCTCCAGAAACACTGTAAAGAAGGATGTGGTACCAGATCACTGAGGCCATCACTGCCGGCAGTGTCGCCCCCCAGGATATGGCTCCAGTGCTGAAACAAATTTAGTGACCTCAGACGAGTGGTCAAAGTCAGTGAATGCATCTTCAAAAGCCGTCTCCTACCAACTGCACCACTTGCGTCACACACTGCTCAATGCATCACACCACCATCACACACCTACCAACAATCTCTAGCAATCATGACTCACACTTCACATTCAGAGCTTCACCTCACCCGTACACACTTAACCACTGCTGAAAGCCTCACTCCCACATCTCACAGCTTGAACACACTGACAGTTATTCAATCATGACAGCCACATCATCCAAACACATCACACCACACTTATTGACTCACTTCCCTTTCTCTTGCAGGAAAAGGTGGCGCATAACCGGCGGCAGCAGAACTTAACCGGTGGGGGATAGGCTTGCTTGTATGACCTCACTCCCATGGAGGAGACCGTGATGGCCATTCTTGTCTGGGGCATGGCTGAGCCCGTGGCCAGCAGTGGGGTGAAAGAATACAAGATCCTGATATCTTCATCGGTTATCCTCCTTCTCACATCCCACTTCCCCCTCATCCCACAACCTCTTCTGATTTACAAGCTGCACATGGTGTAAGCATGCACCTCATGCTTTCCCCCCTTCCCCTCACCACAACCCTACCCTTGTGCCTTTCTAATTGCAAACACCCAAGAAATCCAGCCTGCCTATCCAGTAGTTGAACAAGAAGAGGGAGAGGAGAGTGAAAAAGCGGAAGAAACATCATCACTCGATTTCACACTCCCAGCCACCAGCTCAGATACTGACACTTAGCGTACTTTAGAGGATAGGTTAGATGTGGGATCTGCATGTGGTAAGACACCGGGCATGAGTGGCCTGCAGCCAGGGCAGGGGAAAAGGGTAGCTCAGGTGCCAGCTCCTCAGAGGGCGAGATCGCACACGAGTTCTGCTGCACAGGACTCAGATGAGGACTTTGATGGGGCGGCCTACAGAAGAAGGCTGATGGGTTTGCACAATGAAATGCTTGGTGCATTGGCAGGCCTGCCAGAAAGCCTGAATGCAAAGTCAAGGAGCATGGAGGAGTCCAGCTCCAGCCTTGCACAGGGCTTTGGACAGAGCTCGGAGCCCATCCTTTCCAGCGTGGAAGGGCTGGGCAGCTCCATTAACACAGTGTGGAGCCAACCATCAAGCCTTGCAGCACAAGCAGAAGCCACCCAACGTCTGAGTGCTGCAATGGAAGCTTAGACTGTAGTCACGCAAGGTCAGCTTGCTGCCAGGCAAGCTCAGACTGCTACCATCATGGCTGCATTTACCAGTGTTGAAAGGGGCTTGCAGGATGTCACAGCAGTCCAGCAATCTGTACTCCAGCAGATTACTGGGATTGCTGACTCGCTGCCCTGGGGGAGTGGCAGTGGATTCGTGGAGGACGACCCTACTGTCCTCTCTCAGGATGACAGCATTCGTTCTCCCACCACTGCCACTCCGCCAGTGCCCTTGCTGCTGCCTATCAACCAGCCAACCCACACTGCTGCCGCCCAAGCCGAGATGGTGCAGTCCGAAGCCAGGCCTACTAGGCCCAGAGCTGCTCGAGTTGTCCTGCAAAGCTATCTGCAGTCTCCCCCACTGAAAGTCAGCAATCTTCCACCAGCCATGCTGCAGCCACTGAGGTAGCACTGTGTAGGAGCACTAGGACAGGCAAAGGCACATGGAAGACAGTCACTAAGCGAATGCACAAGAATGATTAGTTGATTTGTTGATGTAATATTGGATGGATAGATGTATAAAGTTGTATTGCAATGTTTGCTCTGTGGTTGCTTTTATTTCAGCATTGTGGCCAAGAGGCATTAAATGAAATGCACTTAAACAGATTCTTTATTTGGGAATTTGGAAAGAGTGGGAATTCGGAGAAGAAGGGGAAGGAGTTGCTGCTTTTTGCCTACACTACTTGTAGTGCTTTGTGTTACAGGGAGATATTTCATTTCATTTCCCATAACTTAGTCTAGATCAACTAAGTAGTCAAGAAACTACACTGTAAACTAAGTTACCTAATTACAAATTTAATTAAATTTAATTAAATAAATCAAGGTCATATAGGGATGGCAGTGCAGGTGGTGTGCCACAACTGCAGCATGTGGGAGTTTATGGAGAGCATTGCGATCTCAGACAACCACGTTTGCAGTAAGTGCCTGCATCTTGAGGAACTTCAGATCAGTGTTTTTGAGCTGGAATCTGAGGTGCAGACATTGCGGGGCATCAGGGATGGGGAGAGTTACCAGGACACTTTGATCCAGGAGGCAGTCACACCCCTTAGGTTAGGTAGTGGTACAGGTCTGGTTAGTGGTCAGGGACAGGAGGGTGTGAACTGCAACTCAGGCAGGTAAGGGGATCCCAGGTGCAGTACTGGAGGAGTCTTAGCATTTGTCCTTATCCAACAGGTATGAGGTTCTTGCTGCCTGTGTGGATGAGGGAAAAGCCTGCAGGATGGATGAGCAAGCTGACCATGGCACCATGGTGCAGGAGGCCATTCAAGTGGGGGGAGTGAAAGGGAATGTAGTTGTGGTAGGAGACAGTATAGTCAGAGGGATAGATACTGTTCTCTGCAGCCGCGACTGGGAGTTCCGAAGGTAGTGTTGCCTGCCCGGTGCCAGGGTTAAAGACATCTCCTCACAGTTGGAGAAGAACTTGGAGTGGGAAGGGGAGGATCCAGTTGTCGTGGTCCACGTAGTAATCAACAACATAGGTAGAACTAGGAACGAGGTTCTGCTGAGAGAGTTTGAGGAGTTGGGGTAAATTAAAAAGCAGAACCTCAAAGGTAATAATTGGCAAAGGGACAAACAAATTAGAGGTTTAAATGCGTGGCTCAAAGTGTGGTGTGAGAGGCAGGGGTTTTGCTTCATGGGGCACTGGCACCAGTACTGGGGAAAAAGGGAGCTGTTCCATTGGGAAGGGCTCCACTTCAACCCGGCTGGAAACAATGTCCTGGTGAGTCGAATAACTAGGGCAGTAGACAGGGCTTTAAACTAATGAAGCAGCGGGCAGGGGGGGGGGTTGCGGATTCAGGAAAGAGTAAATTTAAAAGCAGCAAGAGAAATGTCAAGGCTCTGGAGCAGAGCAGACTTTTGGGTAAAAATAAGCAAAGTGGGTCAGGAAGGGACAGAGAGAGTAACAAAGGTAATAAGGCATCAGTGACTAAGGTGACATCAGGGAAAAATAGAAAAAAGTCAAAGCTAAAGGCATTATATCTGAATGCACGAAGCATTCGCAACAAAATAGATGAATTAATAGCGCAGATAGAAATTAAAAGGTTTGATGTAATAGCCATTACGGAGACGTGGTTGCAAAGTGACCAAGGTTGGGAACTAAATATTCCAGGATACTTAACTTTTAGAAGAGATAGGCAAAATGGAAAAGGAGGAGGGGTAGCCCTGATAATAAAGGATGGGATAAAGACAGTAGAGAGAAAGGATCTTAGCTCCAAAAATCAAGAAGTAGAATCAGTTTGGGTGGAGCTAAGAAACAGCAAGGGGCAGAAACCATTGGTGGGAGTTGTTTATAGGCCCCCAAACAGTAGTTGTAATGTAGGGCAGAATATAAACCAGGAAATTAGAGGCGCATGTAACAAGGGTAATACAGTAATCATGGGGGACTTTAATCTACATATAGACTGGGCAAACCAAATTTGCAGCAATAGTGTGGAGGACGAATTCATGGAATGTATACAAGATAGTTTTCTAGATCAGTATGTTGAGGAACCAACTGGGGAACAGGCTATTTTAGATCTAGTATTGTGCAATGAGAAGGGTTAATTAATAACCGTGCAGTAAAGGGGCCTTTAGGGAAGAGTGACCATAATATGATAGAATTTTATATTAAGTTCAAAAGTGATTTTGTTAAATCCAAAACTAGGGTCTTAAATCTAAACAAAGCAAACTACGTAGGTATGAGGGGCGAGTTGGCTAAGGTAGATTGGGAAACTACATTAAAAGGTATGACGGTAGACAAGCAATGGCTAGCATTTAAAGAATTACTACATAATTTACAACAAATATATATTTCTTTAAGGCATGGTAGCATAGTGATTATGATACTGGACTAATTAATCCAGAGGCCTGGACTAATGATCCAGAGTCGTGAGTTCAAATCCCACCATGGCAGCTGGGGAATTTAAATTCAGTTAATTAAATAAATCTGGAAAAAAAAGCTAGTATCAGTGGTGACAATGAAACTATCGGACTGTCGTAAAAACCCATCTGGTTCACTAATGTCCTTTAGAGAATAAAATCTGCCATCCTTACCTGGTCTGGTCTACATGTGACTCCAGACCCACAGCAATGTGGTTGAATCTTAATTGCCCTCTAAAATGGCCGAACAAGACACTTAGTTGTAACAAAAATCGTTACAAATACAAAAAAACAATAAGAATAAAACTGGACGGACCACCCGGCATCGACCTCGGCACGGGCTACGGACACAACAACGGCGCACCCAGCCCATTTGACCCTACAAAGTCCTCCTCACCAATATCTGGGGACTTGTGCCAAAATTGGGAGAGCTGTCCCACAGATGAGTCAAGCAACAGCCTGACATAGTCATACTCTCAGAATCATACCATTCAGCCAATGTCCCAAACTCCTCCATCACCATCCCTGGGTATGTCCTGTCCCACCGGCAGGACAGACCCACCAGGGGTGGCGGCACAGTGGTATACAGTTGGGAAGGAGTGGCCCTGGGAGTCCTCAACATTGACTCTGGATCCCATGAAGTCTCATGGCTTCAGATCAAGCAAGGGCAAGGAAACCTCCTGCTGCTTATCACCTACTGCCCTCCTTCAGCTGATGAATCAATAATCCTCCGTGTTGAACACCACTTGGAAGAAGCACTGAGAGTAGCAATGGCACAGAATGTACTCTGGGTGGGGTACTTCAATGTCCATCACCAAGAGTGGCTCGGGAGCACCACTACTGACCGAGCTGGCCGAGTCCTGAAGGACATAGCTGCCAGTCTGGGCCTGCGACAGGTGGTGAGAGAACCAACACGAGGGAAAAACCTACTTGACCTCATCCTCACCAATCTACCTGTTACAGGTGCATCTGTCCATGACAGCATTGGTAGCAGTGACCACCGCACAGTCATTGTGGAGACAAAGTCCCGGCTTCACACTGAGGACATCCTCCATCGTATTGTGTGGCACTACCACCGTGCTAAATGGGATAGATTCAGAACAGATCTAGCAGCTCAAAACTGGGCATCCATGAGGTGCTGTGGGCCATCAGCAGCAACAGAATTGTATTCCACCACAATCTGTAACCTCATGGCCCGGCATATCCCTCACTCTACCATTACCATCAAGCCAGGGGACCAACCCTGGTTCAATAAGGAGTGTAGAAGAGCATGCCAGGAGCAGCACCAGGCATACCTAAAAATGCGGTGCCAACCTGGGGAAGCTGCAACACAGGACTACCTGCATGCTAAAAAGCGGAAGCAGCAAGCTATAGACAGAGCTTAGCGATTCCACAATCACCAGATCAGATCAAAGCTCTGCAGTCCTGCCACATCCAGTCGTGAATGGTGGTGGACCATTAAACAACTAATGGAAGGAGGAGGCTCCATGGATATCCCCATCCTCAATGATGGTGGAGCCCAGCACGTGAGTGCAAAAGACAAGGCTGAAGCGTTTGCAATCATCATCAGCCAGAAGTGCTGAGTGGATGATCCATATCGGCCTCCTCCAGAGGTCCCCACCACCACAGAAGCCAGTCTTCAGACAATTTTATTTACTCCACGTGTTATCAAGAAACGGCTGAGCGCACTGGATACCACAAAGGCTGTGGGCCCCGACAACATCCCGGCTGTCGTGCTGAAGACTTGTGCTTCAGAACTAGCCATGCCTCTAGCCAAGCTGTTCCAGTACAGCTATAACACTGGCATCTATCCGACAATGTGGCAAACTGCCCAGGTATGTCCTGTCCACAAAAAGCAGGACAAATCAAATCTGGCCAATTGCAGCCACATCAGTCTACTCTCAATCATCAGCAAAGTGATGGAAGGTGTCGTCGACAGTGCTATCAAGCAGCACTTACTCACCAATAACCTGCTCACTGATGCCCGGTTTGGGTTCCACCAGGACCACTCAGCTCCTGACCTCATTTCAGACTTAGTCCAAACATGGACAAAAGAGCTAAATTCCAGACGTGAGGTGAGAGTGACTGCCCTTGACATCAAGGCAGCATTTGACTGAGTGTGGCATCAAGGAGCCCTAGTAAAACTGAAGTCAATGTGAATCGGGGGGGAAAACGCTCCTCTGGCTGGAGTCATACCTAGCACAAAGGAAGATGGTGTGGTTGTTGGAGGTCAATCATCACAGCCCCAGGACATCGCTGCAGGAGTTCCTCAGGGCAGTGTCCAGGCCCAACCATCTTCAGCTACTTCATCAATGACCTTCCCTCCATCATAAGGTCAGAAGTGGGGATGTTTGCTGATGACTGCACAGTGTTCAGTGCCATTCGCAACTCCTCAGATAATGAAGCAGTCTATGCCCGCATGCAGCAAGACCTGGACGATAGTCAGGCTTGGGCTGATAAGTGGCAGGTAACATTCACGCCACACAAGTGCCAGACAATGACTATCTCCAACAAGTGAGTGTCTAACCACCGCCCCTTGACATTCAACAGCATTACCATCGCTGTATCCTCCACCATCAGCATCCTGGGGGTCATCATTGACCAGAAACTTAACTGCACCAGCCACATAAATACTGTGGCAACAAGCGCAGGTCAGAGGCTGGGTATTCTGCGGCGAGTGCCTCACCTCCTGACTCCACAAAGCCTTTCCAACATCTACAAGGCACAAGTCAGGAGTGTGATGGAATACTCTCCACTTGCCTGGATGAGCGCAGCTCCAACAACATTCAAGAAGCTCGACACCATCCAAGACAAACCAGCTCACTTGATTGGCACCCCATCCACCACCTTAAACATTCAATTCCTCCACCACCGGCGTACCGTGGCTGCAGTGTGTACCATCTACAAGATGCAATGCAGCAACTCACCAAGGCTTCTTCAGCAGCACTACCCAAACCTCTACCACCTAAAGAGACAAGGGCAGCAGACGCATGGGAACACCACCACCTCCAAGTCACACACCATCCTGACTTGGAAGTATATCGCCGTTCCTTCATTGTCGCTGGGTCAAAATCCTGGAACTCCCTCCCTAACAGCACTGTGGGAGTACCTTCACCACACGGATTGCAGCGGTTCAAGAAGGTGGCTCACCACCATCTTCTCAAGGGCAACTACAGATGGGCAATAAGTGCTGGCCTTGCCAGTGATGCCCAGATCCCATGAATGAATTTTAAAAAAAACACAGGAAAAGTGGTCCAACCGTAGCTAACAAGAGAAGTTAAAAATAATATTAGAGCAAAGGAAGAGGCTTATAATGTTGCCAAAAAGAGCAGTAAGCCTGAGGATTGGGAACATTTTTAGAATTCAACAAAGGAGGACCAAGAAATTGATAATGAAAGGGAAAATAGAATATGAGAATAACCTAGCGAGAGACATAAAAACAGACTGTAAAAGCTTCTATAGGTATGTATAAAGGAAAAGATTAGCGAAAGTAATTGTGGGTACCTTACAGGCTGAGACAGGAGAAATTATAATGGAGAATAAGGAAATGGCAGCGAAATTAAACAAATACTTTGGGCTGGATTTTGTCAATGGGGACGTGATGGAGGCGGGACTCCCACTTTTTGGGTTGTAGTCCCGCCTCCATCGACTTGTGGCCAACCCACTGTATTTTCCCTTGATTGACCTTGTTAAGCCCGCCCAGCGGACTTAGCAGGCCAATCAAGGGTCCCTTGGATACAGGTGCCGTCAGCCATTGAAATTTCATCTGTCAAGAGCTTTTGACAGATGAAATTTCAGCGTTTGACAGCTCTGTGAAGCTGTCAAACACTGACAATATGATTTCTAACTTGAGTCCCTGTACTTAGACTCAGTTAGAAATCAATCCAGCACAGAAAGCAGAGACTGCAGCTTTTGACAGCTCCGCGGCCATTCTGCTTTCTGTGCCGTGGATATGAGGGACTCCCGACACCTTAAGGAAGCTAGCCTGCAGGACAAAGTTAAGGTAAGTAAAAGTTCTTAAAACACTTTACACACACCAAACACACTTACCTCTGCACTCATGCACCCATCACTCACCTGCACACCGGACATCTCGACCCCTCCAAGCCCTCCAGACCCACGGTCCGCCTCACTAAATCGGCGTGGTTCGGACCTGTCGGGAAGCCCACACTTCAGGGCTAAAAATAGGGATTAGGCAAAAAACTGCCTGTTAACTACCTGTTAACAGGCAGTTTATTGGCACTAATCCCCTTCCCGCCTCAGGGAGGCGGGTCCCAGCACAGGTCGGGTACCCGCCTCCTGGGAAACTGGCATGGAGACGGGTTGGGGGCAGGATGGGTTCGGGACCCCCAAATCTGCTATTTTCACACCACTCCCACCTCCAAACCCGCCTCCATGGGCCGGTGAAAATTGAGCCCTTTCTGTCTGTCTTCACAGAAGAAGACGCAAAAAACCTCCCAGAAATAATGGAGAACCAAGGGTCTAGCGAGAATGAGGAACTGAAAAAATTAGTATTTGTAAAAAAATAGTACTGGAGAAATTAATGGGACTGAAAGCCGATAAATCCCCTGGACCTGATGGCCTACATCCTAGGGTTTTGAAAGAGGTGGCTATAGAGTTAGTGGATGCATTGGTTGTCATCTTCCAAAATTCCATACATTCTAGAACGGTTCCCGCGGATTGGAAGGTAGCAAATGTAGCCCCACTATTTAAGAAAGGAGGGAGAGAGAAAACGTCGAACTACAGACCAGTTAGCCTGATATCCGTAGTAGGGAAAATGCTTGAATCTATTATTAAGGACGTGGTTACAGGGCACTTAGAAAATAATAATAGGATTGGGCAGAGTCGACACGGATTTATGAAAGGGAAATCATGTTTGACGAATCTGTTAAGAGTATTTTGAAGTTGTAACTAGCAGAATATATAAGGGGAACCAGTGGATGTGGTGTATTTGGATTTTCAGAAGGCATTCGATAAGGTGCCACACAAGAGGTTATTAAAACAAAATTATGGTTCATGGGATTGGGAGTAATATACTAGCATGGATTGAGAATTGATTAACGGACAGAAAACAGAGTAGGAATAAACAGGTCATTTTCGGGTTGGCAGGCTGTAACTAGTGGGGTACCGCAAGGATCAGTGCTTGGGCCTCAGCTATTCACAATCTATATCAATGATTTGGATGAGGGGACCAAATGTAATATACCCAAGTTTGCTGATGATACAAAGTTAGGCAGGAATGTAAGTTGTGAGGAGGATGCAAAGAGGCTTCAAGGGGATATAGACAGGCTAAGTGAATGGGCAAGAACATGGCAAATAGAATATAATGTGGAGAAATGTGAAGTTATCCACTTTGGTAGGAAAAATAGAAAAACACAGTATTTTTTAAATGGTGAGGGATTGGGAAATGTTGGTTCAGAGAGACCTGGGTGTCCTTGTGCACGAATCACTGAAAGTTAACATGCAGATGCAGCAAGCAATTAGGAAAGCAAATGGTATGTTGGCCTTTATTACAAGAGGATTTGAGTATAAGAGTAAAGCCATCTTCCTGCAATTATATAGGGCCCTGGTGAGACCACACCTGGAGTATTGTGTACAGTTTTGGTCTCCATACCTAAGGAAGGATATACTTGCCATAGAGGGAGGGCAACAAAGGTTCACCAGATTGATTCCTGGGATGGGGGGATTGTCCTATGAGGAGAGATTGAGTAGACTAGGCCTATATTCTATAGAGTTTAGAAGAATGAGCGATGATCTCATTAAAACATACAAAATTCTTACAGGGCTTGACAGGGTAGATGCAGAGAGGATGTTTCCCCTGGCTGGGGAGTCTAGAACCAGGGGTCACAGTCTCATAATAAGGGGTCGGCCATTTAGGACTTAGATGAGGAGAAATTTCTTCACTCAGGGTGGTGAATCTTTGGAATTCTCTACCCCAGAGGGCTGTGGAGGCTCAGTCGTTGAGCATATTCAAGACAGAGACTGATAGATTTTTGAATATTAAAGGAATCAAGGGATATGGGGATAGTGCAGGAAAGTGGAGTTGTGGTGGAAGATCAGCCATGATCTTATTGAATGGAGGAGCAGGCTCGAAGGGCCAAATGGCCTACTCCTGCTCCTATTTCTTATGTTCTTATGTTCTAGGACGCTGTGATGGTCAGTAACAGAGGGAAGGGAAGGTATGGGACAATGTTAAATGGGGAATTGGGGTTGCGTTCACTGGAGCACAGGCGAATGATTAAATCCCAGGTATCCTTTCCAGAAAGGTGCTCTCTGGGTTACCTCCTTCCTTTCTCTTCCTCCTCTCCTCTTCATCCTCCTCCTGCTCCTGGGCTGGTGGCCGTATCCGTGGTGGCAAGTGCTGTGCCCTCATGATGGTCAGGTTGTGGAGGATACAGCAGACACCACGAATCGGGACACATGCTCCGGTGGGTACTGGGGGGCTCCTCCTGAGCTGTCAAGGCAGCGGTACCGTTGTTTCAGCACCTCAACGGTCTGCTCTATGATGTTTCCTGTGGCAGCATGGCTCTCATTGTATGATTGCTGGCCACAAGTGGTGGGGTTGCAGAGGGGAGTCATCAGCCAGGTTTGGAGCGGATAGCCCTTCTCGCCGAGCAGCCATCCTCGGGTTTGGCGTGGTGGCTGGAATATTCCTGGCATACCGGTCTGGCACAGGTTAAGGGCATCATGACTGCTGCCAGGATAGCGGGCATTCATCAGCATGGTGCGCTGGGCTTGGTCGCATACTAACTCCACATTAAGTGAATGGTAGCCTTTGCGGTTATGGGACATCTCAGCATTGAGATACGGAGCCCGCAAAGCCACGTGTGTGCGGTCGATGGCGCCCTGCACCATGGGGAAGCCCGATATCCTGGCAAAGCCAAATGCACACTCCTCCTGCTTTTCTCTGTTTAGAGAGAAGACAATGAAACCCCTTCTCCTAACATACAGAGCCTCTGTGACCTCCCGAATACTGTGATGGACGGCCAACTGCGAGATGTTAGCTATGTCGCCTGTTCCAGACCGGAAGTATCCACTGATGAAGAAATTCATGGCCACGGTCACCTTGAGGGCCACTGGCAGCGCCGTCCTCACTCTGCTCTGAGGCTCCAGTCTGATTGCAGGAGCTGGCAGAGTTCTGTGACCACCTCCTTAGTGAAGTGGACCGATAAACACTCTGCCCCTGGCTTAAGTGCAGGTAGGAGAAGTGCTGCCTGAAGACCCTAGTTGGGTAAGGTCTCCTGCTGAGAACCCTCCTCCTCCTCCTCCTCCTCCCTCTGCAAGCAGCTTGTCCCCTTTGCTGCCTCTGCTCCATCTCCATGCCAGTCTGCAGCCCAAGGGGGACTGCAACTGGAGCCCCCAGGACTGGGAGCAAGTGGTGTTCTCAGAGGCCGTTCAGCTGTGCATGCTTTGGAGAGGACGTACAGTGGAGCGGCAATGTCCAAAAGAACAGGTCATGCATTAAACCAGCGTTACACACTGATAGACATCACGATCTGCCTCATTTGTATTCTTCTGCCGCCACAGGCAACAGCCGCACGACCGACCTGCCCAAAATGGCGACCACAGCGGCCTGCGCCAGAAGTGGCCAGAAGCGACGTGGTCGCCATGTTTCTACCGAAACCGGCCTTAAATACCGAGGGGGAATTCCGCAGCCTGGGTCTGCCGGGACAGTCTTGCTTGTTAATCTTGGGAAGAAAGTGATATGAGATTGGATTACAATGAGATTGGAGGCATTGGGGAGACTATCTTGAGAAGAGCTCAGAAACAGTCTAGGAAATAGTGGTTTGGTGTTCGGTAGTGGGGTCAGATAGAAAAGCAGTTAGATGTTTGCTGTTTGGCTTCCACCATATTGAGATCCTTGCACCACACAACAGCACCAACCTTATCAGGTCTTGGGGGTTGGAGCTAAGAGAACAGAGAATCACAAGTTCAGAGAGGGACAGATTAATGTTAGTCAGAGGAGTACAGAAACTGAGACAACCAATTTCTTGGTAACAGTTCTCAATGAAATGTGTGAGGGGCACAAGAGGCCGGAGGTAGGGGTCCACGAGGATTAGGATGGTTGGTTAAATCCATTAGCTGCTTTGTTGTGACACAAGTTAGCATACCTGACTCTTGACTTATATCTGCTCTCTTTCCCCCCATCCCTATTTAGTCCTGTAAAAGGGGCTTGAATATTTCTTACTTTCCAATTCTGTTGGAACATCTAAACCTGAAACAGCAAACTGTCTTTTCTCTTAGAATCATCAGAGAATGATACAGCACAGAGGGAGGCCATTCGGCCCATCGTGCCTGAGCCTGCTCTTTGAAAGAGCTATCCAATTAACATTGCAGGTACTGATGCACCTTTTATGTATTTACATATTTGGGCGCGAAATTCGGTAGCACCCTGTTTCGGGGCGGTAACGTTGGCGAGGCAGGACATCGTGCGCCCGGCGAGGAAGTCCCGCCCCGGTCGCGAAATTCGACTTACCTCCCCGCCCAGGAAATGGAGCGCAATGTTGGGCACTTCACTTCCTGGTGGGGTGGTAACCGAGGCGATGTCGGTTAAAGGGGAGGGCCGCTGCGCACTCTGCAGGGCCTCCGATGGCCCCAACTAGGCCACCAGGGCAGCGTGGTGCCAAGGCAGCAGCCCGGCACTGAGACGCGGTGCCAGGCTGCACGATGGCGGCCAGGACCACTGCATGGCACACCACAGAAAAAATAAAATGGCAGCATGGGTTGCGGCTGCACCTCCCCTTTAACTACTGCCCCGCGAGCGGAGATCGGCCCGGCTCACGACCCGTGAGGCTGGTGCTGACATCATCCGCGGCAGCCTCTCGGGGCGCAGCTGAATTTCTGCCGCGAGGCATTAAGGGGTCGCTGCGCAAGGCGATGACGTCATCCCCGGGCGATAACCTCTTTGCGTCCCCGTTAGCGCCCCCCAGAGACGCTAATGAGATAGAAACATAGAAACATAGAAGATAGGAGCAGGAGTAGGCCATTCGGCCCCCCGAGCCTGCTCTGCCATTCAATGAGATCATGGCTGATCATCCAAACTCAGTACCCTGTACCTGCCTTCTCCCCATATCCCTTGATACCTTTAGCTTTAAGAAATATATCTAACTCATTCTTGAATATATTTAATGACTTGGCCTCAACTACCTTCTGTGGTAGAGAATTCCACAGGTTCACCACTCTCTGGGTGAAGAAATTCTCCTCATTTCTGTCCTAAATGGCTTACCCCTTATCCTTAGATTATGACACCTGGATCTGGACTCTCCGACCATCAGGAACATTCTTCCTGCATCTAGTTTGTCCAGACCTGTCAGAATTTTATATGTTTCGATGAGATCCCCTCTCATTCTTCTATACTCCAGCGAGTATAAGCCCAATCGACCCAATCTCTCCTCATATGTCATTCCTGCCATCCCAGGTATCAGCCTTGTGAATCTTCGCTGAACTCCCTCCATGGCAAGAACATCCTTCCTCAGATAAGGCGACCAAAACTGCACACAATATTCAAGGTGTGGTCTCATCAAGGTCCTGTACAACTGCAGCAGGACATCCCTGTTCCTATACTCAAACCCTTTCGCTATGAAGGCCAACATACCATTTGCCTTCTTCACCGCCTACTGCACCTGCATGCTTACCTTCAGCGACTGGTGCACAAGGACACCCAGGTCTCGTTGCACTTACCCTTCTCCCAATCTATTGCCATTCAGATAATAGTCTGCCTTTCTGTTTTTGACACCAAAGTGGATAACCTCACATTTATCCATGTTATATTGCATCTGCCACGCTTCTGCCCACTCACCCAACAGGTCCAAATCATCCTGGAGTTTCTCGGTATCCTCCTCGCAGCACACACTCCCACCCAGCTTTGTGTCATCTGCAAACTTGGAGATATTACATTTAGTTCCCTTATCTAGATCATTAATGTATATTGTGAATAGCTGGGGTCCAAGGACCGATCCCTGCGGTACCCCACTAGTCACTGCTTGCCACTCGAAAAAAGACCCATTAATTCCTACTCTTTGCTTTCTGTCCGCCAACCAGTTCTCTATCCAAGTCAATACCTTGCCCCCAATCCCATGTGCCTTAACTTTACACGCTAATGACAGGCACAAAGGAGCCAAATTTCGACCCCTTTCTGTTTTTATATCACGCTATCCCATTAAATACAAAATCAATTGTAACTTTATCAGAAAGTTGTAAGCAATCCAAAATAAATGATCATGAATATCATAAGATATTGTCAGCAGGGAAAAACTTCTTGAAATGTTTAAATATTAACAGCCTAAATATTATTTGGGTCCTATTCCATATGTTGCATTCTGTAATTTACACATTCAGTCAGTGAATTATACTGTAAGTCTAAACACTAATTGACCAATCTGGCAGCTGTTCCATGTTTTTCATGGGAAAGTGTTTAGACACATGCTCTGGAGTTTTACAAATTAACAGCAGGATCCAGGCACTTGTCTGCAGTAACAGCAGGAGAGCATTTGACTTTACAGCAATATAGGGCTGAGGACTTGATTTAGAACAGTTGTTTCGGATCAAGTATTGTCTCAGTTCTATCCTGGTAAATCTCTTGTATGGTGACATGGTGGCAAGTGACAGGATCATGTTTATATGTACTTTTCTCAAACACTGTGTTTTTCATCCCAGTCATGACATCATTGAGAGGCACCAAGAAAATCTTGCGGTTTCCCTACAAAAATCCTAGAAATTTGTCCTTGGTGTTGCCTGCTTTATATCCATTATTTTTTACTAAAATTCAGATGTGGAAGAGAATATATATATAGACCAGGAATTTATTTGAAGCTGCTCCCGCTCCGCCACTGTAACCCGTAACCTCATCGGAAGAACGGTAGAAACGTTTCCACCGCATTTCCAGCAATGTTATGGCTGTGAAGCGGGAACAGCTCCAAGGAAATTCCCAGCCATAAGTCATTTATATGAGAAAAGGTCAATTTACACGTCAGTAATTAGATTTTATATAACATATAAATTTGTACTCAACGGAGTTTGCTCAACATTGCAATTATTTACATTAAGGTTTTAGTTGAAATTGATGTATTGTTCAGAACCTCTTGCATCTGAATAAAGGGCAACACGGTGGCATAGTGGTTAGCACTGGTGCCTCACAGCGCCAGAGACCCGGGTTCGAATCTGACCTCGGGTGACTGTCTGTGTGGAGTTTGCACATTCTCCCCGTGTCTGCGTGGGTTTCCTCCGGGTGCTCCGGTTTCCTCCCACAGTCCAAAAAATGTGCGGGTTAGGTTGATTTGGCTATGATAAATTGACCCTTAGTGTTAGGGGGGGATTAAATATGTAGGGTTATGGGGATAGAATAGGATATGTTAGGGGGAATTAAATACGTGGGGTTACGGGGGTAGGGTGGGATATGTGTACTGTGGGGATTAAAGCAGGGACAGGGTATTGGACTTGGATGATCAGCCATGATCGTATTGAATGGTGGAGCAGGCTCGACGGGCCGAATGGCCTACTCCTGCTCCTAGATTCTATGTTTCTAACACGAGTAGGTTAAACACCACAGTCCAATCCACAGACAGAAGGGTGAAGATATCAGGCATTTTTGGGTCATGACTTCTGAAGTCACAATATTGTAGTGGTTTGTGAGTCTAATGAAACCTGGATGAAATGGATACTGTAAAGTTGGAAAGACTCCAAACATTCTAGCACCTGTTATTGTGACATTACTGCTGCTGCTGGTCTGTAATATTTGATCCAGTATTTGTGGTTCCCCTTCTTCTGCTACTTTTGTCAGGCCTGGCACTTTTAAATATTTGTTTTCGTCAAATGTAGCATGTACTGTATTTTGCCACACGCAATACTTCAATAAGTGTCCAGCCTGGAATGTTGGATAATCTTCATTTACCTGGTGCTTCCTATAAATGGCAAACAAATAACTCTGTCATGTTGCAGTAATCCCTTTTCATTGTCGTTTTGTAGAACTAGATTTACAGCAGATATTAAAAATGCATTCCCCCACCACTGAAATGTCTGTAATTATTTCATTCAATAATAATGTTTCTTCTTAAAGGGGAGGTCTCACCCTTTGGCATGGTATTGGGCCAATTTAGCACCAGGAGCTGCTATGTAAACTCAGCAGAAATGTGCCCCTCTCGTGTTTGTGCTGCAGCATATGCTTTCTGGCCCAATGCAATTACATTTGTTTTTGTTGGCATACCAAATATTCAAAAATCCACCAATAATGAAAAATATATCGATTTAGTTTTAATTTTTGTTCTAGTGCTAAAGTGGTATGCTCTCTGAACTGGAATTTAAATTATTTCATTGAAACAATTTTCAATATTTACAACTTCAAGAGACCAAAATACTTACAGAATTAGTAAATGTGCTAACCAATTCTAAGATAATTATATGTCGCTAAGACAGGGTCTTTTTCTAGCCTTCCTTTAGGGATTAGAACAAAATTAAATAATTTAAAGCAGTAGCCACAAAAATGTATTTGAACTGTATTATAGTGATAGAGTTACCAATTGATTCTTTACTTAATCTCAACCCAATTAAACAGATTACTCGATGGCCACATTTGAATGGATGAAAGTCTGCAAAATTTGTCAGGCAGAATATTGGAATCCTTAAGTGAAGCAAATTGCGAATGAATAACACAAAAAACTTCATCTGATTCAGATGTTCTGGTATTTCAATAACACTTGAAATTTCTCAAAATCTTACACTGTTTGCAACAAAAGCATTTTCAAAATGGATCATCCTTAGAAATTTTGCTTCTATAGGAAAAGTTGTATCAGGTCTCGGACAGGCTTAGAGAAGATTTATCTCGGGGAGTGGGACAAAGTCACCTCCTGGCACCTTCTGATAACCTGGTTACTAACCCAAATTGACAGTTGTGGCAAAATTAATGGAGCACCTCATCCCACCCCTGAAGGTGGCGGTGTGGTTTGGAATGAAAGGAAAACTAGCAAAAAATAACTAAAGTATTTACAAAAAATAATTTTGGATCACGTCACATGATAGAAAAATGTATAGCTCGGAAGGTATTGAAAACAGAAAATCTCTGTACAATAGAATTCTTTCTCATTCTGCTACAAGTCACATCTCATTGTCAGAATGTCATTAGACTGGTAAAACAATTCTTATCAAGTCTTCATCTCCTCACAAATTGTAAGGTCTATAATAGAGCTTCAGCCGGAATCAGGCAACTTTTTTTTTACAGTGAAAGGTTTGAAATAAAACAGTCAGTTGTAACAAAGTTTGATTGGTTTGGTTAAAATATTTGCTTCACACTACGGCCCATTCATCATTCTATGTAATTGAGTTGGTCAGCTCGCAGCTGAGTTACTAAATGCCCATTTATACTTTAACTAAAAAAAATCACTGCAGGGAATTACAGGTGGCAATGAAAACCATGTTACATGGCTAGCGCTGAAGTATTTTCTATTTGAAAAACTCATTATAAAATAAAATGCTAGTTTTTCAATATTCTTTTTATTTAAGGCTGGCAGGAAAAGGACCTGTTTTCTGCAGAAAACAGAACAATATCCATTGACCGCAGCGTTGTTGTCAGAGCATTCTTCATTGATACCACGGGTTCTGTACTAACATATTGATCTAAAATTACCTTGTCCAGAACTTAATAATATAGTCAATCACTGGAGTGATGGCAGTGCCAGCAATTGATTAATTTGACAAAAGAAAGGATGATGTTCCAATACAACATATAACAGCAGATACAGTGCTCAGCTGCTATAACAAACAGTGCTCAAAGTGAGAGCTCAGTTATGCTGGGACTCAGTCCACAGGGAGTGTATAGATGGAACAGCATCAAGTCAGAAATGACCTGGAGTCAGCTTGCCACTTGTTTTTCAAGTATGGCAACACTATACATCAGCAACAGTTCTTGATTATGTGTTGATGTCCCAACCTGAAACCCTTTGGCCTAGAAATTCGGATGGTTTGCGCCACCCGTTACCGCCATGAAATGGCGAAAAAATGGCAGCCAGCTGGTGGCGGGTCGCTCAGGCAGCCGCCATTTTCAGCAGGTCAGCAGCGCTGCCGTTGCCTGCTATCGGCGAGAGTATTTTAATGAGTTGGAGCGTGACGTCAATCAGCGTGCAACACCGAGTTGATGCCAGTTCACCCATTTTGGAGTTCTCAGTTCGCACTGCCGCCCGCACTAAATCATGCCAGTGAGTGCTGCCGCTAAAAGGTTTTTCAGCAGTGTTAATGGCCAAGAGGAGTCTAGCAGGACTTATGAGGATGGACTCCAGAACTTTAAATGCCTCCTTTGCCAAGGTTCTTCTTTTAAACTTTCATTTTTTGCCCTACAGTGGCGGGGGGTGGGGAGGGTTGCTTTTTCTGGCAGCTTTCCGGGAGGCCTAGTGTTTGTGGGTCAGTAAATAATTTCACCCCTCAACAAAAACACAGCCATTTCCTATCAATACTCGACTCAACAACTCAACCTAAACAGTAGTTGTTGTTCAATGTCCGCAAAGACATAACAGTCGCAGTGAAATTCACCTTCACTTCCATTGATGCAGCTCTTGGTAAATAAATGTATTGATACAGGTCAATAGTATAATTCCATCTGCCTAAAATTGAAAACCAAACCTGATCAAAATGCATTCGCAACCTGTGGTGACAGATTCAGACTGTATTAGATAGCAAGAAAGAAAGAAAGACTTGCATTTATATAGCGCCTTTCACGACCACCGGACATCTCAAAGCACTTTACAGCCAATGAAGTACTTTTGAAGTGGAGTCACTGTTTTAATGTGGGGAAACGCGACAGCCAATTTGCACACAGCAAGGTCCCACAAACAGCAATGTGCTAATGACCAGATAATCTGTTTTTTATATGTTGGTTGAGGGATAAATATTGGCCAGGACACCGGGGTTAACTCCCCTGCTCTTCTTCGAAATAGTGCCATGGGATCTTTTACATCCACCTGAGAGAGTAGACGGAGCCTCGGTTTAAAATCTCATCCGAAAGACGGCACCTCCAACAGTGCAGCACTCCCTCAGCACTGCACTGGAGAGTCAACCTAGCTTTATGTGCTCAAGTCCCTGGAGTGGGACTTGAACCCACAACCTTCTGACTATGCTACCCACTGAGCCACAGCTGACACTGACTTACAAGACTCACAGCTAGATTTCAACGATCCCCGTTAGGCACAGAAGAATAACTAAACCTAATGATGAGACTCTACCAGACCTGTTCCCAGGTTAGATACTTATACAAGTATGTTTCATAAACCCTTTAATAAATGAGCGGACACCACAGGATTCACTGTTGGGAACTTGTAAGATTCTCAAAATTTACAGATCCCCCAAAACTCGAAGACAAACCCTAAGGAAAAAGACTTTGGACTCTTTTCTAACTATTTCAGGGTGGTGAAATGCATTGGGCCTAACCGAAGGACATTTTAGAGCAAAAACCAAGATTTGATATTTTAAAAGACATGTCTGGACTTGTAAGGGAGAAAAGGCTGTAAAGGAAGGTGGGTTCAAACTCTGTAAAGACAGTTTGGATATTGGAGTTAATGCAAACTGTCTGGGGAACCGCATGACCTCGAGTGGAGTTAATCGGCTCCTATCAGACATTAACATCCTAACAATAAACCCGAGGAAGAGCAGTCTCCACCCAAACTACAGGACCCATCAAAACATGCATAAAACAGATCACTCTGACCCACTCTATAGAAATCCCAGGCCCAGTCAAGAAACTCACAACCTGAGAACAATCAGCTACAATCAAGCAAGCAGATCGACAGGATGGAGCCATCCCGAAACCACTTCACACATTTACAAACAGGTTACTGTTGACGAGCCCGCCAAAATCTAACAATGACCAGGATTTGATTTGGCGCGCAGATAAGGAAGCTTCAATTAGTATAATTGAAGGCCCATTCTCAACTGAAAGACACATTCACGGACGCATTCACCGCAACACAGTTCTCCAGTACAACCGTTCAACGTTACGTGTCCAACCCGACAGCTCGAAACCAGACCGTTCAACAAAGGAGGCCAACAGCTCCAGAAGTAGGCCGACATGTGGAAGAAACCAGAGCAACCGCCTCAGTGACCATCGGACACCTCGCGGCAACAAGGGCCTCACGAAACAACCAACCGAACATTACCACCAATATTGGGTCACCGCGACCAAAGAAAACCAACTCGGAGAAAAACTGAAGATCCTCAAAGTTTCCACTCTACAATCTATCCCTGACTTACCCCTGTGTAAGATTTTACTCAAAAGACTCTAAACCCTATCTCTAACCAAAGAAAAGTGGGTACTCAACTGATAGATCCAATACGCACCCTACCGCATCAGCGGACTCGCGAAGACTGACCAGCTACGCAGTTGAAGTCCTCTATCACGTACGGGGTACGGCAGACACCAACCAACATATAAAGCGAACCCCAAAACCGCGAACCAGCCCAACTGTCAAGGATTCGTTTTGGTGAGCATTATCCCTAGTCCTCTAGAGTCCAATTTAGCTAGTAAAGTGGGATTGGGAGGGGTGAGGTATTCTTCTAATGTGATTTCCCTCGTATGTACCGAAGTGTTCCCCATTTTATTAGAGTGTTAAGATTGTTGTGTTATGTTTTACTCTCTTGAATAAAGATCAAAAGTTCTTGCACCAAACCAGTTGTCTGCTGCACTTTTGTCACAACCCCCCCAAATAAGTCCAAGGTCTAGAACCGAGGGAGTAGGAGCGATTCGAACCGCTCAGAAGTCAGAGGTGAAGCTGACACACACCCACCACCCCCTACAACTACATTTACAGTCATGCACCTCTCAGTCTTTGCAACACAGCAGGGATTATAGACATTTCAGTTACTCATTTATTATATGGAGAAATATGTGTAATGAGCCAGCATTATATGTTCCAGGATATGTATTATCTCAGAATAATTTCATGTAATTATTGAGCCTTCATGAATTATACAATGTGAATCGACCATATGTTTTTACTAATCAATGGGTGAACTCCATTGCAACGATTGAAGATGATCTGTGATAAGATCTTTTATCTGCATTCATGTCATAGACAAATAAAAAATCGACAAACATCGGGTGGCAGTTAATATTTTTGGAGCACATACGGCAACTGTTCAGGTCGCTCTTTTCTTCTCCGTTCCCCTACACTGCAAGCGGGAGACAGAGGCGACTTTTGGCCTCCTACTGAGATTAGCGCTGCAAAGAGCGCGTCACGCTAGAAAATCACCACCAGGCTGATGTTAATGAGCAGGCAGTACCAAAATGCCAGTACTGCCTGCGCTCTCTCAGCCGGCGGCCTTTATCCTTGGCCGCCAATATTACCGGCAGGTTTCCAGCGTTCCCTAATTTCTAGGCCTACATGTTCACAGGAGGGTAAGGCAGAGAATGGGGAAGAAGGGGTAACATAGTTTCTCTGGACATGCCACAATTACATGTATGTGTAACATAGTCCCCCCTAGATAATCAGGGTTTGGAAACTGGCCACTAGACCAACTTGTAGAGGGCATTTCTCTGTTTCTTTATGTGGTTCAGAATAATCTGAAGGCCCTCAACAGTAAAGCAGATTTTTCTATGCCTTACTGCCTCCAGTTTCCAAAATCCACATCAGGATTAATACATTAGTATGTGTTAAGGTGGCCTCATGATGTCTCATTTCAATATGAGATTGATTAACTTTCTGGTTACCTTATTTTATTTTGTAGAAACAGATGCAGAATTCAGTTGGATTGTCTCTTACTCTTTACTACTGGATTTTCTTTGCAGCTTCCACCATCCACCAGGTTGTCTTTTGGTATATAAGGTATCAGTTCTATAGCATATGTTTTTTGCAAAATATAAATCTTTTTCCTATTACTGATGTAGTATATTGTTTCAATAAACGCACCATGGGCTCAGGTTGAATGATCCAATACTGTTACTGGAAGGTAATAAATCTAGCTTTATAGCTGTCTGCTGCAGTACGTTACCATCTGTGCTTCAAACGGGAATGCAATTTTCTGGTCACAAAAGCCACAAAATTGTTCAGCAGGGAATTTATTAAGAACCTATCATCTCCCCCACCAACATATTTCTCCGATGCCCCACTGGTAAATTTTCATTTACTGATATTTGGAACAATGTCAGTATAAATAATAATCATTTTAAACAAGATGTGGCAATAAATATCGGCAGGACATTTTTTTCTTTCCAAAAGTAATGAGACTTTTAATGTGCTACTTACCAATCTGGCCATAGGTCTGTGGTAAACATTTCCTAAGAAGGCTGGAAATAGATAATCCATTAAAGAAAAAAGATTCCTGCTATCAAATATTCCATATGGTTTGACAGAATTTACCAACAAGACTGTTGCCTACATTTCGCCTGCACAACATTCTAGCCTTTGCATTCTTGCTGGGGAATAGGGCTGATTTTCCTTTGCTTTGCAGTCAGGGAATGCAAAGAGAAAAAAAGGGCTGAGACCTGTGACACTGGGTCACTGCCCTGGAATTTCTGGAGCTCTCCCCCCAAAGTGTGTGTGTGTGTGGGGGGGGGGGGGGGGGGGGTCAGGGGCAGGGGTGGTGGGTTGATGGGTGGGGAGGGCAGAGTTGTTCCTCTTAGAGTAGGTGCAAACATCGGGCTCCCACCCTATTTTTCTCTCGGTACGATGGATGGACGGCAAATAGCCACAGTGCCCAGGACAACTGTGCCATAGATCCTGTGCCGAGCCCCACTAAGATCGGAGATGCTGAGAAACACCAGGAAGCAAGAAGATGGAGCTAGGAAAAAGGTAGGTACTTTTTTTGTTGTTGCAGGTACTCAACTTCCAGGTTGGAAGCTTTCTGGCTTCTGTTTATCAACAGCAACCAAAAAGCCCCATAGCTGGTGGCCATTGCTGCTGCCTGGATTTCTGCCCCTGTCTCCTGCTGCAAGGCCCTGCCAAGGGGTAGGCTTGTGCCTGGGTCATATTAGGTGTGCTTCTCTTGACTTGCTGCCAGTTGGAAGGGGGTGGGGAGGAAAATCAGCCCTTCATGTATCCAGTTTCAGTATTAAGCGCCCTAAGGTAAGGTAAACCTCGATTAGATGTGCCTGAGACCCAATCTTAGAAAAACACCCTCTAATGCAACAGGGTGACATTTTTCTATTTCCCAAATCAGCATCCTGTCGCCTTTCTGAATAGGTTTATGGCAACTTACTGCCGCATTATGGGTAATTTTGTGTTGTGACCCAAATATTCATTTGATGTAGGTATCTGACAGCCAACAAACAGAGGAAACATTCCCCTCATCAAAACTGGGTTTGATTTGGATTAATTATAACCTTGAGGTGAGTATTTAACTCACATAGAAACAATAGTAGGCTATACAGCCCATCAAGTCTGCCATTTTCTTGGCCATGGCAACTCTGACTTTTTTAATCCCAATTTCCTCCCCTATTCTCCATATCCCTTAATACCCTTATGGCATTTTCACAAGCCTTTATGGATTATCTTCACCTGGTTTCAATTTTAACTGGCTTAGCTAGAATTTTAGTGGGTGAATTTCTGTGGGGTAACTTCAGTGGATGACTGGGAGAATCCCTGCAGAAATTCATGCCCCTAAGGTTTCAATCCCCTTGTTCTGTAGGGATTATTTGTCTGTTTGTTCCTACTCCATCCCAAAAATATGTCAGGAAAAAAATGTGCTTTGCTGCCAGAAGATGGTGTAAAGTTGACATGAAGTACAAATGTTCCTCTCATGGACATTCTCAGGTAGGGTCCTGAGATGGATTGTTAGATTACCCACCTGTTTCAGGCAGGATGCCACTTGTAATACTCAAATTGTGGTCCTATGGTGTACATAGGACCTCAATTGCAAATTTGAGGTACAAATGGGCAGAGCGTGGGACACTCTGCTCATTTGTACTAGCGTTGAATGGTCTAACCAATGGTCCTTAAAGGGACTGCGGTAGGTAACTCAAAAAATAGCCGAAAATATTTTTTACTTTTATTTTTGTGAGGCTTCCTCCTGGGCCCACAAAAATACACTGGCATATAGGAGCCAGCAATTTCCCACCTTCTCCAACTAGCAAACTGCCTTGGAACACTGGTTTGACATCGGCAGCATGCAAATGAGGCCCAGGCCTTAAGGTGGCAAGGGCCTGACAGCGGTATTAACGGGTGAGCAGCAGGTGTGATCCAACCCCCGACCACCCGCTGTGCGCCTAAAATTAAAATCAGACCCCATGAGTGACGTCCCCGGAACCTGACCTCATGACCCGAACAGCGCCACCTTTGTTGGTGTGCAGGGGTCACATTTTATAATATGGTGGATTGTGTGTAGTATTGGTGAATAGATTAGACCTTGCTGGGGGTGGGTGCTGATTGCCAGGGTGTGCGAAGAAGTAGAAAAATATAGGTGAAACAGATCTTCCACTGTATGTTCACGATGCATTAGAGAATATGCTATGTTACAATGACAGGAGTGTTATATCATGAACAGATTTTTGATCTTCTGCCAATTTGCTCACAGGGATAATACTGGTTGGGAATAATTTCGCACACAGACCAATCACAACACTGAAAGGAAAAGAGGCACTTCAATTTATATACTGCCCTACAATGTTCCCCCTAATTTTTTTTGGGTGCACGGCCCCTTTAAGGGGCTGCGCGGCCCATTCACAGTTTTGCGCAGAAATTTAACGTGGGAAAAGCCGGTCCCAGGCTACGCAGCCTCGCAGCTTAGAGGGAACCTTCCAAAAAGGCTAATGGAAAAAAGGATCGTAGACAACTGTGGAAGTCATGGGTAAAGCTTTTTCAGTTATGTGAAGAGTCAGAGAACTGTCAAAGACTGTATTGGTCCATTGAAGAATGTTCAAGGACATGTTACAAAGGACTCACTTGTTATGGTGGAAATATTAAATGAGTACTTTGCATCAGTCTTCACCCTTGAAGATGATGCTCAACTATTAGAATTTAATAATGTTACTAACAAAACTAGTACTATTAACATAGATGAACATATTGTTTTAGAAAGAATTAAGAACTTGACAGTAAATAGAGCAGCCGGGCCAGATAATATCTAACCAAGGGTCCTCAGGGAGATGGGACATGTGCTGTGCGAGCCCCTAGCCTTTATTTTTAATAGCTCACTGCACTCTGGAAC
Source organism: Squalus acanthias (assembly GCA_030390025.1). Classification (NCBI taxonomy): domain Eukaryota; kingdom Metazoa; phylum Chordata; class Chondrichthyes; order Squaliformes; family Squalidae; genus Squalus; species Squalus acanthias. The sequence goes on along the minus strand of CM059428.1, from coordinate 95,354,369 downwards.
AGTTCCTATAGACTGGAAAGAGGCTAATGTAGACCCCATCTTTAAAAAAGGTGACAAGACAGAACCGGGTAACTATAGGCCCATTAGTTTAGCATCAGTAATAGGTAAGATGCTTGAAGGAATCATTATGGATGCAATATATGAATGTTTGGATAGAGAAGGGCATATTAGGGACACCCAACGTGGCTTCATAAAAAGGTCATGTCTTACAAATCTAATTGTATTTTTTGAAGAAGCTACAAAGTTGGTGGATGAGGGAAGTCCAGTAGACATTGGCCCGTATTTTCCGATCGGAGGCTTCCTGCATGCGGAGGCCTCCGATCTTACCTGAGGGCTCCGGAGGTCCAAACATTTCCGCTACTGGGCCTCTGCTCTACGAAATGTGTAGGGCCCAGGTATCCCAGGGGCACATGCGGTTCGCTAGCGTCCCTGGGATCACGTGGGCCATGGGGAACCAATAAAAGAAGGGAATCCCCCTTCATACTTTTGACAGCTTAGACCTGTCAAAAGTATGAATGGGGATCACTGAAAAAACACATCAAAACATTAAATAAAAAACATTTTTAAATCACGTTTTTAAAATTAGTTAAAATTACATTAAATATTTTAAACAAAAATTTTATATTTTGAAAAAAAACTGAAAGTTTTGTACGGGGCTAAAAATAAACTTACCTTTTTTAAAGTATTTTAAAATTATAAATGAGTGAAAAAAAATTATTTTTTTACTTTTTTAAACTCTTATGCTGGTAAAAGCAGGCCTTACCCCTGCTTTTACCAGGCGTAAGATTTTTAAGGGATTTCAGCGGGTGGAGGTTCTGCAGAAAGCGGAACACTCCACCCGCAGAGGCCCTTCTCCAGGGCAGGCGTCTGATCTGTCAAGAGGATTCTTGACAGATCGGAAGTGTCAGGTTTTCAGCGCATGCGCTTTGCATGCCTGAAACCGGCACTTGCGAGGTCCCTACGGGTGTGTACACAGCGCGTACACACCCGTAGGGATCAGAAAATACCGGCCATTGTCTACTTAGACCTCAAAAATGCTTTTGATAAGGTACCACACAATCTCTGTAAGATCGAAGCCTCTGGTATTAGTGGTAATATATTGAGCTGGATTCAGAACTGGCTGGCAGGACATAGGCAAAAAGTAGTTATAGACAGATTTGGCTCTGTTTGGAGACCGGGCACCAGTGGTGTCCCACAGAGATTAGTGTTTGGACCGTTGCTCTTTACTATTTTTATTAATGATCTGTATGTAGGTGTTGGGGCACAATCTGTAAATTTGCAGATGATACCAAGATCTGTAGTTGATGCTCATCTGCTTCAGGCAGATCTTAATGTGTTGGGAGATTGGGCTCATGTCTGGAAAATGATGTATCACTTAGATAAGTGCAGTGTTATGCATGTGGGCAGGGCAAATGCTCAACATTCATACACCCTTCAGGGAAAGGCATTAAAGAAGGTGGAGATAGAAAGAGATTTGGGCATTTTAGTGCATACAACCTTAAAGGTACATGAGCAATGACGTGAAGCAAATAGGGTGTTGGGGTGTATCCATAGGACAATTGAGTACAAGACGAGGCATACTGTTTTGTCCTTGTACAAGACCTTAGTCAGGCCACACTTGGAATACCGTGTCTAGTTTTAGTCCCCTCACATGGTGGGTGATATTGAGGCTTTGGAAAGGGTACAGAGGAGGGCCACTAGACTAATTCCCAGTCTAAAGCAGCTTAGTTATCAAGATAGGCTAAAAGAGCTGGGGCTCTACACTTAAGAGAAGCATAGACTTGGGCGGGGGGAGGGCGGGGGTGATCTGATTGAGGTTTATAAGATAATGAAGGGAATAGATTGTGTTTCAGCTGACAGTTTGTTTCAATTAAACAGGCTAGGGAGGACCAGGGGTCACAAATGTAAGTTGTATAAGGCTAGATCTAGGTTAGATGTCAGGAGGTGGTTCTTTTCCCAGAGAATAGTGGACCTTTGGAACAGGCTGCAGTCTCGTGTGGTGGACGCGGACTCGCTGAATTCCTTCAAGCGAGAGTTGGACCTGTTTCTGGCTGGGACGGAGATCATCTCTTACAGAAGGTAGGTACTGCAGGGAATTCAGGGCCAGAGTGATCACCTGGACTCGCTTCTATTGCCGAGATGGGTCGGAGAGAAATTTCCCAGATTTTTTTTCTCAAATTGACCTGGGTTTTTTATCTGCTTTTTTTTGCCTCTCCCAGGAGATCACATGGTCTCAGGTGGGGTGGCGTGTATATGTTGTGATACACAAGGTATCGCAATTGTGTGGGACAGGCTCGATGGACCAGGTGGTCTTTACCTGTCGTCATTGTTCGTATGTTCGTATGAACATTGCTGCCCATTCACAGCTCAAAATGCTTTGCATGCAATTAATTACTTTGAAGTACAGTCACTGTTGTTATGTAGACAAACATGACAGCCACTTTCTGCACAGCAAGATCCCGCAAACGGCAATGAGATTACCATTTCGATAGTATTGGCTGAAGGAAGATTGTCGGTCATAATCTTCAAATAGTGCCATGGGTTCATCGGTGTTCATTTGAACAGGTAGGCAGGGCTTGGTTTCATCTGAAGAATCCAACAATGCAGCATTCTTGCACTGTGGCACTGTGGTCTCAGTTAGATTCTGAGCTCAAACTTAAGGCACGGAACGCAAAACCACAAGAATGCTATCAACTGAGCCTGGCTGACACACTTATCAAATGGTATGAACAATGAATGGCCTGTATTTACATAAATGTAAAGAGATACTTAAAATATTAAAGATTTAGTGACCAATGAGCAGCAGTTACTATGGAAAAACTCACATAGTTAGAAGGAACCAATGAGCAGTGGTGACCATGGAACGAGCCATGTGGTTTACAGAAACCGATGAATGGCGGTTATTGTACACAAATTACAGATGGGATTTTTCAATTGCATTGTTTCCATGCACTAATCACAGAGCTCAAAATGATACAAATAATAGTGCTGTGTAGGGGCAATGTTCCTCCTTTGCCTGAGCACCCAAAGGACATTCTGTCCAACAAGACTTGAATGCACCAGTATTTGCAACTTCAGGTCATTGTAATGAACCCAATGATTCCCCAGTGAAAGGGTATTGAGAGGTCTGCAGCTGCAGTAATAGCTCCCGGCTTTAGGGCCTTCTGGCTGCTGCCGAGCTGTTTGCTGCATATATAGGGATATACTTAGAATATAAACAAGATGGGTAGATGGGAGGGTATCTAACTATCATGGGCCAGTTAAATCGCAAGTGCCACTATGGTTGCATCTCCTACATCTATCTGCCCCAGTTTTTTATCATCAGCAAGTCCAGTGCCTGCCTGTCATATGGGGTAGGGCTTGTCTAGGTCCCTTTACCCCAGGCATGTTCCCCTCAATCCCCTGTGAAAGGGAACTGATTGTGATTTTTTTTTTTAAGTAACTTACTCTTCGTTGGAAGTCCAGGTTGCTTGGCAGGCCTGGCCTGGACCCTTCTGGTAGGGTCCACATGCTGGCATGTGGAGGCTGGTATGCCTCACCTCGCCAGGTTACCAGTTTCCACAGATACACAAGCTCTTGACTGAGCCATTGGAGCAGGAATTCCTGATGTATCTCGACCCCCTTACTCACCGCCCCACCAACCCCAATAACACTTGCTGTGCAAGAAGTGAACGGAGGTTCAGTCCTTTGTGTGATTTTTATCTTGCTATCTCCCTGTTCCCATCAGGTTTTTTTAGCTATCTTTTGGGATCAGTGAAATGTTGCAGAACTTTCACTCAGGAGATGAAATGCAAGGAGCAGAATCCACAATCGAGCAGATTTAGTGGTCTGAGGAAGGCATAGCTTTGATGGCCTCAAGGATCTTTTCTTGTTCCAGGCTTTATCCTGTTTTTATGTCACAGACAATGTTTTGTAGTTTTTGGTCATTTGATGAAATATATTAGTTGTACTTTTACTCAATTACATCTTTCTTCAAAATTTTATAGTGATTTAAAAAAAAACTATATTAAGCGGTCATACTGCTTTCAATGTAATTCAGAAACACAATTGGCCTAGAAATTGGCCCATTTACCGCCACGAGTTTTTGCCGTAATCCCGTCTAAAAATGGCAGCAGCCACTCTAATGCCCTTCTCTGGCATTGGACTCGGCAACCACCATTTTGGTGAGGGCCTTAACAGTGCCAATAGCAGCACTGGCCCTGGAAATGTAAATTAAGAGAGGGTGAAGTCAGTCGGCGTGCAACGCTGATTTAACGTCACCTCAATGAACTTGGACCTTGGCGCTGAGTTTAGTGCTGGGTCCTAAGCTCACCATGTAAACATATCATTCAGCAGACTCACAGAGGCGCTGTCGGCACATCTTAAAGAGACAAACACATCTTTCAGGTAAGTTTGCATTTAACCTTTTGGAATGGATTTTTTTTAATGTTATATAAGTAGTGGCTTGGTGTCATACATGTTAACAGTTTTTTTAAGTGTGCAGGGAGTGCAGGGAATGCTGCTGAATGCTTGCAAGGCCTTGGATGGTAAAAGAAGGCCTCTGAGAAGACAGAAAATGCTGGAAATACTCAACAGGTCAGGCAACATCCGTGGAGAGAGAAACAGAATTCAGGTCTCACGTCAAGATGCTGCCTGACCTGCTGCGTATTTTCAGCATTTTATGCTTTTATTTCAGATTGACAGCATCCGCTCGCAGAGGGAAGAGGAAGAAGCAGAAGAGGAAGAAGCAGAAGAGGAGAAAGCAGAAGGAAGGAGGCAATCCAGACAGCCCCTTTCTGGCTGCCTGCGGTCCCATTCCACTTTCAACATTTGTCCCACACCTTACCTTCCCTCTGTTACTGACCATCACAGCGTCTTCTTGGCCACAATGCTGAAATAAAAGCTACCACAAAGCAAACTTTCCAGTCCAAAGTTATACAGCTATCCATCCAATATGGCATCAAGAAATAAACTCAGCACCCTTATGCATTCCCTTAATGACTGTCTTGTATGTGCCTTTGCCTATCCTATTCATGTATCGCAGTGCTACCCCAGTGGCTGCAGCATGGCTGGTGGAAGGCTGCTGACTTTCAGTGGGGAACACTGCAGATGGCCTTGCTGGTCGATCTTGAGGAGCTGGTGGCTGGGAGTGTCAAATCGAGTGACGGTGTATCTGCTTCTTCTTCTTCTTCTTCTTCTTTTTTTCACTCTCCTCTCCCTCTTCTTGGTCAACCACCGGTTGGGCAGGCTGCATTTCTTGGGTGTGTGAAATGAGGAGGGCAAAATGGTGGAGTTGTGGTGAGGGGAGGGTGAGAAAGCAAGAGGTGCATGCCAGAAGGAGGATAACATATGAGACACCAGCTTCTTATATCCTGTCAGCCCCACCACTGGCCAATGGCTCAGCCATGCCCCTGCCAAGAATGGCCAGCACCACCTCCTCCAAGGAGGTGAGGTGAAGCTCACAAAGCAGGACAAATCCATTCCGGCCAATTACCGCCCCATCAGTCTACTCTCAATCATCAGCAAAGTGATGGAAGGTGTCATCGACAATGCTATCAAGCGGAACTTACTCACCAATAACCTGCTCACTGATGCTCCCGACCTCATTACAGCCTTGGTCCAAACATAGACAAAAGAGCTGAATTACAGAGGTGAGATGAGACTGATGACTGCACAGTGTTCAGCGCCATTCACAACTCATCAGATAATGAAGCAATCCATGCCCGCATGCAACAAGACCTGGACAACATTCAGGCTTGGGCTGATAAGTGACAGGTAACATTCGTGCCACACAAGCGCCAGGCAATGACTACCTCCAACAAGCGAGATTCTAACCACCACCACTTGACATTCAACGGCATTACCATCGCCGAATCCCCCACCATCAACATCCTGGGGGTCACCATTGACCAGAAGCTTAAGTGGACCAGCCACATAAATATTGTGGCAACAAGAGCAGGTCAGAGGCTGGGTATTCTGCGGCGGGTGTCTCACCTCCTGACTCCCCAAAGCCTTTCCACCATCTACAAGGCACAAGTCAGGAGTGTGCTGGAATACTCTCCACTTGCCTGGATGAGTGTAGCTCCAACAACACTCAAGAAGCTCGACACCATCCAGGACAAGGTAGCCCGTTTGATTGGCGCCCCTGTAATGGAATACGCCATATTCCAAGAAATATATCATCCTATGAACAGATTTTGATAACATTAATACATGACATACTGGGTTTAAAAGTCTGGAAAGCCTCAGCGACACAGGCTGCAAACATAATATAGGCTTCTGAGATAAGATGGTTTGTTAACACAAAGCTGTGAAAACAAGCTTTGAAATGGGAATTGTTTTGTAAATACAGAGATAAAGGGGGAAAAATTCAGTATCGCCCCATTTGGGGCGCAATTATCGGCCGGGCGCAAAGATTAGCGCCTGGCGCTAATTATCGCCTCCGACTGCAAACTTCGCTTTTCTCGCCCCTGGAGGTGATTGGAGCGCTAAATCAGGTGCTTCACATCTGTCTTAAGGCGCAAAGGCCGAGGAGCGAGGCGTTACCTCAGAGCGCTGGCGAAGCTCATGTGATGTCAGTCAGCAATGGAACACAGATACAATGGCGCCGGCCAGTTCTTAAAGGGGAGGGTTGATCTTGCTCTCCATCCACATCCTGCTCATTGCAGCCTTGAATCTCGGCCTGGAGAGACCTGTACATCAAATCTGCTGGAAAGAACAATGGAGAGAACCAGGGAAAGAGCTCAGAGTGCAGCCCCCACAGTCTCTTCTAAATAGATGCAAGGAAGGGCAAATCAAAATGAACCTGCAAAGTGCTGCTTAGTACCCAAAACTCCTTCACACAGCGTTGAATCTCTCCAGAAGTCTCTCTCTCTCTCTCTCTCTCTCAGAATGCGTGGTGCAAAAATGTCACCAACAAAAAAAGGCAGGAAGCGGTCACCTTTAAATAGCGCTCCCCCAGTCCCTTCCTGACTGCAAAACGCTCCCCTCAACCTGTCGTTGCTAGCGGCAGGCGGTAAGGCAGGGGGCGCCACTCAATATCCACTCTGGGGCGCTACCGGGGCGTTGCGCACTCGACTGACGTCACGATCTGCCGGCGCAGGAGATCGTGGCGGTAGTGTTTAGTGCCGCCGCAAAATGTCTAGTTAATTTCACGAGCGGCGCAAACATCACTGTGCCCGGGCGCTAGTTGCTTTGTGCCCCATTAGCACCCTCTTAAGGCGCTAACGGGAGGCACAACCAACTGAATTTCCCCCCCAAAGCCTCTATTGAAGCAAACCATTGGTGCTTCCAGAATGTCTAGAGTTTGGAACAAAACAATAGCAATGCCCAAGTAAAGTGTCAAAATCTAACACGTCGAACATTTAAAAAAACAAGTGCCTTTGAAAAAATGACATCAAGTAAAAGAAATACCTGCCGTAAAATAGTTTTATGTTAAACTTAGAAACAGGAAACACGATTAAGTATGCAACCAATTGAAATAGCTAAGAAATGCAAAAAACACCCTGGTTGAAGTGTTTTTGATTTACAAGTTGCAAAAGGTACAAATAGGAAGGCTTTGAAAATATAATATCAATAGATGACACCAAGCAATTACATTGTATTTGTATTGAACTTGGAACACCACAGAGTCACGACGTCTGGCTTACAAGCAGTTAAGTGATATTAAGAATTCAATAGAAAGACTTCCTAAGAATAGCATCAAATAGATAAATCGACAATAACCATAAAAATGCTAAGTTTTTGAAACACCTAAAGGTAAAGACATAATTCTAAAAGTTGGCAGCTGAAATGACAGTAAGAATAGAAAAGAATTCAATAAAGAATCACTAGAGATAATTAGCTTACATCAGCAGGAAACTTCAAAGAAAATACCACTAAAAAAAGGTATAAAAATAGAGCTTTTCAGATAGAGTCAGAAGTCGCTGGAAGGGCAAGCGTTTCTCAACTTCACAGGCACGCTCTGTAAGTTTTCAACTCTGAGTCTTGGGTAATCAAGGTATTTGATTTTGGTGGATATTCTGGATTAAGAAATAAGTAGAAGTGTGGAAATGTAATGAAGTTAAGATTTGAGAATAAGGATCTCTGATAAGAAATGTAAGCTATTTGTATTTTGAACGGTTAAAGTCGCGATTGACTTATCAGCTGATAACTGAATGTCGGCTCTTAAATAAATCTATATATTTTTAGAATTGTCTCAAGTAGTATTTCTGTATCAACCTCGTGAACTCAATTTCTGTACACTCTTCAGAGAGGAGTTGCAGAATTCTGGGGGGGTTTCCGGACCCTCATAATATCCGGAAGGTTACAGTCTAGTTAAACTTATTAAAAGTGCTATCCGGAGGACGGTAACATCTCCAGGCTGTTTCTTTCCTTTAGGGAGAGGTAGTCTGACCTTTAGACCCAATTAAGCATCTCTAGGATTCGGCTACCGCTAACTTTAGTTGAAGTTGAACGTCTGGGGAATACGCCTGATCTGGGGTAGTCTGAAAGGGCTAGGACTTGTAATTATCCCTTCACCCCATCCACCACCTTAAACATTCACTCCCTCCACCACCAGCGTACCGTGGCTGCAGTGTGTACCCTTTACAAAATGCACTGCAGCAACTCACCAAGGCTTCTTCGGCAGCACCTCCCACACCCGCGACCTCTTCCACCTAGCAGGCGCATGGGAACACCACCACCTCCAAATTCCCCTCCAAGTCACACACCATTCTGACTTGGAAGTATATCGCTGTTCCTTCATCGTCGCTGGGTCAGAATCCTGGAACTCCCTCCCTAACAGCACTGTGGGAGTATCTTAACCACATGGACTGCAGTGCTTCAAGAAGGTGGCTCACCACCACGTTCTCAAGGGCAATTAGGGAAGGGCAATAAATGCTGGCCTTACCAGCAACGCCCACATCCCACGAACGAATAAAAAAATGAATTAACTTTCATTCCGCACTACTAACTGTGTCACTCTTACTATCATCCCAAGTCCCAGGGTTATGACAAATGGCAACTGTGTGAAATAGATGTAAAATATACCACGTGAGATCACATTGGAAGTGTGTGCAATAAATAGGTTTAAGATGGTAGTCACATAATACTATACCTGTATAAAATAACTCTATTTACAAAAAATGACATTTTCTTCTCCCATTTTGCCTTCTGGGAACAATTCTTTTCTATTTCTCATGTTGATGAAGTAACTACTGTGTACATTTGAACAGTTTCATTCCCGTGAAACAACATTCTTTTTGATTAAGGTTCATGTTAAAATAATACTAGAAGGAAATGGAACCTATAATCCTGAGTATTTATTTGTTCATATAAATTGGGTTAGGTAGTCTTTAAAGGAAAACACAGCAGTTTAATACCCATGTTGGCTCCTGGTTTTAGGGTCATATTTATATAGATCATATCTATGATATCTTTGTTTTAATGACTAGCCGCTATCTTTTAATCTTATTATGGCTTTATATTTCTCTTCAGTATCATGCTCCCACATCCGCTGGCACTAACTAGAAAATAACAAGGTTACTAATAAGGAAAAGTCTCTGTACAAATGATTTCAGTATGATTCCAAAAGCAAATAAAATGGTTTAAAAATGGTTAAAAAATGCTAACTTGTCAAAATTAGTTTCAGGTAAATTGTTTGGGCCAAGTGATGTTCATTAAATTCAACACTTTTAGAGGCTGAACATTTTATTCTCCATGTTAGCTGCTGCAATCAGGAATTTGCTATGATGTGAATTGCAGATGTGAACCGACAACCCACCACTCTGTGGCATTCCACTTCATTCTGTTACTGTGCTGCCCCAGTGTCACTTTAAGAAAATTTAAAAGTTATGATAAATTATCATTAAACTGAACTTGTTTCTGTCTTTCTGCTTTTATTTTGAGTGCTCCATTCGCGTGTGCATTTTGGCTGCCACTCTGGGCCCGAGCTGATCACTTCTATTTGCACTTTTTTCTCTGCTTACGTGGCTCAGCATCAAATTTTATTTTATAACACTCCTGTGAAGTGCTTTGGGATGCTTTATTATGTTAAAGGCGCTATATAAATACACATTGTTGTTGTTGTTGCTTTAGTTTATATTGAGCTAAATTTTCTGTGGTGGTAGCGGGCGTGATCGGTGGCAGGTCGGGTGGGAAAGTTATTATTTTTGACAGCGGGTTGGCAGCTCGCTGTCATCCACTCCCACACGCCTTTCCCACCAGCGCGTCTGTCATCCTGGAGCCGACCCGACCTGCAGCGGCGGGGGACCCAATTGAAATCTATAAGGTACTTTATAGGCACTTAAGAGCCTTTTCCCCTTACTTTTTTAATTTCCCTGCATGGCCACGGGATTCACGCAGCTCGGGAACCACGTCTGTCAACCTGAGGCGAGGGTTCTGTGGCCATTGCTTCAGCTGATTACTTGACAGCATGGAAAACAAACCAAAATAAAAACATGTTGATTACATCAGCTAACAGATTGATGGAGATTCTGTTCTACTTGAAAAGCTACTGGTAAATGTTAATTCAGAAATTCCTGAAGGGATGTAAATGGTGAGGGAAAAACGTTTTTCACTGGCCATTCTCGGCTGTTGCCTGCCAACTCAACAGTAATTGCAGTGAAATGATCTGCACTATAAAAAATGACATATACCATTTAAATAAATTTCTGTGTTGTTTCTGGTTAGGTTTTTCTCACAGTATACTGTGGTTGTCCAGTTACACATTAAATCAAGTCATCAATCGTAACAATTTCATTTTTTCACTCATTCCACTGGTTCAATTTGCTTTCAGTCAAATTATGACTAATTTAATTTTTCAGTCTGAGACTTTAGGGTGAATTTCTGCAGAGGTTCTCTCACTTGTCCATTGTTAACTTCAACGGAAGAGCTACAGAAATCCCAGAAACACATTGTAAGCACCACTTACACTGTTTGTCAGGGATTCCGCAGCTCTTCCGCTGAACTTGCATAAGATTGTAAATCTACCCCTTTACAATTACTTTTAAAATCTTCTTAATTTTATGTCTTACCTATACACACACATCTTTTATTTGTACCAGTTACTGATACAAAAGTCTATAGATTTGTGACTAAAGCACCAATAACTTCCCAATTAATATACTTTTTTAATTATGTTCTTGATTGTATTTCTAGATGAGTCATATTACTTAATGATAATATTATTTAAATATTTCTTTGTCACTCATATATAACTTTTATTATATTATTGTACAGTAAAGATTCAACACCCACTATGTTAGATTAAACTTAAAATTTAATGTGGCCATGGTCCCTTTAAGATCCCGGCTTAAAACACGTAATGAATTATGTCACCAGACCCGCTCCATCTCATTGGGCCGGGTAACGCGCTGGGCGGGCTTAATACACTCCATTAAGGTAAGTTCATTCTCTACAGCGGGATGGCGCCAGCAGCGGGGTCGGGACCCGCCATGGACACCGGCCGCGCCGGACCCGCCCAGGTAAGGAAAATTCTGGTCATACTGCTCCACGAAAATTACGTATAATCAGCAATTGAGTGCTAAACCTGAAAGTTTCTGGTTAGTGCCTGCAGGCATGTTCAAATCATGATAATCATCAATTAGACCAAAAATTACATGCTAAATCCGGACTTTCATACACAGGCATTTCTTATTAGCACAGCACCCATTTAGCGCCAGTTTTCATCCTTTAGCCAAAATAAACCCCTTTGCCGTAAGCAAGCTTCATTTTCATCAGAAATGACAGCTGTATAACGAGAAAAGGTCAATGTCTGGATTTCAGCTCATAGAATACATACTTATTGTCTATTGTTATTTGATGTTATTCTATATTTTATATGAACACTATTGTATGAGATGAGAGGGGACATTCCCAGCCTCCCACCTCATTTGCCTTTATGTCAGCTTGTTGCACATCCATTTTGAGGGGTGCCTATAGAAACCAGGCATGGGGGCTAGAAGGCCTGCTGGGGTCCGGGACAGAAATGAATGGCCTACAGACAGTTGCAAAGTCCCTTGGGCACACTGTAACAGCACCAGGCAGAGGAGAGCCAAGGAAATCAGCCTGCCAACCTCTATGGAAAACATAAAAACAGAAAATGCTGGAAATATTCAGCAGGTCAGGCAGCATCTGTGGAGAGAGAAACAGAGTTAACTCTGTTTCTCTCCACAGATGCTGCCTGACCTGCTGAGTATTTTCAGCATTTTCTGTTTTTATTTCTGATTTCCAGCATCCGCAGTATTTTGCTTTTGTATCTATGGAAAACATGTTGTACAGCAAATGAAACATAGCTTAACTTGTATGACCTGAATTTACATGCAGTGGGGGTAATTTTGATTTTGTGCAATGGTGTAAAATGGATGGTAGTGAATCGGCAGCCTGTTTTAGAATGGTAAATGGCACACTGGAATATCGAAGGCTGGAGTCGACCTGCCTGATACTATCACCTCTCAGGACAGCAGCACATGCCAGGCCTTTGGCTTTCCTCCTCAGTGCATCACACCAGTGGAAACAAGGTAAAACAAGGCTGTCAAAAATTAGCTTGAAGTCGGCAGAATAGTTCCATTGCAGTGATTTGCAAAGAACTAGCTATTATTTTGAGGAGTACATTCTGAATTGTACTGTTTGCTTTTATTCTTTTGACCAGCGAATCTGGTGAGATGTCAATCTCCACCCTGCTATACAATATTTATTGGTTGAGGTAATTAACTTTTTTTTCTGAAAGCTAGCTCTTCTCTGCTTTCCACCTGGTATCTGTTATGTCTGTGCTACAGCAAGAGAAACAATTAGTTCCTTGGCTGGCACACAGAGCAGGGCTGATGTGCTTCACAAATAATCAATGTTCTCACCAGTCATCAAAATCAAGGTTACAACATCCCATGGAAACACTTTCCAGATGGTACGTATGAAACAGGAGGATGCAAATTGTGGGGAGTACTGTAACTAACTATTAGATGATGATCGGTAGAAGATAAAACAGAGAAGAAATGACTTATAACCACTTTGTTGTCAATTTCACTAGCGTTTTGACAAATTGCTATTTATTTTTTTCAGTCTTTAAAGCAGGTTTACTTCAGACTTTTGGCAATGTCACATACACTTGGCCAATAATAGCGAGGAGGTGATGGCTGATCCAAACCTCTAGAGGTAGCAGTAGCAACATAAGCTGTACCTACTTGTTAAGTTCAAGGTCATTGAATTTTTTGAAGAGGTAACAGAGAGAGTAGACAATGGTAATGCAGTAGATGTAATTTATCTAGATTTTCAAAAGGCCTTCGATAAGGTACCCCATAATAGACTGATGAACAAGGTCAGAGAATGCAGAGTCAGGGGACAAGTAGCAGAATGGATAGCTAGCTGGCTTCAACACAGAAAGCAGAGAGTAGGGATAAAAGGTAGCTATTCACAGTGGCAGAAGGTGGGTAGTGGTGTTCCACAAGGATCAGTGCTGGGAAAACTGTTGTTCACAATTTACATTAACAAATTAGACTTTGGAATCAAAAACACAATACTGAGGAGGACTGCAACAAATTACAGGAGGACATTAATAAATTTGCAGAATGTGCATATGAAGTTCAACACAGATAAATGTGAGGTATTACATTTTGGTAGGAAGAATAGGGAGGTCACTTATTACTTGGAGGGTGCGAGTCTAGGTGGGGTAGAGGAACAAAGGGATCTCAGAGTACAACTACACAAATCACTAAAAGTTGCAACACAGGTTAGCAAGACCATAAAAAAAAGCAAACCAAGCACTAGGGTTTATTTCTAGAGGTATAGAATTGAAAAGTAGGGCAGTTATGCTAAACCTGTATCGAACTTTGGTTAGACCACACTTAAAGTACTGTGTAGTTCTGGTTGCCATATTATAAAAAAGATATAGAAGCACTGGAGAGGGTGCAGAGAAGATTTACAAGAATGATACCAGAAATGCGAGGGTATACATATCAGGAAAGGATGAACAGGCTGGGTCTCTTTTCTCTTGAGAAAGGAAGGCTGAGGGGTGACCTAATAGAGGTCTTTAAAATTATGAATGTTTCTACTTGTGGGGAAGAGCATGACGAGAGGCCATCAATATAAGATAGTCACCAAGAAATCCAATAGGGAATTCAGAAGAAACTTCTTTACCCAAAGAGTGGTGAGAATGTGGAACTCGCTACCACAGGGAGTGGTTGAAGCGAATAGTATAAATGCATTTAAGGGGAGGCTAGATAAGCATATGAGGGAGAAAGGAATAGAGGGTTACGCTGATAGATTTAGATGAGGAAAGACAGGAGGATGTTCGAGTGGAGCATAAACGCCAGCATGGACTGGTTGGGCCGAATGGCCTGTTTCTGTGCCATATATCCTATGTACAGGAAACTCTTGTTTAACCGGCACCTAAATATCTGGAATTCTCGCTTAACCGGCAAAAATCATCCTCCGAAAACTCCTCTCAAATAACCGGCAATGTTGCCGAGTCGCAGTCCGAGTCTCCCGCGAACGCCGAGTACTCCGAAAACTCCTCTCAAATAACCGGCAATGTTGCCGAGTCTGAGTCCAAGTCCGAGCCCGAGCCCGCGAACGCCGATTTAGTCAGTGGGGGTAGTTTTCAAAAGTGCCACTACTCGGCCTCCTGGCGCTGTTGGAAGTCCGAACACTGCAGTAGCAGGAGTCTGATTCTCCTGCGCTGCCGGGAGTCTCTTCTGATTGGCCATTTTGCTGTGTGTCTCCCACGCTGCTGGTAGTCTCTTCTGATCCACCATTTTGCTGTGTGTCTCCCACGCTGCTGGTACTGTAGTCTCTTCTGATACACCATTTTACTGTGTGTCTCCCATGCTGCTGGTAGTCTCTTCTGATACACCATTTTACTGTGTGTCTGCCACGCTGCTGGTAGTCTCTTCCTAGCCACCATTGTTCTGTGTGTCTTTCCATCTTCATCGGCAATTATCTCCTCCATCTTGCATTATGGAATTCCCAAAAGCTGGTCCAAGCAAAAGGAAGAGAGTGGTCTTAACTTTAAAACAGAAAATCGAGATATGCCAACGACTAGAAAGGGGAGAGAAGCGTATCAACATTATGAATGAATTCAAAATCGGTTCGTCAACAATCTACGACATCAAATCGCAGAAGAATAAGCTGCTCAAGTTTTATTCAAGCTCGGAGACATCTAAGAGTGTAGAGAAATGGCGTATGCTTCGTAAGCCTAAGCTTGAAGAGCTGGATACCGTGCTTTATGAATGGTTTTCTCTTAAGCGTTCAAAGGGTGTTCCAATTTCCGGACCCATGCTAATCGAGAAAGCGAAGGATTTCTACGAAAAGATGGAGCTCACTGACAAGTGTGCTTTCTCCGAGGGATGGCTAACGTGCTTCAAGTTACGACACGGGATACGACGACTCGATATTTCCGGGGAGAAGAAATCAGCTGATCACGACGCCGCAGAAGAATACTGCGATTATTTCAATCGGATTGTGCAGCAACATGATTTGTCGCCAGCACAGATATATAATGCCGATGAAACTGGTTTGTTTTGGAGGTTTTTGCCAGAATCAACGCTTGCTGGGGCTAGTGAGGCTAATGCTTCAGGTTACAAGAAAAATAAAGATCGTGTAACCATGCTAACATGTGCGAACGCTGCTGGATCACACCGGGTTAAACTTCTTGTTATCGGGAAGTATAAAAATCCCCGTGCATTTAAAAATGTGAGGCACTTACCTGTTGAGTACACAGCTCAAAAAAATGCTTGGATGGATAAGGAAATCTTCTCCGATTGGTTCCACCATATTTTTGTTCCATCTGTGAGGGAACATTTCCGCAAAATAGGGAAACCTGAAGATAGCAAATGCATTTTATTGCTTGATAATTGTAGAGCCCATCCGCATGAATCCGAGTTGGTTTCAGGAAATATTTTCACCATTTATTTGCCACCAAATGTAACTTCTCTCATCCAACCCATGGACCAGGGCGTTATCCAAAATCTGAAGTGTCATTACAAGAAAGACTTCCTACGTAAACTGATAAGCCAAGATGACAATATTCAAGAATTTCAGAAGGAATACAATATTAAAGATGCCATCTATAATGTTGCATGTTCCTGGAACTTTGTGAAAGGTCACACTCTGAGGCAAGCCTGGCGCAAATTGTGGCCTTCTGTAATGTTTGCTGAAGGTTCTTCTTCAGAGGAGGAATTTCATGGGTTCAATGTTCGTCCCAAGAAGAGTACAATAATGGAAATGGCTGGCATGGTGAAAAATGCAGGCCCAGCAAACCCTCTACATCACCTAAGTGAAAGTGATATCGAGTAGTGGGTTGATGCAGATAGAGAAGTTGGTGTTGTGCATATGCTAAGTGATGATGAAATAATTGAGAATGTTTTGAATCCAAAGAAAGAAAAGGAAAGTGAGATAGAAAGTGAAGAGGATGATATTTCTGAAGAAGAGAAGATTTCTTGGGCTAAAGCTGCAGAAGGATTTTCTTCAATCCTCAAATTTGCTGAAAGGCAGACTTGCTACTCTGCCCAAGAAGTTATGCAACTCCATATTCTGCATTCCACCTTTCTACAGAAAAGGCAAGAGTCCACTAAGCAAACCGACATCCGCAACATGTTTAAGAAAGCTTCCAAAAGAGTTGCAGCAGCGGAAGTGCCTGAAGAATCTGTGGCATCGGTAGAACTGCGTATTCCTGATGACCCAGCTGGCACGGATATTTCTGATGAACCAGATGACTCGGAATAAGTGTACAGTCAACTACAGTACTGTATACAGTCGTTTATAAGTTTTGTTTTACTGTTAAGTAATTAAAGAGTTATGGATTACCCTCAACTGGCAGTACTGTACTTAATCAAGCATCTTCCACCATCCATTTAACACAACATTCTGTAGGTGAGTACCCAAATATTGTATACTGAACATTTCTTGATTTTTTTATTTTTCTTTGTTAAAAATAGCCTCGGTAGATATAACTCTCCGTTATCCGGAACTTTCGATCAACCGGCACCACGCCGGTCCTGTCGGTGCCGGATACCAAAGAGTTTCCTGTAATCCTATGTACTCTATCACTAATACATTTTTGTATTTCCATGCTAGAAACTAAAGAAATTGCTATGCAGGTTTCTTAACTGCCGTTATAGTTAACAATGACTGACCTATAGATGCAACCTTATTCAATAGTTCAGAAAACAATTTTAACGACTTAATTTTGTTGTAATCAGCATATAATGTTGACCCTTTGGTTGTTCTCATCACATAAAAAAGCTGTTTGGGAATAGAGCAACTAAATAGGTCAGCACTGGTGCTTTGAATATATTTCTGACAGCTCAGTGGATGATTTGTAAAGATGACGGAGATCAGCCTCTAGTTAAGTCTGCCTGCATTCCCTCCTGTGGGATGGTACTGCTACACATTGTTCTGTTTAAAGGCTGTGAAATTAGAGTTGATGACACAGATGTTAACTTATCTCAACAGCCAGTCATTGGAAACTGTTGTGCTCAGCAATGGTACCAAGTGTGTCAATCTATGAGTGATGTGGGTTAAGACCATGTGGCCTGTTTCACAAGCTCTCTGAAACCCATGGGGCTTAACTTGGCCAACAGGCATAACAACTTAATGTTGCACTTCTTATTAGAAACATCTGCTCAGTAATCTGTCAAAGCCGTTTAATAACTTGTCAGTTTCAGTGGCAGCAAAGTGTCAGTGAGCGCTGTCTATTTCAATGTGTAACAACTGGATGAATTTTCAGATACTATATATGTTAGAGAAAGTGTTGAAAACATCCTTAGACCTGAGGTGACAGGCTAGTTATGAGTGATGAAGGTGCTTTTGAAGGTTTGAAATCACTATGTGGAGCTGTTGATAATAGTAACTTGTACAGAGTTCTCAGGTGCAAAGGAGAGGAAAAAGGGGCAGAGACCTGTGATGGGGAAAAAATCGGGTCCAAAATTATACCTACTATGGTATTGTGACACAATCCGTAAGCTATTTCTTTTCACTATTTCTTCGTCTTATCTTCCTTTTCTAAATGGTTTGCTCAAGTGTATGTCTCCTACCTGCACTGTGTCAATAAAAAGCGGTTATGTGTGTGTATCCAGATGGGTTCAGCTAATGGGTTCCCTATGCTAACTATCCCATCATGCTCTATGCTCATGCCAGGCTATTTAACCTATCCTGATACAGTATCCGACACAGTTCATTCTGTAATTTCTGATCTGCCTCCTCCAATTAGTTTGGTAGCATCTGCAAATTTGACCAGTTTGAATTGAGTTTCTGGCCTAGAAATTCGATCACGCCGTGCTTGTTTTACAACTGTAAAATGGGTACCTAAGGTCCAATATATAGGTGGGTGTGCACGCTCATTCCACACCGGAAGTGTGGCACGCACCATATTGGATTGGTGAACTCTGTAGGCATTTAGGGTGCATGCTGGGATCAATTAAAAGCACCAGCGCCTGACTCGCCATATGATAAAGTCGCTCAACAAGTCATGGTGCTAACAGGCAGCAAGAACCCTTCAGCAGCGCTATTTACAGGGCTCATCCACTCTTTACAGGTTAGTTGCTAGTTTATCTCATAGGCTGCTGGATAACTTCTGAGCATTGTTTGGCCTATGTTCTGCCTTCTACAACTGATTTCTGACTTCTGCTAACAACCTTTTGCCATCGATTGCACCCAGATTGCTTTACGTGTACCCCATCAGCAGCCTGGCATCTCAACTTCCAACTTGTTTGCAATCACAAGCAGCATATCCTACAGGCCTGTGCCCAGTCTCCTGGCATAAATCATGGTTCATTCATCCTGTGCCAGTCCTCTGTGCCAACTTTATCCCAATCAGACTGTCAGCTCACAGGCTGGCTACTAAGCAACAACAGGGCTATCCCCTTCAGACATGGCTCATATTGAAGTCTCAAATGGGATATCAGACTTGCTTTAATCAGGCAAAGCAATTCTCAGCTACAGAGGTGGCTCTGTGGTCTACCACTCTTTGTACCTCAGGGATCAAAGGTATTTGATATTAATGGATATCCTGTATAGAAGTCTTTAAGAACTGTAATACTGTAGCAAAGTTAAGATTTAAAAGTAAGAATCTCTGTTAATAATATATTTTTTCTCTTTTTAGAACTGTTAACGTTGCGATTGACTGATTCACCAACTGTAAGTTGCATGTCTGCTCTTTTAATAAATCTCTATATATTTTTAGAATTGTCTCACATAAGTCTTCTGTATCAATAACTCGCGAACTCAATCTCCGTACACTCTTTGGTGAAGAGTTACATAATTCTGAAGGAGTTCTCCGGACCCTCATAATACCCGGGACGTTACATTCTAGCTCAACTTATTAAAAGCGCTATCTGGAGGATGGTAACATTCTCAGGTTGTTCCTTTCCTTTAGGGAGAGATAGCCCGGACCTTTAGACCCAATTAAGCGTCTTTAGGATTCGGCTACCTCAAACTTTAGTTGAAAGTGAACATCTGAGAAATACGCCTGATCCGGGATAGCCCCAAAGGGGCTAGGACTAGTAAATATCCTTTCATCCCTTCCTCACTTACCTGAGGGCCACTGCATCCCCAGCAGCTGCCCGATCTTCAATCACGCCTTGCCTGCGAGCTGCCTGTTGCCCTTGCCACCTTAATTTCTAAGCCCCAGCGCATTTTAAGCTGTTTTAATTTTTAGCCATTGCTATTGTGGGATGAATTTCAGAGTACTGAAGTACGGAAGTAAGTGTGCAGCTTTAAGATCACACATGCACAGCTTTTCAACAATTGTGATTACAACTTTAAGTTTCTGGATATAGACCTTCCCCAGTGTCAGTGAGGCTAGGGGTACGGGATGACCTGTACAGACTTATAATGTGGCCATTGGTACAGTGTCCAGTGACATCGGTAGAAACCGTCACTTGAAGAGGGTCTCCATGCCATAAGTTAACTGCTTTATTTAAATTGTAGCATTCCAGGTGATGAGTAGCGGACTTTGATCTATTTGCTTAGCACATATAATAAATAATTGAAACTCACAGAGAATTTTTAATCAGTCCTTCCAAAAATAATTTAAAAATGTACCCATATGTCTCAGAGCCCTTGAATACTCGATGTAGATTTCTAGACGTATGGAGACCTAACATTTTACTTTCATCCAAATGAACTTAAGGAAGCTCTTTTGTTAGAAAAAAAGCCACTGGTGATCTAGATGACCTTTATTAAGCAAAGTGACCCATGAAAGCCACCAATTAGAGGGATCAGGTCTACCATGCCAGCACAGAGCAACTAAATGCACTATTGGAGAAGCAGAATTGTTCACAGTTAGTGACAGCTGGGCTAATACACTGCCGGGAGCATAATAATTACCAGGACTTTGTTGCAAAACTTTATCTATTTTAATTTGCTTAATTAGCAACAGTCAAATGTGATGCTAGATTTTTCTCCCTTTGTCAAAAGGTGACAGACCCCCGGGAATAGTTTCCATTCTATTTAACAGACTGTTATCAAAGTATAAAAATGTGCCAACATTGAGCTTGTGCGTTCAACAAATTCGAGGGAGCATGTGTCTGTCAACTTTTTTTTCAATTATTCATGTCTTTGTGTGTGGGCCTTATGTATGGAATGTAGAATAGCCACTTACATCAGTCATTTTACTAAATTATAGGGGGTGAATGTCCTTGTTTCCAGTGCTTTAGCAGCTCTGGAATGATGTTACTGGCTTTTTTAATGAGGAAATTTGGGTGGAAGCCATTTCCACCCGACTTATGCATTTAAACGGCTTTCCCCGAGCTTCCTCGCGCTCCTGGAGCTGTGGAGTGATTCACCTATCGAGTTGCTACAGGCCTCATTTGCAAAAATCAAAGTGAGAGCCAGTGTTGAAGTACCCTTGAGTTTCTGGACTTTACACAGCTCCTGTGCCCAGAGCCAATTACACGTTCTGCCTACAGACAGCACTTGCTTCTGACTGATTTTCTCAGGGTCAGACCGTCATCAGATTTTCGAACCCTCGCACCAGACGCCCCACCCCCCCACAACCCCACCACCACTCAATGTCAAGGAGCAGATATGACATTCCTATTTGGGTTTCTTCTAGGTGCCACCTGAATGTCAGGATTGTGGGAAGTGATTGGCTCCTGGCATGCTGCACAGAAGGGTCATGGGACTGAGGTGACCCTCATCCCATGGCAGCTGGCTCCTGGCATGGAGCCACCGCTGGCTGCATCTGTAGAAGGTGCTCCTGGGCAGCCTGATCTCACCTCCTAAATTCCACTGGCATGGTGCTCTGAGCGGGGGTAGCTGGACACCTGGCATATGCCGCTGTCCTGATGGACGGTAGTATCATGCAATTACAACTTGGGAGCTTAGTATTTATCATCCTCTTTAGCATCATCGTCGTCATCATCTTCCTCCACCTGTGCTGTCCATTGTTGTGGTGGATCTGCAGGAATGTAGGGTAGAAGGCAAGAATGAGTGAGCATCACCCCCTTGGGATTAAGGAGACAGAGAAGGGGGTGGAAGGTTGTGGTTGAGCGGTGTTTCACATGGATGCCAGGGACACAGTACAGGTGGCCTGCCTTTAGCATGCATTGCGTGCCAATTTCTCCTGCAAAGCCATTGTTAAATGAGAGTAAAGCTTGCAGTTAAGGAGTGTGTGACATGAGAGGTGTGAAGTAAGAGATGTGGAGGGGGTGGGGGGGTGGTGAGGGTGGAAAGCAGAGGAAGCGGATTTGAGGTTGCACAAGGCAGTTGTTGTATGTTTATGGAGCCGTGTAGCTATAGTGCAGGATAAGGAGTTGGAGCCGCCCTTAACCGGAGAGCATTATGAAGGGTTAGTTGTGGAAGTGTTGCTTTAAGAGCATGATGAGTGTGCAGGTGCCCAAGGTGGGCAAGGAAGAAAATGGAGAGATGTGCATACACCGACCCTGCTCAGGATGTGGAACTCCTCGCGGTACTATTTTGGAATCCTGAATGTGAGGGATTGGCAGATAGTACGAGTGTCACCTCCCTCCAGGTGGCATGAGTGATAATTCTGCGTGACTTGGTAGCACCTACTCCCAGGAGTCTGTTTGTTCTGTCTTCAATGCCCTTCAGATAATGCCATTGGAGATTATGGGGTAAAAATTCACTTGGTTGCGCCTCCCGTTAGCGCCTTAAGAGGGCGCTAATGGGGCGTTAAGCCGCTAACGCCCGGGTGCAGCGCTGTTTGCGCCGCTCGAGAACTTAACTTGAGATTGTGCGGCGACGCTAAAACTTACCGCTGCGACCACCTGCGCGCGCAGATTGTGACGTCATTCCATGGTGCAACGCCCTTGGGGCGCCCCGGAGCGGAAATTGAGTGGCGCCCCCTGCCTTACCGCCTGGCACTTCCAACGACCGGAAGACTGGAACGTTATCAATCGGTGTGGGGCTGGGGGGGGCGCTATTTAAAGGGGGCCTCTTCCTGTCTTTTTCTGTGGTCGACATTTATGCACCACTCGTTCTGAGAGAGAGAGAGAGATTCGGAGAGAGAGAGAGACTTCTACATTGACTCAACGCTTTGTGAGGTAGTTTTGCCTATTCATCCTAACTTTGTTGCTACTTTAGTTGCTGTACCTCATTACTTTTCTGGCAAAGAGAATATGGGGGCTGCAATGATTGGGGGCGTCGTCCTGCTCCAGCTGAATCGGAGGATACCGAGACGCAGACAGAGAGTGGCAATGATGGCCAGACGGAGGAGGGCCATCAGGCGCATGTACAGGAGAGCTTACCCTCCCAGGGTATATCGTGAACAGCTCTCCTTCATCCATATGTCCGAGGAGCTGTGTTTGCGAAGGCTGCGATTCAGCAAGGAGGTGGTCACTGAGCTCTGCCACCTGCTGCAGCCAGATCTGCAGCCTCAGCTGAGGTCCAGGACGTCTCTGTCGGTGGCAGTGAAGGTCACAGTGGCTTTGAACTTCTACGCCACTGGCTCATTCCAAGCTGCTGTTGGGGACCTCGCCAATATCTCCCAGTTTGCGGTGCATCGCTGCATCCGGCAGGTCACCAATGCCCTCTTCAGAAGGAGACGAGACTTCATCTCTTTCCCTATGACCCCAGACAAGCAGCGTGACCGTGCTCTGGGCTTTGCGAGGGTAGCGGGCTTCCCCATGGTGCAGGGCGCCATTGACTGCACGCATGTGGCTTTGCGTGCTCCGCGAGAGAATGCAGAGGAATTCAGGAACAGAAAGGGGTTCCATTCCTTGAATGTGCAGTTGGTCTGTGACCACAGACAGGTGATACTCGCTGTCAATGCCCACTATCCGGGCAGCTGCCACGATGCTTTCATCCTGCGCCAGACTACTGTGGCAGAAGTTTTCGAGGCACTGCATCAGCCAGTTGGTTGGCTTCTCGGGGACAAGGGGTACGCATTGAGCACCTGGCTGATGACACCGCTCCGTACGCCAAACACCCCTGCTGAGCTGCGGTACAATGAAAGCCATCAAGCAACCAGGAACATTATTGAGCGCACAATCGGCGTGCTGAAACAACGGTTCCGCTGTCTGGACCATTCCGGAGGAGCCCTGCAGTACTCGCCTGAGCAAGTTTCGAACTTCGTAGTCGTGTGCTGCATGTTGCACAACATGGCAATCCTCAGGACCCAGCCAATGCCACCAGGCCTTGTAGCACCACCAGAGGAGGAGGAGGAAGAGGAGGAACAGGACGAGGACGATGATCATCAGCAGCACCAAGGCAGGAGGGCGGCCCACAATGGTCAAACTGCAAGGGCCGTCCGTCAACGACTAATAGCAAGCCGCTTCTAGGGCCCCTGCCATTGCTACAAACACTAATAAACCCAGCACGCAACCCCTAAGCCGGCCAAGGCACCAATAATTCCAACCACCAGCCATGTATATTTTGAATACAGAAACTTATTTATTTTACAAACTCTGTGTGTGTCAATTCCTCATGACAAACTCATAGAAATAAACACAAAAAAACAGTCAATAACATAACTGGTTCTCACAACCTGGAGATAATGTCCAAAACACTAAACAAAAGTTGGACCATGAACCTCGGCCTTTAATAAAAAAATGACCAGCATTTTGGCACACCTCCTACTTTTTGCCCTTCGAGGGTGATCTCCTTCCCTTGCGCACTTCCCCCCTTCTAACCCTACTGCTCCTCCGTAATGGGACCTCAGTGGCTGCAGCAAGGCTGGTGGAAGGCTGCTGCTCGTCAGACCCTGACACTGCAGATGCCCCTGAAGGACGGCCTCGACCACTTCTGGGCCTGGAGGGCCCGGCTGCAGATTGCACCAACTCTGCATGGGCGGCAGCAGTCTGTCCTACAGGCGGTGGCAAGTGCAGTGGAGAAGTGACAGTGTTGGCAGCAGGAATGCTGTCATCGTGAGAGAGGACAGCAACTCCCTGCTCGCCCGACACACTGGCACTCCCACGGGGCAGCACTTCAGCATCCGGAGCAATCTGCCGGAGAACAGATTGCTGGCCTGCTGCGGCGCGGTGACAGCCCCGGGGACATGTGCACGAACCATCGAGGTTGGCAGCAGTCTGTGCTCGCGTGGCCTCCATCTGAGTCTGTATGAGACCAGTCAGAGGTGGGATCACGGCAGCCAGTGACTGAATTGCAGCACTAAGCGTTAAAATGGCATCCGCCTGTGCTACAGCGAAGTGCTCCACACTCCTTGCCAGTGACTCAATGCATTCGGGCACCCTTCCCACTGCACCCATGAGCTCAGTGTGCATGCCCACCGCCTGGGTGTTCATTTCTGCAATCAGCCGCTCCTCCTCTGCGTCCATTGCAGTAGGAGTGTCTGGCATACTCTCCCTCTGGGGAGAAGGCCCCCGTTCTTCCCTACCCCCCCCATGGCGTTGCTGCAGCCCGCTGGGTCCTGGAGCTTCACCATCATCAGCCCCTTCCCCCCTGCTCCCCTCCGGGGAAGGCGTGTTCCCAGTGTGGGCATGGGCTTCCTCGGGAGAGGGTGGCACTGATGCTCTGGCTTCCTCTTCCTCCTCAGCTGCAGCATCACTCCCAGTGGCAGCTTCAGGGCCCGTCTCCTCAGCTGGTGAATCACCATCTTAAAGCAGGGAGGTACAAGAGTGGCTTTAGCGTGAGGACAGGGTGGCAGTAAGGGAGGAATGAGTGCAGCGAGTTAGCAAGTTGGATTGAAAGTGTCAAAAGCTGGTATTGTGAGGGACAAGTGGAAGGACAGAGGACAAAAAGGTGATGACCTTACCATTGCTGTCCACAACGGGGTCGGCGTCTCCAGTGGCGACGGGACCGATCACCCGGCTTGCCACAATCCTGTGGACGCGCTCCTCCAGATCGCTGAGGGGTTGCAGCTGAAGCCGCCCTCCACCCGTCCGTTGCTGCTGTCTCCGATTATGAGCCAGCTTAGCCTGCAAGAAAAAGGACAGCATCTGAGTAAATATACAGCCATTGTCCTGCCTGATGTGCCTCCCATAGGTGAATAGCCCTTACAATATACAGCCATGGTCTTGCCTGATGTGCCTCCCATAGGTGAATAGCCCTTACAATATACAGCCATGGTCTTGCCTGATGTGCCTCCCATAGGTGAATAGCCCTTACTGTATGCAAAGTGTGGAATGTGTGTGTGTGTTTGATGAAAGGGCCATAGGTGTTGGATGAGTTTTGTGCATTGGGGTTTTAAGACCCTCTGGCCATAGAGTGAGGTTGAGATGGAGGGATGGAGAGGTATTGAGAAAAAGCCACTCACCCTGACGACCCGAGTGAGGTCGTTGAACTTTTTGCGTCATTGAGTATGGGTCCTGGGCACCATGCTCCTGGAGGAGACGCTCTGAGCCACCTCCCTCCACACTCTTCTGAACTCGCGTGGCAAAGGCCTCCTGCCACTCTCAGGGAACAGCATACATCGTCTGCGCTCCACTGCGTCAACCAGAGCATCCAAGGCCCGCTCGGTGAAGCGATGAGCGCGTTCTCTCACCCTCTCCATGCTTGGCAGCAAAATGGATTACAGGTCTCTCCAGGCTGAGATTCAAGGCTGCAATGAGCAGGGTGTGGCTGGGGAGCAAGTGCCCCCCCCCCCCGCTTTAAGAAGTGGCCGGCGCCAGTGTGTCTGTGTTCCCTCGCTAACTGGCAGCAGCTGTGCTGCGCTCGCGCGCTGAGTTAGCGCCTCACTCCTTGGCCTTTGCGCCTTAAGAGAGGTGTGCAGCACCTGCTTTAGCGCTCCACTCACCTCCCGGGGCGGTAAAAGTGAAGTTTCCTGTCAGTGCCGATAATTAGCGCCAGGCGCTAATATTTGCGCCCGGACGATATTTGCGCCCCAAATGGGGCGCGACCTAATTTCTACCCCTATGTGCCTAAGTTCCAGAGTGGAACTTAGTCACAACCTTCTCACTCAGAAGATTTAGTTAAATAGAGCCGTGGTCAGATCCCATCTGGAGTAATATGTTCAGTTTTGGATACTGCACCTCAGAAAAGATATAATGGCCTAGCAAGGGGGTGCAGTGCAGATTCACCAGGGCTTAGAGGGTTAAATTATGAGGACAGATTGCATAAACTTGGCTTATATTCCCTTGAGTATAGAAGACTGATGGGTGATCTGATAGAGGTGTTTAAAATGTTAAGAATATTCAATAGGGTAGATATGGAGAAACTATTTCCTCTTATGGGGGAATCAAGAATGAGTAGACGTAGGGGGTTAAATTGGCTAACCCCCGAAAACAGGCATGAAGATTGCGGTACGCGATTAACGCACGCCCATTCTTTGCATTGCAGGCAACACGTTAAATTGGTGCTGCCTGCTGTTTTAAATGATTTCTGCGTGCAGCCAGCACTACCCGCGCTGTTTTATTTTAGAATACACTCCTACTATAATCCCAACAAGCAGTGCAGTTGAACAGACAGTGACAAAGAAATCCAAGAGCTCCTCGAACTTGTTGTTAGAGGTGAGGGTAGAGCGGGCAGAGGAGACAAGTTTAAGGAAATGGTTGGTAGTGGAGGAAAGTAGCCTGGGGTTATTTTTGCCCTCCAGGCTGATTTTAGACTAGTGGGAGGTTTTGGCAGAGGAGAACGAGGCCAGGTCAAGCTTAAAGTGGTCCAGCCAGATCTGGCAACAACATTGGGGGCGAAATTCATTAGGTTAGCGCCTTCAGTTAGCACCTGGCGGGGGCGCTAACAGGGTGTTCAGGCAGTAGCGCCGTGGCGGGGTGAATCCCGCGCTGCACAGAAAATTCGCCGGCCCCGTAGCGCCGGCGATAACAGTTAGCATCTCGGTCCCTTTTGCCATGCAGATCGTGACGTCAGCGAGTGTGCAACGCTCGCTGGGCGCCTGATCTGCAAACTTCAGTAACGCCCCCTGCCTTACCGCCTCGCGCCGATAGCGCCAGTGAGCGGAGGCATGAACCAGCCAGCTGGTGGAGCACTACTTAAAGGGATGCACCCCAGCTGTCAAGGAACTTCCGTTCGAAAGGTCAGTTATGAGTGGCAGACAGCACAGAATGTATCTGCAGCCAAATCAAGGCTGCTTCGTCCCCGGAGTGTTGCGGGTCGTCAAAGCACTTTGCATTTCATCTCACAGCATATCGCCGTTCTGCACTCCCCGAATCATTGGGGGCTGGTGTGCAGACTCCAGTGACTCTCCCCTTTAATGGCCAGAAGGAACACCTCATATTCGTTATCGCTTGGAGCCTAAAGCCACTCACCTACACCATTAGTGCCTGATTTAGCACTCCCATGCATTCTTTGAGCGCTGAGACTGAATTTAGCGGGCTGCGAGATTGATTAGTGCCTGGCACTAAATTTCCAACTTCTCAAAAGTTAGCACCACTTCCTGGGCGCTACTGAATTTCTCCCCCATTATTTTTTAAGTAACTTCAGGAACAAAAAGGCTGAGTCAACATCATTGAAACAAAACCTTAGAACTGAGTTCTGATGAAGAGTCACACTGCAACATTAGCCTGTCCCTTCCTCTTTTCGTTGGTTGATTAAACTGCTGCGCTAATCAAACTTTCTAGAGGCCTAGAAATTGGATATGCCACAAAACAGGCAAGGCCAAATGATGTTAAGCTGCGCCACCTCAAAATGGTCTAGGTAGCACGCAAAATTCGCGCTCACTCCTCATTAACCTGATTATAGTCATGATTTCAGTGCTAAAACTGTTGCTCATTGGCTTAACTAGTGGACCAATATCGGGGCCAGTCTAATTCACTCATGTGTGCCACTGGCTTTTTCCACTACTTAAAGGGAAGGTGCATTAATGCTACAGCACCTCATTGTCAGGGCAGCTACAACTGGAGTGGCCCCAACATTGTCAAGTCAGTTCCAGCGGGAGTGGGAGTGGGAGCGGGAGCGGGAGTGGGAGCGGGAGCGGGAGCGGGAGCACAATGGCTGATCGTCGTAACAGGGAGAGAGCCAGGAGGTTCTCCGACGAAGCTCTGGAGGCACCCGTTGCGGCCGTGGAGAGGAGGTTGGCTGTACTCTACCCCCAAAGTGGCAGGAAGCCTTCGCTGTACACCTCCCGTACCATGTGGCAGGAGATAGCCGACCATGTAACCGCGAGTACTGTGGTGCCAAGGTCTGCCATCCAGTGCAGGAAGAAGTTTAATGACCTCACACAGTCATGGTGAGTGAAGGCTTCAGCAAATGCCACACACCACCACCTGCACCACAAGCCTCACACACAAGGTTCTAAGGTAACAGAGAGTGTTGTTGCAAATGCAAAATGCCTGCAGCCTGAGAGCAGGGTGACCAGGGCTCTCCCAGTGGCAGTCAAGGTCACCGTGGCCCTCAATTTCTTTGCCAGTGGATCCTTCCAGTCTGCAGCAGTTTGCCGTCCAGCACTGCATCCGGGAGGTCACAAAGGCTCTTTACACTAGGAGAAAGGACTATATTGTCTTCTCTCTGAGCACAGAGAAGCAGGACGAGTGCACAGGAAAGTGGGCTTCCCAATGGTGCAAAGCGCCATCGATTGCACACACGTGGCTTTGCGAGTGCCATATAACAATCCTAAGATCTTCCGTAACTGCAAAGGCTACCACTCACTTAATGTGCAGGTGGTGTGCGACCACGCCCAGTGATTCCTCAATGTCAATGCCCACTATCCTGGCAGCAGCCATGATGCCTTCATCCTGTGTCAGTCCGATGTGCCAGCAATCTTCAAGCCACCACAGCAAACTCGACGGTGGCTGCTCGGAGACAAGGGCTATCTGCTGCCCACCTGGCTCATGATTACCTTCCACAACCCCAACACTCGTGCCAAGCACTCGTATAATGAGAGCCATGCTTCCGTCAGGAACATCATTGAGCAGATCATTGCGCTACTGAAGCAACAGTTCTGCTGCCTTTAACCACTTGGGATAGCTCTCCAGTACTCGGCGGAGCGGGTGTCCCATTTTGTGGTGGTCTGCTGCATGCTTCACAAATTGGCCATCATGAGGGTGCAGCCCTTGCCACCAGGGATTGCAGTACAACCTCAGGAGGGAGAGGAGGAGGAAGAGGAGGAGAAAGAGGACAAGGAGCAAGAAGAAGAGGAAGAGGAGGGAGGGGGGAGGCAGGCAGCCAATCGCCCTTCCGGACGGGCTGTCCGTGAATGGCTCATCAGACTTCGATTCCAATGAATGAAACCCCAGATCTCCATTGCTCGCCACATCCGCATCATATCATCCCTGTGTCACGGAATATCACAGCATCCTCCTGGGCACAAAGTTGAAATGAGAGACAAAAGGTTCGAAATAAAATTAATAAATGCATCAAAAATCAGGTAACACATATTTACAGGAAAAATATTAACTAATCACCCTTGTACAATCCCTTAATGCCTGTCTTTCGTGTACGTTTTTCTACTCTAGTGCTCCTATGAAGTGCTCCCCCAGTGGCTGCAGCATGGCTAGTGGAAGGCTGCTGAGTTTCCGTGTGGGAGACTGCAGATGGCCTTGCAGAACGACCTCGAGCAGCTGTGGCCCTAGAAGACTCGGCTGTAGACTGCACCACCTCACCATGGGCGGCAGCGGTCTGGGCTGGCTGGCTGACAGGCAGCGGCAGGGGCATTGATGGAGTGGCAGTGGTGGGAACAGGAATGCTGTCATCTCCGCTCCCTCTGCTGAAAATCCTGGAGCACGAGGTGGACTGCCAGTACAGCCCCCATGACTGTGAGCAAGTGTTGTGAGCAGAAGCCTTTAAAAAATAATGAAGGTGTTCTGCACTTGCAACAACACTCCCTGTTACCTTAGAACCTTGAAAGAAGTTAATAAAGCTGGTGGAGTTGCAGAAAGTAGCCGAGAGCCAGTCAAACTGCATAAACAGGTCAGGTGCAAGTGATTGCAGATGATCCCTTTAAATACCACTGCTGGAGCCTCCTTCCTGCTTCTCAACACTCGTTTTGCCTGTCATTCTTAAGGCATGCCGGTAAGTTCAGTGACAAAATCCAATGTCGCAGATCGGGCGTCAAGTGAGAGTTGCACACTCACTGACGTCACGATCTGCTTAATTTCTATCATTTCAGCAATCGCTTCTATCGGCCATCCCAAAATGGCGGCCATCGCGGGACCCGCCGCCAGATAGCAAAAGAGTGGCCGCCGCCATTTTTTGTCCCGGTTATGGCGGTAACAGGTGGCGTTAAACACCTGAATTTGTAGGCCTTTGTTTCTAAAACTCCCAAAAAAAGGTCAGAAGCTACAGTTGCCAATAATAATAATGCTTAATACATTCATATGACATTCCTCTGTCCACGTTTTTAATTGGAGGCATTTACTCTTTTAAAATAAATGATCAATCTGATTGGTTCTGACAGGTTCAAAGTTCTGTCTTCCAACTGAGCTGATGGATTGGCAGCCTCCAATCCTAGCAAAATGAGCTGACTTTTATTTCCAGGGTGGGGGGAAATGTTCAGAAGCTGACATATGGGTTGAAATGTTGATGTCAGTTTAGAAAGTTGATAGTTGGCACGTATAACCTTATAAAACACAGAACCTTCATCAGCACCAATTTCTGGAAGGGTGGACACAAGGCCAGAGTCAGAGGTATAAAGATGGGGTAGAAGGCTGGCAGGTGTTGCAGAGATAGGGTGGTTTGAGACCTTGGAGAGATTTGTAGATGATGATTTTAAATATAATTCATTGGGGAACATTGTAGGTGAACAAAGACAGGATGATGGATGAGCAAGACTTGCTGCAGGACAGGATACGGTAGAAGAGTTTTGGACTTCAAGGAGAATGGAGGATGTGAAACCAACAAGGAGAGCATTGGTGTAGTCAAGTCTGGAGGTGACAAAGACATGGATAGTGTTTCAACAGAGGAGGGACTGAGGGTAGAGGCAGAGGTGAAAATAAGCGGACCTGATGATGGATAGAATGTGGGACTTAAAGCTCAGCTCAAGGTCAAACAGGATACTAAGGTTGGGCATGGCCAAGTTCAACTTGAGTGAAAGGCTGGGAAAGGGGATAGTCAGTGGCAATGGAGTGGAGTTTATGACCAGACTGAAAATGGTGGCTTTGGTCTTCACAATGTTGAGCTGTAGGAACTTATGACTCATCATTGACGATATCTGAAAGCACAGCAGCAGTCAAGGGGTCGAGAGGAATGGGAGAGAAGTAGTTTTGCCTGGTATGTGTATTATAGAGTGGATGGAAATATTAAAGTATAGTAAAACATACACATTAAAATGCTATTGTGCTGAAAGTCCAGATTTCAAGTGTTGTGATTCAGTTTGTGTGTGGGCATCAATGAGCAAAAAACAGGCTTCTAATTGAACCTTATGGAAGAGCAGTAAGCATTTCCCGAAGTTCCGATGCTGTCTGTCACAAGTCCTCGAATACTGATGTGAGTGAACTCTGGTTCGCCCAGAATTTAAAATGGATGGAGAGACTGAAAGACAAATGAAAGAAACTCACGAATTTACCTGACTAACAAGATACATTGTCTGCAGTCAAAACATCTCTGATCTCTCCATTTATACATAATCCATTTGGATCGTCTCACTCAGTTACAGTTTCTTCCAAGAAGATTTATTTTCCGTTCTATAAGACGCAGCAGCCAAATGTTAGTGTTGTTCTTTCTTTCAGATGTTAAGATTTAACGGCCGTGTTATTCAGTTCTAAGGCAGTTTGCTTATATTTAGAATTATTTCAGATACAGTAGCTATCGTTTTTTACAACAGTACATTGAAACAAAAAGAATAAATATCTGTCAAGGAATGGACTGAAGGTCATAGCGATAAAAACAGACAGAAATGAACAAATACTTCAGAGAACACAGGGGGTACACTTTACCATTCAGAGCTTCCAGCGCACAGCTTCGCATGACACATGTGCAGAGACCAGCGTGCAGATTCATGGCCTGCACAAATTTTCTATCATTGAAATTAATGGTTGAAAAATTGTGGTTGCAAATTCCCATTATGTGCTCCTGTGGTGAATCGTGAACGCTGACCTCCACTGACAGATTCCTGTTCCGTGCTCCCACCATGCAAAGGTCCGTGTTGGCAGTGCTGAATTATTTTATGATTTATTGCTCCTGGTGCATAGCTTTGTGCGACAAGAGTGCATATCAGGAATTTGAGCACAGAGGTCAGAATTTTCCATCCATTAAAATGAACGAATAGAGAATTGCACGGGTGGATTCCCATTAGGCGTTCCAGTCATTTGAAACTCTTTGCCAGGAGCATTACATAGTAAAACTTCGCCTGTGATGGTTTCTGTGCTGCTCTACACAGGACTATGGAAATGTTGCCTGTGGAAAGCAACTAGTTAGACTATGCTCAACAATCCTTTGGAGGGCAGAAAGATATTTTATATAACTTTCTCTCAGGAGATTAAATAAGTTTAACATCTCATCCAAAAGATAATGGGGGTTAAATTGGATAGCCCCCAAAAAAGGGCATGGGGATCACGATGTGCGATTAACCTGTGCCCGATCAATGTAATGTAGGCAGCATGCCAAGTTTGTGCTGCCTGCTTATTTCAATGATTTCAGCCTGCAGCCAGCACTGTTGACTGGCTGCAAGCATCAGTACTTGCCAGCACCAGTTAAAGCAAGCCTGCACTGCTTAAAGCTAGCCTGCACCTTTTAAAAGGATGGTGTATTGTGGCTGGAGCAGGTGCTGGAAGTCATTCAGGAAGTGCATCTGACCTGGGATACAATGAAGAATGGCACAACATGGGAGAGAGCGGGCTCTAAAGTTTTTGGACACTGCACTGGAGGCTTGGTGGAGGATGTGGAAAGGAGGACAGATGTCCGGTATCCGCAGGGAGCCAGGAGGCCCTTCAGACACACGCTCAGAAAGCAGTGGGAGCAGATAGCCATGAAGGTCAATGCCAGGAGTCAAGGCCCGAGGACCTGGATCCAGTGCCAAAAGAAGTTCAATGACCTCACATGAGTGGTCAAGGTCAGTGAATGCATCTTCAAATACCATATCCTGCCAAATGCACCACTAACCTCACACACTGCTTAATGAACCACATCCCCATCACTCACTTACCAACAATCTCTATCAATCAAGACTCATACCAACATTCATAGCTTCACCTCACCCTCACACACTTAGCACCGCTGCAAGCCTCACACTCATCTCACAGCTTGCACACACTGCCAGCTATTCAACCAGCATGTCCTAACCCACATAGAGGAGATGGTGCTGGCCATTATTGGAATGGCCATTGCTGAGGCCATGGCCAGCGACAGGGCTGAAGTCAATGAAGATGACGGTCAATGTTCCTTGTAATTCTTTTTGGCTGTGCAGCCCTATTAACGGGCTGCGTGGCCAATTCAAAAGTCCGCGCATGCACTATTTTTTCAATTTAAAAGCCGGCTCACCGGCTGCGCGGGACTCCTGGAGTGCTGCACAGCCATGCAGCTTAAAGGGATCATTGATGACGGTATCCTTATACCTATTCCACCTTCTCACATCCCACTTCCCCTTCATCCTACAATCTCTTCTGATTTACAAACTACAGATGGTCTAAGCATGCACCTCTTACTTTCCCCCACTCCCCTCACCACAACCTTACCCTTGTGTCTTTCTCCTTTCAGATACCCAAGAATTGCAACCTCCCCAGGCAGTGGTGGAAGAGTAGGAAGACAGTGATGATGAAGGCACACCATCACTTGATTTACCACTTGCAGCCACCAGCTCAGATACCGACACTGCACATAATTTTGAGGATAGCATAGAGGCGGGATCTGCACGTGGTGAGACACTGGGCAGATCCCGCCTGTAGCCAGAGCAGGGGGCAAAGATAGCGCAGGTGCCAGCTCACTGGAGGGCAAGGTCACATAAAGTTCTGCTGCAAAGGATGCACAATATAATGCTTGGTGCATTGGGAGGCCTGCCAGAAAGCCTGCATGCAATGTCAAGGAGCATGGAGGCATCCAGCACCAACTTGGCACAGGGATTTGTGCAGTGCTTGGAACCCATCCTTTCCAGCATGGAAGTGATAGCCAACTCCATTAGCACACTTGTGGACCCAACCATAATGCACTGTCTGATGGGCATTTGTCTCAGCTTCCATTAAAGCACAAGCAGCAGCCACCCAAGCAAGCTCAGACTTTTGCTATCATGGCTGTGGATTACAGTGTTCAAAGGGGCTTGCAGGGTCTTGCAGCAGTTCAGCAATCTGTCCTCCAACAGATTACTAGGCTTGCTGAGATGCCAACTCAGGGGAGTGGCAGTGGCTCCATGGAGCACAAAACTACTGTTCTCTCTCAGGATGACAGCATTCGTTCTCCCATCACTGCCACTCCACCAGGGCCCTTGCTGTTGCCTGTCAACCAGCCTGCCCAGACTGCTGCCGCCCATGCTGAGATGGTGCAGTCTACAGCCGGGCCTTCTAGGCCCAGAGCTGCTCGAGGTCATCCTCCAAGGCCATCTGCTGTCTCCTCTACTGAAAGTCAGCAGCCTTCCACCAGCCGTGCTTCAGCCACTGGGGTAGCACTGCGTAGGAGCGCTAGGACAGGCAAAGGCACATGGAAGATGGGCACAAGGGTGATTACTTTACATTTGTATGGCATGATTTCATTTCTAAATTTGGTTTGGTATGTTTATTTTGCGGCGGCTTTTATTTTTGCACTGTGGCCAAGCGGATGCTGTGATGGTCATTGACAGAGGGAAGGTCAGGTGTGGTGTAGGCTTTGCAAAATCCCCCAGAAACTCGAACAGAGCCCTAAAGGGAGTGATTTTGGACTTTTCATACAAACTTGGGATGATGGGACCTCAGTGAAGTGATTTGATGTAAAAACCTAAAGATCACAAGAAGAAAACCTGAGGAAACTGAGGGGGAAAAATTAGGTCGCGCCCCGTTTGGGGCGCAAATATCGTCTGGACGCAAATATTAGCGCCTGGCGCTAATTGTCGCCACTGACTGGAAACTTCACTTTTACCGCCCCGGGAGGTGAGTGGAGCGCTAAATCAGGCGCTGCACACCTGTCTTAAGGCGCAAAGGCCGAGCAGTGAGGCGCTAACTCAGCGCACGAGCGCAGCGCAGCTGCTGCCAGTTAGCGAGGGAACACAGACACACTGGCGCCGGCCAGTTCTTAAAGCGGGGGGGGGGGGGGCAACTGTTAGGATCAGTAGGCAAAACTACCTCACAAAGCGTTGACTCAATGCAGAAGTCTCTCTTTCTCTCTCTCCGAATCTCTCTCTCTCTCTCAGAACAAGTGGTGCAAAAATATCAACCACAGAAAAAGACAGGAAGAGGCTCCCTTTAAATAGCGCCCCCCCCAGCCCCACAGCGATTGATAGCGTTCCAGTCTTCCGGTCGTTGGATGCGCCAGGCGGTAAGGCAGGGGGCGCCACTCAATTTCCGCTCTGGGGCGCCACAAGGGCGTTGCACCATGGAATGACGTCACAATCTGCGCGCGCAGGTGGTCGCAGCGGTAAAGTTTAGC
This sequence comes from Squalus acanthias, assembly GCA_030390025.1. NCBI lineage: Eukaryota > Metazoa > Chordata > Chondrichthyes > Squaliformes > Squalidae > Squalus > Squalus acanthias. The sequence continues at coordinate 95,318,618 of CM059428.1, read as the reverse complement.
GCCGCGCACAATGTCTAGTTAAGTTCCGGAGCGGCGCAAACATCGCTGCGCCCGGGCGTTAGCGGCTTTGCGCCCCATTAGCGCCCTCTTAAGGCGCTAACGGGAGGCGCAACCAACTGAATTTTTACCCCTGAGTTTTTTGAATCTTATTGTTGGGAGAGACATTTTTTTCACAAACACAAGCTGCGAGGGGCGTGGCCGATCAGTGAACAGATCAAGCTATCTGGGAATTGTTTGAGACATAGCAAAACTCACAAACACATTCAAATATGGATCCCCAGGGGCAAACAAGATGCTGGAAATCTAAAAACGATTCAATGACAATATAACTTCGATCACACAGTTTCATAGCCATTATCCCATCAAAAAAAAACAATCAACCAGGTATCCAGAGAACACCAACAGAAGGACAATAGGGTGAAGATTTGGCACGTAGATAAGGCCGTGTTTAAATCGGAAAGCGATTAACACTAAGCAAAAACCATCGGAACTGGCAAGCCCGCCAAAAACCAGACAATTGGACTGAGCAAGGGTCATTTACAATCAAAAAGGAATTCGTTTTATTAAGGGGTTTTTGGGCGCGAAAAAGAAACAGTATAATTTGAAAGCCTGTGCCATAATCTCTCTCTCTTTCGGACTGACTGGCGACGCGGACACAGCTCTCTCCCTGCTCCAGCAAAACTTACCACAAGCCACGAGGAAGAAGGCCAGAAGACCAGCACGCAAGAAGAAACCAGAGCGACTGCCGCAGTGGCCATCAGACACCTCGCAGCAACAAGTGCCTTATGGAGTCCTTTTAAACAAAAGACTCTAATATCCTGTCAAGGATTCGTTGGTGAGCATTATCCCTGATCTCCTGAAACCAAAAACCTAGCCAGATAGTGGGATCTTTGGGAGGGATAAGGTTTTGTTTGATATATTGTCATTTCCCTCGCTTGTACCGTGTGTTCCCCGAATCTGTGTTTAAGTAATAAGTGTCTTTCAAGTTTGTTACCTTTTTTTTTCTTTTAATAAAGTAAATTTCTTTCATCAGAACCTGTTTACTGCAATTTTGTTCACAACCCCTAAATAAGCCCAAAGTCTAGGAACCGGAGGGGTGTTGGAGTGATTCGAACCGCTCACTGTGTCAGAAAGCGAAGGCTGACCCCACTTAAGATACTCCTTACAGTGGGACTGTTGATGAATGGGGTTTTGGGGTTGCGGTTACCGGTATCGCACTCGGATGAGTTCTTCATGGATAGCCTGAGCAGAAAGGGACTATTTAGGTTGCCTCCTCCCTTCCTCTTCTTCCTCCTCCTCCTCCTGCTCTTCCTCCTCCTTCTCCTCCTCCTCAGCTGCTCGCCGTATAGCTGGTGGAAAGGGCTGTGCCCTCATGATGGCGAGGTTGTGCAGCATGCAGCAGTCCACCACAAATCTTGACACCCACTTTGCGGAGTACTGCAGGGCTCCTCCAGAACAGTCCAGGCAGCTAAAGCGTTGTTTCAGCATGCCAATGGTCTGCTCTATCACATTTCATGTGGTAACATGGCTTTCATTATATGCATGCTGCCCATGTGTGCATGGGTTGCACACCGGAGTCATGAGCCATGTCAACAGTGGATAGCCCTTGTCGTCCAGTAGCCACCCTTTGGCTTGCTGTGGTGGTTGAAATGTAGCTGGTACAGCGGACTGCCGCAGAATGAAGGCACCATTACTGCTGCCAGAATACTGGGCATTGACCTGCATGATGCGTTGGCTATGCTCGTACATCAGCTGGACGTTGAGGGAGTGGAATCCCTTTCGGTTCTGGTAAATGGCAGAGTTAACATGCAGCGCCTGCAAAGCAATGTGCGTGCAGTCAATGACACCCTGCATCATGGGGAAGCTTGTAATCCTAGCAAAGCCGCATGCTCACTCTGCCTGCTGGTCTCTAGCAAGAGAGAATGAAATGTAGTCAGCTCTCTTTGAATAGAGAACCTCAATGACCGCCTTTACACAACAGTGGACTGCAAACTGCGAGATGTTGCAAATATCTCCAGCTCCAGCCTGGAAGAGCAGACGCATAAAAGTTCATGGCCACGGTCACCTTCACAGCCACTGGCAATGCGATCCTTCTCACCCTGCTGAGGTTGAAGTTGTGGCTGCAGCAGGTGGCAGATTTCAGTGAGGACGTTACTGAAGCACAGTTGTCTCATACATTGTTCCTCATTGAGGTTCAGACAGGAGAATTGCTCCCTGAACACCCTGGTCAGATATGGCCTCCTGCTGCGAGCCCTTCTCCCCCTCCTCCTCCCTCTTCTAGCAGCTTGTCTTGTTCTCTGGCCTTTGCTCATTCTCCAAGTCATGCTGTATTCCAAAGGGGAATTCCTACTGGTGCACTCATACCTGGCAGCAAGTAATTCGTGCAGAAGCCTTGAATTAAGGAAAAAATCCTTCAGCACCTGCCACACCACTCCTTGAAGACTTTTGCAACTTGAAAAAAATATAGAAAGCACCAAACACTTGTAGAATCCTACCAACAGCCAGAAGAAATCAACCAGCAAGTAACCTGTAAGTAATTGATGATCCCTTTAAATAGCACTGGTCGGGGGGATCCCTCCTGCTGCTGAACGCGTGTTCAGCTGTGCAAGGTTAAGAGAGGGTGTTAGCTGGAGCATTGACCTCCAAAATGACAGCGCTGACGTTAAATCAGCATTGCATGCTGATTGACGTCATGATCTGCCTGCTCTGTATACTTCCGGCAGACATTAGGTGTGCGCCGCTAACACCTTCACCAATATGGCGTCTGGCGTGATTCACCCCACAAGTGTGTGTGGCACCGCGGACACCATTTTGGAGCTCTAAGGGCACTCATAGCGCATAAAGAGGAGCACTAACGACCTGAATTTTGCACTGAGCACCTCCAATAATGCAACGATCCCTGCAAACTGAATTGATGTATCAGCCTTGATTAGTCCTCAAGAGGGACTTGAACCCACAACCTTGTGACCCTGAGGCAAGACTGTTACCAACTGAGCCAAGCTGACACAGTAGAAGTTTACTCATGATACAATAAATAGTGTGTTCTCTACAAAGAACAAACTTAATGAGCTGATTGACCTCTTCTTATTCTATGTTTTCTTATGTTCTTGCTGAGGACAACGTCAATGCATTTTCTCCCTTATTATTTACTCTGTTGTTTGCCATCTTCAGAAGAATCAAAAACACACCACAAGCCATTCAGCTCAAGCTGGATCCTTCTGACAGACCACACACAGCCTTGGCATGAAATGTAAGTCTGCTGAGCGAAGTGTATTACCACCAGCCCCCATAACATAAAATTAGGAAGTTATGGTGGGCAGGGTAGAATTAAAAAAGGAAATGTTGCAAAAAAAATCCTGTTTGGGCATCAATCGAAATCTTATGATTCAGCCCTTGATCTCAACCCAGTTCCTGGATACGTAACCAGGGTCCTGCACAAACCCCACATATAGTCCTTCACCAAAAGCGTCTGCTTTCACCTCTGAAATATCATACATCTCCATAGCTTCCTCACCGTAACCCTCATTCAGCCTTTGTTACCTTCAGACTTGATTTTTTCCCAACACCCTTCTTACTGGTCTTCCTATAAACTCTAACTCATCCTATCCCTCATCATTTACCTATCACCCCTGTGCTTGCTGACTTCCTCGGTCATCTCCCTCCATCCTACCTCTCTAACTGACTTGAACCCTATGTCCTGGCTTGCACCTTTCACTCCTCCAGCTCTGGTTCACTGAAAATTCCCAACTCCTGCTACCTGACCTTCATTGACACAGCCTCTAGCTACCACGCCCCCACACTCTGAAACTCTTGTCTTTAAATCCATCCCTCTTACTATCTCTCTCCCCACCGTCAAAAGTTTCCTAACAACTTATTCCTTTGACCATGCTTTCAGCCAGCTTCCCTAATTCCCCTCCTACCTCTGATCTTATCTGATATCAAATTGTGAAGTGTTTTGGGATGTTTTGCTATGTTAAAGCTGCTGTATAAATATAAGTTGCTTTGTAGAATAGATTCTGAATATAGTGGGGGGAAAAGAACAAAAGTGTACTTTTAAATGGTGCAAAATTCTATTGTATGCTGTGGTGAGTTGATCAGTTGTGTGTATACAATATTTTTGCCAAATCGTATATTTAAAGTTTCAAAACTGCACCAAATACACCGATGTTAAATTTATTTTTAGTCATTTCTCAAGGAACGAATATACATTTTTTTAAAGTAATAAAACACGCAACGCTTCTAAAATTTACCCTGTAACTTTACCTGAAGCTGTCAATAAATAAACAGCAGGAAGTCATGTTTCACACTGAGACACCAAAGTAATGAGCTAATGACATAATTTACTGGCTTTAATAACTGTGTATGCATTCTGCCTGAGGCAGTGAAAGGGACGTTCAAAGAGCTATTCTGAAAACTCCACAGATGCACCAGACTGACAATGATGAATGAACAGGTCTCCATGTCAAACACTGCTGTGAGCTGACGAGAGGGTAAATTCCCAAAGTGAAAATATAAACGCAGCCCAGGGACATAGAAACCTTTGTTCGGTTAGGGATTTTCATGGAACAATGCTCTCCAGACTGCTAGCTATTTGAAGTCCTGTATACCAGGCCAGTTCCTGAAACATTTGGAAGGTTTCAATGTAACCAATTCATGCAAATCTTAATAGTTTTGCATTCTGCTCCTTTTGAGCCAGGTTACTACAACATTGACTTGTATTTATATACAGTGCCTTTAATGTAATAAAATGTCCCAAGGCGCTTCACAGGAGCGTTATCAAACAAAATTTGACACTGAGCATCATAAGGAGATATTAGGACAGATGACTAAAAGCTTGGTCGAAGAGTTAGGTTTTAAGGAGCATCTTAAAAAAGGAGAGAGGTAGAGAGGCGGAGAGGTTTAGGGAGGGAATTCCAGAGCTTAGCGCCTAGGCAACTGAAGGGATGGTCACCAATGGTGGAGCGATGAAAATCGGGGATGCACAAGAGGCCAGAATTGGAGGAGCACAGAGATCTTGGAGGGTGGTAGGGCTGGAGGAAGTTACAGAGCTAGGGAGGGACGAGGCCATGGAGGGATTTGAAAACAAGGATGAGAATTTTAAAATCGAGGCATTGCCAGCCAATGTAGGTCAGCAAGCACAGGGGTGTAGTGTGAACATCTACAGTACTGCACATTCCTGGCAATTAGTCCCACTCCCCTGCTCTTTCCCCATAGCCCTTTAAGCATTATTAAATCCAGGCAAAAAACCCTCAGCAGTTTAGGTTAGTTTCAGTTTACACTGAAGACATACCATTATTAACAAACAGCTGAGTACCAATATTTTAACAGTAAAAAAACACATACTATTATCATCTCTGATGGTTTGCTATTCACAAACTAAAGTCTGACATTGATAACTTGTGAGGCACCCCCTGTAAAGGGCAATTTAAAGTTAACCTGATTGCTACCCAGACCAACCTGGACGTGGAGCAGCCACAAAAACCAATAAAAACAAAGCTTTGCATTGCTGGAGCACAAATTGATATTGAAAACATACCACATGGATTACGATGTATCTACTAATAATGAGAGTGGCTGGTAACGACACATCAGGATTAAATACTGATGCGTTACAGTGGAGATGGTTTTCAACAATTATTATGTGGATTTTTACAGTATTCCATGCCTCAGTGCACTTTAAACGCAAAAAGGTAGGTACCAAGCAGGAAATTAGGAAATTTGGTTGGTTGTTGCGGGGTGGGGTGGTTGGTGGCGGAGAGAAGACTGAAGACACAATCAAAGAGGTGTTTTTATTGAGATTTTTGAAGGCAACAAGATAGTTAACAAAGCAATGTGCTTTCCCACAGGGGCTGAGGGATTATAACTGAATGATCATGGGTTCATTGGTGGTGCTCAGGAAGTAGGGAATAAGCAGTAATCTGCAGTTAGAAAAGCAGGGGATATGGGGAGGGACAAATGGCTGGTGAGATCACTCAGATTGGGTGGAAAGAAGAGTCATGGAGATATTTAAACATCAAGATGAGGATCTTCAAGTCAATTCACTGCTGCACAGAGAGCCAATAGAGCTTGGCAAGGTAGAGGGTAATAGATGTGTGGGACTTGTGAGAACAGACATAGACTGTTGTTCTGAATTAGCTAAACTTGTGAAGGGTGTGGAGATTGGGAGGCTGGAGAAGAGAGCACTGGAGATGTCAATCATCAAGGTATTGAAGGTATGGATTAGAGGCTCAGAAGTGGTGGGAGAAAATTAAGAGTGTAAGGGGACTTGCTTCAGAGGTGGAAGAATATAGTCAACAACAACAACTTGTATTTATATAGCGCCTCTAACGTAGCAAAACATTCCAAGGGACTGCACAGGAGTATTATAAGACAAAAAATTTGAGACCGAGCCACATAAGGATAAATTAGGACAGGTGACCAAAAGCTTGTTCAAAGAGGTAGGTTTTAAGGAGTGTCTTAAAGAAGGAAAGAAAGGTAGCGAGGCAGAGAGGTTTAGGCAGGGAATTCCAGAGCTTAGGGCCTAGGCAACAGAAGGCACGGCCACCAAAGGTTGAGCGATTATAATCAGGGATGCTCAAAAGGGCAGAATTAGAGGAGCGCAGATATCTCGGGGGGTTGTGGGGCTGAAGGAGATTACAGAGATCAGGAGGGTCGAGGCCATAAAGGGATTTGAAAACAAGGATGAGAATTTTGAAATCGAGGCGTTGCTTAACCGGGAGCCAATGTAGGTCAGCGAGCACAGGGGTGATGGGCGAACGGGACTTGGTGCGAGTTAGTACACGGGCAGCCGAGTTTTGGATGACCTCAAGTTTACGTAGAGTAGAATGTGGGAGGCCAGCCAGGAGTGCGTTGGAATAGCCAAGTCTGGAGGTAACAAAGGCATGGATGAAGGTTTCAGCAGCGGATGAGCTGAGGCAAGGGCGGAGACGGGCGATGTTACGGAGGTGGAAATAGGCGGTCTTTGTTATGCTGCGGATATGTGGTCGGAAGCTCATTGTAGGGTCAAATATGACACCAAGGTTGCGAACAGTGTGGTTCAGCCTCACACAGATGTTAGGGAGAGGGATGGAGTCAGTGGCTAGGGAACGAAGTTTGTGGTGGTGACCGAAAACAATGGCTTCGGTCTTCCCAATATTTAATTGGAGAACATTTTTGCTCATCCAGAATTGTATATTGGACAAGCAGTCTCACAATTTAGAGACGGTGGAGGGGTCAAGAGACGTGGTAGTGAGGTAGAGCCGGGTGTCGTCAGCGTACATGTGGAAACTGACGCTGTGTTTTCGGATGATGTCGCCAAGGGGCAACATGTAGATGAGAAATAGGAGGGGGCCAAGGATATATCCTTGGGGGACACCAGAGGTAACGATATGGGAGCAGGAAGAGAAGCCTTTGCAGGTGATTCTCTGGCTACGATTAGATAGATAAGAATGGAACCAGGCGAAGTGCAGTCCCACCCAGCTGGACGACGGTGGAGAGGTGTTGGAGAAGGATGGAATGGTCAACCATGTCAAAGGCTGCAGACAAGTCAAGAAGGACGAGGAGGGATAGTTTACCTTTGTCACAGTCATAAAGGATGTCATTTGTGACTTTGATGAGAGCCGTTTTGGTACTGTGGCAAGGGCGGAAACCTGATTGGAGGGATGCAAACATGGAATTGCGGGAAAGATGGGCACGAATTTGGGAGGCGACAACATGTTCAAGGACTTTGGAGAGGAAAGGGAGGTTGGAGATGGGGCGGTAGTTTGCAAGGACGGAGGGATCAAGGGTTGTTTTTTTGAGGAGAGGGGTGAGGATGGCAGATTTGAGGGAGACGGCGACAGTACCTGAGGAGAGAGAACTGTTAACAATGCCAGCTAACATGGGAGCCAGAAAAGGAAGTTGGGTGGTCAGCAGTTTGATGGGAATAGGGTCGAGGGAGCAGGAAGTGGATCTCATGGACAAGATGAGCGCAGAGAGGTCATGAGGGGAGATCGGAGAGAAACTGGAGAAAGATGTGAGTTCAGGGCTAGGGCATGGGGGAACCTTAGAGGAAGTTTGGCCCAGTGGGCTAGGGGAAGGAAGGGAAGTGACAGAGGCAGCTGAATGGATGGTCTCAATCTTAGAGACAAAGAAGTCCATGAGCTCCTCACACTTGTTATCGGAGGTGAGGGTGGAGGAGACGGGAAAGGGATTTAAGAAGATGGTTAGCATTAGAGAATAGGAGCCGGGTTTATCTTTGCATTCCAGAATGATTCTGGAATAGTGATCAATTTTGGCAGACAAGAGTAGGACCCGATAATGCTTTATGTGTTCCAGCCAGATCTGGCAGTGAATGGCTAAACCAGTTGTCCGCCATATCCGTTCGAGTCTGCATCCCTTGGACTTAAGGGAGCGAAGATGAGAGCCGTACCAGGGGGAATGGCCAGGGTGAGAGAGGGTAATTGTTTTAGTAGGGACTAATTGTTTTAGTAAGGATGTATTAAGAACAAAAGCAAAATACTGCAGATGCTGGAAGTCTGAAATAAAATCAGAAATTGCTGGAAATATTCAGCAGGTCAAGCAGCATCTTTGGAGAGAGAAACAGAGTTAATGTTTCAGGTCGATGCCCTTTCGTCAGAACTGTATTAAGAAGTTCAAGTCAGGGTGGAACACTTGTGTGAATAAGTTAGGAATTAATTACTCCAGTGCCACTGGTGTAACATTCTGGTTTTTTTTATTCGTTTATGGGATGTGAGCGTCGCTGGAAAGACCAGCATTTATTGCCCATCCCTAATTGCCCTTGAGAAGGTGGTGGTGAGCCGCCTTCTTGAACCGCTGCAGACCGCGTGGTGAAGGTACTCCCACAGTGCTGTTAGAGAGGGAGTTCCAGGATTTTGACCCAGCGACGATGAAGGAACAGCAATATATTTCCAAGTCAGGATGGTGTGTGACCTGGAGGGGAACTTGGAGGTGGCGGTGTTCCCATGCGCCTGCTGTCCTTGTCCTTCTAGGTGGAAGAGGTCGCAGGTTTGGGAGGTAATGTCAAAGAAGCCTTGGCGAGTTGCTGCAGTGCATCTTGTAGATGGTACACACTGCAGCCACGGTGCTCCGGTGGTGGAGGGAGTGAATGTTTAAGGTGGTGGATGGGGTGCCAATCAAGCTGGCTGCTTTGTCCTGGATGGTGTCAAGCTTCTTGAGTGTTGTTGGAGCTGCACTCATCCAGGCAAGTGGAGAGTATTCCATCACACTCCTTACCTGTGCCTTGTAGATGGTGGAAAGACTTTGGGAAGTCAGGAGGTGAGACACTCGCTGCAGAATACCTAGCCTCTGACCTGCTCTTGTTGCCACAGTATTTATGTGGCTAGTCCAGTTAAGTTTCTGGTCAATGGTGACCCCCAAGGATGTTGATGGTGGGGGATTCGGCGATGCTAATGCCATTGAATGTCATGGGGAGGTGGTTAGACTCTCGTTTGTTGGAGATAGTCATTGCCTGGCACTTGTGTGGCGCGAATGTTACCTGCCACTTATCAGCCCAAACCTGACGTCATCCAGGTCTTGTTGCATGCGGGCATGGACTGCTTCCTTATCTGAGGAGTTGTGAATGGCGCTGAACACTGTGCAGTCATCAGCAAATATCCCCATTTCTGACCTTATGTTGGAGGGAAGGTCATTGATGAAGCAGCTGAAGATGGTTGGGCCTAGGACACTGTCCTGAGGAACTCCTGCAGCGATGTCCTGGGGCTGTGATGATTGACCTTCAAACACCACAACCATCTTCCTTTGTGCTAGCTATGACTCCAGCCAGTGGAGTGTTTTCCCCCCAATTCCCATTGACTTCAGTTTTACTAGGGCTCCTTGATGCCACACTCGGTCAAATGCTGCCTTAATATCAAGGGCAGTCACTCTCACCTCACCTCTGGAATTCAGCTCCTTTGTCCATGTTTGGACCAAGGCTGTAATGAGGTCAGAAGCCGAGTGGTCTTGGTGGAACCCAAACTGGGCATCAGTGAGCAGGTTTTTGGTGAGTAAGTGCCACTTGATAGCACTGTCGATGATAGCTTCCATCACTTTGCTAATGATTGAGAGTAGACTGATGGGGCGGTAATTGGCCAGGTTGGAGTTGTCCTGCTTTTTGTGGACAGGACATACCTGGGCAGTTTTCCACATTGTCGGATAGATGCCAGTAGCTGTACTGGAACAGCTTGGCTAGAGGTGTGGCTAGTTCTGGAGCACAAGTCTTCAGCACAATAGCTGAGATGTTGTCGGGACCCATAGCCTTTGCTGTATCCAGTGCGCGCAGCCATTTCTTGGTATCACGTGGAATGCATCGAATTGGCTGAAGACTGGCTTCTGTGATGGTGGGGACCTCAGGAGGAGGCCGATATGGATCATCCACTCGGCACTTCTGGCTGAAGATGGTTGCAAACGCTTCAGCCTTGTCTTTTGCACTCACGTGCTGGGCTCCACCATCATTGAGGATGGGGATATTCATGGAGCCTCCTTCTCCCGTTAGTTGTTTAATGGTCCACCACCATTCACGACTGGATGTGGCAGGACTGCAGAGCTTTGATCTGATCTGTTGATTGTGGGATCGCTTAGCCCTGTCTATAGCATGCTGCTTCCGCATTTTAGCATGCACGGAGTCCTGTGTTGCAGCTTCCCCAGGTTGGAACCTCATTTTTAGGTACGCCTGGTGCTGTTCCTGGCATGCTCTTCTACACTCCTTATTGAACCAGGGTTGGTCCCCTGGCTTGATGGCAATGGTAGAGTGAGGGATATGCCGAGTCATGAGGTTACAGATTGTGGTGGAATACAATTCTGCTGCTGCTGATGGCCCACAGCGCCTCATGGATGCCCAGTTTTGAGCTGCTAGATCTGTTCTGAATCTATCCCATTTAGCACGGTGATAGTGCCACACAATACGATGGAGGGTGTCCTCAGTGTGAAGACGGGACTTCGTCTCCACAATGACTGTGCGGTGGTCACTGCTATCAGTACTGTCATGGACAGATGCATCTGCGACAGGGAGATTGGTGAGGACGAGGTCAAGTAGGTTTTTCCCTTGTGTTGGTTCTCTCACCACCTATCGCAAGCCCAGACTGGCAGTTTAGCTATTGGATAGTCTTTGGGTAGAATTCTGGAATGGACTGTGCGGATAGTACCACAGAATGATAATTCACTTGCATTGACCATCATTCTGTGTTGTACATTCTATGTAATTCTATGTCATTATTAATTTCACGGCAGCAACTTATTACATTGGAAGAAATGAAAATAGTAATGGCCACAAGATTATCATTGATTAAAATCTACAACTATCACCCACAGACTGATAAATTGTCCAAAAAGTCAATTTCCATGCATGTTTCTGCAGAATTGGGACCTTATTCATGCACGTATTTATCAGCAACAAGACACAATTCTGGTTAGGATGGTGTTGGTTGGCAGGACTGCTAGACACTCTCAGCCCTGTGACTTGCATCCAACTGTTCAATCGCAATCTCTCACTAGCATCCTTCTCTGCATCAAGTTTTTTTTTAATTCATTCCTGGGATGTGGACAGTCGCTGGCAAGGCCAGCATTTATTGCCCATCCCTAATTGCTGTTGAGAAGGTGGTGGTGAGCCACCTTCTTTAACTGCTGCAGTCCTTGTGGTGAAGGTACACCCACAGTGCTGTTAGTTCGGGAGTTCCAGGATTTTGACCCAGCGACTATGAGGGAACGGCAATATATTTCCAAGTCAGGATGATTTGTACCTTGGAGGGGAACTTGGAGGTGGTGGTGTTCCCATGCGCCTGCTGCCCTTGTCCTTTAGGTGGTAGAGGTCGCGGGTTTGGGAGGTGCTGCCGAAGAAGCCTTGGCGAGTTGCTGCAGTGCATCTTGTAGATGGTACACTGTGGCCATGGTGCGCCGATGGTTTAGGGAATGAATGTTTAAGGTGGTGGATGGGGTTCCAATCAAGCCGGCTGCTTTGTCCTGGATGGTGTCGAGCTTCTTGAGTGTTGTTGGAGCTGCACTCGTTCGGGCAAGTGGAGAGAGGAAACTTACAATTTTTTTTATCAGTCTCTGGAATCTGTAACTGCCACACTACATTGGTTTTAATGTAGCTCAGCATTAAAGAGAGAAGTTTTTTGAGCTCACTTCTGATATGTAGGAAGAAATGATCCATTCAGTTACTTTTCTATACACTTGATTAGATCTGGCAAATCAGAGACTTAGACTAATGCAATAGAATAGACCAATTCCTAACTGAGGGCAGTTGATAGGAAAATGTTATTTTAACACTTTCTGTGCAGCCGCAATTGCTGAATGGATTGGACTGCCTGCCAGGGAAACTACCTCAACATGTCGGAGATTGTGGTGGCAAACCTTGTTTTTACAATTTTCGGCCTGTTTACAGGTGTAACCGGGGCGGTAGTGAAATGAAAATTGGTTCCAGACTCTTCAGCCTGGAAAGGAGGTGAATAAGAGAAGACTTTCTATAGAATAGTAAAGGTTAATCCTGGGTTCTATTAGAAGTTAAATCATAACTATAGGACAGGGGAATATAGGTACAAATTGGTAAAGGGCATAAGTAATGTCAATAAACACTTCTTCACACAAAGAGTGATTAATAGTCCACTAGGTAAGGTAGTTTAGGCAAAGACTTGAGTCATTCAAGAGGCACTTAGATACTGTGATGGGGTGTTATTAAGTGAATTTTCCACAAGCCCGTTAACAGCATTGGAACGATCTCTATAGTCTAGGATTATTATTGATGTAAGTGCCTAGCAAGCACTTAACAGCCTAGAAATTTGGGCTCCTGAATGGTGAGCCCTGAGGCGCATCGGATTTCTAGGCCAATATGTTTGTTTGACATTGCTCTGGCCAAAATTTTAATGGAAGCATTAAAAATTCACTTAAATGGAATGATAAAGATGAATTAGTGACAAGACTGGGTATAATGGAAGAGTGCTCTGTTGTGTGGTGTCCGGAATTTTCTTGTGAGTAACTCTGAAAATCCAGCTAAATATATCCATGGTGTATATTATCCCCTGGCATTTGGTAAAGCCTGCAAAATGTCTTGGGGAGAGGTTTATGATCCTTTAATGGTTGCTTTTAGTTTGACATTTCTCCTAACTTGACTTTTTAAAAATATGTATACAATTTTCCAGGATATAATGTCACAAAGAGTACTTCTATTTAAGTGTGGAACAATAATAGCATTTAGTTAGAAAAAATTTAAATTTATATTTATGACAACTAAGCAATTTAGGAAGGTTTAAAGATCCTTATGTTCTCAAGACGTATAGTCGTCAAAATAATGAGGCCCAAAATTAACCAGTGTAGATAGACATTCAACAGATTCACGTTTATTAAAGTGAGTGCAAGGGGACTGAGTTATTGCTGAAGTGTGCATTGGGTTTCTCAGTAAAAAAATATACTAAATCAAAATTACTTTAATATATATATCCAACAAAATGGACTTTCATAGAAATAATTGAGAACGGGGAAGAAGGTCTTTTAAAAAAAGGAACACAAAAACATATTTGAACTGGTTATGTTGAAGAGGCATCTATTTAGTTGTTGTTGAGTAAATCTTTACACTTTATGATTTCCATGTGTTGTTTTACCAGGATTTTACTTACTGCCATAACGTGTCTGCTAGATGGTTTCAAGCAAAAAGGGGGAGGTGATGGAAACAGTGAGGAAAGAATGCTCAATAAATGCTGAGTTAATAGGGGGGAAAAAAAAAAACATTCTAATAAGACTAAAGGCTAGAAGCTCTGTTGTTGATTTTGGCAAATGTACAATCCTACCTGAAACTAGGCCGGGATTTTGCTCACCTCAGCAGGTCCGGGGCGGGCGATGTCGGTGGCGGTCAGCCCGCTGCTGGCTCCATCCCACTCTGGCAAATGAATTTACGTTGATAGGGCTTGTTAAGCCCACCCAGCGTGTTTCCTGGCCCAGGGCATTCTGGAGGGGGAAGGTGAACAGCCAGTTGTCGTGGTGCATATAGGTACCAACGATATAGGTAAAAAACGGGATGAGGTCCTAAAAGCTGAATATAGGGAGTTAGGAGGTAAATTAAAAAATAGGACCTCAAAGGTAGTAATCTCAGGATTGCTACCAGTGCCACGTGCTAGTCAGAGTAGAAATAGAAGGATATTTCAGATGAATACGTGGCTAGAGGAATGGTGCAAGGGGGAGGGATTCAAATTCCTGGGACATTGGAACCGGTTCTGGGGGAGCTGGGACCAGTACAAACTGACAGTTTGCACCTGGGCAGGACCGGGACCGATGTCTTAGGGGGAGTGTTTGCTAGTGATGTTGGGGAGGGTTTAAACTAAAATGGCAGGGGGTTGGGAACCTGTGCAGGGAGACAGAGGAATGGGAAGCAAGGATAGAAGCAAAAGACAGGAAGGAGAAAAGCAAAAGTGGAAGGCAGAGAAATCAAGGGTGTAAATCAAACAGGGCCACAGTAAATAATAATTCTAAAAGGACTAAGAGTGTTAAAAAAACAAGCCTGATGGCTTTGTGTCTTAATGCGAGGAGCATTCGTAATAAGGTGGATGAATTAGCTGCAAAAATGGATATAAACGGATATGATATAATTGGGATTACGGAGACATGGCTCCAGGGTGACCAAGGCTTGGAATGCAACATCCAGGGGTATTCAATATTCAGGAAGGACAGGCAAAAAGGAAAAGGAGGTGGGGTAGCATTGCTGGTTAAAGAGGAGATTAACACAATAGTAAGGAAGGATATTAGCTCTGATGATGTGGAATCTGTATGGGTAGAGCTGAGAACTACCAAGGGGTAGAAAATGTTAGTGGGAGTTGTATACAGACCCCCAAACAGTAATGCTGAGGCTGGGGATGGTATTAAACGTGAAATTAGAGACACGTGCAATAAGGGCACTGCAGTCATCATGGGTTACTTCAATCTACATATAGATTGGGCTAACCAAGTTAGTAACAATACTGTGGAGGAGGAATTCCTAGAGTGTATACGGGATGGTTTCCTGGACCAATATGTCGAGGAACCAACTCGAGATCAGGCCATCTTAGACTGGGTATTATGTAATGAGAAAGGATTAATTAGCAATCTTGTTGTGTGAGGCCCCTTGGGGAGGAGCAATCATAATATGATAGAATTCTTCATTAAGATGGAGAGTGAAGTAGTTGACTCAGAGACTGCGGTCCTGAATTTAAATAAAGGAAACTACGATGGTATGAGGCGCGAGTTGGTTAGGATGGATTGGGGAGCGTTACTTAAAGGGTTGATGGTGGATAGGCAATGGCAAACATTTAAAGATCACATGGATGAACTACAGAATTTGTTCATCCCTGTTTGGCATAAAAATAAAACAAAAAAGGAGATTCAAACGTGGCTAACAAGGGAAATTAGGGATAGCATAAGATCCAAGGAGAGGGCATATAAATTGGCCAGAAAAAGCAGCAAACCTGAGGATTGGGAACAGTTTAGGATTCAGCAAAGGAGGACAAAGGGATTAATTAAGAGGGGGAAAATAGAATATGAGAGAAAGCTTTCAGGGAACATAAAAACTGACTGTAAAAGCTTCTTTAGATATGTGAAGAGAAAAAGATTGGTGAAGTCAAGCGTAGGTCCCTTGCAGTCAGAATCAGGGGAATTTATAATGGGGAACAAAGAAATGGCAGACCAATTAATACATACTTTGGTTCTGTCTTCACAAAGGAGGACATAAATAACCTCCCAGAAATGTCGGGGAACATAGGGTCTAATGAGAGGGAGGAATTGAATGAAATCAGTATTTGTAGGGAAATGGTGTTAGGGAAATTGACGGCCGATAAATCCCCAGGGCCTGATAATCTACATCCTAGGGTACTTAAGGAAGTGGCCCTAGAAATAGTAGATGCATTGCTGGTCATCTTCCAAAATTCTATAGACTCTGGAACAGTTCCCATGGATTGGAGGGTAGCTAATGTAACCCCACTATTTAAAAAAGGTGGTAGAAAAAAAACGAGGAATTATATTATGTAAGCCTGACATCGATAGTGGGGAAAATGCTAGAGTCCATTATAAAAGATGTAATAGCAGAGCACTTGGAAAATAGTGACAGGATCGGACAAAGTCAACATGGATTTACAAAAGGTAAATCATGCTTGACTAATCTACTGGAATTTTTTGAGGATGTAACTGGTAGAATAGATAAGGGAGAACCAGTGGATGTGGTGTATTTGGACTTTCAGAAGGCTTTTGATAAGGTCCCGCGTAAGAGATTGGCGTGCAAAGTTAAAGCACATGGGATTGGGGGTAAGGTACTGACTTGGATAGAGAACTGGTTGGCAGACAGGAAGCAAAGAGTTGGAATAAACAGGTCTTTTTCCGAGTGGCAGGCAGTGACTAGTGGGGTACCGCAGGGATCGGTGCTAGGACCCCAGCTATTCACAATATAGATCTAGACGAGGGAACTAGATGTAATATCTCCAAGTTTGCAGATGACACAAAGCTGGGTGGGCGTGTGTGCTGTGAGGAGGATGCAGAGAAACTCCAGTATGATTTGGACAGGTTGGGTGATTGGGCAGATGCATGGCAGATGCAGTATAATGTGGATAAATGCGAGGTTATCCACTTTGGTGGCAAAAACAGGAAGGCAGATTATTATCTGAATGGCAATAGATTGGGAAAAGGGGAAGTGCAACGAGACCTGGGTGTCCTTGTGCACCAGTCGCTGAAGGTAAGTATGCAGGTGCAGCAGGCGGTTAAGAAGGCAAATGGTATGGTATGTTGGCCTTCATAGCAAGAGGATTCGAGTACAGGAGCAAGGATGTCTTGCTGCAGTTGTACAGGGCCTTGGTGAGACCACACCTTGAGTATTGTGTGCAGTTTTGGTCGCCTTATCTGAAAAAGGATGTTTTTGCCATGGAGGGAGTGCAGCGAAGATTCACCAGACTGATACCTGGGATGGCAGGAATGACGTATGAAAAGAGATTGGGTCGATTAGGCTTATATTCGCTAGAGTTTCGAAGAATGAGAGGGGATCTCATTGAAACTTATAAAATTCTAACAGGACTAGACAGACTAGATGCAGGAAGGATGTTCCCGATGGCGGGGGAGTCCAGAACCAGAGGTCACAGTCTAAGGATAAGGGGTAAGCCATTTAGGACTGAGATGAGGAGGAATTTCTTCACCCAGAGAGTGGTGAACCTGTGGAATTCTCTACCACAGAAGGCAGATGAGGCCAATTCATTAAATATATTCAAGAAGGAGTTAGATATATTTCTTAAGGCTAAAGGGACCAAGGGATATGGGGAGAAAGCAGGGACAGGGTACTGAATTTGGATGATCAGTCATGATCGCATTGAATGGCGGAGCAGGCTCGAGGGGCCGAATGGCCTACTCCTGCTCCTATCTTCTATGTTTCTATGTTTCTATATTAGAAGGAGCGTGTTTGGTGACGTCATTCATGACACATCTTGAGCCGGTTTCATTAAAGTGACCATGGCCAACTTTCTTTTGACGTTTGGGCTGTCAGTATTCTACAGTATTGTAGTGCTGCAAACACTGACAATCACTTCACAGAGGTGCAGGGCTGCACCCAGGCTCTCTCAGCATGCAGGAAGTCCTCTTCCCTTCCCATTGGCGGAAGGGACCTCCCCAGGAGACCAACACAGCCTGGTTGCACATTGCAGAGGAGGTCACAAGCGGGAATGTCGTCAGGAGGACCTGGATGCACTGGCACAAACCTTTCAATGATCTCATTAGATCACAAAACATTAGTACAAAGCCACATTCAACTTCATCCTCTTGTCCCTCTCATCACATCCCCATCACTCTGCCTTCCCTACCCTACTCCTGCACATCCTTACTCACACCAACTTACCTTGCACTTCCACCCATCCCTCTCTATCTATATTATCACTTCCCCGTCTCACTAGCCCCTAATACTCACTCTCATCCTAGTGCAATCATACAAACTAACAACACACAAGGGTAGCCATTTGGGTGTTTTATGCAATGTTCATGTAAAGTTTCTGTTAATGTGGTGTCACAAAATGAAACCTTTATTTTCAACACTTTCCATTCTTAGACAGATTTGTGTGCACCTTTGGAAGTGTCTTAGTGAGTTGCAGTGAATGGTGAGACATAACGGTATCCCCGCAATGGTGATGAGTGTGAAAGGAATGGCTTGAACATTGTAGGGATGCTTTATAGTATTGGTGTGGGGTAGTGCCAACCTGGAGCATTAAGTGGCAGCCAGGGTGTACAGCATCAAGTGAAGTAAATCTGGCCATGGTGAGGCCATCCCTGGCCTCGCGGGCAGCTATGTGCTCGGGTGCTGATGCCCTCTCTCCTGTGTAGCATCAGGTGATTGCGGAGAAGGTTGGTGTTGTTGTTGGTGCTGCTGGTGTGCCTGGTGCTGCTGGTGTTGGAGCTGGTTGTGGTCGGAGTCTGAGGACCAAGGTGAGAAAGTATAAAGGGCACCCATGTTGATGGAATAGATGGCAGGTGAAGTAGAGATGACAGAAGCATTCTGTCAATGGTGAGAGAATTCTTCCAATGAGGTGAGAGTGGATGGAAAGTGGAAAGTGGAAAGCCTGCAGAATCTGTGCTGGAAATGGACTGAGAAACAGCTTGTGGCTGAGAAAAGTGATGATCTGTCAGGTGGGTGCTTTTTTCTGTACATTTGAAGCTGTCAAATAATCGTCTGGAGCAATGGCCATGGAACTTAAGCCTCAGGTTGACAGCCGTGGTCCCTGAACAATGGTTCCCGTGGTCATGCAGTTAAAGTCAAAAGGTAAGTTAAAAAAGCTTGTTAAGCATCTGCCAACGAGATGCTAATGATTTTAATTGGGTCGCCCGCCGCTGCCGGTCGGGTCTGCTCAGCACTGACAGACCCGACATTAGAAAAGGCGCATTGTGGCGGCGGGTTGACAGCTGTCAAAAAAAAACATTGTCCCACCCGACCCGCCAACGATCCCGCCCGCTGACACCCCAGAAATTCTCAGCCAACTAACTTCTCTTTCAAATGCTGAACAACCCCTGTGCATTTCCAGCATTTTCTAATTTTTGTTTCAGACATACATGTTCCTTCTTTTTTATCTGTAGATCTCTAAATGTGTTTGAAATATATCTCCCCCTTTTTGATCATGAATCTACCAGTGATGTCTCCGAGTCTCAACTTAGTACAGCAGAGCAGGTTGGGGGAATCAGCCTTCTCCATATGGCTGGTGATATTGTGATGGATATAGTCTGTGGAAATCATCCAGAAGTACTGTAGGTGACAGATAAATTATTGGATCAATCAATTTTATCAGGTCTCAATAATTAAAAAAAATCAGAAATGTCTTAAATATTAAATCATTTCACTTTGAAGGATCTTGGCCTTGGAGCTTACATAATATGCCATAATTATTACACACCTGCTCACTGCTGTCTTCAACATTCTGCACTCCCCACAAATCTGGATTTCTTCTTTTAACTGTACACGTACTTACTGGATGCTCAAGAGCTATCACTTCAAATATAAATAATTATAAACATCTTTAACAATAAAAAGGAAGCTGTTGTGTTACCATTAAAATAGGAGTGTATATTCAATAACACAATTATTATGTAAACTAAAATCTATTACAACAAATACAATCTATTGATAACCTTTCTGGTGTTTTACGAACAAACTTGCATTTATATAATGCATTTCACAACCTCAGGGTGTCCCAAAGTGCTTCACAACCTATGAAGCATTTGTGAAGTGCAGTCACTGTTGTAAAATAGGGAAACGTGACAGCCAATTTGCGCAAAGCAAGATCCCACAAACAGCAATGAGAGTAATTACAAAATAATGTTTCAGTGGTGTTGGTTGAGGGATAAATATTGGCTAGGACACCAGGGAGAACGCCACTGCTCTTCTTCAAAAATGCGGAGATGGCGGTGTTGGTCTGGGGTGGACAAAAGTGAGAAGTCGCACAACACCAGGTTATAGTCCAACAGTTTTATTTGAAATCACAAGTTTTCGGAGCGGCTGCTCCTTCGTCAGGTGAAGTGACTTCACCTGATGAAGGAGCAGCCGATCCGAAAGCTTGTGATTTCAAATAAAACTGTTGGACTATAACCTGGTGTTGTGCGACTTCTCACTTCTTCAAAGAACCATGGCATATTTTATGTCCACGGAATAGGGCACCTGATCACCTGGTTTAACGTGAGAAATTATATGGGTGAAGTGGAGTAGAGATTTTTTTCAAGCAATTGATCCATGTGGACACTCTCCCGTATGGAGGCCCTAAAATCATGTAGCGTGAGGGAGCGTCTCCCAGTCTCCTGCTGCAACTTCATCACTGGAATCCCTTGGGAAAATTCTGTAGATGGCCACGAAATCGCCAGAAAAGTAGATCCATTCTCCTTTCACTTGTCCTATTGAGAAAGATGCCAGGTTGGTGATAGGGAGCACACAAGGCAATGTGTGTACAATGTATGACACCTTGGACCCTAGGGTATCCTGCAATGTGGGTGAAGCCTAGTGCTCTCTCATCCTGCTTCATTCTATCTATTGGGAAAGTGATGTAGGTATTCCTCCTGGTATAGACATCCTCAATGACCTCCTTGATACAGTGGTGCACAGCAAATAGGGAAATGTTGTTGATGCAGTTGGGAACAACCCAGTGGTATAACAGTTAAGGATCATGGTGACCTTGACAGCCACAGGCAGTGCTGTCTATGCCCTGGTTCGAGGTTTGAGTTGTGGCTGCAGCAGGTGACATAGCTCGGTGACAACCTCCTTAGTGAAACGCAGGTGCCTCACACATTGGCTCCTCAGTATAGTTGAGATATGAGAAGTGCTCCCTGAAGATCCACCGAAGGCCTCCTGCACAGTGCCCTCTCCTCACTGCTCCCAGCTGCTTCTGCTCACTCCTGTCTTCTTGCCTGCTCCCCTTCATCCTCCAGCCCTAAAGGCAGACCACCCATGACTGCAATGAAACTGTTGTAAAGGCAGACAAAAGCAGTCCAGCACCAGCAAAAACCTGTTGGCAGAAGTCAGAATTCAGTTGCTGTCTGTTGAAAATAGCCAAAATAAATCTCAGACGTTAAGCAGCAGCCTGAGAAGACAAACCAGCCACTAATACAATAGCAAAATACTGCGGATGCTGGAAATCCGAAATAACAATAGAAAATGCTGGAAAAACTCAGCAGGCCAAGCAGCATCCGTGGAGAGAGAAACAAAGTTAACGTTTCAGGTCGAAGACCTTTCGTCAGAACTGGAAACGAGCAGGAAATGGAATAGATTTTAAAACAGGTTTAGGGGCTGGGAAATGGGGGAGGGGATGAAAGAACAAAAGGGAAGGTCAGTGATCGGATAGAAAGCAGGAGAGATTAAGAGACATTGAGAGACATTAAGAGATATTCAAGGCAAGAGGAGGTGGTAATGGGACAGGTTAAGGAACAAAGGATGGCTCTAGATGAACTGTGAATTGCGCTGGCAGAATGAAGGACAGCTGCCATGTGGGAGGGAAGAAAAAAAGGCCAAACAAAAAGTGTGGATAAAAAAAAGATATATATATGTGATAGGGGCCGAGGTTATGAAATTGTTGAACTCTATGTTGAGTCCAGAAGGCTGCCTAATCGAAAGATGAGGTGCTGTTCCTCAAGCTTACACTGAGCTTCCGTGGAACAATGCAAGAGGCCGAGGTCGGTGAGGTCTGAGTGGGAGTGAAGCGGTGAATTAAAGTGACAGGCCACCGGGAGCTCGGGGTCCCCCTTACGGACTGAACGGAGGTGTTCTGCAAAGCGGTCACCCAATCTGCATTTGGTCTCCCCAATGTAGAGGAGACCACATCGTGAGCAGCGAATACAGTATACTAAATTGCAAGAAGTACAAGTAAATCGCTGTTTCACCTGGAAGGGGTGTTTTGGGGCCCTGGACAGTGGGAAGGGGGGAGGTATAAGGGCATGTGTTGCATCTCCAGCCACTAACTTGTAAGAAGTCTTTAAATAGCGCTCCTGCAGGGTCCTTGCTACCTATTAGCACCACGATTTGCTGGGGGATGTTTATTATGTGGTGATTCAGGCATTAGG
Source organism: Squalus acanthias (assembly GCA_030390025.1). NCBI lineage: Eukaryota > Metazoa > Chordata > Chondrichthyes > Squaliformes > Squalidae > Squalus > Squalus acanthias. Next base: position 95,296,622 of record CM059428.1, on the reverse strand, counting down.
GCGGCCCAATTTCACAAACGGGTCCTACAGCATGCGTAGGACATTATTTAAATATTATAATGAGCATTTTAAATGCTTTTGGCAGGTGCTCTGGACGTCTATGGAGGAGCCTAATCCAGTATGGCAGGCAACACATGCATGCCTCCCGCCATATTGGATCCTTAGGTGCCCGTTTTACTGTATGATCAAATTTCTCGGCCTTTGTCTCTAGCCTCTAGCCGAGCTGTTCCTGTACAGCATCAATATTGACATCTACCCAACAATGTGAAAAATTGCTCAGGTATGTCCTGTCCACAAAAACCAGGACAAATCCAATCCGGCCAATTACTGCCCCATCAGTCGACTCTCAATCATCAGCAAAGTGATGGAAGGTGTCATCGACAGTGCTATCAAGCGGCACTTACTCACCAAACACCTGCTCACCGATGCTCAGTTTGGGTTCCGCCAGGACCACTCGGCTCCAGACCTCATTACAGCCTTATCCAAACATGGAAAAGTAAAGCTGAATTCCAGAAGTGAGGTGAGAGTGACTGCGTGGGTTTTCTCCGGGTGCTCCGGTTTCCTCCCACAGTCCAAAGATGTGCGGGTTTGGTTGATTTGGCTATGATAAATTGTCCCTTAGTGTTAGGGGGGATTAAATAAGTGGGGTTACGGGGATAGGGTGGGATATGTGTCGGTGCAGGCTCGATGGGCCGAAATGGCCTCTATCTGCACTGTGGGGATTCTGTGATTCTGTGAATGTTTCTATTAATATGGCAGTCAGTGAGACTGTAATACTTTAAAAGATTTGTGCTGCGTCTACATGCAGCTGCAGGCTCTGGCCACCAGTTGCCATGTGGAACACTTTTTTTTACTGATAGTGATCAGGAGTGGGAATCCAGGCTGGTTCTACCCTCCCTAATCCAGGTGTTAGTAAAAGCACGTAGGTCACTGAAGAATTCTCCTTCCTCATTCATTTCACCTAATCCTTGCTGCCCCATAATTAGTTCACGGCCAGTGTTGTCATCTCATTCTTTTCCATTGAAGTCTCCCATAAGCAGAATCATATCCTTCTTTGCCTGCTTGTCTAAAACTTGATGTAATCTGTCCTAGAAACCTCTTGAATTCTTGTTCTGCATTGTTTGTTAGTGCTCAGCATTGTATAACCACGATCTTGTATATTTTAGTGTAGATCTTAGCAGTGATGGTTATAGATCAGACCATTAAGCAGTGATTTGGCTTCCTTAGACTGTATTAGACCAGCTCCTTCAGTGTGTGAGGCATTTTCTTCTTCATGGCCAGGATAAAGCAATGTTTCACCACTTGCAAGGTGTATCTGCCCAGCCTGTGTCCACCGTGTCTCGCTTGGGCACAACATTGTATCGCTTTGTTTCCGCTGCAACCTGTGCAGTCTTACTGGCATGGTGCACTGTTCTGATGTTCCACGTTCCAAACTGAATGGTCACCTTGGGTGTAAGAAGGGGCATCAGCAAGATGCGCCCTTCCGGCTCTGGCTGTATTGCATCATTCTTTTCCGAATAGGGTAACATACTTGCCTCAGGCCTTGTTCAACAGCTGTATGTGTAGAAGTTTCAGTAACGCTTCATTGTTTTTAATGAGGCCAGGTCCATTGGCCTAGCCTCAATCCTTCCCACTTTATCTGGGCTTGTGACTGGCAACTACACCGTGGTGTAACAAGCGAGGTCCTTTTAATAACCTCATCACTGGCAAAAGTGTCTTCCTCCACAAAATGGAACACGAGGCTACACGAACATCACCAGGCTGTTGCATTAAAAATAAGTAGATCACATCTGTATCAGTCAAAAGTTTAGATCACTATTAGATTTCAGGTGTAGCCTCAGATCATCACCAACTTAGAGGTAAATTCAGATTTACGCCTAAAGCAGTACAAATTGATATGCGTTCGTCCATTTCTCAGGTGTAAAACAGGCGCAACATTTACCAATTTTTGGACGGGAGGTCCTGCCTCCGCTTTGCGCCGGTGGCATCGCCGCCACATGTTGGTCTTCACTGTTTTAAGCCATGCATGCTCCGATTAGTTCTTCCAATTCTACAGTGGCCTAACCAGCAGTCCTGAAAGGGATAACTGGAGGCTGCCGAATAAATGATGGGAATTTTCTTTTTACTTGCCCTCTTGTCGAGCCGAGAGATGCAGGAGTGCTTCTGTGGACCACTGCCGGCCCGTGCTTGGTCTCTCTGCATTTCACCCCAGCCTGCAGGACTTTCCTGAGGATAGCTGCAGGCAAGGCTGCAGGCCCAAGTCCGATCACCGACCTCGGGGAGCCGTCTTTGGAAGAGCAATAGGCACCAGTAAAGAGACCCAATTTCAGGTGAGTCTCGGGCCTCTGGCTTCTGGTGTGTGCTTGCAGGCATTGTTTGTTTTGGGCCTGAAAATGGGCCAAGACCAATTTCTACCTTAAAATGTTTAATTTCAACAGAAACTGAACTTTTGACATATATAATGAAAGCCAGCTTTCAGATTACCCTTTCCAATAAATATGAAAATCTGAAAAACCGATAAGAGACAGAGGAACCAACGCTCGAACAAATCATAGGATCATAGAAATTTATGGCACAGAAGGAGGCCAATCAGCCCATCGTGTCCGTGCTGGCTGAAAAAGAGCTATCCAGCCTACTCCCACTTTCCAGCTCTTGGTCCGTAGCCTTGTAGGTTATGGTGCTTCAAGTGCATATCCAAGTACTTTTTAAATGTGATGAGGGTTTCTGCCTCTACCACCCTTTCAGGCAGTGAGTTCCAGACCCCCACCACCCTCTGGGTGAAAAAGTTCTCCTCAACTCCCCTCTAATCCTTCTACCAATTACTTTAAATCTATGCCCCTGGTTATTGACCTCTTTGCTAAGGGAACTATGTCCTTCCTATCGACTCTATCTAGGCCCCTCATAATTTTATACACCTCAATCAAGTCTCGTCTCAGCCTCCTTTGTTCCAAAGAAAACAACCCCAGCCTATCCAATCTTTCCTCATAGTTAAAATTCTCCAGTCCTGGCAACATCCTCGTAAATCTCCTCTGTACCCTCTCTAGTGCAATCACATCTTTCCTGTAATGTGGTGACCAGAACTGTACGCAGTACTTTAGCTGTGGCCTAAATAGTGTTTTATACAGTTCAAGCACAACCGCCCTGTTCTTATATTCTATGCCTCAGCTAATAAAGGCACGTATCCCGTATGCCTTCTTAACCACCTTATCTACCTGCCCTGCTATTTTCAGGGATCTGTAGACATGCACTCCAAGGTCCCTCTGATCCTCTACACTTCTCAATATCTTACCATTCTCTAACCAGTAGTCAGGACTGAAGGCTGGTGAGGGTGATGGTTCCTCTGGGGAGTACAGCCAGAGTCAAGTCCACAGTACCACGGGTGGCTCAGCTGTAAGGGGGGAGGTGGGGAGGAAGATCAGGAAAGCAATAGTGAAACGAGTGAAGAGAAACTATAGAGTAGTAATAATGGGGGACTTCAACTATCCTAATATAGACTGCGATAGTAATAGTGTAAAGGACAGAGAGGGGAAAGAATTTCTGAAGTGTGTTCAGGAGAACTTTCTTGATCAGTATGTTTCTGGTCCAATGAGGAAGGAGGCATTGCTGGATCTGGTTCTGGGGAATGAGGTGGGTCAAGTACAGCAAGTGTCAATAGGGGAACATTTAGGGAACAGTGATCACAGTATCATAAGGTTTAGATTAGCTATGGAAAAGGACAGGGAGCAATCTAGAGTAAAAATACTTAATTGAAAGAAGGCCAATTTCAGTGGGTTGAGAATGGATCTGGCCCGGGTAAATTGGAATCAAAGATTGGCAGGCAAAACTGTAATTGAACAATGGGCTGCCTTTAAAGAGGAGATGGTTCAGGTACAGTCGAGGTACATTCCCACAAGGGGGAAAGGTAGGGAAACCAAAGTCAGAGCTCCCTGGATGACGAAAGAGATAGAGAGTAAGATGAAGCAGAAAAAGGGCATGTATGACAGATGTCAGGTAGAGAATACAAGTGAGAACCAGGCTGAATATAGAAAGTTCAGAGGGGAAGTGAAAAAGGAAATAAGAGGGGCAAAGAGAGAGTACGAGAATAAATTGCCAGCTAACATAAAAGGGAATCCAAAAGTCTTCTATAGGCATATAGATAGTAAACAGGGAGTAATAGGAGGGGTGGGGCCAATTAGGGAACAAAATGGAGACCTATGCATGGAGGCAGAGGGCATGGCTGAGGTACTAAATGAGTACTTTGCATCTGTCTTTACCAAGGAAGAAGATGCTGCCAAAGACATGGTGAAAGAGGAGGTAGTTGGGATACTGGATGGGATAAAAATTGATAAAGAGAAGGTACTAGAGAGGTTGGCTATACTTAAAGTAGATAAGTCGCTAGGACCAGATGGGATGTATCCTAGGATGCTGAGGGAAGTAAAGGTGGAAATTGCGGAGGTACTGGCCATAATCTTCCAATCCTCCTTGGATACGGGGGTAGTGCAGAGGACTGGAGAATTGCAAATGTTACATCCTTGTTCAAAAAAGGGTGTAAGGATAAACCCAGCAACTACAGGCCAGTCAGTTTAACCTCAGTAGTGGGGAGGCTTTTAGGAATGATAATCTGGGACAAAAATAACAGTCACTTGGGCAAGTGTGGATTAAGTAATGAAAGCCAGCATGGATTTGTTAAAGGCAAATCGTGTTTAACTAAATTGATTGAGTTTTTTGATGAGGTAACAGAGAGGGTTGATGAGGGCAATGCGGTAGATGTGGTGTACATGGACTTCCAAAAGGCACTGGCAGCATGGATACGAAATTGGCTAAGTGACAGGAAACAGAGAGTAGTGGTGAACGGTTGTTTTTCAGACTGGAGGAAGGTACACAAAGGTGTTCCCCAGGGGTCGGTACTAGGACCACTGCTTTTCTTGATATATATTCATGACTTAGACTTGGGTGTACAGGGCACAATTTAAAAATTTGCAGATGTCACAAAACTTGGAAGTATAGTGAACAGTGAGGAGGATAGCGATAGACTTCAAGAGGACATAGACAGACTGGTGGAATGGGCGGACACGTGGCAGATGAAATTTAACACAGAAAAGTGCGAAGTGATACATTTTGGTCGGAAGAACGCGGAGGGAAAATATAAACTAAAGGGTACAATTCTAAAAGGGGTGCATGAACAAAGAGACCTGGGGGTATATGTGCACAAATCATCGAAGGTGGCAGGGCAGGTTGAGAAAGCGGTTAAAAAAGCATACAGGATCCTGGGCTTCATAAATATAAGAAGTCGCACAACACCAGGTTATAGTCCAACAGTTTTATTTAAAATTACGAGCTTTCGGAGCTCTGCTCCTTCTTCAGGTACAGGTAGTGTACTTGTACCTGAAGAAGGAGCAGAACTCCGAAAGCTCGTAATTTTAAATAAAACTGTTGGACTATAACCTGGTGTTGTGCGACTTCTCATTTTTGTCCACCCCGGTCCAACACCGGCATCTCCGCATCATGTTCATAAATATAGGCATAGGGTACAAAAGGAAGGAAGTTATAAAACACTGATTCGGCCTCAGCAGGAGTATTGTGTCCAATTCTGGGCACCGCACTTTAGGAAGGATGTGAAGGCCTTAGAGAGGGTGCAGAAAAGATTTACAAGAATGGTTCCAGGGATGAGGGACTTTAGTTATATGAATAGACTGGAGAAGCTGGGGTTGTTCTGCTTAGAGCAGAGAAGGTTGAGAGGAGATTTGATAGAGGTGTTCAAAATCATGAGGGGTCTAGACAGAGTAGATGGAGAGAAATTGTTCCCATTGGCGTAAGGGTCGAGAACCAGAGGGCACAGATTTAAGGTGATTGGCAGAAAAACCAAAGGTGACATCAGGAAAAACTTTTATATGCAGTGAGTGATTAGGATCTGGAATGCACTGCCTGAAAGGGTGGTGGAGGCAGATTCAATCATGGCTTTCAAAAGGGAATTGGATAAGTACCTGAAAGAAAAAAATTTGCAGGGCTATGGGGAAAGGGCAGGGCAGTGGGACTAGCTGAAGTGTTCTTGCAGAGACCTGGCACAAGCTTGACGGGCCGAATGGCCTCCTTCTGTGCTGTAACAATTCTATGATTCTATGATATACTGTGTATTCCCTTGCCTTGTTAGCACTCTCCAAATGTATTACCTCACACTTCTCCGGATTGAATTTCATTTGCCACTTTTCTGCCCATCTGACCAGTCCATTGATATCTTCCTGCAGTCTACAGCTCTCTTCCTCACTAACAACCACACGGCCAATTTTTGTATCATCTGAAAACTTCTTAATCATGCCCCCTACATTGATATACACCACAAAAATCAAGGGACCTAGTACTGCGCCCTGCGGAACCCCACTCGAACCAACCTTCTAGTCACAAAAACAGCTGCCGACCATTATCCTTTGCTTCCTGCCACTGAGACAATTTTGGATCCAACTTGCCACTTTCCCTTGGATCCCATGGGCATTTACTTTCCTGACCAGTCTGTCATGTGGGACCTTGTTAAAAGCCTTGCTAAAATCCATATAGACTACATCAAATGCACTACCCTCATCGACCCTCCTTGTTACCTCCTCAAACAATTCAATCGAGTTAGTCAGACACGACCTTCCCTTAACAAATCCATGTTGGCTTTCCTTGATTAATCTGTGCCTTTCTAAATGACAATTAATACTGTCCCTCAGAATTTTTTCCAACAATTTTCCACTACCAAGGTTAGGCTGACTGCCTGTAATTACTCAGTCTATCCCTTTCTCCCTTTTTAAACAACGGTACAACGTTAGCAGTCCTCCAGTCCTCCGGAACCACACCTGTGGTCATAGAGGATTGGAAAATGATGATCAGAGCCTTTGCTATTACCTCCCTTGCTTCTCTTAACAGCCTGGGATACATTACATCTGGGCCTGGTGATTTATCTACTTTCAAAGATGCTAAACCCCTTAATATTTCCACTCTCATTATGTTTATCTCATCTAATATTTCTCTTCTCTCTCCTCGGAACCGAGGATGACTAGCTTCCACATTAAAAATGAGTTCTCAGGTGACTGATGAGTCCGATGCGGGACCTACAGTCTCTGTCACAGGTGGGGCAGACGGTGGTTGAAGGGGCGGGTGGGTGGGGTGCTTGGGTTGACATGCGCTTGGCTTCCGCTTGCTCCCGGTGAAGAGACTCGAGGTGTTCGGCGCCTTCCCGGATGCTTCTCCTCCACTTTGTGCGGTCTTGGGCCAGGGATTCCCAGGTGTTGGTGGGGATGTTGCGCTTTTTCAAGGAGGCTTTGAGGGTGTCCTTGAAGCGTTTCCTCTGCCACCTGGGGCTCTCTTGCCGTGTCGGAGCTCTGAGTAGAGTGCTTGTTTTGGGAGTCTCGTATCGGGCATGCGGACGATGTGACCCGTCCATCGGAGCTGATCAAGTGTGGTCAAAGCTTAAATGCTGGGGATGTTGGCCTGAGCGAGAACACTGACGTTGGTGCGCCTATCCTGCCAATGGATTTGCAGGATCATGCGGAGGCAGCATTGGTGGTACCTCTCCAGTGCTTTGAGGTGCCTGCTGTACATGGTCCATGTCTCTGAGGCATACAGGAGGGCGGGTATCACTACTGCTCTGTAGACCATGAGCTTGGTGCCGGGTTTGAGGTCCTGGTCTTCAAACACTCTCTTCCTCAGGCAACCAAAGGCTGCACTGGCACACTGAAGGCGGTGTTGGACTTCATCATCGACGTCTGCCCTTGTTGACAGTAGGCTCCCGAGGTATGGAAAGTGGTCCATGTTGTCCAAGGCCTTGTCGTGGATTTTGATAATCGGGGGGCAGTACTGTGTGGCGGGGGCAGGTTGGTAGAGGACTTTTGTCTTACAGATGTTTAATGTAAGGCCCATGCTCTCGTACGCTTCGGTGAAGGTGTTAACAATGGTTTGGAGTTCGACCTCAGAGTGTGCGCAGGCGCAAGCGTCGTCTGCATACTGTAATTCGACGACAGAGGATGGGACGTCTTGTCAGATGGAGCCATCTTGTCAAAAATCTAATATTTCACACTCTCCATCACTACAATGTCTGCATCGTCCCTCTCTTTTGTGAAGACAGTCGCAAAGTATTCATTAAGAACCATACCCACGTCTTCCACCTCCACACGCATGTTACCTTTTTGGTCTCTAATAGGCCCTACTCCTTCCTTAGTTATCCTCTTGCTCTTTATGTATTTATAAAACATCTTTGTTTTTCCTTGATGTTACGTGCCAATATTTTTTCATGCCCTCTCTTTGCTTTCCTAATTTCCTTTTTAATTTCACCCTTGCGCTTTCTATACTCCTCTCGGCTTTCTGCCGTATTTAGCTCTTGGTATCTGACATAAGATTCCCTTTTTTGCCTTATCCTACCCTGTATGCCCCTTGACATCCAGGGGGCTCTAGATTTGGGAGTCCTACCCTTTTTCTTTCTGGGAACATATTTGCTCTGAACCCTCACTATCTCCTCCTTGAATGCCTCCCACTGCTCTAACACTGATTTACCTTCAAGTAGCTGTTTCCAGTCCACTATTGCTAAATCACATCTCAGCTTAGTAAAATTGGCCTCTCCCCAATTGAGAACTTTTACTCTTGGTCTATCTTTGTCCTTTTCCATAACTACGCTAAATCTAACTGAATTATGATCACAACCACCAAAATGCTCTCCCACTGTTACCCCTTCAACCTGCCCAGCTTCATTCCCTAAAACTAAGTCCAGAACCTCCCCCTCGTTTGTTGGGCTTGTTACATACTGACTAAAATTTCTCCTAAATGCATTTTAAGAATTCTGCACCCTCTATACCTTTTACACTGATTCTACTCCAGTTAATATTAGGGTAGTTGAAATCCCCTACTATTACTGCCTGTATTGTTTTTGCACTTCTCAGAAATGTGCCTACATATTTGCTCTTCTATCTCCCACTGGCTATTTGGGGTCTATAGTACACTCCCAGCAGTGTAACTACCCCTTTTTTGTTCTTCAGTTCAACCCATATGGCCTCATTTGATGATCCTTCGAACATATCATCCCTCCTCACAGCTGTAACTGTTTCTTTAACCAATATTGCGACCCATCTCCTTTTTTAACCCCATCTATCTCATCTGAAGACCCTGTAACCAGGAATGTTCAGCAGCCATTCTTGCCCTTCTTTCAGCCATGCTTCAGTAATAGCTATGATATCAAACTTCCACATGTCTACTGGTGCCCTCAGCTCATCTGCCTTATTTACTAGAGTCCTTGTATTGAAGTATATACCATGAAGCACTGCCAAACCCCTTTGTTGTCTATTTTCTAGCCTTTGTTTCCTCTTATAATACTCCTTTGAAGCACCTTGGGACGTTTCACTATGTTAAAGGCACCATATAAATACAAGTTGTTGTTGTTGCCTTCCAAACTCACTTTCTAATTTACTGTCTTCCATTTCCAGCTTTGCTTCTCTCCCTTCTGAATCTACACTCAGGTTCCCATCCCCCTGCCAAGCTAGTTTAAACCCTCCCCAACAGCACTAGCAAACCCCCCCGTGAGGAGATTGGTCCCGGCTCTGTTGAGGTGCAACCAGTCCAGCTTGCACAGGTCCCACCTCCCCCAGAAATGGTCCCATTGCCTCAGGAATCTACAGCCCTTCCTCATGCACCATCTCTCCAGCCATGCATTCATCTGTTCTATTCTCCTATTACTGTACTCACTGCATGGCACTGGGAGTAATCCAGAGATTACTATCTTTGAGGTCCTGCTTATTAATTTCTTTCTTAGCTCACTAAAATCTGCTTGTAGGACCTCATCCCTCTTTCTACCGATGTCATTGGTAACGATTTGGTACCGATATGGTCACCCTCCCCCCTCAGAATGTTCTGCAGCCACTCAGTAACATCCTTGACCCTGGCACCAAGGAGGCAACATAGCATCCTGGAGTTAAGTCTGCGGCTGCAGAAACGCCTGTCTGTTCCCCTAACTATTGAATTCCCCATCACTATTGCTTTTCTGACCTTCCTCCTCGCCCCCTGTACAGCTGAGCCACCCATGGTGCCGTGAATTTGGCTCTGGCTGTACTTCCCAGAGGAACTATCGCCCTCACCAGTATTCCGGTTAGAGAGCGAGATGCACTCAGGGGACTCCTGCATTACCTGCCTGGTCCTCCTTGTCTGCCTGGCAGTCACCTATTCCCTCTCTGCCTACAAACTCTTAAGCTGTGGCGTGATCACCTCCTGAAACATGTTATCCATGTAGCTCTCAGCCTCGCTGATGCCAACCGCTGCTCAAGCTCCGAAACCCGGAGCTTGAGCTCCTCCAGCTGACGACACTTCCTGCATATATGTTTGTCCAGGATACAAGAAGCATCCTGGACTTCCACATGGCACAGGATATGCATTCGATGGACCGAGGTGTGCTGCCATGCCTCTATTTATTAGACTACTAACTAAACTTCTCAGTTTAACCCACTGCCCTAACTTAGAGAGAAAAAAGGTAAAATGATTTACTCATATTTAACAAGAACCACTGAGATACTAAACAAAAATACCCTAAATATTAGCTATCTAGATCCTTAACTTAGAGTCCTCGGCTCCACTCCCCCTTTTGAGTAGGATTCGAGAAACCACCTTCCTCCTCTCCACCGAATTCCTACTATCATCAAATTCTTTCCACTCTGCTTGCGATCCACTCCAATTGTGATTCACCCAAGCTCTGTGCTCAAGCTCTAAATAAAATTAGCAATAAATAAAAAAAATGCGTGGAAATCATTGGAAAGTAAAAGAAAGAGCAGGTAAAACTGAAACAAATTGTAGATAGAAAGCAAAGGTAAAGTTATGTACAGAAATAACACCAAGAATGACTAGATTACCCTAAATGATGAAGCCCTTGAGGACATAAACAAATTCGCCTATCTTGGAAGCATCGTCAACAAGGATGGTGGAACTGATAAAGATATCCCAACGAGAATGGAAAGGTGCGGGCAGAATTCTTATCCCTATATCAAATTTGGAAATCCAAAACAAGATCAAACTTCACTTTTTCTAACACTAATGTCACTAATTAATGCTTTTGCATGGAGCAAAAACATGGCGAGAAACAAAGATCATGACAAACACGTTACAGACATTTGTCAATAAATGTCTATGAACAATCTTGGTCATTCGTTGGCCAAAGACCATGAAGAATAAGTGACTGGGAAAAACTGGTCAGGAGCGAATAGAAATAAGACAGAGAAAATGGAATTGGATTGGACATACCCTTAGAAAATCCCAAACCGATGTTGCTAAGCAGTTGTTAAAATGGAATCCCCAAGGACCAAGCAGACCAAAAAACATTGGCATAGAACAGTGGATGCTGAAGTAAAAAGAGTGGGCTATACATGGGATCAGTTGGAAGTGGGAGCCCAAAACATCGTTCAATGAAAAAACAGTAGCAGACCTGTACTCCATAAGGAGTAATAAATTGAATAATGGTGATGATGACTCCAGGTGTGCTGAACTCATCTGCTGTACCTCTGCTCTTAGTTAAATCAGCTAACTCAACACACGGGTAAAATTATTAAACCTTTGGGGAGCTCCACTGCTTTAAAAAATATACATCAGATCAGTGGGAGTCTTTCAGAAAGGAAATAGAGAGAGTACAACGGCAACATGTTGCCGTAAAGGTCAAGGGTGGGACCAACAAGCCCAGGGAACCCTGGATGTCAAGGGATAACGAGAATGGATTAGGAAAAAAAGGGAGGCTTTTGGCAGATACAAAGGACTAAAAACAGTGGAAGCCCTAGAGGAGTATGGAAAGTGCAGGGAGGTACTTAAAAAAGAAATTAGGAGAGCGAAGAAGGGGCATGAAATAACACTGGCGGGCAAAATAAAGGAAAATCCCAAGGTGTTTTATAAGTATATTAAGGGCAAGAGGATAACCAGGGAAAGAGTAGGGCCCATTAGGGACCAAAGTGGCAATCTGTGTGTAGAGCCAGAAGATGTAGGTGGGGTTTTAAATGAATATTTTGCATCTGTGTTCACTATGGAGAAGGACGATGTAGGCATAGAAATCAGGCAGGGGGATTGTGATATACTTGAACAAATTAGTATTGAGAGGGAGGAGGTACTAGCGGTTTTAGCAGGCTTAAAAGTGGATAAATCCCCAGGCCCAGACGAGATGTATCCCAGGCTGTTGTGTGAGGCAAGGGAGGAGATTGCAGGGGCTCTGACACAAATTTTCAGAACCTCTCTGGCCACAGGGGAGGTGCCAGAGGACTGGAGAACAGCTAACATAGTACCATTATTCAAGAAGGGTAGTAGGGATAAACCAAGGAATTACACGCCAGTGAGCCTAACTGGTAGGGAAATTATTGGAAAAAATTCTGAGCGACAGAATTAGTCTCCACTTGGAGAGGCAAGGATTAATCAAGGATAGTCAGCATGGCTTTGTCAGGGGGAGATCATGTCTGACCAATTTGATTGAATTTTTTGAGGGGGTGACTAGGTGTGTGGATGAGGGTAGTGCAGTTGATGTGGTCTACATGGACTTCAGTAAGGCTTTTGACAAAGTCCCGCATGGGAGACTGGTCAAGAAGATAAAAGCCCATGGGATCCAGGGCAACTTGGCACATTGGATCCAAAATTGGCTTAGTGGCAGGAGGCAGAGGGTGATGGTCGAAGGTTGTTTTTGTGACTGGAAGCCTGTGTCCAGTGGTGTACCGCAGGGATCGGTGCTGGGTCCTTTACTGTTTGTAGTGTACATTAATGATTTAGATATGAATGTAGGAGGTATGATCAGTAAGTTTGCAGATGACACAAAAATTGGTGGGGTGGTAAATAGCGAGGAGGGAAGCCTCAGGCTACAAGACGATATAGACGGGTTGGTCAGATGGGCAGAACAGTGGCAAATGGAATTTAACCCTGAAAAGTGTGAGGTGATGCATTTTGGAAGGACTAACAAGGCAAGGGAATACACAATGAATGGTAGGACCCTAGAAAGAACAGAGGATCAGAGGGACCTTGGCCTGCATGTACATTGATCCCTGAAGGCAGCAGGACAGGTAGATAAGGTGGTTAAAAAGGCATATGGGATACTTGCCTTCATTAGCCGAGGCATAGAATATAAGAGCAGGGAGGTTATGATGGAGCTGTACAAAACGCTAGTTAGGCCACAGCTGGAGTACTGTGTGCAGTTCTGTTCGCCACACTATAGGAAGGATGTGATTGCATTGGAGAGGGTGCAGAGGAGATTCACCAGGATGTTACTTAGCTGCAGCGCTTCAGCTATGAAGAGAGACTGGACAGGCTGGGGTTGTTTTCCTTAGAGCAGAGAAGGCTGAGGGGGGACCTGATTGAGGTGTACAAAATTAGGAGGGGGGACCTGATTGAGGTATACAAAATTATGAGGGGCATAGATAGGGTAGATAGAAAGGAACTTTTCCCCTTCGTAGAGGGGTCAATAACCAGGGGGCATAGTTTCAAGGTAAGGGGCAGGAGGTTTAGAGGGGATTTGAGGAAAAACTTTTTCACCCAGTGGGTGGTTGGAATCTGGAACTCACTGCCTGAGAGGGCGGTAGAGGCAGGAACCCTCACAACATTCAAGAAGCATTTAGATGAGCACTTGAAACGCCATAGCATACAAGGCTACGGACCAAGTGCTGGAAAATGGGATTAAAATAGACAGGGCTTGATGGCCGGCGCGGACACGATGGGCCGAAGGGCCTCTTTCTGTGCTGCATACTATGACTCTATGACTCTATATATTAAATGTTTATATTTATTCTATTTAGGCTTTGAAGCAGTATGAAGCTTTTCTATGGAAAGTGGAGCAGTACCTGGCCAAATCAGGTGTTGCTACGTTTTGTTATGATTTTGTCATAGATTGCTAATCTTAAGCAGGTACGGTGGACAACACCTGTGAATAGAACTGCACTATGAGGAACCTGGAACATAGGACACCCTGAAGAATACTTGTCATTGAAAAAGATCTGGACCTCAAGAAATTAGCTGGTGAGAAGCAGTGTGTTATATGTTTATGTGCCCATGAATATTATATGGACTGGGTGAGAATGTTGTTGACTAATTGAGGGGAAAGATTGTGGATGCAGGGTGAGACTAATTGCCACACTATAACCATGGGTGTGTCCTCTTGGCAGCACTGAAAAATTAGTACTGGTGAGAGGTAATATCAGCCTGGAGTCCAACCTTTGGAGGTCTTCTGCCTTTTTAAGGCCCTTCAATGCTTCTTCTGCTGTTGTAGTGGCACCCCACAGCAATGCTACTGGGATTCTCTGCCCTTTGTATTGGAGGGTGCCTCTTGACAGCAGGAAAATGGGCTGCTAGCTTGGGTCAGATATGAGGACAGGTGGTTATCCTGCCCCACCAGAACTCTGTCCCAAAGAGGAGACTCCCCGCCATATTTTCTACCCTCCTTGGGTTATGAAAAATAGTAGATACAAAATTACTATCTGTCTAAACACTTTAGTGCAATGTCTAAGTGCCATCTTTCATAAGACATTAAACCAAGGCCCTGTTTACCTGTTCGGGTAGATGCAAAAGATCCATAGCACTACTCAAAAAAGAGCAGAGTACTTTCAATGTTCTGGTCAACATTTATTCCTTAACCAACACCATTGAAACAGATTACCTGGTCATTTATCTCAGAATATATTGGCTGTGAAGCTCTTTGGGATGTCTGAGGATATAAAAGGTGCTATATAAACACGAGTTCTTAATTTCTTTAAATTTGGGCTCACTTTCTCTCGCTCAATCAACACTTTGAAGCTAAGCTGGTTTACATTTTTAAAATGCAGACAGCCTTTGTTCTGGTGACTGCCAAATTCACAGACTACTTTTTGACTTGGGGTTGGGGAGGGGTAGGGGGAGGTGAAGAGAAAGAGAGCGAGAGAGAGAGACTGCCTGCCCTTAGAACTTTGTGCAGACAATATATTTTTCATGATTTAATTAAACCAGAATGGCTATTTCTCCAATATTGAATGCAGACAATGAAGAGAGGCCATTATCGGAAAATCAAAGGCAACAGGAGAGAAAGTAAGTCTGGAGAAGGTTAGCAGTGGTAGGGTAAAGTGAGTTGTTAGAGGAATTTGAAGACAAGGGTGAAGATTTTAAATTTAATGCATTAAGGAACAGGAAGCCAGTATAGGTCTTGAGGATGGGAGCGATGAGGGAACATGGTTTAATACAGGACAGGATATGAGCAACCGCAATTTGGACAGGTTGAAATTTATGGAGGATGGATGAAGGAGAGCATTGGATTAATCGAGTCTGGAGCTGATAAAGGCATAAATAAGGGTTTCAGTGGCAGAAAGATTAAGGTGGAAATGGACAGTATTGCAGATTTAGAAATAAGCAACGTGGTGTGACATTTATAGCATAGCCCAGAGTCAAATGTTTCATACAGTTTTGTTTAGTTGGGTGTGGTGGGAATAAAGGGAGCAGGAGGTGGGTCACATGGAAGAGATGTTTGGAGAAGCAAGAGAGAGATGGGGGAGAAACTGCAAAATGACAAGGGATCAGGGCTGGAGTGATTGGGAATCTGGGGAGAGGTCTGGGACAGACGGGGAAAGGAAGGAGAGGAAGCAACAGAGATAGTTGCTTGTATGGTCCGAATCTTAGACAAAAGAATCTATAACCTCCTCACATCTGGTATTGGAGGAAGGGTGGAGGGCAGGAGAAGGAGATTTGAGGAGTTGGTTAGTTGTGAAGAGGAGCCTGGGGTCGTACTTGCCCTCCAATTTAGATTACTGCCCTGGTAGATTACAACCAATGCACATTTAATTTTTAACATTTACTTTATAAATGGATTTTTTTATTTGTTCCTGGGATGTGGGCACTGCTGGCAAAGCCAGCATTTATTGCCCATCCCTAATTGCCCTTGAGAAGATGGCGGTGAGCCGCCTTCTTGAACCGCTGCAGTCCGTGTGGCGAAGGTACTCCCATAGTGCTGTTAGGGAGGGAGTTCCAGGATTTTGACCCAGCGACGATGAAGGATCAGCGATATATTTCCAAGTCAGGATTGTGTGTGACTTGATGGGGAACTTGGAGGTGGTGGTGTTCCCATGCGCCTGCTGCCCTTGTCCTTCTAGGTGGAAGAGGTCGCGAGTTTGGGAGGTGATGCTGAAGAAGCCTTGGCAAGTTGCTGCAGCGTATCTTGTAGATGGTACACACTGCAGTCTCGGTACGCCAGTGACGGAGGGAGTGAATGTTTAAGGTGGTGGATGGGGTGCCAATCAAGCGGGCTGCTTTGTCCTGGATGGTGTTGAGCTTCTTCAGTGTTGTTGGAGCTTGCAGGTGATAGTGTTCCCATGCTTCTGCTGCCCTTGTCCTTCTAGGTGGTGAAGGTCACGGGTCTGGGAGGTGCTGTCGAAGATTTGTGGACTACAGAGTGGGAATAAGATAATAATCAAATGATCTTGCGTCTGCGCACACTCGGAGGTCGAACTCCAAACCATCGTTAACACCTTCACCGAGGCGTACGAGAGCATGGGCCTTACACTAAACATCCGTAAGACAAAGGTCCTCTACCAACCTGCCCCTACCACACAGTACTGCCCCCCGATTAACAAAATCCATGACAAGGCCTTGGCCAACGTGGACCACTTTCCATACCTCGGGAGCCTACTGTCAACAAGGGCAGACGTCGATGACGAAGTCCAACACCGCCTTCAGTGTGCCAGTGCAGCCTTCGGTCACCTGAGGAAGAGAGTGTTTGAAGACCAGGACCTCAAACCCGGCACCAAGCTCATGGTCTACAGAGCAGTAGTAATACCCACCCTCCTGTATGCCTCAGAGACATGGACCATGTACAGCAGGCACCTCAAAGCATTGGAGAGGTACCACCAATGCTGCCTCCGCAAGATCCTGCAAATCCATTGGCAGGATAGGCGCACCAACGTCAGTGTTCTCGCTCAGGCCAACATGCCCAGCAACGAAGCTTTGACCACACTCGATCAGCTCCGATGGATGGGTCATATCGTCCGCATGCCCGATACGAGACTCCCAAAACAAGCGCTCTACTCGGAGCTCCGACACGGCAAGAGAGCCCCAGGTGGGCAGAGGAAACGCTTCAAGGACACCCTCAAAGCCTCCTTGAAAAAGTGCAACACTCCCACAGACACTTGGGAATCCCCGGCCCAAGACCGCACAAAGTGGAGGAGAAGCATCCGGGAAGGCGCCTAATACCTCGAGTCTCTTCACCGGGAGCAAGCGGAAGCCAAGCGCAAACAGTGGAAGGAGCGCATGTCAACCCAAGCACCCCACCCACCCGCCCCTTCAACCACCGTCTGCTCCACCTGTGACAGAGACTGCAGGTCCCGCATTGGACTCATCAGTCACCTGAGAACTCATTTTTAATGTGGAAGCAAGTCATCCTCGGTTCCGAGGGACTGCTTAAGAAAAAGAATCAAATTAGTTACAAGAAATTCAGTTTGTGAAGTTGGTGATATTGAAAAGTATAACAAAATTAGGAAAATTAAATTGAAAACTGAATTTTCATTTCAGGTAATATGTGCTATAATCTGTGTACTTAATCAAATCTATTATGTAAGCAATTACTGAAGGAGGGTTGCATTGTTGGAGGTGTTGATCTTTGGAATAAACATCAAACTAAGTCTCCATCTATCTGTTCCAGTAAATGTTAAACACCCCCTGGCACTATTCACAGAAGAGTTCTCAGAATGTCCTGCCACTATTTCTGCCTCAACCCATCCTTCAAGACAGAGGAACTGTTCATTCATCTCATTGTTATTTGTGGATCTGGATGTGCACACATTGGCTGTTTTCTTTGTTATAAAAGTTACTCCATTTCAAAGTAGTTCACTGTATGTAAAGTGCTCGGGAATGTTTATGAAAGGCATGATAAGATGAGACATAAATGCAAGTCTCTCTTTCACTTAACCCTTAGAATACAAATTGAATGGTAGCATTTCTTATTTGGTGCTTAAATGTCACATAAAAATGTCAATGTTTAGACGTTGGGGGTGGGGGGGGGGGGATGAATTTCCAAGGTTTTTTTTGCAGTTCTTCCACTGAGGTTAGGGCAGATGATCAGGTGAACCCTGTAGATGTTGGACCTGATTTTTAAGCATCAAATGTTTATGCTGTTTTTCTGGGGTTTGAAAAGCTTTTCCGCCAAAGTTATGGTGGATGATCGGGAGAACTATAGGAGAAATTCAGATCCTGAGTTTAGATTCGGCTTTGCAAATACTTGATTCTGTACCTCTGAAATTAAATTCATACCTGAAATCCAATTAAAATTAAATTCTCAATCTAAATGAACATTCTTTTCAAATGTCTTTTAAGTAACCAAAATGACTGTAACTCAATTAAATTAAGTGGATTTAAAGTTACTATATTTCCCAGTAACTGTTCCCTTTTGCTACACTTTCGGGAGTGGCATTTGTTATTCTAATGTTATTTAAAGGTTAAGCTAATAAACTGAGAATATAACAGAATTATTTCCCCGTAATGAGGTTAATTGGTTTAAATAGGACTAACTGCCACTTGTTAATTGAGATTCTGGCAGCAGGTTATAGCCATGATTTAGAAAGCAAATTTACAAAGTAGCATTACAGGAAACTCTTTGGTATCCGGCACCGACGGGACCGGCGTGGTGCCGGTTGATCGAAAGTTCCGGATAACAGAGAGTTATATCTACCGAGGCTATTTTTAACAAAGAAAAATAAAAAAATCAAGAAATGTGCAGTATACAGTATTTGGGTACTCACCTACAGAATGTTGTGTTAAATGGATGGTGGAAGATGCTTGATTAAGTACAGTACTGCCAGTTGAGAGTAATCCATAACTCTTTAATTACTTAACAGTAAGTGAGACTCCCGGCAGCGCGGGAGAATCAACTCCTGCTACTGCAGTGTTTCGGACTTCCGACAGCGCCAGGAGGCCGAGTAGTGGCACTTTTGAAAACTACCCCTACTGACTAAATCGGCGTTCTCGGACTCGGACTCGGGATCGGCAACATTGCCGGTTATTTGAGAGGAGTTTTCGGAGTACTCGGTGTTCGCGGAGACTCGGACTGCGACTCGGCAACATTGCCGGTTATTTGAGAGGAGTTTTCGGAGGATGATTTTTGCCGGTTAAGCGAGAATTCCGGATATTTGGGTGCCGGATAAACAAGAGTTTCCTGTAATTAGAAAAGCTTGCCACGTTGTTACCTGCCACATCTTAGAACATTGTTTTAAATAGTCGAGTTGACTGTCACCATATATGCTCTTAAACACAAGTTCTTACACAAAAGCAGGCCTATTACTACACTGATCATCATAAGAATCTAGGATTACAGGAGATTAGGTCCCTCAAGCCTGTTCCACCATTCAATTGGATAACGGTTGATCTGTACCTCAACTCCATTTACCTGTCTTTGTTCCAAAACCCTTGATAGCCTTACCTAACAAAAATCTATTGATCTCAGTCTTCAAAATTTCAATTGGCCCAGCATCCACTGCCTTTTAGGGAAAATATCTCCCATAGATAACAATGCCTGTTTATTTTGTCATTATCTTGGAATTGATTAGCTGCCCTTTAAAATCGATGTGCTCATTGTAAAGCTGAAATTACTCAGTACATTAAATGAGAATTTGTTACTTTTTCTCCTTTGTTTAATGACCAGGAATACAGAACTTTACTGTGCGAAGTTTCAGCAAAACTGGGTGCATAACTGAATGGTCGATCATCACGCACCTACAATAGTGATTACATTTCAAAAGTACTTCATTGGCTGTAAAGTGCTTTGGGACATCCTGAGTTCGTGAAAGAGTCCCTTAATAAGTTGCTAATTATGCTCATAATCAGTTCAAACCTGTTACGCTGACTAATGCTGCTGTGTATTCTGCACACATCTAATGCTTTTTGCTCTAATTATACTTCCATACAGGTTGAGCGCCCAAAATCCAGAGTTCCGGAATCCGGAATGTTCCGGAATCCGGACTCCGGGATGATTGGTGGCAGGGTCGTCCAGAATCCGTAAAATGTTCCAGAATCCGGACACCCTGTTTCCGCTGCCAGCCGGGCCCAGGCATTTCCGGACTCGGAACATGTTTCTGATGTCCGAAGTCCGGAAATGCCCGAGCCCAGGTTGTGATATTTCCGTACTTCAGACATCAGAAACACATTCCGAAGTCCAGAAAAACACGAAAACCGGCTCGGCCTCGGTCCCAAGGTTGCCGGATTCGGGACGTTTAACCTGTACTGCTACTCGAGCCAATGTATCCAAGAGGCCCTGCGTTGATTCATTTTTATACATTAGAAAATTGTAGCCTTTGTTGAAATAATTATTTGTGGGAGCGCTCATAGCTCTCCTTTGTATGACTTAGCCTGCCGTATGGCCAGCTGCAAGATCTATATGTACTGATGGATAGAGCATGCCAGTAATTTTTGAAAATTGTTTTCGGTTTCATCCACACATGCTTCTGAAATTAAATTCAGGTTTGAAATACAATTAAAATTAAATTCTCAATCCGAAATAAATATATTTTTTCAAATATGTTTCATGTACCCAAAATGACTATAACACAAGGCTTCACTTTATAATTCAGGTTCTAAAGTTGTTATATTTCCCAGTAATAATTCCTTTTGCTATAGTTTCTAGAATGGCACTTATTATTCTAATCTTACACTGTCACCAATGCCAAATCTAATTGAGTAACCATATTGTGCAATATTGTATATATAATGATGATATTTGTGAATTTATTTTCAGTTTGCATTATAAGAGAGAAAGAGAGAAAGGGAGAAAAAAATTGATTGCATTTATAATAACGCCTTTCAAAGCACTTTACAACCAATGAAGTACTTTTGAAATGTAATCACTCTTGTAATGTAGAAAACACGACAGCCAATTTGCATACAGTAAGGTCCCACAAACAGCAATGAGATAAATGACCAGATATTCTGTTTTAGTGATGTTGGTTGAAGGATAAAGATTATGGGGTGTTTAAAATTACCAAAATTAGTTTCCAATAATTGACGAGTCTGGAATGAGGAGATGTTGATATAAGGTTCAATGTAAGAGATTTAGGACAGAGAGCAGAAGAAACTTTTTCACAAAGCAGATTATGAGGCTGGTGTTAATGATTGTAGCAAAGACCATGTCAACATTTAAGAATAGGTCAGATAGATGGTTGAAGAAAAGGGGATTAAAGGGATATGGTAACAGCACAAGCAAATGGGTTAGACTACTGCTTATGAGAACCATAAACACCAACACGACTGGTTGGGCCAAATGGCTTGTTTGTGTGTTGTAATTTCTATGTAATTCCTAGGAGGAATCTTAGGATAGTGGGCAAAGGTTAGTGACTGCTTCATTAATACTAATACAAAATGACTACACTTCAATATACACTTTGTGTGAGCGATTTATAATGATGTCTGTATTTTTCCTGTATTTTTGTCCCATTAAAATTCAGAGCTTTCCACAGTCATATAAATGTCTGATTGCCTGGAAGGAACATTTTATTGGCTGTAATTTCAAACTGTTTCAAAGCTTAAATGGACAACGGATGTGTTAAGAGATTCAACAGTTTTATGACACTGTGCTGGTGAATTTAACACAAAGCAGCATCTTCTCTCACAGAGGTAACACGTGGGGGCCAGTGAGGGTTTTATACACATAAATAACATCATTTCTCAACATGCGGAGCAAACCTGAGAACTTCTTGTTTCAGGTTATTTTAATCATAGCTGTGGATCAGTGTATTAGAAACTTCAATAGTAGGATTATTCATCTACTTTAATGTACATGTACTGAATTATTTGCCAAACCCCTTCAGTAGATGCAACTTTTCACATTAATCCTTCAAAATTGGTTATTCATGTGACAATGTGCTAATCTGCTAATGTATAAGCTGTATTTTACTATTGAAATCTGACAATGATGGGGATAATAGGATTCTACAAGTAGTCTCAGCTAGATCTTCAAGACAATAAAAATGGGATTCCTTACAGGACATGGTATTCCATATCAGTGTAATGTAAACCCAATTAACATTTATTTTGTTCATCAAAGTACTACTTGATGAATTGATAAGTTATTCCCATCATGGTTCAAATTAAAATTGGTTTCATCTTTGTGACATACTTTTTAAAACTAATACATTCTTTCCTGCAACTAACGTTTTACAGCCACCCTGTATATCCTGTTGCTATGCTGTACTTGTCATTGTTGTACCACCAGTATTTCTATAGCAATGTGAACAAAGGCTGTGCAGCTATACTGTCTGTTCATACTACTATGGAGTGGGGATGGCTGAGCTCTGCCCATGTATTGTGTGGTATTGTTGGGCTCCTGTGTGCTGGGTGAATTTTTAACTGACTGAGTCAGCTTTTTTCATTTGGTAGAAAATATAGTGGGACCTAAGCTTGCAGAAAAGAAAAGAGATGGGGAACATTGAAAGAGATGGAGAACATTGAAGAGAGTTATATTCTTGCCAGTATGTTGATTCAGGTTGACAACATTATACTGCACTTTTGATTATGGTGTTGCAAAAATCTCAGTAATACACCAAGAAAAAAAGCAGTACAACTGCAGTTTAAGGGGCACTTTAAATGTTAAGGTGGCTTGAGCAGTCTGTGATGCTGTTCTGGTTGTGGTTTTACTGGATATTTGTTCTTTACTTTATGAGAAGATTTCCAAAGTTAGCCATTTTTAACTGGCTGTTGGAGTGTGTGAGGTTTCTAGGAAAAACATTCTAGGTGCCTGCTTCATTCACAATTCTTATGGCTTATTGCAATGTGCTCCCAGATCAATGATTTCCATTACTAAGCAAGTTTAACTTGTGTCACATTTTGCCTGTGCCTGTTGACCTTGCTGCCAACACCTCATGCATAGTTGTCACCCCCACCAGCCTTGCTCCCAGTCTTGTTGCAGTCGGTTTCACTAAATAGATCTTCCTGGGCTGCAGTTTAGATTTGGAGTGAGGGTTAGAATTGGGGTTAGGCTTAGATTTGACTTCCATTAGAAATCCATTTTGGCACAGAGCCCTCTACAGGGGATCTGGGACATATGTGAACAGGACAAGCAACTGTGTATCTCATTAACCAATCAGATTGAAGAATCCTTACTGAGCAGTGCAGAGTCTGAACCAGGAAATGTCAGTTAGAATAGTTAATTCAATGTCAAATCATGTACAGAAAGCAAAATAAAAGAGGGAAAGAAAGATGGGATTAAGAGAGAGAGATAAAAGAGACAGAAAGAAAAAGTTACAAAAGTATTGAATTTTTAGTATTTTTTATAATCTCCAACAATAATTAAAATCTGAAGGAATGAGACTCCACAATTGTAAAAGTTAATTTTCAGTGCTAGAAAGGTTGTTTGGTAGCAATTAAGACTTAAGAATTAAGACGCCATTAAAAATTTATTTAGACTGGAATGGACAAACCCTAACTTTTTCCAGCAAGGTTAGTGGGTATCTATCACGTAAACACCGCAACTTCACGCCCTTCCAGGTGTTTCAATGCCGAGTCTCTCGGTGAGATACTGTTATAGTGAAGCTACTGGAGGAGCAGAGCAACTCGGAGAGCAACTTCCCGATTTCCTTGTTTAACTGTGCATGTGTGGTTGACGGAAGTTGCTGTCCCATAACGGTGAGCACTGTTAGCCTCACTGTTATTTCTACCAGAAAATCCGGGCCATTGTCTTAAGTGAGGGAGAAATCTGTTATGGGGGCCAATGTATTTTGTAAAACGAGTCTTGATGCCAAGCTGCCAATCTTGCTGATATTGTTGCCTGCAGTCACTGGTTGCAGGGATGGGATCAAAAGTTGTGGGCAGGGCTAACCTTTACGAGGAGTACATAAGCAGCAGGGTGGTGACTGAGGCTTTTTAAGTTCAACTTTAACCACTTACCAGAATCGGTGCTTTTATCATGAGTCTTGTTTACCTTTTCCCTCCAGAGACTCCAAGACAAACTGCCCATTACTCTTTCCTCTGCAGCATTATGGGGGGAAAATTCGGTATCGACCA
The DNA here is from genome assembly GCA_030390025.1 of Squalus acanthias. Taxonomy (NCBI): domain Eukaryota; kingdom Metazoa; phylum Chordata; class Chondrichthyes; order Squaliformes; family Squalidae; genus Squalus; species Squalus acanthias. The sequence goes on along the minus strand of CM059428.1, from coordinate 95,272,676 downwards.
TTTTGGGGTGCTAACATCACCTGGGCGCTAATTAGCACTGGCGACTGCAAAATTGAGTATTAGCGCCCCAAGAGGGAAGTGGAGTGCTAAATCAAGCACTACACACTTTTCTTAGGGCGCTAATGTCGGCGAGCGGGGCGCTACCTTCAGAGCACTAATCAAGTTCTGGCGCTGTCAATTAGAAAGTCGTCAGACAGACTGACGCCTTCCAGTTCTTAAAGGGGAGGTTTAATCATGCTGCACAGCCTCACTCAGATTATTGCTGCTTGTGAACTGGGCCTGCAAGAAGCTGCAAACCTTCACTCAAAGAAGTAATGGCTGATCAGAGGCCCAGAGAGAGAGCTCGCCAGTTTAGCGACCACGCTTTGGAGGTTCTGGTCACGGCCGTGGAACGCCGACGGGCAGTGCTCTTTCCGGACACTGGCAGGAGGCCATTGCCACAGGCCTTTAGGAGGGTGTGGAGGGAGAACGCCCAGGAGGTGTCGGCCAGAAGTGTGGTCCACAGAATTCTCACCGTGTGCCAGAAGAAATTCAACGACCTCACTCGGGTTGTCAGGGTGAGTACATGCTTCAAAAACCTCTACATGCCTCCATCTCAACCTCACTCTGTGCACAGACTGTATAAACCGCCACATCCCCAACACTCACCCACCAACTATGCCCACCTACTAAAAGTCATATCCACATCTCATGCTTTGCATACATTAACAGCTATTCAACTATGGTAGGCACATCTGCCAAACACATAGCTGCACACTCACTCACACGGTTTCCTTTCTCTTGGAGGCCAAGCTTGCTCACAACAGGAGGGAGCAGCTATGAATGGGAGGAGGTGAGGCGGACCTGCAGCCCCTTGCAGACCTGGAGGAGCAAGTGGTCCGCATCATTGCCGCCCATGTCATGGGCAATGTGGCCGTCGGAGACGTCGACCCCCTTGGGGACAACAACGGTATGTTCATCACCTCTCCCTCTTCTCTCATACCACTTCCCCCTCATACCGCAAGCCTTTCCCACTTTCCATCTAAGTATACTGTCTTCATTCCTTGCTCACTTCCTGCCCCACTCCCCTGACCTTAACCCCACTCTTGTGCCTTTATGCTTTCAGATAATCAGCCACCAGCTGACCAGCCTGTCCCTCAGCCTCCCAGTGGCAGCGACACAGGAGAGGAGGAGGAAGAACAAGCCAGAGCCTCACTGCCTGTGTCTCCCGAAGGCGCTAGGTCCGATAATGGAGCAACGCGCTCGCTGGAGGGAAGCCTACTGGATGGGTCTGATGTGGGTGAAGCTCCGGGACCCAAAGGGCTGCAGCAACGCCATGAGGAAAGGGAAGCTCGGGGGCCATCTCCCCGGAGGATGAGTTCGTGCGCGAGTACTGCTGCACAGGACTCTGATGAGGACGTCGATATGGAGGTGATGACCAGACAGGCGATGGGCATGCACACCGAGCTCATGGGTGCAATGGCAAAGGTACCTGAGGGCATGGATGCACTGGCTAGGAGCGTGGAGGAGTCCGCCTCCAGCATTGCACTCAGCTCTGCTCACACCATCAAGCCCATCCATGGCAGTTTGCAAAGGATGGTCGACTCGCAGAGAGACCGTGGGGACCCAGACCTCATGCTGCATGTCATGGGTGAGGTGGCAGCAGTTATTGTAGCACAGGCCGAAGTAACACAACGGCTTAGTGCTGTAATGGAGTCAGTGGTTGCTGGCATCCAATCTCAGACTGCTCTCATGCAGTCTCAGATTGATGCCACGCAAGCGCTGACTGGTGCCATCGTCGCTGGGTCACACACTGTCCACCGGGGACCTGACGGTGCCGCAGCAGGCCAGCAATCTGTGCTCGAACAGATTGCTCCGGATGCTGTGGTTCTGCCCTGTGGGAGTGGCAGTGTGTTGGTCGAGCAGGAAGGTGCTGTCCTCTCTCAGGATGACAGCATTCCTGCTCCCACCACTGCCACTCCGCCAGTGCACTTGTTGCAGCCTGTAACCCAGCCATCCCAGACTGCTGCCGCCGATGCTGAGGTGGTGCAGTCTGCAGCCGGGCCTTCCAGGCCCAGAGCTGGTTGAGGGTGTCCTGCAAGGCCATCTGCAGTCTCTGGCTCCCAGACTCAGCAGCCTTCCACAAGCCTTGCTGCAGCCACTGGGGCCACTTTATGGAGGAGCAGTAGAGTTGGGAGGGGGGAACCCAAAGGGGAGGGAAATCATTGAAGAAGGGGGAGTAAAGAATACTTTAGTAGCAAATGGGGGTAGTGTGTGTTAATAAATTGATGTGTTTGTAAATATATTGTTGTGTTTGTGAACAAATAGTTATGCTTGTAAATTAATATTTGTGTTTGGTAACAAATAGTTCAGTTTGATAAGAAAGAGTTGTGTTTGTTGATAAATGGTTGTGTTTGTTTATGAATAAGAGAGTTGTGTTCGATAATAAATTGTTAATTTGACATTGCACATTTTGTGATGTTTCTCATTTGACCTTTTCCCGGTGATAGGGGCTGCGAGCTGAATGTAATGATGTGGTTGTGCTGCGCAAACCCCATGTGCTATCTCATTCATTGGAAGCGCTTTCTAATGAGGTGCTCACGCACGGCCCTTGCAGAAGCAACATTGAGTGCCTCCCTCCTCCGTTGCTGCTGCTCCTCCTCCTCTTCATCCTCCTCCTCTCCCTCTTCCTCCTCCTGAGATGGACCTCTCATACCTAGTGGCAATGGCTGGGCCCTCAGAATGGCCAGGTTGTGCAGCATGCAGCACACAATGATGAAAAGGGAGACTCGATCAGGTGTCCTCCAGAGCGGTCAAGGCAGCGGAACCGTTCCTTTAGCACCCCGATAGTCTGTTCGATCAGGTTCCTGGTGGCGCTAAGGCTGTCATTGTATGTGTGCTGAGCAGGAGCGTTGGGGTTGCAGAGGGGTGTCATCAGCCAGGTGGTGAGTGGATAACCCTTGTATCCGAGCAGCCAGCCGCAAGCTCCATGTGATGGGTGGAACAGTGCTGGGACTCCGGTCTCACGCAGCATGAATGCATCATGGCTGCTGGCAGGATAGTGGGCATTGACGGTGAGGATGAGCTGTCTGTGGTCGCTGAATGTTCAGAGAGTGGTAGCCTTTGCGGTTACGGAAAACCCCTGCATTGTGAAGAGGTGCCCGCAATGCCACGTGGGTGCAGTCAATGGTGCCCTGAACCATGGGAAAGCCCGCTATCCTTGCAAAGCCACATGAGCGTTCATCCTGCTTCTCTCTGGTGATGGGGAATGAGATGTACTCCCTTCTCCTTCTGTAGAGAGCATCTGTAACCTCCCAGATGCAGCAATGGATGGTGAACTGCAAAATCTTTGCGATATCCCCTGTTGAAGCCTGGAAGGAGCTGCTGGCGTAGAAATTGAGAGCGACTGACCTTAACTGCCACTGAGAGAGACATCCTGGTCCTGAGCTGAGGCTGGAGATCTGGCTGCAGGAGGTGGCAGAACTCTGTGACCACCTCCTTGCTGAAGCAGAGCCTTCTAAGGCACCCCAATAGTTACAGTTTGCCAACCTGAAAATGACTCATTTTTCCCGACTCTCTGTTTTCTGTTGGTTAGCCAATCCTCTATCCATGCTAATATATTACCCCCAACCCCGTGAGCTCTTATCTTGTGCAGTAACCTTTTATGTGGCACCTTATCGAATGCCTTCTGGAAATCCAAATACACTACATCTACTGGTTCCCCTTTATCCACCCTGCTCGTTACATCCTCAAAGAACTCTAGTAAATTTGTCAAACACCTGGGTGTCCTTGTACATGAATCACTGAAAGTTAACATGCTGGTACAGCAAGCAATTAGGAAAGCAAATGGTATGTTGGCCTTTATTACAGAGAATTTGAGTGTAAGAGTAAAGACGTCTTACTGCAATTATATAGGGTCCTGGTGAGACCACACCTGGAGTACTGTGCACAGTTTTGGTCTCCTTACCTAAGGAAGGATATACTTGCCATAGAGGGAGTGCAACGAAGGCTCTCCAGACTGGTTCCTGGGATGGGGGAGTGTCCTATGAGGAGAGATTGAGTAGACTAGGCCTATATTCGCTAGAATTTAGAGGAATGAGAGGTGATCTCATTCAAACATAGGGTAGATGCAGGGAGGATGTTTCCCCTGGCTGGGGAGTCTAGAACCAGGGGTCACAGTCTCAGAATAAAGGGGTTGGCCATTTTGGACTGAGATGAGGAGAAATTTCTTTACTCAGAGGGTGGTGAATCTTTGGAATTCTCTACCCCAGAGGGCTGTGGAGGCTCAGTCGTTGAGTATATTCAAGACAGAGATCGATAGATTTTTGAATATTAAGGGAATCAAGGGATATGGGGATAGTTCAGGAAAGTGGAGATGAGGTAGAAGATCAGCCATGATTTTTTTTAAATTCGCTTATGGGATCTGGGCGTCGCTGGCAAGGCCAGCATTTATTGCCCATCCCTAGTTGCCCTTGAGAAGGTGGTGGTGAACGGCCTTCTTGAACCGCTGCAGTCCATGTGGTGATGGTACTACCACAGTGCTGTTAGGTAGGGAGTTCCAGGATTTTGACCCAGTGATGATGAAGGATCGGCGATATACTTCTAAGTCAGGATGGTGTGTGACTTGGAGGTGGTGGTGTTCCCATGTGCCTGCTGCCCTTGTCCTTCTAGGTGGAAGAGGCGGGTTTAGGAGGTGCTGCCGAAGAAGCCTTGGTGAGTTGCTGCAGTGCATCTTGTAGATGATACACACTGCAGCCACGGCACGCCGGTGGTGGAGGGAGTGAATGCTTAAGGTGGTGGATGGGGTGCCAATCAAATGGGCTGCTTTGTCCTGGATGGTGTCGAGCTTCTTGAGTGTTGTTGAAGCTGCACTCATCCAGGCAAGTGGAGAGTATTCCATCACACTCCTGACTTGTGCCTTGTAGATGGTGGAAAGGCTTTGGGGAGCCAGGAGGTGAGACACTCGCCGCAGAATACCTAGCCTCTGACCTGCTCTTGTTGCCACAGTATTTATGTGGCTCATCTAGATAAGTTTCTGGTCAATGATGACCCCCCAGGATGTGGATGGTGGGGGATTCGGCGATGGTAATGCCGTTGAATTTCAAGGGGAGGTGGTTAGACTCTCACTTGCTGAATGGCAGAGCAGGCTCGAAGGGCCAAATGGCCTATTCCTGCTCCTATTTCTTATCTTTGTTGATTTAACTTCCTATTAAGGATGAGTATTTTAACAGGACTAAAATGCAAAATCATACATTTTTGGTTTCACAGCAGTGTGTAATTACCATGCATTTATTATCCAAATAGTTTGAGAATCTCCAGAGTAGCCAATCCTGCTGGTAGAATGTAAACACTTGCTACTTTTGCCTTTTTTTTCACAGCCAACTAATATTTTGTACAGACCATGTACCAGCAAATAACAATCCACACTCAGCTTGTCTCAGTTTAAATGGACAAATGGCTGCTTTTCTCCCTACAATCCAGTGTGAAATGTTCTGGGAATTAGATACTGCTGGTATTTAAGCACCTGGTCATAAAAAGAACTCCATCTCACCCACACTCAGCACCAGAAATACAAGGACTCAGTAAATAGTTTCAAGAGGAGTGATCTTCTGTAGCACCACTGATGTCAACTAGTAACAACAAACTTTACAGAATGTTGAAGCTGTATTAAAAAATGTGCAAGTGATTTTAATTCATCAAGTCTAGGATGTGGTAACATAAACCACTGCCGTCTTAAATGCTCACCAATTATTTTACCAAGTCCCTTCAGCGTATTTTCAGAAACCTTAGATCTATTTGTAAATCATTGATAATGTTGCAATAAAATCACCTTGGACAAAAATGTTATAACCAATAATCATGTGTTTTCTTTTAACTTTCTAATTGTGTGTATTTGTTTAATATCCATTACTTATTTGTGCTGTTTTGCCGAGATACTAATCGTGGAGACACAAGCACACCTGAAGCATTCGGGTTTTCTTCCAGCTTACGCATTGTTCTGCGAAGTGCGATTCTTTCAGGATAACGGGTTAGTTGTGAAGTTTTAATGTGTAAAAAAAAAAATCAGAAAATATTGGGTTAAAACCTGTATTACCGAACTCTAGAAACCTTGGCGTCCACAAGTGCTTGGCACTGCTCCTGCATTATTCATCGAGCTCCCTCTTCCCCGTCAGTTTCCCCAAACCGACTTGGAGTCACTGCAAACAACCAATCGGAGTGTGTGGGAGACTGCGGGGGGTGGCAGGCGCTGGCCTGAGCCTTCAAGGGAGAAGCCAGAGGCACTCGGTGAACTTTCAGCTCACATCAGCTGCCCAGCAGCCAAGACAAAATGAATGTCCAGACGACACGGTTCGGTGCGGTTTCGGTCACTTTGCAATGTTTGGTCTTGCTGCTGCTGCTGCTGTTGGGGCTTTGCGAAGCTCGCTCGAAAGCATCACGTGGAGTGGTTGTTCCTTTTGTTTTCGATCCCAAAGCGAAGTGCGATCCTCCCTGTCAACATGTGGGGTTGTGTATCAGGAACAACACCTGCTTCTGTTCCAAAGGATACGAGGGCGATCTCTGCCAGTATGGTAAATACACACTTGATTTTATACAGCGCTGTACTTCAGAATTACAGGAAAAGCGCGGGTCAATTTCAGATCAATTTCACAGTTTACTTTTAATTCGATACTTATCGCCACCTATTCCTTTTTGGGAGGTAGATTCGTCAATATAGGAAGGAACTTTAAAAATATTTAAAAAAATTAAAAGTAAGAATCTCTAAAACTTATTGGAGACGATATTGTAATCGAACGTTAAAGAGATCAAGTAATCATGTTTCCGACAAAACCTTTGGGTTCAGCATCAATAAAAGACAGACCTAACATAGATCTATAAACACTTGTGTGGTTGGCACGACCCGTTTCACTGGGAGGGCTTTGTGCGGATAAACCAAGTTCCGGTGGTCGGTCAGATAATTTCATTTTGTGTGAATGAAGGAAGAGTCAGTAAAAAAGTTGGAGTCGGAGTTAAGCGACGTTCGATAAAACTGATCCGTTCACGCCAGGATGGTAGCTTGGTGCTTTATGGACTGGATATTATTCTGAAACCAGCCATACATGTATAGGAAATTGTCAGACACGTTTTCCCCCATAACTGAGAACATTTTCATTGCAAAGCTGAAGAACTGAATGTTGTGTTCGGAAGCTTGAATACAGCTCCTTTTTGATTCTTATTTTGTGGAATCTTGCTGTGCCCAAATTGGCTGCCGTAATTTCTACATTGCAACAGTGACTACACTCCAAAAATACTTAATTGGCTGTAAAGCGCTTTGGGACGTCCTGAGGTCGTAAAAGGTGCTATATAAATCCAAGCCTTTCTTTGATAACCGAATGGCTTTTAAATGTCGCATTCTGCTTACTATGCCTGTACTTAGAGGGAAACACACACTCACGCCTAATTCAATGTGATTCTAGTAACTTGTTATCCGAAGTGCAAGAACGGCGGAGAGTGTCTCCGTCCTGGGAAGTGCCGATGTCCACCTGGATTTGGAGGAAGATATTGCCACAAAGGTACATGTAGTATTAGAAAGAAATTCAACTCATTATTACGAAGAGAAACTGTAAACCGGCTAGTTTTGTTGTTAGTCATTTCTTCATTTGTTTACAGGACACAGCTCTTCCCGCACTTTACAAATTAGCTTCGTTGTTTGTAAAGTACTCTGAATAATTCGCGCGGAGTTATTTTGAAAACAGCAGATTTCTTTGGGGTTGCTCAATGCTGCTTGTCTGTATCTAGTTTGTCTGGGGATTCCCGTCTTTGAAATTCAAAGATCTCGAATCAGACTTTGTTAATGACTCAGCCACAATTTTGACCAAATCATCGGCCACAAAAGCTTGTCTGAAGTTTGGACAGCAATTTACGAAGTTAGACTTTTGTAAATTTGCAGAATATTTGCCTGTGATTATGATGAAACCTGGGCCATAATTGGGGTTAACAGAAGGATTTGCCACCTGCTGGTTTTTGAAGGGTATCTTCATGAACCAAAAAGTGGCCATTCCTGTTCCACACTTAACTATTTCCCTAATTTACCTGCTCCGATTCTTATGCTCCTAGCGCTGAGTATAAAACGAAAATAACTTGAATGCTTTGGCCAGTACGCTTGCTGGCCCGCTGCAGATGTTTGGAGTTGAATGCACTTTTCCCCACATCATTTTGGTTTAAATTTAGCAATCTGGGAGCAGACCCCGCTCGGAGCCGGTCTTGAGTTCTACTCATTTGTTACAGGTTGGATGAAATCTACATTGGCCCTGGACTACCGCTTGCCATGGATTTCATCAGAGCCAGCCAGCAATAACCCGTTCAACTCATTTATACTTGTAAACCGGAGTTGTATTTTCAGCAGATTGAACAATCAGTTCCACCAGTGTCGTCTTAACTACCAGTACCTAAAGGGCATGTAGTAAAACATTTCCTCAATGCTACTCATCGCCATCCATATACACAAGTGGAAGTTTTCTCTTTATTAATCTTTCAAAGTTAGGCCAGCTAATTATTCACCAGCTATTGTTTGCTGAATCTTCCTGTTCTAAATAATACTTTGCAGGGAATCAAATCAGAGAGATACCAATGTCACCATGAACTATCCATCAATAATCGCATGTTGTTCAATTCAAAGAGCAATTTCCAGTTCCACTTTCAGTGCATCACAAGACGGTTATGGATGAGAGAAGTCAATTGGTCAACTACAAAGTGCAAAAACAATAGGGCAGTAATAGTAGGGGATTTTAACTACCCCAACATTAACTGGGATAAAATTAGTGTGAAGGGTATAGAAGGTGCGGAATTCCTAAAATGCATCCAGGAGAACTTTTTTAGCCAGTATGTAGCAAGCCCAACAAGGGAGGGGGCGGTTCTGGACTTAGTTTTAGGGAGTGAAGCTGGGCAGGTAGAAGGCGTATCAGTGGGGGAGCATTTTGGTGCTAGTGACCATAATTCTGTTAGATTTAAGGTAGTTATGGAAAAGGACAAGGATAGACCAGGAATCAAAATTCTAAATTGGGGAAAAGCAAATTTTGCTAAGCTCAGAGGGGATTTAGCCATAGTGGACTGGAAACAGCTACTTGAAGGTAAATCAGTGTCCGAGCAGTGGGAGGCATTCAAGGAGGAGATCCGGAGGGTTCAGACCAAACATGTGCCCGTAAAGAAAAAAGGTGGGACTACCAAATCTAGAGCCCCCTGGATGTCTAGGGACATACAGGGTAGGATAAAGAAAAAAAGGGAGGCATATGACAGATACCAAGGGCTAAATACTCCAGAATCTTTAGAGGAGTACAGAAAGTGCAGGGGTGCAATTAAAAATTACATTAGGAAAGCAAAGAGAGAGCATGAAAAATTCTTGGCAAGTAAAATCAAGGAAAACCCAAAGATGTTTTATAAATATATTAAGAGTAAGAGGATAACTAAAGAAAGGGTAGGGCCTATTCAAGATCATGAGGGTAATCTGTGTGTGGAGGCGGGAGACGTCGGTAGGGTTCTTAATGAATACTTTGCATCTGTTTTCACAAAGGAGAGGGGCGAAGCAGACATTGCTATCGGGGGGGAGGAGTGTGAAATATTAGATGAAATAAACATAGTGAGAGAGGAAGTATTAAGGAGTTTAGCAGCTTTAAAAGTGGATAAATCCCCAGGCCCGGATGAAATGTATCCCAGGCTGTTAAGCGAAGCAAAAGAGGAAATAGCAGAGGCCCTGACCATCATTTTTCAATCCTCTCTGGCCTCAGGAGTGGTGCTGGAGGACTGCTAATGTGGTACCCTTGTTTAAAAAGGGAGAAAAGGATAGACCGAGTAATTACAGGCCAGTCAGCCTAACCTCGGTGGTGTGAAAATTATTGGAAAGAATTCTGAAGGACAGGGTAAATCTTCATTTAGAAAGACACGGATTAATCAAGGATAGTCAGCACGGATTTGTTAAGGGAAGATCGTGTCTGACAAACTTGATTGCATTTTTTGAGGAGGTAACAAGGAGGGTAGCTGAGGGTAGTGCGTTTGATGTAGTGTATATGGACTTTAGCAAGGCTTTTGATAAGGTTCCACATGGCAGACTGGTCACGAAGTTAAAAGCCCATGGGATCCAGGACAAAGTGTCAAGTTGGATTCAAAACTGGCTCGGAGGCAGGAAGCAGAGGGTAATGGTTGATGGGTGTTTTTGTGACTGGAAGGCTGTTTCCAGTGGTGTTTCGCAGGGCTCAGTACCAGGTCCCTTGCTTTTTGTGGTATATATCAACGATCTTGACTTGAATATAGGGGGTATGATTAAGAAGTTTGCAGATGATACTAAAATCGGCTGTGTGGTTGATACTGAAGAAGGAAGCTGTAGACTGCAGGAAAATATCAATAAATTAGTCAGGTGGGCAGAACAGTGGCAAATGGAATTCAATCTGGAGAAGTGTGAGGTAATGCATTTGAGGAGGGCTAACAAGGAAAGGGAATACACATTAAATGGTTGGACACTGAGTAGTGTAGAGGAACAAAGGGACCTTGGAGTGCATGTCCACAGATCCCTGAAGGTAGCAGGCCAAGTAGATAAGGTGGTTAAGAAGGCATACGGAAGGCTTGCCTTTATTAGCCGTGGCATAAAATACAAGAGCAGGGGGGTTATGCTTCAGCTCTACAAAACACTAGTTAGGCCTCAGCTAGAGTACTGCATGCAGTTCTGGTCACCACATTACAGGAAAGATGCGATTGCACTAGAGAGGGTACAGAGGAGATTTACAAGGATGTTGCCGGGAGTAGAGAATCTTAGCTATGAGGAAAGACTGGATAGGCTGGGTCTGTTTTCCTTGGAACAGAGGAGGCCGAGGGGAGACCTTATTGAGGTAGATAAAGTGGATAGAAAGGACCTATTTCCCTTAGCAGAGGGGTCAAAAACCAGGGGGCACAGATTTAAAGTAATTGGTGGAAGGTTTAGAGGGGATTTGAGGTGAAATTTCTTCACCCAGAGGGTTGTGGGGTCTGGAACTCACTGCCTGAAAGGGTGGTAGAGGCAGGAACCCTAACCACATTTAAAAAGTACTTGGATGTGCACTTGGGATGCTGTAACCTGCAGGGCTACAGACCAAGAGCTGGGAAGTGGGATTAGGCTGGATATGATGGGCCGAAATGGCCTCCTTCCGTGCTGTAACTTTCTATGATTCTATGATTTATCCATCCAGCAAGATCCTATAGACCCAACTCCCCTTACAACAACTTGTATTTATATAGCACCGTTAACATAGTAAAACGTCCCAAGACACTTCACAGGTGCGTTATCAAACAAAATTTGACACCGAGCCACATAAGGAGATATTAGGGCAGGTTGCCAAAAGCATGGTCAAAGAGGTAGGTTTTAAGGAGCATCTTAAAGGAGGAAAGAGAGGTAGAGAGGTTTAGGGAAAGATTTCCAGAGCTTAGGGACTTGACAGCTGAAGGCACGGCCACCACTGGTGGAGCGATTAAAATCGGGGATGCTCAAGAGGTCAGAATTAGAGGAGCACAGATATCTCAAAGGGTTGTGGGACTGGAAGAGATTACAGAGATAGGGAGGGGCAAGGCCATGGAGGGTTTTGAAAACAAGGATTAGAATTTTAAAATTGAGGCGTTGCCGGACCGGGAGCCAATGTAAGTCAGCGAGCACAGGGGTGATGAGGGGACAGGACTTGGTGCGAGTTAGGACACGGGCAGCAGAGTTCTGGATCACCTCAAGGTTACGGAGGGTAGAATGTGGGAGGCTGACCAGGAGTGCGTTGGAATAGTCAATTCTAGAGGCAACAAAGGCATGGATGAGGGTTTCAGCAGCAGATGAGCTGAGGCAGAGGCGGAGTTCAGCGATGTTCCGCATGTGGAAATAGGCGGTCTTAGTGATGGTGCGGATATGTGGTCGGAAGCTCATCATGGGGTCAAATATGACACCAAGGTTGCGGACAGTCTCATTGAGCCTCAGACAGTTGCCAGGGAGAGGGATGGAGTCGGTGGTTAGGGAACAGAGTTTGTGGTGGGGACCGAAGACAATACCATTGCAGCATCCAATTGCTTCTTAAATGCTTCTAGTGTTTTCATCTGCACTGCTGTATCTGGAAGTCTATTTCATATATTGATCATTTTCTGTGTGTAGAATTTCTTTATCAGTTCTAAAAAAATGTTTTTATTACTTTGAACCTGTGTTCCCTTGCCCTACTGTGAAGTACGGCAAGGCAATGTGAAGTAATATTCTGAATTTACTTTTTCCATTCCCTTAACTAACTATTATACCTCAAAGATGAACTCTCACTTGCCTCCTTTCCAGGCTGAAAAGCTGAATTTCTCCAGTTGTTCCTCATAACTCAGACTCCTGAGACTCAGCCTGGTGGCTCTTCTCCGCACTGCCTCCAATTCTTTAATGTCTCTCTTGTTTCTCAGCAACTAGAAATGGATGTAATATTCTAGGTGTAGTCTGAAGAGCACTACACAGTTTGATTAGTACTTCTCTGACATTTTACTGCTTTGGCTATGAGGTTCAACATGCTAAAAGCTCTGTTGGTTGTTGCTTTGGATTGGTTGGACCTGTTTAGCATTGAGTCTACTAAGACGCCAAGGTTTCTTCCAGCTTCATCCTTAACTATTTCAACACCATTCATGGAGTACTTACTTACCCTTTCTATATGCAGTACTTTGCACTTGTTCATATTAAATGTCATCTGTCCTTGTTCTGCCTGAATCCCGTTTTGTTCAATTCTTCTGAGCTGCTTCCTTTGATTCCAGTGTCCTGCCCAGTTCTCGTGTGCACCTTTTCTGTCGATGTTTTGCTTTAGACAACCTTACCTTTACACCATGTCTGCCATGGGCCTCTACTTTCTTTACTTATTTGTTGTTGGGATGTGGGCGACACTGGCATGGCCACATTTATTCCCAGTTGTCCTGACAAGGTGGTGGGGGCCTTCTTCTTGATCTAATGCAGTCCTTGTGGTGTTGATGCTCCCATGATGGTGTTAGACAAAGAATTCCAGGATTTTGACCCAGTGCCAAGTCAGGATGGTGTGTGACTTGGAGGGGAATTTGGAGGTGATGGTGTTCCCATGATGTTGCTGCTCTTGTCCTTCTCTGTGCAAGAGGTTGCAGGGCTATGTGGTGCTGCTTAAGTAAGGGTGATGAGTTGCTGCATCCTATAGATAGTACATACTGCAGCTGCAATGTAGGAGGTGGATGTTGAGTTTCATAGAAGGGCCAATCAACTGAACTGCTCTGTCCTGAACGATGTTGAGCCTCCTGAGTGTTTTAAGTGTAATTCTTAAATATTTTTAAAGTATGACAGCATATTTATCAAATTAGTTTTGTTATTGATTTTCTGATTTCTACACTTGATAGAAAACATATCTGACTAAATACTGCAAGATGAAACAATTTTGCTTTGAGATGAGTGATAATATGTATAGATAATGGCCTAGAATTTGTGGTTGTAATGATGGCAAAACTGTCAGCGGACGCTGTCATTACTCTGTAAAACTGACAGCAACTTCTGGAGGCTGCATCTGCGCAGTTAAACGCGGAAATCTGGAAGTTACTGTCAGTGATACCCTGCTCCTCCACAGAGTGGGCTGTTGCAGTCATCGCAGATGGAAATCAATTAGAAATCACTGATTTGATGTGAACTTCAACTTTTTACGCACTGCTCTCGCTGTAAAAAGCCCTTGAAAAAGTTAAGACTTATTGAATGAGGTGTAACTGAGTTTTTAACGGTATACTAAGTCATAATTACTGCTGAACAACCTCTCTTGCCCTGAAAAACTAATTATAAGAACATAAGAACATAAGAAATAGGAGCAGGAGTAGGCCAATCGGCCCCTCGAGCCTGCTTATATATTTGTGGAGTGTCATCTTCTTTATTCCATGATAAAAATTCCATAGATTTTTAAAATAATAAAAATTAATTGTTATTTTATTTTTTTTAAGTTTGTTTATGATATTTCAGGCTCTACCTTAATCCCATGTGTATGTCCCAGTCTTTATTTCATTTTCTGTAAAATTATTAAAAAGTGAAGGTTATTAAAACCTGCTCTTACTTCCTGGTTTGCTGTCTGTGAGAATTCTTCAATATGATTGGCTGCTTAGCCTGCTTGATGACATCACTGTTGCTGGATGCCAGAGATCCCCTATAGATGGCGCCAGATAGAAAGTCACGTTGGAAAAGGTGAAATCGATGACACAAAGCCTGCTAAAAGTTTGTGGTCAGCTTTCTTTGAGGTCAGTGGCGAGCGCCGTCACTTCGCCGCTGACCGCAAAATCCAGGCCATTATATATGATACATCACCAGCTCGTAGACTCTATAACCATGCTGTCCTTATTAAGTTTAGTATACCTTCAATCTTCATTTGACAATGTAACATCAGAAACATTATTTTTTTAGTTTAATTTTTGCTTTACTAATTACTCTCTAATGATGGTGCTGATTGAGCAAAATATTTTTCTCACAATCAGCTCTCCTTTTTATTGGTGATATGAAAATTATATATTATTACATTCATTATTTCTAATCTGCACACTCTTTTTATAGAACACATCAGGTTCCTGTAAGAGCAGAGATTTATGTGTTTCACTCTGTCTTCTCCAGAAACCACTTGCCTAGCAAAACCTTCTTTAAATGAAATATTACTAAATGGATAAATTAGCAAACTTGCAACGTTTCATATTTGCAGCAAATACTACATATTTGATGGTGGAGTGTAGTTGATATGCAGGTTATTATTGGGTGATCTGTTAAATAACAATGCGGCTCTAAGGCTACCCCTCGATCCAGATAAAAACAGATTACCCAACAATTAGCCATGTATTGATCTTCACTATCAGTAGTGTTCAAACCAATTCAATTAAAAAAAAAAATGTTTTATGAAATATTTACTTCCTCTGTTTGTTTGGTGTGAAATCTCTCTTAATAAGTCTCCCATCATACTGTGGGAAGGAGGTATATTTTCCCCTGTTGGTTAATCTTAGTGACCAGTGAAAAATATACCTCTAGGGGTTATAACGATAGAACTTACTGCTGGTGGTAATGTCATCCAAATTCCTCTCTCCGCTACTTTAACAGAGGCATCAAACCATTTTAAAATAAAGGTTACTCCCTCCCTTTAAAGTAATGGAGGGAGGAATTTGATATGTGCACATTGAATGTTTATGCAGTAACTTCCGCAATTCTACCCTGTAGCGCATAAAACAATAAGCATGGGACTTATGAGAGAGGTCGGGCAGATGAAAGGTCACCCTTGGTCTCCTCCACCATTCACCACAAAGGAGTAACATAGTTTACTCATCTACGGAAATCTTGGGAGATCAAGTCCAATAGATATTTGTTAATGGCTCTGTTTGCTTGGCTTAGGTTGTCATGTTTTAACTGGTGTGGGAGTTTTCTAGTTATTAGTGGCTGGTATCTTATAACCAAGAGTCATCTGCCACAAATTTTGGAATGTCCTACAATTCATGGAGGTTTTTACAAAAAAATTATTGACCCGGATTCTGCGGTCAGCGGCGAATGAACGACGTTCATGACACTTACATTTGCCCACAGACTTTCTATGCGCTTTGGCACTGGAACTTGCAGTTATTAGAAATCCAAAACAGCACAGCGCCCTCTACAGGGGATCTGCGACCTGTGTGGACAGGGCATATCCTTAACTAATTAGATTGAAGAATCCTTACTGAGACACGCAGGGTCTGAACCAGTTAGAATAGTTAATTCAATGCCAAATCATGTACAGAAACCAAAATAAAGAGGTTGTTTGGCAGTAATTAAGACTTCTCATGGGGTTAAAAGTTCACTTGCACCTGGATGGACAAGCCCCAACTATTTCTGGCCAGTATTGTGGGTATCTAGTGGGTAAGTACCCCAACTTCACACTGCTCCGTGTGTTTCAATGCCAAGTCTGTGGGCAAGATACCGTTATAACGCAGCTTCTGCAGGAGTAGGGAATCTCAGACAGCAACTTCCTGATTTCTGCGTTTAACTGCGCATGTGCAGTTGCCATGAGTCGCTGTCCGATTTACACTTTAATAACAGTGAGCATGGATAGCCTCACCATTATTTTTACGCAAAATTCGAGCCAATATCTTGAGTCAAACACATAGCTACTTACCAATGATTCTGTTTGTAATTCTACCCTGTCGGAGGCTATTGCAAAGTAACTACAATCTCAAAACCAAGAATATGTTTGAAGTCCGATGCTGCCTGACCTGCTGAATATTTCCAGCATTTTCTGTTTATATTACAGATTTCCAGCATCCGCAGTATTTTGCCTTTTGTAATATGTTTGAAGTGTTCAATTAGTGTAGTCAGGATTGCAGATGTTGACTAAATATTTCAATAGCGAATTGTAATTAATACCCAAACAATTGAGTGGGTGTGGTCTTTTTTGCAATGCACAGATACAAGACTTGCAGTGCAACCCTGCAGTAATTGTAAGATCACCTGGAAAAGGTAATGCAACACTATTAGTGCTGCCTCTGTAGAATTTGCTTTACTTTAAAAATAATAATTCTGATGACCTGACATACTCCTGTTCAGTTTCTAATGGTGAAGTGAGTTGACTATCTCATCAGTTGTTGAAGTCGCACAACACCAGGTTATAGTCCAACAGTTTTATTTAAAATTACGAGCTTTCGGAGCGCTGCTCCTTCGTCAGGTAAAGTGAGGGAATACAAATCAGTTACAAAGCATATATAGACAGAGAACAATGTGTCTGCAGAGATACAATCCATCAGGGAGGCATTACATCAAAGACACAGCAGAATACAGCTAAGACAATGAGGTGGGGTCACAGGGGGTCCAACGTGTCAAATGCTGCAGTCTGCAGTTAAGCTTTTTACTTTTTTTTAAAAACTGGAAATCGCACCTGTGAACAAGACAACGACGACTCTAGTCTGGACTCTAGTCTGGACTCTAGTGACATCCTGTAGCGTGACATGAAACCGAGATCCCGGTTGAGGCCGTCCTCATGGGTGCGCAACTTGGCTATCAGTTTCTGCTCGATGATTTTGAGTTGTCGTGTGTCTCGAAGGCCGCCTTGGAGAATGCTAACCCGCAGAACCGAGGCAGAATGTCGTTGACTGCTGAAGTGTTCCCCGACTGGGAGGTAACACTTCAGCAGTCAAGGACATTCAGCCTCGGATCTGCGGGTTAGCGTTCTCCAAGGCGGCCTTCGAGACACACGACAATGCAAAATCATTGAGCAGAAACTGATAGCCAAGTTCCGCACCCATGAGGACGGCCTCAACCGGGATCTCGGTTTCATGTCACGCTACAGGATGTCACTAGAGTCCAGACTAGAGTCCAGACTAGAGTCGTCGTTGTCTTGTTCACAGATGTGATTTCCAGTTTAAAAAAAAAAAGTAAAAAGCTTAACTGCAGACTGCAGCATTTGACACGTTGGACCCCCTGTGACCCCACCTCATTGTCTTAGCTGCATTCTGCTGTGTCTTTGATATAATGCCTCCCTGATGGATTGTATCTCTGCAGACACATTGTTCTCTGTCTATATATGCTTTGTAACTGATTTGTATTCCCTCACTTTACCTGACGAAGGAGCAGCGCTCCGAAAGCTCGTAATTTCAAATAAAACTGTTGGACTATAACCTGGTGTTGTGCGACTTCTCATTTTTGTCCACCCCAGTCCAACACCGGCATCTCCGCATCATCATCAATTGTTCCCAGTCATTAGAAATCTCACCAGTTTCATCAGTAGTCAAAGACTAATAATTAATAATCTATAGGTGTGTTTGAGTACAAATACTGTGAGCTCCGCATTATTCCCCTCACTAGTGATTTCAAGCGTGGAATTATTCCATAAGTCCTTGCTTCTGTGATTGTTAAAGTGCATTAATGCTGCTTTGGCTGATGCTATTTAACTAAGGTATCAGACTCTATTTTGCGTACTTTCTTGATAAACAAATGCATGTGAGCTACACTTAGAATTTGAATTATTTATTATCATTTACATAACGATTCTTTTAGACAAATCATTTCTCACATAATCTAAAGGAAAATTATGTTCTGTGGTATTAACATCATAGACCTAGCGTGGAAACTATTTATATGGAACTAATTTTAAAACCTAGGGGGAAAAATTCGTGTTCACCAGCAAAGTTGCCGATGTCACTGCAGTTAACGGCTGCTGGAAATGGCCGCAATGCTAAGCGAGTGAAATTGGTCTGGGGGGCATGGAGATAGGTGGTGCAGTGCTCACCTTCCATGCATTGCTGTCCTGGTGGCGTTGCTGGAGGGATCCGGGACAAAGTTCCTGTCCAGGTCCGACGTTGCAGCTTCCCACAGCCTCTAAGTGAAGCTGAGGAGCTCGCAGGGAATTGTAGGCAATGAGGAGGTCTGAGAATTAAAGGGACCATGCACACTGGAGCAATACAAAATAAACTGCAGTGAATCAATACATTTTTCAGCCCTTTCTGCCTTTTAAGAAATATTCAATATTTAAAAGAAGTTCCAAATGTGAATATTCAGCTGTTAAAGCTGAATTACCTTCCTAACCTCAACAAATGGGAAATATGCCTCAGCACTAACACAAATGGCTCAGTAGCCAGGGAAGGGGCACCGAGGGTCTCGCACGCAGCACTCCAGCTTTGTGTAGGGGGTCAACACTGCAAGAGCGGCCCTCTACCCACAGGGGCCAGGAGGCCCTCCAGAATGAATGATGTGGGACCACATCACTAAGGCCATCACTGCCAGTAGTGTCACCCCCACCACCTGGATCCAGTGCCCAAAGAAGCTTCATGACCTCAGACCACTGGTCAAGGTCAGTGAATGCATCTTCAAAAGCTGTCTCCTACCAACTGCACCACTAGCCTGACACACTGCTCAATGCACAACCCCCATCACTCACCTTCCAACAATCTGCACCAATGACGAAGCACATCTCCCATTCCTAGCCTCACCTCACCCCCTTGGAGGAGACGATGCAGGCCATTCTTGGCAGGGGCATGGTTGAGCCCTTGATCAGCGGCGGGGCTGAAAGGATACAAGATGCGGGTATCCTCGTACCTTATCCTCCTTCTGGCATGTACCTCTTACTTTCCCACCCTCCCGTCAGCACAACTCCACCCTTGTGCTTTCCTCAATTCACACACCCAGGAAATGCAGCCAGCCCAGCCAGTGGGTCAACAAGAAGAGGCAGGCTGCCCAGCCAGTGGGACCGCAGGCAGATGAGTCCATCCCGGAATCCCGGCCACAAAGAGGCTGTCTGGGATGCATCCTTTCATCAGATTGCTCCTCTTCAGCTTCTTCCTCTTCTGCATCTTCCTCTTCTGCGTCGTCCTCTGCGAGCGGATGCTGTAAATGTGAAATAACAGCATAAAATGCTGGAAATACTCAGCTGGTCAGGCAGCATGTCGACCTAAGATGTGAACTCTGTTTTTCTCTCCACAGATGTTGCATGACCTGCTGAGTATTCACAGCACGTTCTGTCTTCTCCAAGGCCTTCATTTACCATCCGAGCCCTTGCAAGTGTCCAGCTGCACTCCCTACACACTTAAAAAAACCTTTTCATTTCTATTGCAGCAAGTCACCACTTCAATAAAATAAAAAAAAAGTCCAAACCCTTAAAACCCTGAATGATGTGTGTGTCCCTTTAAGAGCTGCAGACATTGCCACTGTCAGCCTGCTTGCACGCCAGGTTAACCTGGCATGCTTAGGACCCAGCGCTAGGGTCGAAGTTCGCATTCGTGACATTAAGTCGGCATCCAGCAGCGCCAGTTACTGCCAGCGCAAAAGGGAAAAGGAATATGGCGGCCATCGCGAGACCCGCCACCAGCTGGTGAAAGAGCGGCGGCCGCCATTTTATCGCCATTTCATGAGGCTACGGAGTGGCGGTAAGTACACGAATTTCTAGCCGCTAGTGTTTTAGTAATGCTTAAGATATAGTGTATTGTTTTGCATTAATTCAAATATTTTGCGTTTTATAGTGACATATATTTGATACATAATAGATTTCAATCAATCAGAGGAGATTAAGGGGTGATTTGCTAGAGGTGTTTAAAATTATGAAGGGATGGAATAGAGTGGATAGAAATAAACAGTTTCCAGTGATTGAGGAGTCTAGAATGAGGTGACATAGATATAAAATTAAATGTAAGTGATTTAGGACAGAGAGCAGGAGAAACTTTTTACATAGAGGGTTGTGAGGCTATGGAATGCACTACGAGAGTTAGTAAAATTGAATTTAAGACTATGTCAACATATAGCGCCAGGTTTTGCTGGAGGGGGGATCTCATGGCGTGTCCTGTTAGTTAGACTTGCAATTTCACGTTTAGGTTTTTAAATTTTTTGGCCACAATGTTGCTGGAAGTGCGAGCAGATAACAGCACAGCGAAGGCAACAGGGCATCTGGGACCTGAGTGAACAATGGGACAAACAGTGTATTTCCTTAACCGATGAGATTAAAGGATTGTAAAATTAACAGTGTAAGGACTGAGAAGGAGGGTGAATTAGAGTGGGTAAATTCAATGTTAAATCCGGTACAGAAAGATAAATAGAGAGAAAGAAAGATTGGATTAAGAGAGAGAAAAAAAGCAATAGAAAGGAAAAATAAGAAAAAATAAATTTTGACATTTTTTAAATCTCCTTAAACAATTCACAACCTGAAGGAATGAGATTCCACACTTATAATTGTTTACTTTCTGGGCAAGAGAGGTTGATTGGCAGTCATTAACAATTATCACATTGTTAAAAGAGTACTTATGCTGATAATTACTAGACTTAACTTTCTGTGGCGAGCTTATTGGGCAATTAATGTGCAAATGCAGCAACTTCATGAAAATCACGGGGATGTTAAGAGCGAGATGCTGCTTTTGCGAAGTTAATTGCAGAGCAGAGTAAATCGGCCAGCAACTTGTGGAGATTCACAATTCACAGGGTATCTCTTCTTCGCTAAAAGTTGCTGGCTATTTTGCGCATTAATAATGTTAATAATAATAATTATCCATGTTAAAACATTTGCAAAACTTTATTTCACACAAATGTTGTCTCCATGTAGCTACGTGTGAAGGTGGCTGTCTCAATGGTGGAGAGTGCATCTCTGTCAACAGTGTTGTGAAGTGCCTGTGTTCCTCTGGCTGGATGGGGTCAAGATGTCAGGAAGGTAAAGGAACTCTTGTGCTTGGAATTTTCTTTTGGAAAAGCAAACGGTAAAATAAAATTCTTGCATTGTTTGTAAAGTTGTTTAAATGGGTAAGGGATTTTTTTTCCCTGCAAATGTCAGTGATTTCATCATGTTGTTGAAATTAGGAATCCTGAAAATGTATATCTGTTATCTCTCCTTCCGTCTCCCACCCCCTCAGCAATCTGTCCCCAGGGATGTCGGAATGGTGGGAGCTGTTTGGCACCAGGTATCTGTAATTGTCCAGATGGATGGGTTGGTGGAGCCTGCCATTTAGGTAAGGCAGAATCTACATTTAAGACATAACGTGCTTTGCCATTGTATACAGTACTGTATAAGACCAGGCATAATGAGATCTCCAGAGCTGTGGAACTGCTGGTTTCTTTTCCTTCTGCTAAAAATATATTACATGTGCACTTGATTACTTTCTATTATTTACCCTAGTCGATGGTGTCTTTACTTAGTGCTTTTTGAGAAAGCGCTCATCATGTTGGGCAGGAGTTTCCGCTAGGCTGCGCTGGTTTTTTTCAGCGCAATTCACCCGAAATCGGCCAAACCAGCACAAAAAATGGAGGAATTTCAAATGCAAATTATGTCCAACGCAAATTGAGTTTCTGCGATCTTTTGCATTGGTTTAAAAAACATTGAGCTAGAAGCTGGCCCCGCCCACAAAACTGTCCACGCCCCGATCGAATTAATCACCATGGCGCGTTTCCGCTAATTGCTCTCGTTCCGGGCCTTCAAAGAGGCTCTTAAAATTAACTTGTTTTTTAGGCGCAAGGACACTAATAGGCACCTTTTTAAAGCTTTTAAATATTAAATATTTAATTTACTAAGAAACTGACTACTGTACACCAATGAAACTAGTAATTGGTTCTGTATAGATTTTTTTTAAGTCATTTTCAGTTATTTAAAATCGGGTTACTCACAGTTGGTGGACTAGACATTCTGATTAAAAATACTTATTTTTGCTGATAAACTCATTTTCAGCTGCTGCACCAGGGTAACACTCTTAAATACATCATTGAATACATTTTAATGCAAACATTAAAAAAAAAATTGCATTCTAAAACGCTGCCCGTTTGCGCTGGTTCATGGAAGGTTTTATGTTCGTCGATATGCAAATGAGTTTGAGCGGATCTTCAGCAAAAACATCTCTAAACTAGCGCAATTTTGAGCGCAATTTGCGCCTGGTTCTCCAATTGCACCCAAAACTCTTGGTCATTATGTTAAAATTTTCAATTAGTCATCAAGATAAGTACAGCTGAGGGATTCCAATTGGCCCATTTATTCATTCTTCTATAGAAACCTATGATTTCACTCCTCCCCAACCACACCATTAAACTGCTTGTTGAATTATTTTATGCCTTTTGCTGCCATTACCTTATCTCATATAGTAACCAACTTTAATAGTTGATTAGTTAACTTCATCCTTGTTTAAAAATAATACACCTTTTTAATGTATAGTCAAAGTTCCATGGGGATGATATTTGTTAAATCAATCACTTTATAATCATATAAAATTTCTTGTCTGACATGATAGTTATTTATGAAGTTCTTGTTGAATCTGTCAGTTTTCTTTATCCTCATTGGTTAAGTGTGTAAGTGTGGTTTTTCTCCTCCCTTTCTGGTTATTTTTGATTTTTGTTCATCAATGATATTACATCAAACCTTTTGTCCATCTCTCATTGCACCAAAAAACCCAAACACAAAAAGATTCTGTGAGATACAGCATGTTAGTTCCTCATCCATTTGACTAGAGAACTCTTAAAAATCACTCGTCACATAACACACGCATCATAAATTCACAAATTTACTCAAACTTAATCTCCACGAGCAGCACAATGCATTCTGCTAGGCGTTCAAACATCCTGGATTCCTGGCACATCCTCCCCCTGACACATAGACCATTAATAATGACGCAGGTGATTTGTTACAATGACAACATGCATTTTTATAGTTTTATAGTGTTGTATAGGTCCTGCAGGAGAGAATTAATAAGGTGAAGAGGTCGAAG
This sequence comes from Squalus acanthias, assembly GCA_030390025.1. Taxonomy (NCBI): domain Eukaryota; kingdom Metazoa; phylum Chordata; class Chondrichthyes; order Squaliformes; family Squalidae; genus Squalus; species Squalus acanthias. Next base: position 95,249,537 of record CM059428.1, on the reverse strand, counting down.
GAGAAGTACCATAGAGCAGGCTGAGGCAGGTGAAAGCTCTGTCGCTGCTGGATGAGCAGTGGGAAGGAGGTGGGGGGATGCAGAGGAGGCCAGATTCAGAGGACCAAAGCGCATAGCCTAAGATGTCGTGTTGAAAGAAGTTACAGAAGTAAAGAAAGGTGAGGCCTTGGAGGAATTTGTAAACCAGGTCAAGGACATTGATTGACGACGGGTTGCAATCCTGCCGTCAACCCGCCTCCAAACAATTTTCCCAAGTGTCGGGTCCCCGATTTGCATATGGACCCAACACCTAGCGGTGGGAAGAGGATTAAAGGCAATTACCTGCCTATTAACAGGTAGTTGCTAGTAGTTGACAGGCTAATTTTGAATTTTGCCGCTTCTGGCTCGGGTTTCCCGACGTCCGGACACCATGCCAGGTAAGTGTGGCGTGTTGTGAGTCTGCTGTAATGTTTCTGGATTGATGACAGCTGCAGAAGTGATGTGAAGGATCCAGTGTTGCACTGGTGAGTCTCAGAGGTAAGAAAATGTTGGGAAATGCATTTTTAATATATTTACACATTTCTTTAGGTTACAAGTTTTGAAATCCATGTCCAGTGCCGCTTCATTGGGAGAGCCTCTCTCACCAGTGACAGATCGCTTCTGTCATCTCACCTGCAGCTGCCATCTATTCCAACCTATGGAGGGAGTCATTGGAGAGCCTGGGTGCAAGAGTTCACCTTTGTGCAGTGATTGTCAGTGTGTTAACACCTCAATGTTGTCAAACACTGAGAAATCAACTGTCAAAAAAAAAATTGTGTGTGGTCCCTTTAAAGAAACCGGCAGTTGACGCATCATCAAATGACATCATCTGACCGGCTTCCTCTTAATTGGTCGGCAAGCCCGCAAATGATGCCATATGTATTACATAATTATAAAAATATGTACAGTATGATCAAAAATAATATGCTAAAATTATAGTGGATACATATGATGAATAGGAATGTGAAAACCTTTGAATTGTTTTTAATGCTTGTAAAATAGTTAGCTTTCTTTTGTTGATATTAGTTGAATAAAACATTTTTTAAGATGGTCTAAGTTACCTATTTATCTCAATGTTGCTCGAAGATAGAGGGGCTCCTCTAAACAATTTACTTTTTAAGCCATTGGCTAAATTGTACTATTTACTTTTAATCTGTTATTACTTGGGTCAAAATCTTTTGCATTTGTGTCTGACCAATGACAGCTGGGTCTGAACTATTTTTCAAATATAAAAAGATTGGAGCAAAGTTTACATGCCTGGAAATATATTTGGTTACACAGATATTTGGTTACACAGTTCTCACATACTTACATTTTACATATGCAGATAAGGTTACAGAGTAGTCAAAAATCATGGGGTGGAAATTCCTTTAGGCTTGGTTTCAGGCCTGAAATGGGCGGCACACTTAGAGCATCCACTCCAATCAGGAGGTCCGAGGTCGGCTCGATAATTGGTCTCGAGCCACATTAATATTATTTGGATGCCCATTTGAAGAGGATCAATGTCAGGCTCTTTGCCTTGCTGGCAGCAGCTCGAAGCCAAGTCTGGGAGGGGGTAGCGTTGAGCAGCACTGGGGAAACAATCGGGGATATTGCGGAGTTGGGTGAGCACTCCAGCTCCTTCTGGCTCTACAGGAATGATTGTTGAAATTTTTGTAGCTGTTTATATGTAAGGGGTATAATGCCAGATTTAAGCGACCGCCATGGACTCCCCATAGAAACTGGCCTCAGTATCGGGTCGGATGTTTCAGGCGTACTTTGGGCTGAGAACGTTGGTTGCCGAAATTGATCCTTGTTGCGCCCATTTTACGCCCGTAAAACCAGCACGAGGCACAATTTCTACCCTGATATTTCCAACTTTTGCCTCCTACTTTTAATCTGAGCCCAGAAAATTCATGTCTTGACTTGCAACTCTGAATGTGGTAAATAACCACACTAGTTATAGTTAAACAGTTTGGACGCAAAATTCAGCACCTTAGCGCTGGCAGTAAAGGCGGGTTTCGGGAAAAAATGGCGCCGCCTCACTTCCGCCTACTTCTGGCGCGGCCCGCGCTGGTCGCCATTTTGGTGAGGACGATAGCGCAGGCGGGATGTGTGTGCGCCGGCAATATGCAGAGTAGACAGATCATGATGTCAGTCAGCGTGCAACACCGATTTGACGTATGACCTGCCATTTTGGATGTTGCCGTTTCAAACAATGCCCTGACCTAAACAGCTGCGCGAGGGACCCTCCACCAGCGCTATTTAAAGGGATACATCCAACTTGCAGGTAAGTTGATTTCTTCTCTTGTACTGACTCTTGCAGAGTTTATATCAATACTGGCTTGCTGGAAGACATTTATGAAGTTGTTAAAATGTGCAGAGAGTGCTGCTAGACATTGGGAAAGTGTTGGCTCCTACTGGAAAGCCTCTGACTACACCACTTGCTCCCAGTCATGGTGGCTCTACTTGGAGCAGAGGCAGCAAAGAAGACAAACTGCTCTAAGAGGGAGGAGGCGGAGAGGAGGAGGGCTCTCAGAAGGAGGCCTTACCCACCTAGGCTCTTCAGGGACCACTTCTCCTACCTGCACCTAAGTTCGGTGGCTCCGCTTCACCAAGGAGGTGGTCACAGAACTCTGCCACCTCTTGAAACCAGACCTGCAGCCTCAGAGCAGGGCAACCACGCTGCTGCTAATAGCCCTCAAGGTGACTGTGACCATGAATTTTTTTGCCACCAGGCCCTTCCAGGCTGGAACAGGCGACATAGCAAACATCTCCTAGTTCGCCGTCCATCGCTGCATCCGGGAGGACATAGAGGCTCTGTACTCCAAGAGAAGGGACTTAATTGTCTTCTCTCTAAACAGAGAGAAGCAGGAGGAGTGCGCACGTGGCGTTGTCAGGATATCGGGCATCCCCATGATGCAGGGTGTCATCAACTGCACACACATGTGGCTTTGCAGGCGCCGCATATCAATGCTGAGGTGTACCGTAACCACAAAGGCTACCACTCACTTAATGTGCAGTTGGTGTGCGACCACGCCCAGCACATCATGATGGTGAATGCCCGTTATCCTTGCAGCAGTCATGATGCCTTCATCTTGCGCCAGTCCGCTGTGCCAGCCACCATGTCGAACCCAAGGGTGTCTGCTCGGAGAGATGGGCTATCCGCTCTACCCCTGGCTGATGACTCTGCTCCGCAGCAATCATATAATGACAGCCATGTTGCCATGAGTAACTTCATCAAGCAGATCATCGAGGTGCTCAAGCAACGGTTCCGCTTCCTTGCTACTTAGGAGGAGCTCTCCAGTACTCACCAGATTGGGTGTCCCAATGTGTGGTGGTCTGTTGCATCCTCCACAACTTGGCCACCATGAGGGCGCAGCCCTTGTCACCACGGGTTCTGCGACCACCTCAGGAGGAGGAGGAGGAGGAGGAGGAGGAAGAGAAGAAAGAGGAGGAGGAAGAGAGGAGGCAGGCAGCAAATCCCTGTTCCGGACGGTCTGTCCATGACCACATCATCAGACTCCGGTTCCCCTGAATGAAACCCCAGATCCCCGTTGCTCAACACTTCCCCACCTTACCATCCCTCTGTCACGGAACATCACAGCGTCCTCTTGACCTCAATGCTGAAATGAAAGCCACCACAAAACAAACAGTCCAAACATAATTTATAAGCGATTAATTCTAATATTATATTACAAAGTCAACTAATCACCAATGTGCATTCCCTTAGTGTCTGTCTTTCGCGTTACTTTGCCTACTCCAGTGCTCCTACGAAGTGCTACCCCAGTGGCTGCAGCATGGCTGGTGGAAGGCTGCTGACTTTTGTGGACGAGACTGTAGATGGCCTTGCAGGACGACCTCGAGCAGCTCTGGGCCTAGAAGACCCGGCTGTAGACTGCACCACCTCGGCATGGGCGGCAGCAGTCTGGGCAGCAGTCTGGACTGGCTGGCTGACAGGCAACTGCAATGACATTGACGGAGTGGCAGTAGTGGAAGTACGAATGCTGTCATCCTGCGAGAAGACAGCAGGTTCTTGCTCCACGGAGCCACTGCCACTCCCCCGGGGCGGCGCCTCAGCATTCCTAGCCATCTGTTGGAGCACAGATAGCTGGACTGCTGTGAGACCCTGCGAGCCCCTTTCCACACTCATAAACCCAGCCATGGTGGCAGCTGTCTGATCATGTGTGGCAGCAAGCTGAGCCTGCTTGAGAGCAGTCTGAGCTTCCACTGCAGCACTCAGACGTTGGGTCGCTTCCACTCGTGCTGCAATGGAAGCTGTGATATCACCAATCACACCCAGCATCATAGCTGGCTGTACAAGTGTCCTAATAGAGTTGCGCATCACTTCTATCCTGGAAATCATGGGCTCTAAGCTTCGCGCAAAGTCCCATGCAATGTTGGAGCCGGACTCCTCCATGCTCCTTGACAGTGACAATAGGTTCTCTGGTAGGCCTGCCATTGCACCAAGCATTTCTATGTGCATGCCCATCACCCTTCTTCTGAAGGCCGCCCCATCGCAGTCCTCATCGGAGTCCTGTGCAACTTGTCCTCTGGGGAGCTGGCATCCGAGGTACCCTTTTCCCCCTGCCCTGGCTTCAGGCCACTCATGCCCGGTGACTCACCACATGCAGATCTCATCTCTATATGACACTTTAAAGTTTGCGCAGTGCCATTTTCTGAGCTGGTGCCTGGGAGTGTCAGATCGAGTGGCGGTGCCTCTTCTTCAAGGGTTAAGTTACAAGGAGAGATTACACAAATTAGCGTTGTATTTCCTAGAATTTCGAATGTTAAGGGGTTTTCAGGATATTAAGGGGACAGATAGGGTAGATAGAAACTATTTCCGCTGGTTGGGGATTCTAGGGCTAGGGCTAAAAATTAGAGCCAGACCTTTCAGGAGTGAAATTAGGAAACACTTCTACACACAAAGGGTGGTAGAAGTTTGGAACTCTCTTCCGCAAATGGCAATTGATGCTAGATCAATTGTTAATTTTAAATCTGAGATTGATAGATTTTTGTTAACCAAAGGTATTAAGGGATATGGGCCAAAGGCGGGTATATGGAATTAGGTCACAGATCAGCCATGATCTCATTGAATGGCAGAACAGGCTCGAGGGGCTGAATGGCCTACTCCTGTTCCTATGTTCTTCTCCATCACTCTCGTCCTCTACTTCTTCCTGCACAGGCTGGGCTGGTGGCAGTCCTTGGGTATCTAAAAGGAGAAAGGCACAAGGGTTGGGTTGTGGTGAGGTGTGGAGGGGAAACCAAGTTGTGCGTACTTACACCATCAACAGCTTGTAAGTGAGAGAGTTTGTGGAATGAGGGTGAAGTGGGATGTGAGAAGAAGGATTAAGTATGAGCATACTGTCATCATCAATGCTTTTAGCCTTGCCTCTCACCACGGCCTCAGCGACGTCCCCTCCAATGACCTCCAGCACAGTCTCCTCCAGCTGAGTCAAGTTCTGCAGCCGTGCTTTCCCCCTGCCTGTTTGTTGCTGCTCTCGCCAGTTGTGAGCCACTTGTCCTGCAAGAGAAAGGGAAGTGTGGTGCAATGTGTTTAGGTGATGTGCCTGTCCTGGTTGAATAGCTGGCATTGTATGCAAGGTGTGAGATGTGGGTGTGAGGCTTGCAGCAGTGGTAAGTGTGTGAGGGTGAGGTGAAGCTATGATTGTGAGGTATGAGTCGTGATTGCGAGAGATTGTTGATAGATGAATGATGGGGGTATGGTGCATTGAGCAGTGGCTGAGGCTAGTGGTGCAGTTGGTGGGATATGATATTTGAAGTTGCATTCACTGACCTTGACCACTTATGTGAGGTCATTAAACTTCTTCTGACACTGGATCCATGTTCTGGGGGAAAGATTGATGGCACTGACGGCTTCAGTGATCTCCTCCCACTGCCTTTGAACAGTGTGTCTGGAAGGCTTCCTACCCCCTGAGTGTAGAGGACCTGTCTCCTCCTGTAGACCCCCTGCACCAAGGCCTCCAGTGCTGTATTGGAGAACCAAGGTGCCCTTTCTCTGCCCTGTTGAGACATTGTTGCAGCTCCAGTCACTATGAGGCACTTCTGTCACAAAGCACCTCCCCTTTAAGAAGTGCAGACAGCCTTTCACTCTGCAGGCAATCTTTAATCAGAGAGCAGACTCTACACGATATTAGGCCCTACTGAGCGCTGAGCCAACCAGCGGCGCGTTTAGCACTGGGCTCAGCGCTGCAATCATGATAATGAGCAAGTAGCACGAATTTTGTGTGCTGCCGGCATTACTTTCAACGGGTGCGGGCAGATTGCACATCGCGATTCCTGCGTCCATTTTCGGGCCTTATCCAATTTAGCCCCTTGGGTGTGTTTCAAGTTCAATACCATATAATGAGGTTAAATTAAAGGGCATGCAAAGAACATAAGAACATAAGAAATAGGAGCAGGAATAGGCCACTTGGCCCCTCGAGCCTGCTCTGCCATTCAATAAGATCATGGCTGATCTTGGGCTCAAAGCCACTTCCCTGCCTGCTCCCCATAACCCTTCACTCCCTTATCTTGTAAAAATTTGTCTATCTCCACCTTAAAAATATTCAATGACCCAGCCTCCACGGCTCTCTGGGGCAGAGAATTCCACAGATTTACGACCCTCTGAGAGAAGAAATTCCTCCTCATCTCAGTTCTAAAAGGGCGACCCTTTATTCTGAAACTATGCCCCCGAGTTCTAGATTTCTCACGAGAGGAAACATCCTCTCTGCATCTACCTTTTCGAGCCCCCTCAGTATCATATGTTTCAATGAGATCACCTCTCATTCTTCTAAATTCCAATGGGTATAGGCCCAGCCTGCTCAACCTTTCCTCATAAGTCAACCCCCTCATCTCAGGAATCAATTGTGTGAATCGTCTCTGAACTGCCTTCAGGGAGGTGTCTTTTTATTTTTGTTCCAATAATAGACCATGCATAAAAAAACATTGATTCTGGATACTACCACTGACCATTCTGTTTGTTTGCAGCGGTTTGTGACGTCCCTTGTGTACATGGAGGGAAATGCATTGCCCCTAATGTGTGCCGATGTCGTAGATTCTATACTGGCTCTCAGTGCAAGCAAAAAAAAACTGAATGAAGAATCTTTTCCTGGAGAGGAAACCTTTTAGTTGTTGTTTTTCTTTGGTTAAACTACTTATTAGATTTTTTTAAAGTAATAACTCAACAGTGCCAAAAATTGAGAAATGGGTGAAAAAATTACATAAAGCATGAACCTTATAATTCTTTTTAGTAGCTAAAGAGGCTGCACCATGTGGTTATTTTTTTTCTGTGGGGTGGTTGCATGTGTATTTGTCTAATTGGGTTTTAAATACAATGGTTATCTTGTGTGTAGATCCATTCCTGTTAAATATAATGGAATGTTGGTGTTATTGTAAAATTGTAAACAGAGTGATCACAGACCAACTATAATCGCTATGCTGGAGATCGCTTTACTTGGTTTTAAAAGTCCATGTATGATTGTGTGACTGCTGTTCCCAATGCAAGTACAATAAAGTATTATTTTGAAGCTTTTTTTATTTATGTTTTTTTTAATAGGTTTGCAATAAATACCTTGTCCTGACTAGAAATTCGATATAAATTCAATGATACGTCTGTTTCATTGCCTGTCTTGTTTCTTTTGGTGGTTTATATGTTCATAATGGGAAGTGTTTTGCTCTGAATGGCTGTATCTGCAATATTATGCAATCCTATTTAAAGATTTATTTTCTTTGGTCTGTTTTTAAAGGGCTGGTCATAGACAACCTAGAAGCATAAGTGCCAACCTGGAGAGGTGGGAAGAAAAAGAGTGAGCAGTTGCTCCCACAGTGTTAACATGCCCCCAAAAATCGGCTTATTTTTCACAGGGTTTGTGTTGGGGACAGCTGCACTGGGCGAGGTCACCAACATGCAGATTGTGTATGAGTAAACTTCTGCTTAAAGTTTACCCCATCCAGACTTGTGTACATCATGTTGGGGTAGCAGTTTGCTCACATTCTTTTTAAAATGTAGAGCATGAGGCCTATTGCCTAGCCTACTTTTCAAGGTATGCCCAAAGCAAAATGTATTAGCACAAATGGCCAGTAGTGTTTGCTGCTAATGGGCTCAATTAAAATGTCTGAACCAGAAGGACTTCTAGACCAGGAGATTGACACTGACTGGAACCAGATTTTTGTCAAATTCTCAATCCAAGTGGCCAGGCCAGCTTCATCTATATCTGTATCTCCTTCCTGCAAGTCACATACCCTGACTCCCAACTGAAAATAAACAGTGCTTAGGGCAACCTCACCTTTACCTTCTCTTCAGTTTTCTCAACTCACCTTGCCTTCTCTCCTCTGAGTTCACTGCTCTTCCTCCATATAAACTAGTTACCCATAGTCATGGCTATCTCCTTGACCTTGCTATCTCTACTACTATCGTCTTGATCACAAACAAGGCCATCTCTGAACACATCCTTGTATCCCTCACCTTTCACATCCCTCTACAACGGTTCTCCTTCCAACCTCACCTCCTTCTGTCTGCTCCTGGAAAAATCTCTCCATCAAGTCACTTATAACTGCACTATCAAACTCTCAAATGTCAAGCCTCTGGCCCTCCATTTACCATGCTCAGCCACTGCTTCTCCTCCACCTTTTGATGCCCTTGTCCCAGTAAAACTCTTAGGGGGAAAAATTCGGTTGGTTTGCGCCTCCCGTTAGCTCCCGAAGAGGGCGCTAATGGGGCGCAAAGCAACTAGCGCCCGGGCGCGGCGATGTTTGCGCCGCTCCCGAAATTGAGTTTTTGTGGTGGCGCAAAAGTTTACCGCCCCGATCTCCTGCGCCCGCAGATCGTGACGTCAGTCGAGCGCGCAACGCCCTGGTGGCGTCCCGGACCGGATATTGAGTGGCGGCCCCCCTCCTTTCCGCCTGGCGCAAGCAACGACAGGGAGACTGGAACGTTTCCCAGTCGGTGAGGGCCTGGGGGGGCGCTATTTAAAGGCGCCCTCTTCCTGGCTTTTTCTATGGTAGATATTTTTGCACCACTCATTCTGACAGAGAGAGATTCTGAGAGAGAGATAGAGAGATTTCTGCATAGAGTCAACGCTGTGTGAAGTAGTTTTGGCTACTGAGCATCACTTTGCAGGTACTTTTGGATTTGACCTTCAGTACTTCGATTGCCAAGAGAGTATGGGGGCTGCACTGATTCGGGGCGTCGTCCTGCGCCTGCAGAATTGGAGGCAACAGAGACGCAGAGAGAGTGGCAATCATGGCCAGACGGAGGAGGGCCAACAGGCCTCTGTACAGGAGACCTTACCCTCCCAGGGTATTCTGGGAACAATTCTCCTACATTAATTTGTCTGAGGAGCAGTGTTTGCGCAGGCTGCGCTTCAGCAAGGAGGTGGTCACTGAGCTCTGCCACCTGCTGCAACCAGATCTGCAGCCTCAACTGAGGACCAGGACGTCTCTGTCGGTAGCAGTGAAGGTCACAGTGGCTCTGAATTTTTATGCCACCGGCTCCTTTCAAGCAGCTACTGTGGACATCGCCAATATCTTCCAGTTCACGGTCCATTGCTGTATCCGTCAGGTCACAAATGCCCTCTATAAAAGGAGATGCCAGTACATCTCTTTCCCGATGACCCAGGCCAAACAGCATGAACGCGCATTGGGCTTTGCGAGGATAGCGGACTTCCCCATGGTGCAGGGCGCCATTGACTGCACACATGTGGCATTGCGGGCACCGCATGAGAATGCAGAGGTTTTTTGAAACTGCAAGGGGTTCCACTCCTTAAACGTCCAGTTGGTCTGTGACCACAGACAGCTGATACTCGCTGTCAATGCCCGCTATCCTCGCAGCAGCCACGATGCTTTCATCCTGTGCCAGACTGGTGTGCCAGAACTTTCCAGGCACTGCATCAGCCAAGTAGTTGGCTCCTCGGGGACAAGGGTTATCCACTCTGCACCTGACTGATGACACCGCTCCGTAACCCCAACACCCCTGCTGAGCTGCATGACAATGAGAGCCATATCGCCACCAGGAACATCATTGAGCAGACGATCGGCGTGCTCAAGCAACGGTTCCGCTGTCTGGACCACTCAGGAGGAGCCCTGCAGTACTCGCCTGAGCGAGTCTCCCTCTTCATAGTTGTGTGCTGCATTCTTCATAATCTGGCAATCCTCAGGACCCAGCCAAAGCCACCAGCCCTGACTAATCTACTGGGATTTTTTGAGGATGTAACTGGTAGAATAGATAAGGGAGAAACAGTGGATGTGGTGTATTTGGACTTTCAGAAGGCTTTCGATAAGGTCCCGCATAAGAGATTAGCGTGCAAAGTTAAAGCACATGGGATTGGGGGTGAGGTACTGATTTGGATAAAGAACTGGTTGGCAGACAGGAAGCAAAGAGTTGGAATAAACGGGTCTTTTTCCGAGTGTCAGGCAGTGACTAGTGGGGTACCACAGGGATCGGTGCTAGGACCGCAGCTATTCACAATATATATTAATGATCTAGACGAGGGAACTAGATGTAATATCTCTAAGTTTGCAGACGACACAAAGCTGGGTGGGCGTGTGTGCTGTGAGGAGGATGCAGAGAAACTCCAGTATGATTTGGACAGGTTGGGTGATTGGGCAGATGCATGGCAGATGCAGTATAATGTGGATAAATGCGAGGTTATCCACTTTGGTGGCAAAAACAGGAAGACAGATTATTATCTGAATGGCAATAGATTGGGAAAAGGGGAAGTGCAATGAGATCTGGGAGTCCTTATGCACCAGTCGCTGAAGGTAAGCATGCAGGTGCAGCAAGCGGTTAAGAAGGCAAATGGTATGTTGGCCTTCATAGCGAGAGGATTCGAGTACAGGAGCAAGGATGTCTTGCTGCAGTTGTACAAGGCCTTGGTGAGACCACACCTTGAGTATTGTGTGCAGTTTTGGTCGCCTTATCTGAGGAAGGATGTTCTTGCCATGGAGGGAGTGCAGCGAAGATTTACCAGACTGATACCTGGGATGGCAGGAATGACGTATGAAGAGAGATTGGGTCGATTAGGCTTATATTCGTTAGAGTTTCGAAGAATGAGAGGGGACCTCATTGAAACTTATAAAATTCTAACAGGATTAGACAGACTAGATGCAGGAACGATGTTCCCGATGGCGGGGGAGTCCAGAACCAGAGGTCATAGTCTAAGGATAAGGGGTAAGCCATTTAGGACTGAGATGAGGAGGAATTTCTTCACCCAGAGAGTGGTGAACCTGTGAAATTCTCTACCACAGAAGGCAGTTGAGGCCAATTCATTAAATATATTCAAGAAGGAGATAGACATATTTGTTAAGGCTAAAGGGATCAAGGGATATGGGGAGAAAGCAGGGACAGGGTACTGAATTTGGATGATCAGCCATGATCTCATTAAATGGCGGAGCAGGCTCGAGGGGCCGAATGGCCTACTCCTGCTCCTATCTTCTATGCTTGGAGCACCACCGGAGGAGGAGGAAGAGGAAGAGGAAGAGGATGATCAGCAGCAGCATTAAGATGGGAGGGAGGCCCACAATGGGGCCATCCGTCAACGACTGATAACAAGCCGCTTCTCGGCCCCTACTGAGGAAATGGCTTCTGGCATGGACAACAACATGAAGGAAAGCATCCCGCAACCCCAAAGCCGGCCAAGGCAGCAATGATTCCAAAGGCCAAACCTGTACATTTTGAATACAAAGACTTTTTTATTTTACAAACTCTGTGTGTGTCATTTCTTCATGACAAACTAATAGAAACAAATTCAAAAAATCATTAATTAATATAACTGGTTCTCACAAACTGGAGATAATGTCCAAAACACTAAACAAAAGTTTGAACACAAACCTCGGCCTTTAATAAAAAAATTCCCAACATTTCATCACACCTCCTACTTTTTGCCCTTCGAGGGTGATCTCCTTCCCTTGCGCACTTCCCCCCCTTCCCACCCTACTGCTCCTCCGTAATGGGGCCCCAGTGGCTGCAGCAAGGCTGGTGGAAGGCTGCTGATTGTCAGAACCTGAGACTACAGATGCCCTTGAAGGACGGCCTCGACTAGCTCTGGGCCTGGAGGGCCCGGCTGCAGACTGCATCAACTCTGCATGGGCGACAGCAGTCTGGGCTACAGGCGGTGGCAAGTGCAATGGGGAAGTGACAGTGGTGGCAGCAGGAATGCTGTCATCTTGAGAGGACAGCAACTCCCTGCTCGACCGACACACTGGCACTCCCACGGGGCAGCACCTCAGCATCCGGAGCAATCTGCTGGAGCACAGCACCCGAGTGAGGTCGTTGAACTTTTTGCAACATTGAGTGTGGGTCCTGGGCACCATGCTCCTGGAGGAGGCGCTCTGAGCCACCTCCCTCCACACTCTTCTGTAGTCGCGCAGCAAAGGCCTCCTGCCACTCTCAGGGAAGAGTATAGATCTTCTGCGCTCCACTGCTCCAACCAGAGCCTCCAAGGCCCGCTCGCTGAAGCGCTGAGCTCGTTCTCTCACCCTCTCCATAGTCCTTGGCTGGAAAATGTAGTCACAGGTCTCTCCAGGCCGAGATTCAAGGCTCCAATGAGCAGGGTGTGGCTGGAGAGCAAGATCGACCCTCCCCTTTAAGAACTGGCTGGCGCCAGTGTGTCTGTGTTCCATCGCTAATTGACATCACCTGCGCTGCGCACACGCTCTGAGTTAGCGCCTCACTCCTCGGCCTTTGCGCCTTAAGACAGGTGTGCATCGCCTGATTTAGCGCTCCAATCGCCTCCAGGGGCGATAAAAGTCAAGTTTGCAGTCGGAGGCGATAATTAGCGCCAGGCGCTAAACTTTGCGCCCAGCCGATAATTGCGCCCCAAACGGGGCGATACCGAATTTCTCCCCCCTTACTCTCTCACCCTGGTCGTTCCCCCTAGTGTGGTCCTCATCTAATAGGGTAATGGTAATACTGCATGATAAGTGAATGTTTTTCTTAGAGAAAACTAGGATGGAATTATCTTTTAATAACCATCATTAAGACAGAAAGATTTGCAGGGATCCATGGGCTCAGATTGATATTTAAAAAAAACAGACACAAAATCAATGCCTTAGGTTGCATGTGTTTATTCTGAATGTACAGGATTTACAACTCAGTAATTAAAAATAAATTTCAAATACTTTGTTACGTGAAAACCTTAATGTTCACACAAGTCATATTTATATATACAGTGTTTGAAAGAAAAAGGAATAAAAACTAAAGTTATTGTGGCGTTAATAAGACAATACAGTTTGGTCTGTTATATACACAAATGTATTGTGCAACAGCTTTGATTGATTTTCAATATTTTTATGCCGATTTCAATAATTTAATTGGCACAAAAATCAGAAATATCAAGAATTTAGAGGGTATGGGTCATTGTTGGTAGAAAGTTATAGCTATCATTGTCTTACCTATAGAAGTAGTTTAACACAGTAAATAGTTTTACTAAATTGACTAATGTGGATTATTAAGTTCATATAAAATATTCACCTTAAAATGGAATCCTGAACAAAGTTTATAAACAATACTATTAACTTAATATACATTGAAAAATGTTATTATTGTATGGGAGAATATCAGTAACATGCAACTGGAGCTGAAGGAAACATAGCAACACATTGGACTTAATGTGCATGAATCTCATGGCTTCATGTGAACACTGTAATTCTTAACACTGAAGCTAATCCTAATATTTAATGACAAAAACATACAGGATTATGTTAATAATTTCCCAAATCACTTTTTCCGTCATATACTACGACACATATCGTACCACAGGTTAAAAAAAAAATAATATCCACCTAGTTAAGATTTCAAACTTTATTCTGCAACTTGTGTGGACATGCCATACAAAAGTGTAGTATATGTGTTTATGTAAGTATTGGTTATTCTTCCAGTACTTTGGAATTCTTGGAACCATGTGCACAGATATTGTAATATTTATGCAAGTCCTACACTGCCACCTGCAATGACATGGTAATCAGGTCTGTAAATATTATTCTACAATAATCAAAAACAGCAGTGATTTGGAGTTTCCTTAATACGTTGCTTGGATCATCATTGATCTTTTCAGGTCTGTGAAAGGGGATGAAGGGAGGATAATATTGAATTACACTATAGACATCCACTACATCTGGGGTAAAAAATACCCATATCAATGTGCATGGTTACTGTGTTTCTGACTGGTTTCAGTAACTCCATTTAAAAATATGTCCATTTAGTACACATTACCCCATGATAATAGCATTTTTACACAGTAAATGATTATTACACACCTTGAAGGATGCATGATTTTATGCGTTTTATATTTCATGATCAAAGACAAAAATACAGCAATTACAGATGGAGGATATTAGTGGACGAACCTTAACACATCTGTATGACATTGCTCTGTCCACTATCTTAATGGAAGCATTAACTGATTTAAGATCAATGGGCTAATGCCTCTTTTAAAATACAGGACAGAGGAATGTTGAATGGTGCTTTAGATGTTCATCCACTAATATCAGTGACAGGTATTCTGAGCCTTAATTTAATTTTAACCTCCTGGTCCATTACCCCAAGTAGCAGCTCTTCAAGTGTGATCTTGTTTTTAATCCAATGCACACACACTCAACCAACCTGATTATTGTCTTCTCCTAAGGGATGCTGAGGGCAATTGTGTCATGTAGCTGAGATCTGCTAACTCAGCACAAACCAGGGGCAGAACCTGAGACCCTCCTGTATGGTTTTACACCACAGGGCACATTTACTCAGTGAACTGTGAAGGAGCCCCAAATAACCTGACATGTTTGTCAGCTCACGTGTAGACTGTGGGAAAACACTTAAGAGAACAGACTAATTGTATTAAATTTAACCTTAATATAGTTGCAGATCCTACAGTTCTAATTATGGTGTGAAATTTCAATTGAGAAACAATGCAATAAAAATAATAATTCTTTGATACAATTCACCGATCTGCTAGAGTTCAGTAAACAAATCAGAATAAAGTCAAAGGTTCCACAGTAGGTGGACATTATGTAAATGTTTCACAAAAACAGGTGATTTCCCAAGTGTCTTGCAACCATTAGTGACTCTCTACGATGAGCCCTTGGCATTCCATTATGAGGTAGTAAAACTACAAGAAGAAGTGGTATGAGCAGTAATTGCATTTTGCTTTACAGTACCTCACATTACTCTGTTCAAACTGTAAACACACCACTTTACTCGAGAACAGCTGAAGAGCACTATTTTTAATTCTGAGTTGTAAGTGTCTGTGCATGGTTTGGATCAAACCCTTGGTTTAATCTTTGAATTTAACACAGTCCATCCTTTGATGTTTGCGAAACCACTTCCAGTTCTCACAACCAACTTCAGCATTATGTCTGTTATTACTGGGAGGGATATTAGACACTGGCGCCAGGCTAACCCATTATGTCTGTTATTACTGGGAGGGACATTAGACACTGGTGCCAGGCTAACCCAGTCTCATTGGTACCTGGAAAAAAAGAACAATTAATTGTAGAAACATGTTACTGGGAATGATCTGATTTTGCTCAGTCACAGTAATGACAAAGATTTATTGCACTGGTGCTAATTGGGAAAGCCTGTCTCAACTTGTGCATTATGTATTAGTTATATCATTCTGTAGTAAGGGCAAAAGTCCGAAGAAACACGTCTTCAACAGCTGTTGGTAAAAGCTTTTTATAACTGAGCCACAAACACCAGAAGGTTCCACTTTTGATTCTTAACATGTGTTGAGTTAGCTGATCTTAGTTGGGGCAGCTATACAGGATAAACCACAACAACAATAATGATGGGCTGGATTTTCCCGGATTCCACCTGCACGGTGCGGTGGGACCTGGGAGACAGCGGGAAACCCGGAAGTTCGGGTTTCCCGGCACGCTGTGGAGCTTTAACTCCACAGCGTGCGTGCGACATGAAGGGCGGGTTCCCCACCTGGAAGTCAGCCTGACTGACTGACAGGCTGACTTCCAGTTGTGCGGGGATCGCAGACCAGGAGGCCACAGGACAAGGTAAGTGCTGGGCCCAGGATGGTGGCGGGGGGTGGTGTGGGTGCAAGCCCGGGGCCAGACCGATCCCCAACCCCGGAGCCGAGTCGCGCTTATGTTGAGCTTCATTGGAACAGTGTAGGAGGCCGAGGACAGAGAGGTCAGAGTGGGGGTGGGGATATTTGGGAATTTGATAGTTTGAGGAACAGCACCTCAGCTTTCTATTAGGCAATTACAGCCTTCCGGACTCAACATCGAGTTCAACAATTTCAGATCATAATCTCTGCCCCCATTTTTTCGAATGGCAGCTGTTGCTGATGATTCTGCTATTCCCATTTACACCTCCTCTAGACCCATCTTTTGTTTCTTTACTTGTTCCATTACCATCTCCTTTTGCCTGGCATCATCATCCCTTTTGTCATTTAATCTCTCTTGCCTTCTACCCTATAACAGATCTTCCCTTTTGTTCTTTCTTCCCCTCCCCACTTTCTCTGCCTCTACTTGCTTAAAATCTGTTACATCTCTGACTTTTTCCAGTTGTGACGAAAGCTCATCGACCTGAAATGTTAACGGTTTCTCTCTCCACAGATGCTGTCTGACCTGCTGAATATTTCCAGCATTTTCTGTTTTTATTTCAGATTTCCAGCATCCACAGTATTTTGCTTTTGTATTAGGATTAGCTGAGTTTTACAGAGGGTGGAAGATGGGAGGCCAGCCAGGACAGTATTGGAATAGTCAAGTCTGGAGGTGACAAATGCACGGATGAGGGTTTCAGCAGCAGACGAGCTGAGGCCAAGGTGGTGACAGGTGATGTAATGATGGTGGAAGTAGGCAGTCTTTGTGATGGAGAAGACATGGGGTCAGAATCTCAGCTTCAGGTTAAATAGGACACTGAGGTTGCAAACAGTCTGGTTTCACCAAAGACAGTAGACAGTGCATTCTGCTGCAAACACAAAGAGAGAGATTTGGGAAAAAGCCCAAATTGTGACAGGTACAATAAGGGGGCTACTTTGCTTTTTAATGTATATAATTGTATTCCAAAAAGCTACTCTCACCTTCTTACCACAAATGATTCCAGTATATCCTGGACGACAGGAGCACACATTTGGAAGAATACATTTGCCGCCATACAGGCATTTTTGTCGGCATACAGCTTTGGAATATAACAAAAAGCATATCAATATTTATATAGTACAAACCATATAAACAGTAAAGTTTTCATACAAAGAGATGACACTTTTCTATTAAATCACCAATTTCTCTCCTCCTCCTGAAGGCACTGATCCATGCTGGGCTATTGTTCCACCGGTCCCATCCACCCTCTAGAACCTTGTCCAAAAGTATCTTGTGATTGGAGTCTCTGAGGGAGGGGCGAGTGAAATTCCTCCTATCTATAATTTTAACAAAAAAAGTCTACTAAATGAGAAACTCTGTGAGATACTCATGCCAATTTTTTCTCTAAAACTATCGACAGGAAGATTTTCACCTCCTAGTCCGATCAGACTTCTGTTAGGCCATTTCTTTTTGCAACTATCTGGGGCGCTATAACTCACTAATGCAATCAAACTAAACTGATACCAATGGCATAGGTGTGAGGCTGCATTATCATCATTTACAATTTCCATGGTAGCTCTCCTGATCTCCCACTGTAACTTAGATGGAAGATTGTAGGAAACCCCAGAGAAATGACGTAAATGGTCGTTTCCCCAATTGTCTGGGATTTCCACCGATCTCCTGCGAAAGTTATGCGAAGGTTCACCAGACTGGTTTCTGGGATGAGGGGATTGTCCTATGAGGAGAGATTGAGTAGACTAGGCCTATATCCTCTGGAGTTTAGAAGAATGAGAGGTGATCTCATTGAAACGTACAAAATTCTTACAGGGCTTGACAGGGTAGATGCAGGGAGGATGATTCCCTGGCTGGGGAGTCTGGAACCAGGGGTCACATCTCAGAATAAGGGGTTGGCCATTTAGGACTGAGATGAGGAGAAATTTCTTCACTCAGAGAGTAGTGAATCTTTGGAATTCTCTATCCCAGAGGGCTATGGAGGCTCAGTCGTTGAGTATATTCAAGACAGAGATCGATAGATTTTTGAATATTAAGGGAATCAAGGGATAAGGGGATAGTGCAGGAAAGTGGAGATGAGGTAGAAGATCAGCCATGATCTTACTGAATGGCAGAGCAGGCTCGAAGGGCCAAATGGCCTACTCCAGCTCCTATTTCTTATGTTCTTAGGCTATGTTCTTATGATGAAAAATTGGGTGAAGTCTGCAGAAATTCTACCGCCATATATATTTACAATTTTGTTAATGCTGTAAATTTGGGGGAGATTTTTCACATGCCAGTGAAAACTTTTCAGGATTTGGGCTGGGCAGATCATTGGACAGCCACATGGACTACAGTCAAACCCAACTCACTCGGCTTCACCTCATTTGATTTTGTGGATGAGCTGCAAGTGTAAAAAACACTTGGGATAGGCAGCTTGCCCAATAGGGGTCAGTTTAAAGCGGCAGTGCACTTTTCCCGGTCAAAGGCAGAAGAACAGGGTGGAAGAGCTTCACTCACATGTTTTCCCACAGTTATGGGAGTGGCAGGTCACCTCAGTTTTTGAATGGGGTTATGGCTATGTTGGTGGAGGGAGTTGAGGAGAAGGGGAACACACTGTTCCCCTCGGATGGGTACCATGTCTCACAGAGAGTTGGAGAAGAAGCTTGGTAGGAAGAATACCAACAGCATATATCACAGGACCTGGCTGCAGTGCTGAAAGAAATTCAATGACTTCAACAGGTGTGTCAAGGTAAAAAAACTGGCATGTCTTCTTTCATGCAATAACAAGTAAAACAATGATGTGCTGTCATTAGGATGACTTTAAAGCACAATCCAGCATAATGGTTAATCAGGCCTTCACACGTATTTGTGCCATTGGACCCAAAGTGACAACCTACCTTGACAGTTGGAGCCTTTGTCTGCTATGACCATCCACAAAAACGCGGTCTGCTCACATCTGTGCAAGTATCGGTGGGTGAAAACAGTGCACCTCTCGTGTATTGCAACCCACTTGCCATCACTTCGGCTTCTCCCTCTTCTTCCCATTACTTCATGTTGGAAGAATTCCCATTGGGAAGCTCATTGATGGCTATAAAGGTGTTGTGCAATAAAAAATTGCTCAAAGGTTCATAAGAACCCTAGGTGGCATGATGAGAAAAAATGGGCCTGAAATGGCCATAGCCCAGGAAAAAGAAGTTTCTTGTGGCCCTTTAAATATACTTACCTGCACTGCTCATCACCTGGAAACCCCAGATGCCTGATTACCAAATTAGATGCGACATTAAAGCAGGAATAATGGCATGGGAGGCCACATTATTTAAATATTAAAATAACGTTCCTGCCTATTTCAAGAAGGAGCTTTTACTGCTCTCTCTCCCCCCACCCTGCAGCCAGAAATGTGCATCATGTTCTACTGGGCAGAGAATCTTATATAAGTTTATATAATATATAACCTTATAGAACAAATACTAACAGGGTATTCTGATCAGAAAAATTGGCCTCCATGTGTGAGGCTGGGCAGTGGGCCTGATGTCCATAACTGCAGACTTCCAGCGGGACTTATTGGCTTTTGATCGGCGCAGGCACGCTAGTTAATTCTCCATTCCTTAATCTGGGATACTCAGAATAGGGTTGAACAAAAATATTTCTACAGAAATTAATTGTATGAATCCAATACAATACTTTGCTTCCTTCTGAAATGTTTTTGTAACAGAAAATAGAGAAATTTGGATGCTTACCTCTATTCTTGCACCTGATGGGTAACTTTGCACTGACACCAATTCCAACTTGAGCACAAGAACACAGCATGGCTCTCACATATTATAAATTAGAAGAAATGTGTAGAGGGAGGGGACAACCTATTCATATTGTTCCATAGAGTATTTGCATTTGGGATGTACCAAGCAAGTGGAACATTTAACCAAGATCTTGGTTCTGAAATTCCATGCCACTTCCATTTTATGGTGGGTCCACAGCATAAAATTGGGGCAACTCATTTTTTTTGGCCAGCAAATTGAGGTGGAAACTGTTTCTCATAGTTTCTGTGCAAAAATTGGTTTCTTTGAGTTTCCAAATGTAATTATGGACCATCCCACGATCTGTTCGCCAAGTTTTTTTAATTCATTTTTGGGAGGTGGGCATTGCTGGCAAGGCTGATAATTGTTGCCCATTCCTAGTTGCCCTTGAGAAGATGGTGGTGGGCCTTCTTCTTAAACCACTGCAGTCCATGTACTCCCATATACTGTTATGTAGGGAGTTCCAAAATTTTGACCCAGCGATGATGAAGGAATGGCGATATGTGTCCAACTGAGGATGGTGTGTGAATTGGAGGTGACGGTGTTCCCATGCACCTGCTACCCTGTCCTTCTAGGTGGGGGAGAATGTTCCCTCTTAATTTAGTTTTGGTGCACGGACCCTTTAACTTGCTGCGCGGTCCATTCAGATTTCCGCACATGCGCGGTTTTTCCCATACAAAAGCTGGTGAACGGCCTGCACGGGACCTCAAGACCGCTGCACGGCCGCGCAGCTTAACAGGAACATTGGTGGGGGGATGTCGTGGGTTTGGAAGGTGCTACCAAAGAAGCCGTGTCGAGTTACTACAGTGGATCCTGTAGATAGTACACACTGCAAACACGGTACACTGGTTATGGAGGGGGTGGATGTTTAGGCTAGTAGATGAAGTACCAATCAAGCGGACTGCTTTGTCCTAGATGATGCTGAGCTTCTTAAGTGATGTTGCAGCTGCACCCATCCAGGCAAGTGGAGAGGATTCCATCACACTCTTTGACTTGTGCCTTGTAGGTGGTGGAGAGGTTTTGGAGAGTCAAGAGTTGAGCCACTCACCACAGAATACCCAGCCTCTGACCTGCTCTAGTAGTCATGATGCGGAGATGCCGGTGTTGGACTGGGGTGGACAAAATTGAGAGGTCGCACAACACCAGGTTATAGTCCAACAGAAGGAGCAAATCGATAGCTCCGAAAGCTTGTGATTTCAAATAAAACTGTTGGACTATAACCTGGTGTTGTGCGACCTCTCAATTCTGCTCTAGTAGCCATGGCATTTATATGGCTGGTCCAGTTGAGTTTCTGGAAAACGGTGGTGAGCTGGATGTTGATGGTGGGGCACACTGAAATTGTAATGACCCTGCAGCCACATGAAAAGGTCTGGCTGCAGATAAATCTGAAGAGGTGGCCCTAATTGTTTTGGAGGCAGAAGTACATGTAGTAGATGGAGGAGAACATCATTCAGAGGACACCTCAGTGACTGCTGCAAAAGGCATCAGACAGAACTGATCACTGATCATTCAATTCAGTACCCATCCTAGTACAACAGAACATATCAGACCTCTTCTCCATAAGACCATGTTGATGATATTCACCTGACTGAATAAGTCAGCATGAAATAAGTGTACCCTTTCCTGTATGACTCTAATCACCATGAATAACAAAGCACAACATATATGCACCATCTCTTTCAATACAACAAACTCTGAAGTGAAGAGAAATTACATCTAGTGGTTCTCCTAGGTGCAACCCGAAGGTCAGTATCACCCGATGGTCAGTATCACCCGATGGTGATTGGCTGCTCATGTGCTACAAAAGACTTCTGGGACTGACATGGCAGTTTGCTCCTGAGATGGAGCCTCTCCTGGCTGCATCTCTGGAGCTTCTGCCTGTGCAGTCTGGTGTCACCTCTAACATGCCACTGGTGTGCTGCTCTGATGGGTAAGGCTGGATGCCAGGCATATGCTGCTGTCCTGAGGGACAGTAGCCTCAGGTCAGTCATCTCCAGCTGTCACCATTCCACTGGGCTCAGGATCTGTGTCCTCAATGATCAGTGGGGTAACTGGTCTGGCAGCTATGAGATCCTGAAAGCTTTGAGAGATAGTGGTCTGCATTCTGGTCTCCAGGATCTTGAAGCTGGTAGGCAGGTAATGTCAAACTATCCCCTACTGCCACTAGAGCTGAAGTATGTGCTACCATAGAGAAAGAGGCACTGACTGGTCCCAGGCTGCTGGGGACTGTGGCAGATTCCAATGATGCTGCCACATTGTTCTTCATTGCAGACATCAATGGACAAAGTCCCTGAAGTTGCTGTAAATGAGAGCTGTTGACTCTGCAGTCACACCTGGCAGTTGCTGCAAATCGGTGGAGGACTGATCGCAAAGCCTGCATGGAGGTGTGATGTTCCTTGAACGTTCTTCATTTCAGGTGAGCACCCATGAGTTTTGGGTCCCACAGCTCCAAAGCAATGGGCTGCATTCTTGTCAGCCTCCAATGGAAAGGTGCCACACACTCAACCACTTCTCTGGTTCCTTTGTGCTCTGTGATCATCCAGTGGCACATGTTCAAAAATCTACCTAATTCCCTCTAGATGAAAGTATCTGAGCTGGTGTGTGGGAGTGATAGAACAAGTGATACAGGGGATGAGCGCGAGGGAGTTCTAGCAGAGAAATATGCAGTAGGATCTTGGTCCAGGGATTCATGGGTGGGCTTGACTTTCACATATTTTCCCTCTTCATCATCATCCTCATTAGCATCGTCATCCTCATAGCTGACAATGAAGAATTTCCTTCTCTTTCGTTCCTCTTCCTGCTCCTCCTCTCTTCATCATCTTCCTCATCATGCTGCCAGTTGCTTTGAAGGATCAGCAGAAAAGGAGGGTGAGGATAAATCCTCTAGGATTAAGGAGATAGCAAAGTACGTGGATGTTTGTGGCTGTATGCTGCATCACAGTGATGCCGTGGCAGTTGTGTAGGTGTGTATCTACTAACCTAATGCCAGCACTGTGCCACCAATCTTGCTATCTCCCACAGCTAAAGCAGAGTGCCTCCCCAACAGCTCCATGGCCTGCTCCTCATAGGAGTTGAACTCTTTAATATGAGGGATGTCGCCTCAGGTCACCTGCATCTTGTGGACATTGTGCACAAGTTTCTCCTGAAACAAGATTGAGTGAATTAGTTGAAGGTTAGCAATTAAAGGGTGTCTCCAGGTGACATTGGACAGCTGATGTAAGAGCTATGGTGGTATCACCCTGTTGAAGTGGAGGTAGGAATTTTAAAAGCTTCTGCATGCAAGTAAATGCTCTGAGGGGAGATGGTGGCTCATACCGTAAGATTTTTTTGATTGTGCCCCCTTTAATCAGAGTGCAGCGTGAAAGGTTAGTTGTATAGCTCTTAACTTTAGAGTGTGCTGGTGCCCAGGGTATCCAAGGAAGAAAAGTGAGAATGACCATGCGCAACTTTGTCTGTTCTGGTCAGATCATTGAACTTCCTGTGGCACTGGTCCACAGTTCTATTGGTGAGAGAATTAGCACACGGTGCCAGTGAGATCTCCCTTAATATGGCACAAGAGAGATTTTTTTATAGCTTCCTCCCATGGAAACCCAGCAGTTTCTCCCTCTCTTCTTGAGGTTAGTTTCACTGAAATTATGAGCAGCTCTTTGTTCCTCTTTGTAATGCCTTTGTTCCTTCTTCAGCTGTCTGTGACAGAGACATTATTGAAAATGGGCACAAAGTCTGGAGTAGCTACCTGATGGTGAACTGATTCAGCTGAACACTTTCCTACTTACCTGCTGCCCCCCCCCCCCACCCCCCCCCTATTCTAACTTGGCATTTTAAAGACTGCTGTCATAGTTTTCGAGCACCCTCAGCACAGCACTCCTGTTTTACAAGGGATTTGCATTGGAGATCCTCGAATGAACATGAAAATGAGCTGACCCATGAAATTCTGGCAGATTCAGCTCTGCAGAGCATGGGTGGGCACATCTCTAGACTTACTGGCACAACTCTCATGCAATTTGGTATGTGGAATTTTGGGGCCCTTTCATCAATGATTTTAATATCAGTTGTTGAATTTAACTGCTGAAGAAGAAAGGAACTGCTAAGATAATTGCATTTGTTTGTCATAAAATTTCCAGTTAATATCAGTTCTATTTGACACATGTTTTGACCTTGCAAGCACACTCAGAATATAAAAACTAGCATGGTACAAGCAACTGTCTTGAAAGTGGCTTACGTATTTGACACTGCAGTCCTTCCCATCTGGGCACACAATGGCAAGTGCTGGGACCTATGCATTCTCCTCCATTCTTGCACTTCTGTAGACAGACAGCTAAATTGGCACAACATGAGAAGATATTGATTACAGCATGCTTCAATTTATTTGAATTTCGTTAGATTTAAAAAAGCACAGAGGTACAAAGTTCGAAGGATAGTGTTTGTAGTTCAAAACAACTTTGTCAAAAACACAAAATTTAAAGCTCCAGTGCTTTGAGAAGTAGAGGCCTTGTTGTGGCCTACATCTCTCAATAACATTAGCATGAATGCACATTAGGAACTACATTAAAATTCTGACTTACGTATGTTACATCTTTTCCCCTTCCATCCTGACACGCAAGAGCAGACATTGGGACCCACACATTTTCCTCCATTCATGCACATTGGCTCACAGACACCTTTAAAAGAAAGAACTGTGTCATATATAACAACTTACACTCATATTCCATTACTCATCAAAAACAATGGGCTGGATTTTATCAATGGGGACGCGTTGGGGGCGGGACTGCTGGTTGTCGGGTTTCAGTCCCGCCCCCAACGACGTCCGGCCAACCCACGCTATTTTCCCTTGATTGACCTTGTTAAGCCCACCCAGCGGGCTTAGCAGGTCAATTAAGGGAAAGCCGGTGACAGAGGACGTCAGCGTATGACGTTTCATCTGTCAAAAATTTTTGAGAAGCTGTCAAACACTGACGATCTCTTCTGTTTGGTGAGTCCTTGTACTGAAGACTCACCAAACCTCTTTCTTCAGCAGAAATCAGATGGCTCTTGCATCTGAGAATGCAGCAGCCATTCTTTCATCTCTGCCGTTGAGATGAGGCACCTCCGGATCCTCCCCAAGTGTTGAAGCCTGCAGGAAGAAGCAAAGGTAAGTAAACTTTTTCTAACACTTTACACTCACCTCCCATACTTACCTCTCCACACTTGCACCCATCACTCACCTCCACAGCGCACTTTTCGACCCCTCTCATCCCTGCAGACCCACTGCTCGCCTCGCTGACCCTGGCGGGATTTCCCAACATTGGGAAGCCCGCACTTGTGTGGGTAAAATGGGGATAATCCTCTTAACTGCCTGTTAACTACCTGTTAACAGGCAGTTAATTGGCTGTAATCCCCTTCCCACCTCGAGGAGACGGGTCCCTGCACGAGTCGGGGACCCGCCTCCCGGGAAGATGGCACGTTGGGAGCGGGTTCTGTACCTGCTCCCAGTTTCTGCCATTTTCCCGGCAGTCCCGCCTCCATACCCGCCTCCCCAGGGCTGGCAAAATTCCCCCCAATGTAGCAGAGAAGTGCGGATGGCTCATGAGAGGGATGATGGTGGGAGGCGTCATGCAAGTGGGGGGCTCCTCTCCAAGCGCTCCAACTTTGCCAACCCTTGTCAACCCCTCGGTCAGAGTCCCAGATGACTGCCGGAGCAGTGATGGCCGAGTCAGCCCCTGTGCAGCCGCAGGAGGAGCAGCCTTTGGCGGGGCTTTCAAAGACTCCAAAACCCAAAGGTCGACCGCCAAAGGCGTCGAAGCAAGGCACAGCAGGGAAGTGAGCAGGCTGTCTCTACATCTGCTGAAGCCACAGGGGTAACACAACGTAGAAGCGCGTGTAAGAGAAAGCTAACACATAAATGATCACAAGGGTACTCACTTGGGTGTTCTGATAGAATTCAATGTTAAGTTTCTGTTCTTTTATTATGTTGGAATAATTTAATCTTGAATGAATATTTGACATCGTTGCCATGTGTGTGATCCCAATTTGAGGTGGCACAGTGAAGGGTGAGGGCGCCTTTTATGTCCAGCAATGCAGGTGACAGTGAATATAGGGCTTGATTTTGCCGGCACTCAGAGGGTGGGTTTGGAGGCGGGTCCGCTGTCAAAATAGCGAAGATTGACAGCGGGTAGGAAATCCGCTGTCAACCCGCCTCCACGCGAGTCTCCCAGGTGTCGGGTCTGTCAGCGGAGAACTGACCTGACACCAAGCGGCGGGGGAGACAATTGAGCTCATTAAGTGGCTTGTTGACAGCCAATTTAATGGTATTTTGAGGCTTCTTTCCAATTTTAGGTGCTCCCCCACGGGTTACCCGCTGCTTGGGGAACATGCCTGCTCACCCTGATGTGATTTCAGTCTGCTCTGATGTTTCTGATAAGCTGACAGCTGCAGAAGTGGTGTAAAGGATACAATGTTGCAGATGGTCAGTTTCAGAGCGCAGAAACCGTTGGTTACTGCATTTGTAAGACATCTAGAGATTTCTTTAGCTTGCAAGTGTTAAGAGCCAACTGTATGTACAGTGCCACCGTCATTGGAACAACCTCTCTCAGCATTGACAGATCTTACCTGTCATCTCACCTGCAGCTGCCATCTATTGCAGCAACATCAGTGCCCTTGAAACTATCTCACCTTGGTCCTCTGAATCCTTCCATGATCAGCCCCAACACCAACATCACCAGGCACACCAGCAGCACCAACCTTCTCCTGCTGCACAGGACACAGGGCATCAGCCCCTTACAACATTGCTGCTCGGGAGGCCAGCGATGGCATCACCATGGCCAGATTAACTTCACATGGCGCTGTACACCCTGGTGCCAGGTTGACACCATCCTGCACCAGCACCATAAAGCATCCCTTTAATGACCAAGCCATTCCTTTCACACTCATCACTATAGCAGGTGGGGTGGGCGGGGGGGCGGGGGGGGGAACCGTTATGTCTCAACATTCACTGGAACTCAGAAAGACACTTTTCAAGGTGGGCACAGATCTGTCCAATAAGGGGCAGTGTTGAAAATATAGATTTCACTGTATGACAGCACATTACCAGAAACTTCACATGGACATTGGCTAAACCTCTTAAATGCCTACCCTTGTTTGTTGTTAGTTGGTAAGCTTGCAGTAGGATGAGGGTGAGTGTGAGGGGTGGCTAGTGAGATGGGCAAGTGATAATGTAGATAGAGAGGGATGGGTGGAGGTGCAAGGTAAGTTGGTGTAAGGATGTGCAGGAGAAGGGTATGGAAGGCAGAGTGATGGGGATGTGTTGAGTGGCACAGCAGGGTGAGTTTGAGTGTGGCTTTGCAGTAACGTTTCGTGATCCACTGAGATCATTGAAAGGTTGGCGTCACTGCAGCCAGGGACTCCTCACGACATCCCTGCTTTTGCCCTCCTGTGCAATGTATAACCAGGCTGCATTGGTCTCCTGGGGAGGTCTCCTCCACCGTTGGAAGGGAAGAGAACCTCCCTGCGTGTGTGACTCCCTCTATAAGCATATGGAGGGAGTCACTGGAGAGCCTGGGTGCAACCGTCCACCTCTGTGCAGTGCTTGTCAGTGTTTGCAGCACCTCAATGCTGTAAAACACTGACATAGAAACATAGAAGATAGGAGCAGGAGTAGGCCATTCGGCCCCTCGAGCCTGCTCCGCCATTCGATGAGATCATGGCTGATCATCCAAACTCAGTACCCTGTACCTGCCTTCTCCCCATATCCCTTGATACCTTTAGCTTTAAGAAATATATCTAACTCATTCTTGAATATATTTAATGACTTGGCCTCAACTACCTTCTGTGGTAGAGAATTCCACAGGTTCACCTTCTCTCTGGGTGAAGAAATTCTTCCTCATTTCTGTCCTAAATGGCTTACCCGTTATCCTTAGATTATGACCCCTGGTTCTGGACTCTCCGACCATCGGGAACATTCATCCTGCATCTAGTTTGTCCAGACCTGTCAGAATTTTATATGTTTCGATGAGATCCCCTCTCATTCTTCTATACTCCAGCGAGTATAAGCCCAATCGACCCAATCTCTCCTCATATGTCATTCCTGCCATCCCAGGTATCAGCCTTGTGAATCTTCACTGAACTCCTTCCATGGCAAGAACATCCTTCCTCAGATAAGGCGACCAAAACTGCACGCAGTACTCAAGGTGTGGTCTCACCAAGGCCCTGTACAACTGCAGCAGGACATCCCTGTTCCTATACTCAAACCCTTTCGCTATGAAGGCCAACATACCATTTGCCTTCTTCACCGCCTGCTGCACCTGCATGCTTACTTTCAGCGACTGGTGCACAAGGACACCCAGGTCTCGTTGCACTTCCCCTTCTCCCAATCTATTGCCATTCAGATAATAGTCTGCCTTTCTATTTTGACACCAAAGTGGATAACCTCGCATTTATCCACGTTATATTGCATGTGCCACGCTTCTGCCCACTCACCCAACCTGTCCAAATCATCCTGGAGTTTCTCGGTATCCTCCTCGCAGCACACACTCCCACCCAGCTTTGTGTCATCTGCAAACTTGGAGATATTACATTTAGTTCCCTTATCTAGATCATTAATGTATATTGTGAATAGCCGGGGTCCAAGGACCGATCCCTGCGGTACCCCACTAGTCACTGCTTGCCACTCGGAAAAAGACCCATTAATTCCTACTCTCTGCTTTCTGTCCGCCAACCAGTTCTCTATCCAAGTCAATACCTTGCCCCCAATCCCATGTGCCTTAACTTTACACGCTAATCTCTTATGCGGGACCTTATCGAAAGCCTTTTGAAAGTCCAAATACACCACATCTACTGGTTCTCCCTTATCTATTTTCCCAGTTACATCCTCAAAAAATTCCAGTAGATTAGTCAAGCACGATTTACCTTTTGTAAATCCATGTTGACTTTGTCTGATCCTGTCACTGTTTTTCAAGTGCTCAGCTATTACATCCTTTATAATGGACTCTAGCATTTTCCCCACTACCGATGTCAGGTTTACCGGTCTGTAATTCCCTGCTTTCTCTCTACCACCCTTTTTGAATAGTGGGGTAACATTAGCTACCCTCCAATCCATGGGTACAGTTCCAGATTCCATCGAATGTTGGAAGATGATCAGCAATGCATCTACTATTTCTAGGGCCACTTCCTTAAGTACCCTAGGATGTAGATTATCAGGCCCTGGGGATTTATCGGCCTTCAATCCCGTCAATTTCCCTAACACCATTTCCCCGCAAATACTGATTTCTTTCAGTTCCTCCCTTTCATCAGACCGTATGTTCTCCAACATCTCTGGGAGGTTATTTGTGTCCTCCTTTGTGAAGACAGAACCAAAATATGCATTTAATTGGTCTGCCATTTCTTTGTTCCCCATTATAACTTCCCCCGCTTCTGACTGCAAGGGACCTACACTTGATTTCACTAATCTTTTTCTCTTCATATATCTATAAAAGCTCTTACAGTCAGTTTTTATGTTCCCAGCAAGCTTACTTTCATATTCTATTTTCCCCATCTTAATTAATCCCTTTGTCCTCCTTTGTTGAATCCTAAACTGCTCCCAATCCTCAGGGTTACCGCTTTTTCTGGCCAATTTATATGCCCTCTCCTTGAATCTTATGCTATCCCTAATTTCCCTTGTTAGCCACGGTAGAGTCACCCTTTTTGTTTTATTCTTATGCCACACTGGGATGAACAAATTCTGTAGTTCATCCATGCAGTCTTTGAATGTTTGCCATTGCCTATCCACCGTTAACCCCTTGAGTGACATTCCCCAATCAATCCTACCCAATTCGCGCCTCATACCATCGTAGTTTCCTTTATTTAAATTCAGGACCCTAGTCTCTGATTCAACTACTTCACTCTCCATCCTAATGAAGAATTCTATCATATTATGATCACTCTGACACAAGGGGCCTCGTACAACAAGATTGCTAATTAATCCTTTCTCGTTACATAATACCCAGTCTAAGATGACCTGATCTCTGGTTGGTTCCTCGACATATTGTTCCAGAAAACCATCCCGTAAACATTCTAGGAATTCCTCCTCCACAGTATTTTTACTAATTTGGTTAGCCCAATCTATATGTAAATTAAAGTCACCCATGATGACTGCAGTGCCCTTACTGCATGCTTCTCTAATTTCCCTTTTAATGCCGTCCCCAACCTCCGTATTACTGTTTGGAGGTCTATATACCACTCGCACTAACGTTTTCTGCCCCTTGTTATTTCTCAGTTCTACCCATACAGATTCCGCATCATCAGAGCTAATATCCTTCCTTTCAATTGTGTTAATCCCCTCTTTAACCAGCAATGCTACCCCACCTCCCTTTCTTTTTTGACTATCTTTCCTAAATATTGAATAACCCTGGATGTTGAGTTCCCAGCCTTGGCCACCCTGGAGCCATGTTTCTGTAATCCCAATCAAATCTTATTCATTTACCTCTATTTGCGCAGCTAATTCATCCACCTTGTTCCGAATGCTCCTTGGATTAAGACACAAAGCCTTCAGGCTTGTTTTTTTAACGCTCTCAGACCTATATGAATTATTATTTACTGTGACCATGTTTGATTTAAACCGTTGAGTTCTTTGCCTTCTACTTTTGTTTTTCTCCTTCCTGTCTTTAGCTTTTATCCTTGTTTCCCTTTCCTCTGTCTCCCTGCTCAGGTTCCCAACCCCCTGCCACTTTAGTTTAAACCCTCCCCAACAGCACTAGCAAACACTCCACAGAACAACTGTCAAATTCAATGTGGCCATGGTCCCTTTAAGGAAACCGGCTGATGACGCGTCATCAAATGACGTCATCAGACCTGCATCCTGTTAATTGGCCAGGAAGCCCACAGGGCGGGCTTAACCATGCCAATCAAGGGAAAATCCCTTTGACAGAACGGCTTCAGCCGGGAGCAGGACCGGAACCCGGCAACCACCTATCCTGCCACCGCTGAGAAAATCCAGCCCATAGAATTAATAACAGACACTTACAGGCTCAAGACAGTCTCCCAAATCGTTAAATCAGCAACCTTTGACATCTAAAATTGAGCAGATTTGAGAGTGCAGCTTTTAGACTGCAGTTGCAGCTGTGAAGTTTCCAGCTCGTTGGTCTTCCCGACACACTTACCTGGCGTGATCTCCGAACGTCGTGAAACCCGAATCAAATGTTGTAAAATTGCAAAAGGCTCTCAAAATTGCAGTTAACAAGCACTTAACAAGGAGTTAAGTGCCTTAAATCCCTTATCCGCCGCTTGGTGTCGGGTCTGTTATGAAATCACAGACCCGACACTCTGGAAACTCACACGGAGGCGGGTTCACGGCGGGTTTCCAACCCGCCATCAATCATTGCAAATTTAACACCTGACCCGCCTCCGAACCCGCCCCGAGTGCTGGCTAAATCGCAGCCTAAGGGATTGCACCATCGTGATTAATTAATAGTCTAATTGTAAATATGTGTCTTGTGATTAGTGATAAATTTAATAATCGTGTTTGGAATCTTTTGTGTCTCATTTTAGCTTTGTGCCCGGGACAGCGATGTGATATTCCATGACACAGGGATGATATAATGGGGATGTGGAGTGCCACGGTAACCTTGACTGCCACTGGGAGAGCTGTGTTCGCCCTGCTCTCAGGCTGCAGGTCTGGTTGCAGGAGGTGGCAGAGTTCTGTGATCACCTCCTTGCTGAAGCGTAGCCTCCTAAGACACTGCTCCTCACTTAATTGAAGGTAGGAGAAGTGCTGTCGAAGGACCCTAGGTGGGTAAGGCCTTCTGTTGAGAGTCCTCATGGCCCTCCTCCTCCTGCCTCTGCGTGCAGGTTCCCGTCTTCCTCGCTGCCTCCGCTCCCTCTGCCGTAGATCCTGGAGGGCGAGGTCGACTGCCAGTACAACCCCCATGACTGTGAGCAAGTGTTGTGAGTAGAAAAAATAATGAGGGACTTCTGCACGTGAATCAACACTCCCTGTTACAAAAAACCTTGAAATAACTAAAGAAAGCTGTTTCAGTTGCAGGAAGTAGCAACAGTCACTGAAACTGCTGAACCATGTCAGGTGCAACTGATTGGGGATGGTGCCTTTAAATATCGCTGCTGCAGCCTGCTTCCTGCTGGTAGATGACAGCTCTCCCTGTCGTTGTTCAGCGCTGACAGTAAGTACAATGGCTAACTGCAATATTGGAGATCGGGTGTCAACTGAGCGTTACACACTCACTGACGTCACGATCTCTTTCGTTTAAATCTCCCTGGCGCTAGTGTTTACCGGCAGCGTTACCGGCAGCTCCAAAATGGCCCATGCCGATGGATCCGCCACCAGCTAGCGGAAGAGCGCTGGCCGCCGTCTTTTCGTCATTTCATGGCAGTAGCAGCCGGCGCTAAAGCCTCCAATTTCTCCCCCCCAGAGTCAGAGGAATGGAGAATGTAGGCTAGGATATATAACTGGAGAATATCTCACAAATAGGGTGGGGTTGGGCTGTGGAACGATGTGAAAACAAAGACAAGAATCTTGATTTGATTCTTTTTATAGCTCTCACTGCTGGATTTCCACTTTTCCTTGTATTTGCATAAGCCTTTTCTTTTCTTAACTCATTTGTTGACCATAGTTGCTTAACAACACAAGTGGAGCTTTTGAGATTTAAGGTCATGTACTGGTTTTGTATCATACCAAATACTTTTTTGAATACTTTCCACTGTTTGTCTATAGGTTTACCCATTAGCAGTTTAATTCATTTCTCATCCCTTTGAATTTTGCCTTACTTAAACCCTACAGTAATAAAGACCCAAATTGTATAAAAACCAGAGTATTACCCCATGAACTTTATATACATAAATATAGTATAAAGAATAATCCAGGTTGGAACATGTTTCAAGGATGTAATGCATCTTGCGGTTCAGATGAAATAGAAATATAGTTAGAACTGCCCTGCTTTAAAGTGTCAATGGAACCTCTCAATACGTTATAGCTTCATAACACATTCCAACCCATGCTATCTTATGTGTAGTAATCACATACAATACAATGGAGCTTAAAACACACTTGTTATATGACAAATGCCAATATAATTTCAAGTAATTTATCCTCTGTAACTGTAATATATAACCTTTTTAACCAGATGCTTCCTGATGCATTTTCATGGCTAAGAAGTATTATACAAATGAAACAACAAAGCTCTCCTTATTAAAGTTTGTGTTAATAAATTAACAATTCCGAGTTCTATAGCCCGCCTCATTTTTCAACCTCCTATTTCACAGCTGGCTGTGACATATCCTTTCTTTTTAATATATGATTATCTTATTAAGCCTAAAGGCTCAATTACCATAAGTTCCCACCCAAGGGAGTTGTACAAAAATGCCACATATATATAATGTTTGCAATTACACTAATCACTGTGCTTAATCAAAAATGTTGCATTTCAGAGCTCAGCCCAACACAACTGAAGTCTTTGTGGTACGTGACTCTCTGAGTAAATGGTGTCAGTTGCTACTCAGACCGTAGATGTGTGTATGACTGCATCATTACACACAAGTGAGATTTTACCACTAGCACTGTGGTTCATAGAAGCAAAGAAAATTTGCTAAATTCTTTGCAATACTTCTAGTGACATAGCAACATAAAGTTTCATTTAGATGTTGCCTGATTATACTGTATCAGGTACCAAGTTCTCCTTCTTCCTCACTTCCTATCTGCAAGGCAGTGACTCATGCTAGAATAGAGTTTCACAGGTGTCAGGTGCTTTGGTACCTCACCTCCTGATACTGTTGATGTGAGTGAGTGTCACGTCTTGACAACAAGTGTTGGCAAGCTAGTCAAGCAAGCTAACAAATGTGATGAAAGATGAAGAGAGAAAAATACCTGGACAAAATAAATTTGTTAAATTAAACTGAGGTAAGAAGGCTTATGTTTTGGAAATTATGCAAAAACAGTGCAGTAGTTCTAAAAATATAATTCAATTCTGAATAGTCTGAAATAATTGTTTTAATTTCAAGGCTGTTTTTTATTTGAGCAACCTTAACACTCTTCTTCATTCCAGATGTTCTCTTTTTTGAACTTGTAAACAGACCTGTTTTAGATATGATATGAAAGTGTTTGTAAAGCCCTTGGAGCTATTATGCTGTTGATTAAATGAATGGGGTCAAAGACTAAGTTAGACTACTTGAATGGATTTATACTTTAACATGACTCTTACTTTTCTGACATCTTTTTCCTGTGTAGCCATCTGGACAAGAACAGACGTTATTTCTCATACAATGACCGCCATTCTTGCAAGGAGGACTGCAAATTGCTAAAGAAAGCAAAATAGTTTAAACATTGTGTATTAAAGTACAAGCACAACATGCAATCATCTGTAGTATTTACAGTGTCCCCCTAATACATGTACAGCATTTATAAAGAATGGTGCCAGCAGATTTCTGCCTTTCCTCTGCTGCAGACTTAACCAATGGGTCTGACTGTCTTCATTATTATAGAGTAACTATAAATTGGTGAAAATACTACAGAAGAAGGTTGTTTGTATATCCTTTATGAAGTTATCCCATCTGTGTTTCAAATGAATATAGTTATAATGAAAATGTTTTATTTACAGAAACTCATTGGTTTTGGATCTTACTGATACATATCCTTCGGTCCTGTAAACTGTGACCACTTAGTCCAACATAAATTCATAGAATCATAGAAATATTAGTACAGAAGGATGAAATTTAGCCTAATGTTCTTGGGATGGTGCTAGCTCTCTCACCATAACTATTACCTCTAATTCCATACAACA
Source organism: Squalus acanthias (assembly GCA_030390025.1). Lineage (NCBI taxonomy): Eukaryota > Metazoa > Chordata > Chondrichthyes > Squaliformes > Squalidae > Squalus > Squalus acanthias. The sequence goes on along the minus strand of CM059428.1, from coordinate 95,214,985 downwards.
ATTATAGAAATTACAGCACAGGAGGTAATTCGATCCATGTTGTGCACTAGTGCTAGTCCTTTATCTGGAATTATCGACTCCAATTTCATTTTTGTGTCTTTGCCAGTTGGCAAGGCTCCTCATTGGCAACACAGACCCATAAAACTAGCCCTAGAAGTTTAACCACAATGCAGACAAGGTTAACTGGCCTATAATTTCCTGGCTTACTCATTTCCTCTTTTTTTAACAGGTGTGTAACATTTGCCAATTTCCAATCCTTTGGCACAATTCCTTATTTACAAAGATTTTTAGAAAATTATGGCTAGTACCTCAGTGAGCTCCTCTCTTACCTCATTTACTATTCTGGGATGGATATCATCAGGCCTGGTGACTTTTAATTTTTGTTTTATTAACTTTTTTAGTACAGTTTCTTTTTGATTTTTGATCTCTAGTAGTGGCTCTTCCACTTCCTCCTCAGATACTCCTACAGTCTTACAGCCCACCTTCACCTCCCTCTGTAAAAATTGGGCCAAAGTACTTATTGAGCAGCTCTGCTATTCCCTCACTTTCAAGCTCAAGATAGCCCCTTTCATCGCTAAATGGTCCTAACTCTTCTTTATCTTAACTATCCTTTCGCTTCTTATGTGCTTGTAATAGCTCTTGCTAATTCACATGATGTTGATTATAAATCTTCTTTCATAGTTCCTCTTAACCTTCCTAATTTTCTCTTTTTTGTTTCTCTCTCATTCTTGTTATATTTCCCATTGTTTCTTTTGTATTGTCCCCCTATATTTATCATATGTCTCATTTTTAAACATAATTTTTGTTCTAAATTCTCTATTTGTATGTGGAACCCCGCTTTTGACATAACTCCTTTATTCCTAGTCTGAATTTATTTGGCCTGTATCTACCCATCCCTTTTTAAATGATATGCTACTGCTCATCTGTGGTTTGACCTGCCATTTTTTTCAACAAATTAATCTGGGTTTGGTCTTTTTTCTTCCCACTGAAATGAACTAATTTCCAGTTCAACACCTTTATCTTCTACTACTCTTTTATTTTCAACGTGAACCTAATTAGTCACTTAGTTGTTCGCCAGAAACAGATTTAGCACAGCACCCTTCCTTGTGGGACATGCAATTTAAAGCAACAGTCCTGAATGCATTCTAAGAACATCTCCCCCTTTTGACCACAAACTTTTGTTTTTCCCAGTGTACTTTAGGATAGTTGAAGTCCCCCTTATTACAACTGCTGCAAACTTTTCTAAATAGCCTACAAATCTCATCCTCGGTTTATTTCCCACTATTCAATGGTCTATAATGTACTCCCAAAATGGTATCAGGCTCCTTATCATTTCTTAACTCTACCCAGAGAGTCTATGTCTGACCACAACCATCAATACAAATGTTCCTTTCTATGATGTAAATCATGTCCTTTATTAGTAAAGCCAACTCTTCTAAAAATGTTATGCCTGGAAATAGTCAGTTCCCCGACTTGTCCAGTTGAGGCCAAGTTTCTGTCAAGGCTGCATGTTCTTCCGTTCTAAATTAGTACTTCTAGTTCTCCAAATTTATTTAGAATGCTTAGCATATTTGCGTATAAACTCTGCAATCCTGACATAATCATATTCAAAATTATGAAAGAGCTTGAAAGTGTGAATAGTGAAAGTTACTGGCTTATCCCTTTCCTCATTTTTGAAGTATAACTTTCACCACCTTCCAATCCTTTTGTATAATTCCTATTATTTCTTACAAGCCTACCTTAGTATTCCATAAATTCATTTTAATACCATTTCCTTTTAGATATTTATACATCTATTAGTTTTTCCTCCACATTCTTCTCTTGTACTTCTGTAGTTTTTCTTTCAGCTTCCTCTATAAATACAGAAGATTGTCACCTTCTTCCCTTTGAGTCCCACCATTTTCTTTACTATCCACTTGCTTTTTAAGCTTTTACTTCTTAAGCTTTGGAGTTACATTTTACTTCCAGCACTGTTTCCATGCACAGACATTATAACAGCGCAGAGAAAGTTTAATACGTACATGTTAAGCATTTATGAGAACAGCGCCAATGGCAAAATATACCTCTTTTGCTTTGACCTCATCTCTTTACTTATCTTTGGAAATCTAATCTCTGATGCAACTGCTCTTTACTCTTGGTCAGAATGATTTTAGTCTGCATTTAAATATTTGTTGGTCTGTTGTTTAATCTACCAAAGTTTCCATCTAATTTATCTGCACTAGGCCTCCTTTCAGCCTCGAAAATGTTCTCATAGCCAGTCCAGTAAATTGCATCTCCTCTGGTACTTGTCACTATAACTGGTGACACTTTCATACTTTACTTAAAGAAACATTCAAGTTGTTCATTATGGTTCCATGTAGCTTTAGCTAATTATGGTTTAACCCCAGTATATTGTTAGAATGTTTAGTTTCTAAAATGTTACCATTTTGGCATTGTGATCCAAAAAATCCATTCGGACACATGCAGATGTTGGGTTTGATACACGTCCCACCATTTAGGCATACAGGGCTGCAAACAGCTGCTCACATTCAGAGGGGGAGAGAGAGAGAAAGATAACATTCAAAATGATAATATATTGATGACAGTAAGAAAATACACACATGAATTTAAAGTGTCATGAAAACTAATTTAAAGGATTAAATGGCTAGGAAGGGAATTCCACTCCCAGGTTTTATAATAGTTTGCTTATTATATGCACTTTCTGAAACTCCAAATAAATCACATCCACTGCATTTCTTCCATAGAGACACTCGATAATTTCCTCCATGTGTTTGTGTGCATGTGTGAGATTGTTTTCCCAAGGTTGTGTGGTTTTGGGTCACCTCACATGGTAAATCAGGGTGATAAATCAACAGTTTATTCAATATACATGGAAGTAAAATACTCCCTGTAGACTTTCTTCCCCTTTAAAAGAAACAGGGGGATCCTAAAGGCAAAACTTGAAATTTGAAGAATTGAATGAAAATTTAAAAAAAACATGAACCTGCAGCAGAAAACCACCCCATGTCACTCCACACTAGGTGATTATGCTGCAGAAACACCACCCATTAGTGATCCATCTGGTTTATGATGAAATTGTAAACTAGTTTTGCAGCCAAATTTTGTCACAAAGCCAGTTATCAGAATCAATAATGTTATGTGCAGTTTTATTTTAATATTTTAAAAATACAGTATTTTGTAAATAAAATACAGAAATATCCATTACTAAAATATTTAATCGACTGCTATATGTCACAAGTTAAAAAGATGTGATCAGTGAAACATCAAGATATTGTACCATGCAACAAAATGGAGCAGGAAAGTATGAAACATTAACAAAATAAATAATCCTATTTCTTACCTGTGTTACATGTGGGACCATACCAGCCAGATCTGCACTGGCAGACATCCGGAGAGACACATTCACCTCCATTTTCACAGTGCCTGTTGCAAACCACTACAGATACAGATGTAATATATAAAGAAGAAACAATTAATCTAAAGACACCACTTAAAAATGAATCTCTGAGGAAGTGCACATTTTTAACAATCATTTATAATGTGCATTAGATCGGGTTTCAATAATTAAAACTATTCTTAACTTTTATTTGCTATAATAAAACATTTATTTATGGATTTTAAAAAAATCATTAAAAAAAGTCCTCTTCAGCAGACAGTATTGCAGTGGGAAAGTGCGTATGATGTACACAATTGGGTACAAATTTATTTTGCAGAAGCAGGGATATCAATTGAAATAATTAGGAGTATCAATTGTTTTTGTGCTGTTGGTGACAGAGGATAGGAAGTATATGGCGATGTCTATAAGATTGGTGTCTGTGCTCGAGTCCCATTGATGCTAGGTCAGTGCGGGGGAGCGGGGGTGGGGGTGAGGAGGAGGGACAGGGGGTAAAGGATCACTCCTGCAGAATACATTTGCTTACAAACTTTAAATTACTAGCTCCAGCCCCAGCAGAAAATGTTCAAATCTATGCCCATTTCAACCCTCACAAGTACCCCAATCATTTCAGTCCAGTTCCTAGGACAGGGCTTGGCTCAGTCAGAGCAATCAGTTGCTTCAAGATTGGTGTTTGTCATACGTTGATTTGGTCTTTATTTGCTTTCTCTGATTGTGGGAGATGTGCCTTTTCCTCTGCTCAATGTCTCTGATGGAGAAAATTGAGAGGTCGCACAACACCAGGTTATAGTCCAACAGTTTTATTTGAAATCACAAGCTTTCGGAGCTATCGATTGCTCCTTCCTCAGGTGGGTACACATAGGGGTAGAGTTTCCGCTCTGGGCGCGATCGCCAACCCGGGCGCAAATTGGGCTGGTTTTCTGAAGTGAAGTTATGATTCAAGTTTCCCCTCAAACTCATTTGCATAATCACAAACGTAAAATCTTCCATGAACCAGTGCAATCGGGCAGCATTTTAGAATATAATTGTTTTTTTTCCCCTTGCATTAAAAAATATTCCTTGATATATTTAAGAGTGATAACCTGGCGGAGTTTTATTAATACAACTGAAAATGGGTTTATACCAAAAAATAAGCATTTTTAATCTCGTCCACCACCTGTGAGTAACCCGATTTTAAATAGCTGAAAATGCCTTTAAAAAACTATACAAAACCAGTTACTAGTTTCATTGGTGTACAGTAGTCAGTTACTTAGTAAATTAAATATTTTTTAATATTTAAATTTTAAATTAGTGCCCTTGCATCTAAAAGAAAACAGCTTAATTTTAAGAGGCTCCTCAAAGGCCCGCAAATGGGCAGAATAAGCATAAACTCGCCATGGTGATTAATTCGATCTGGGGGTCGTGGCCAATTTTGTGGGTGGGGTTAGCTTTCAGTGCGATGTTTTGAAACCAGCGCAAAATATAGCGAAAACTCGACTTGCTCTGGATATAAATTGCGCTTGAAATTTCTCGATCATTTCCACTGATTTGGCCAATTTCAGGCAAATTGCGCCCTAGTGGACCTCTACGCTAAAGTGTGGAGAAGCATGGACAAAACACCTTGATTCACTATTCCATGCCAAAAGGGCCACTGCCACTGTACTCCCAAATGACTGTCCAACTCCCAATTATCAGCCTTAGTCACCTCCCTAGGCAGTCCTATCCAAACATTCATCGCTCTCTGCATGAAATACTTATTTTGCTCTATCTATTCACCTCACTCTCTGAGATTCATCTCACGCCCCATTGTTGTTGTTCTTGGGCCAAACAGTTTCTCAGGGTTCAAATTGTCAATAACCTTAAGGATCTTGGCTATGTGAATAAGATCTCTTTTAAGTCTTCTTTTCTCTAGTATAAACAAACTGTGCTTATTTAGTTTCTCTTGTAACACAAGTGTCTGAAGCCAAGTGTCAGATGGGCAGCCCTCTGCTGCAACTTTTCCAGCATTATGGTGTCCTTCCTGTATTCATTTTAACGAATAAAAAAAAGCCATTTCTCAGCTCAGCTTCCCAATCTATCTTTTTATTGTCCATCCCTAATTGCCCTCGAGAAGGTGATGGTGATGCACCTTCTTGAATACAACTCAGTGGCTTGCTTGGCCATTTCAGAGGGCAGTTAAGAGTCAACCACATTGTTGTGGGTCTAGAGTCACATATGGGCCTGACCGGGTAAGGATGACAGATTTCCTTCCACTGAAGGACATTAGTGAACCAGATGGGTTTTTATAACAGTTTCAAGGTCAACATTACTGATGCTAGCTTTTTATTCCATATTTTTTTATTTAATTGAATTTAAATTCCCCAGCTGCAGTGGTGGGATTTGAACTTGTATCTCTAAATCATTAGTCCAGGCCTCTGGATTACTAGTACAGTGACATAACTACTATGCTACCGTACCCTATCTGGATCCCAGAATCATAGAATGGTTACAGCACGGAAGAAGGCCATTCGGCCCATGCCGACTCTCAGCTAGTCCCACTCCCCCGCCCTTTCCCCGTAGCCCTGCAATTTCTTTTCCTTCAGATACTTATTCAACGCCCTTTTGAAATATAAAATTGAGTTTGCCTCCACCACCCTTTCAGGCAGTGCATTCCAGATCTTAACCACTCGCTGTGTAAAAAAGATTTTTCTTACGTCGCCTTTGATTCTTTTGCCAATCACCTTAAATCTGTGTCCTCTGGTTCTCGACTCTTCTGCCAATGGGAACAGTTTCTCTCTATCTACCCTGTCCAGACCCCTCATGATTTTGAACACCTCTATCAAATCTCCTCTCAATCTTCTCTGCTCCAAGGAGAACAACCCCAGCTTCTCCAGTCTATCAACATAACTGAAGTCCCTCATTCCTGGAATCATTCTCATAAATCTTTTCTGCACTCTCTTTTCTGCATCAGACAACTTTTGTTTGCAACCCCACACCACCTTAGTGTCATCAGTAAAGTTTTACACTTACAAGTCATTGATATACAATGCAAATAGTAAAGATCTCAGTACTGATCCTAGGGCATCCAACTAGTCACTTCCATCACTCCAATGCAAGTCTCTGCATGATCACCTTTTGTCTCCTTTGGTGCAGCCAGTTGCTAATCCACTGCAATAATTGCCTACCTATTCTGTTCCTTTCTACCCTATGGACCAACATCCTATGTGCTATTGTATCAAAAACCTTGCTGAAGTATAGATAAACAATGTCCTTGCATTCTCTTTATCCACAAAAAAGTTATAAAAATCTGCAGATTACAGCAACAAAAAAATAAAAATCAGAATATACTGGAATTATAGTAAAATTCTCTTACTTGTTTCACATCGTGGTCCAACAAAACCATAGGGACAGGTGCAGAGATTTCTAGCCAAGCAGGTCCCGCCATGTTGACATGCTGGTTCACAATAAGCTGCAATCAAAGAGCATCACTCAATATGGGAGCTTCACTGTGCATCTGTGCTAAGAAACGGCAAAGGGTACTTGATCTTTCTCATCTTTCTTCAATGATAGCAAAGTCCCAATACAGTTTAAACTTGTGACGGGCAAGAGTTGCATCCAAACAATTGTCCTTCATATTCAAATCCTAGGCATGGAATAGTAGGGCTTCCTCCAGCCGTATAAGAGATCCAGGACTAAGTTGTGAGATGGATTTGTGGCCAAAAGGGAAAACCCTCTTCCCCTCACAGACTGCTACATAGCTCCCTGGATGCAAACATCTGTCCAATATCTCAACCAAAGGCCAATATTCAGTTGTGCACTCAGACAATGCATTTTGGCAGGCTATTTGTTTATGGAGGGCAACACAACCAAACCCAATTCTGTTCTCACCAGACATCTGGCACATATTTTCCAACAGGAGGCACTGGATATCAATCACTGGCTGATTTTACCTTCCCTAGCCCACTAACACAAAGTCAGTTGCAGTATCCCAACTACTACCTAGCTGAGATCTGTTCACTGCAGTCCACAGGGAATCAAACCTTGGATCTTGTTGTCTATGCGATTTAGTGTTATGCTGGCAATGCTTTTATCCATTAGGCCATCAGAGGATTTCACTTATTATTGGATTGCAGCATTTTACTCATGTATATTTTAATTAACACTGGTCATCTAGGTTCATACTTTAATACGTTAACTATAGATTATTCGTTACGTAGAATTGTTCCGGCTGAAAATGCTACAACGTATTAAAGATGTCTCATTACACAACTCATTACAGTTCAAGCTGTCTCTCCTGATATTTTCTACTCATGTTCAAAACAAAAGTAAACTTCCATAGGTGACCCCATTCTCCCTGCGATCAGAAACCTTATCTTATGTGCAATGTAAAGTATCTTAGGGGCAAACAGTAAACTCCTTTTGCCATCTATAAGGGCGCTGGAAAAAATGAGTTATACTGTAACTCCTCAATTCTCCAAAACTGGCAGAAAATAACATATCAATCCATTGGATAAAAACTATTAATTTGGGTTCATTAAGACGTAATATTAAACAGAAGCAATTTCAGTGTAATAAAAGAATGCTTGATTTTTCACCAATTCTTTAAAACAGTTTCAAAACAAAAGAAGTCTTGATGCCAGTAATTTTCATAGACTTTACAATTTGGAGCATTCTTGGTTCTTTTATCATCCTCATTTACATACTGCCCCTTGGCGACATCATCCTCAGCCATGAATTCAGCTTCCACATGTATGCTGATGACACCAGCTATCCACCACCTCCCTTGAACGCGCCACTGCCGCTGTGCTGTCAGACTGCTTGTCTGACATCCAGTCTTGGCTGAGCTGCAATTTCCTCCAGCTAAACATTGGAAAGACTGAAGACATCATCTTCACCCCCTGCTACAAACTATGTACCCTCGCCACCAATTCCATCCTCTTCCCCAGCTACTGTTCTCAGCTGTGATCGAGACTTGTCCATTATACATGATGGCCGGTATAGCGTGATGGCAGATTACTATACTGGAACTTAATTATATTTGTATAATTTATTTTGCTGCATGTAGATTCAATTGGTCCTAGTTTCCTAATTATCTAATAGCATTTCCAAGTTCAAATTGATAACAGTAATCAATATAAAAGGTGTTTCACCGTTGAAGTAAACAGGTCTTTGTTTTTCATGTGTTTTCTATCCTCTGAAACACTGAAAGTGATACATTAATAGACACGTGGAAAAATTTAAGTGAACCCCATGGAAGCCAACGGTATTATTAAGTTAAAGGGCACTAGAGCCCATTTCTGAAGAAATAACAACAAATGTGAACTGACTGAAAGACAGACCTTTATCATCAGAGGGGCGTCCTTTTCTACAAATATGCACTAAGAAAGGTTATTAGTTCTTTAAGAAACAACTATTTCTCCATAAGCAGTCAATAGTACTTGCAATTTTCACATCAGGAATAACATTTAAAAGCATGCCTTGACTTCTGCGTTTGTGCATTAATTTTTTTTCTCGTTAATGGGGTGTAGGCCTCGCTGGCAAGGCCAGCATTTATTGCCCATCCTTAATTGCCCTTGAGAAGGTGGTGGTGAGCCACCTTCTTGAACTGCTGCAGTCCGTGTAGCGAAGGTACACCCACAGTGCTGTTAGGGAGGGAGTTCCAGGATTTTAAATGCGAACAGCTGCTTGAACTGCCCGAAATAGTCAGCGTGCTTAATACAGATTAAGCAGCATCTTTGTAATTGATGCCTATAGCAATGTCAAATAGTCAGCACCTTTTGCCCGATATAGGCGGCTGTCCGGGATATGAGCAGATGATGTAAGTGGTGGGGTCTGTAATCACAAATTCATATACATTACCGCCTAGAATTTCCACGGGAGATCTCCAACAGGAGATTGGTGGAACCCCTGGAGAAATGGTATAAACAGCTAAAAGCAGGAGTTAGTGCCATTTCGCTAGGGTTTCCACTGAAGTTATGGAGAGAGATTGGGAGAATCCGACAGAAATTCAGGGCTCATTAGCCAGTTATTTTTTTATTCTTCAGTGTGTGCATACTTACTTAAAACTACCAACACAGATGGTAATTGAATTAGCAAAAATTATTGGGAACTCAGCTTCTGTTTGAAACTATAAACATGACACGTTATGTAAAACTGGAACAAGCAAAGTCTACCTATGCAAAATTTGCAGAGGCAAAACTTGACTGCTATCACCATCTATGCTTCTCTCACATCCGCAGTATGATGCTCAAATTACCTTCATCGCAGGTTGGTCCTCCGTATCCAGGTGGGCAATCACAAACATCAGGCTTCAGACATTTTCCACGATTTTTACAATCAGGGCGACATATAGCTTTGGATAAATAAAATCATGAAAACATTATATTTGCCAAACCATCAACAAAGTTATATATGAAAAGTAAAATAACAGATTAAGTACTATTAGTGCCATGATGAGTATAATCTAGCAAGATGCTGAACAGTGTATGTTGAACCCACCCATCCCCCGTTAGTCAAGTCGAGGAGCTGAAATGGGGGTAGACCTCATTCCTCCTCTAACCTACATCAGATGGACTTGCAAAGGAAAATCTACCCTAAAGAGTGCACATAGTTCCAGCACAGCACAATTATCCTCACACTGCACTTTGCCTATAAAGTTTTAATTTCAATCATTAATTCTCTTATAAGTTTATGGACCTGAAAACCAGTGGCTGTTTTGGATTCCTCCTACCGTAACTTCAGCAGCAGTATGCTGGAACAGCCAGAAACTAGTCCGAGGCCCGGTTATGCCGGTCCCGACCGAGTGGTGAACCTACCAGGTGGCCTTATGAGGGTGTAGACTCCACCCACCACTTGCAAGGCCACTGTCATAAGGAGGGTCGGGGACTCCTTACATTAGGAGTTCTTCCATACTGGTGCTCAGATCAGGCATAATTCAGGACTCACTGGGGCATATGGGGACTCTCTGGGGGTCCTATGTGGCTCGGTGTCAAATATTATTTGATAACCCTCCTGTGAAGTGCCTTGGGGCGTTTAACTGTGCTAAAGGCACGATTTAAATGCAAGTTGTTTTTGTTGTCCTGGCCACTATTTGGCCATTGAATCTCTTTCTGGATGTTTTAAAGCAGCCCATTTGTACATGTTTCTTCTGGGGCGGGGCAGGGCGGGGAGGGGGAGGCGAGGGAGGGGTGTGAGCCTGGCAGTCACCCACCCCCTGGCCTCAGACTCTGCGACTGGACTTTCCTGCCTCTTTGGCAAGAATGCGGGGTGGCCCAGATATGCCCCATGCCCGCTGAATGCATTTAAATCAAAGGACCTGCCCCAGCCCAAGTGAATTTTGTCTGAGTCTGAGTGGTGTTTGCAGGCAGGCACATCTTGGCCTTCCTTTTCCCCCGTGGATTTTCAGCACCTATTGTTCTAGAACTATATGGGATATTCAATATGGCATTTTCCTCAATGAGCTATGCAAAAGGCTCAATAACCAAGCACCATGTTCTGATGAGGATGGAATGTATCTTTCGGTTTTTAAGCATTCAATGTAATTTCTGTGTCTGGTTCTCTAATTGAAAAACAGATAGTAAAGATACAGTTTTAATAAATTTTAAGAAAATAGCTTGATTAAAAAGTTAATTATCAAACATACCCAAAACACAACTTCTTATTACCAAGAACTTATTGCTACATCAAGAGTTTTTAATAAAATCTATGGGGTGAAATTCCTCCTATTGATTATTTTATTGAACAATTCAGCACCAATAAACCAGGCAATTTTTGCTCTCTATTCATGACAACATTTTTGGCAAAAGGGATTTAACCCATATTGTGAGGTGGCAAAAGGAGCTAAGAGCATTTTTTACAATATCCATATGTTAGCTCTATACTTACCAGTTTGGCAGTTGTATCCAGTATAACCAGGCTTACAGCGGCAAGTATTTGGTGCCGAACATTCCATATTCCTACCGCATGCATATCTGCACATTGCTATGAAAGTATTAAAAAAAAACTTGTTAATGGCATTCAATACTGAATTATGCGATTATCATAATTAAAGAAGCAGAATCTGTGAGACTGAGTAGCATATTAAGATACCACACCGTCCTTTCACCTAATCCAGCTCAAAAAGATGAACTCAAGTCACTTTTCTTTGACAACTTAAATTTTTTTTGCGGGATATGGGCATTACTGGCAAGGTCAGGTCAGGTTGCCTTCCCTAAAGGACATTAGTGAACCAGTTGGGTCTTTATGACAATCTGACAGCTTTTACTGAATCAGTTTTTTTTATTCCAGATTTTTGAAACTGAATTAAAATTCTCAAACTGTCATGACAGGATTTGAACTCACATCTTTTGGATTGAGTAAGTTCAGACCTCTAGGCTTACTAGTCCAGTAACATAACCACTATACTACCATACCCCAAATTGTAAAGGTTTTATATGAAATGAAGTTATCTGCCCAATCTAGTTACTAGTGAGTGAAAAACTATCCAAGTTTGGAAATAATTGGCATTAATTCAGCAAGTCTCTTAGAGAGATCATAAGGATAACTGGTGTGTAAAATGTAAAAGTTCACAGGTGCTTTTCTGAGGTTGGGTTTAAGGCATATTGTTGAATCAAAAGAGACAGGGCTTTAAAGATGATTTTACAAACTGGCATATACTGATAAAAGCTTGCTGGTACAAAAAAAACGGCTGTTGTTACCTCTGATGGCTCTCCGCCAGCAGTTATTCCTCACCTGCTATGCCATTTATAGAGACTGACTGAAGAAATCACGATTAAAAATAAAATGTCAGGCTCTGGGCCACGCAGAGGGTTAGACATGGCCTTTGGGATTTGAGTTCAAAACTGGCTCAAACTGTTGGGATAAAATATCCTCTCACTGCTGGCTATGTGAAATAAGTTTGAGCAGTTTCAACTCTTTTCCTAGTTGACAAAAAACCCCCAACATAAACTGTCTCTTAATTGGCACCAAATGGACAATCTCATTCAGAAAGGTCACGGGATGGCTGGGGTGGGAAATGGAAAAATGTAATTGAAGTAGAATGGGTTCCTGTCCTCAGGTTTGGGCTTGATCAAACAGCTGGGGCAAAATTGAGGGAGCTGTACTCTCCATCTAACTCCACTATACCTGACCTGGAAGTGTTTAATAACATTACGTGCATGGCTGGGGTATGTCATAGCCTATTTTTAATTTATAATTTCAGACAAAAATTAAAACCGAGCCATATAAGGAGATATTAGGAGGGATCACTAAAAGCTTGGTCAAATAGGTAGGTTTTAGGGAGGATTTTAAAGAGAGGGGTAAAGAGGCAAAAAGGTTTAAGAAGGGATTTCCAGAGCTTAGAGCCTAGACAACTGAAGCCATGACTGGCAATGATGGGGTGAAGGGAGGGGGCGGGGGATGCAAAAGAGGCCAGAGAACGCAAAGTACTCGGAGGGTTGTAGGGGGTCCAAGAGATAGGGAGGGTTAAGGCCATGAGAGCATTTGATCATTAGGATGAGAATTTTAAATGGGGATGTTAGGAGAATGGGAGCGAATGTAGGTCAGGAAACACAGGCGTGACGGGTGAGCGTGACTTGATGTGGGTTAGGATACGAGCAGCAGAGCTTTAGAGGAGCTGAAGTTTATGGCAGGTGAGGATGGGAGGCCGGCCAGGATAACATTGGAATAGTCTGATCTGGAGGTGACAAAGGCATGGGTGAGGGTTTCAGCAGCAGATGGGCTAAGGCAGGGATGGAGACAGGTGATGTTAGAGATGAAAATAGGTGGTCTTTGTGACAGAGAGGATATGGGGTTCAAAGCTCAGCTCGGGGTCAAATACGATGCCACAATTGCAAACAGTTGGCTTCAACCTGCACCAGTGGCTGGGGAGTGGGGTAGAATCAGTGGCGAAGATACGGAGTTTGTGGCGTGGATTGAGGACGATAGCTTCAGGGTTCCAAATATTTGACTTAAGGAAATTGCGGCTTATCCATGACCGAGGCTATGGAGCTCTCAAGAGAGGTAGTGGAGAGGTAGAATTGGATGTCAGCAGTATATAGGTGGAACCTGACGTCATGACTTCGGATGATGTTGCCAAGGGGCAGCATGCAGATGAGGAAGAGAAGAAGGCCAAGGATAGATTCTTGGGGGACACCAGAAGTAACTTGTGAGAGTGGGCAAAGAGAAGCCATTGCCAGAGATGCTCTAGCTATGATTGGATAGGTAAAATGGGGAACTAAGTAAGAACAGTCCCACTGAGCTGGACAATGGAGGAGAGGCATTGGAGAAGGATGGTGGTGTCTTCCGTATCAAAGGCTGTAGGGAGGTCGGGAAGGAGGAGGAGGGATAGTGCACCACAGTCACAGTCACAAAAAGATGTAATTAGTGACTTTGATTAGGGCCGCTTCAGTACTGTGGTCAGGGTGGAAACCTGACTGGAGAGATTCAAAATGAATTGTGGGAATGATGGGCACGGATTTGGGATGTGACAACATGTTCAAGGACTTTGGAAAGGAAATGGAGGTTGCAGATGCGGTGGTTGTTTGCAAGGACATAGGAGTTAAGGGTGAGTTTTTTGAGGAGGGATGATGACAGCAATTTTGAAAGGGAGTGGAATAGTACCTGAGCGGATCAAACCACCCTGATATGTTTATTTTCCACTCCCAGTTTGTAGCCCATTTTTCTGTTGGTGCTATTAAATCTATATCTTTCTATGATATAATTGCTTACAATTCCTTCAGTTTAGTTCACCTACTCTGAGCATTGCAGTACATGTACCTTATTTTTTCGGCCCCAGCTGGAGTATTGGGCTGGATTTTGTCAGCCCCGAGGAGGTGGGACTGCCGGTAAAGTTGCAGGATTTGGGGGCGGCTGGCAAACCCGCCCCCGTGCCCTTTTGCCAGGAAGCGGGAAGCCGTCCTGCCCCGGGTCCCGTCTCCTCGAGGCAGGAAAGGGATTAAATCCTATTAAAAAAGGATTATCCCTATTTTTAGCTCCGAAGTGCAGGCTTCCCGACCTCGGAGAACCCCGCCAGGGTGCAGGAGATGAGAAGGAGGTCTGTGGGGGTCGGAGGGGTCTGAAAGTGAGATGTAGAGGTGAGTGATGGGTGCAAGTGTGGAGCGGTAAGTATGTAAGGTGAGTGTTAAGTGTTATAGTATGTTCACTTACCTTTGTTTCTGCCTGCAGCCTTCAGCCGCTGTGGAGCCGGAGTCCCGACATCTCCATTGTAGATATCACAGACTGGCTGTTGGATCCTCCGAACCAACAGCCAGGTGATTTCTGCAAAGTTGAAAGGTTTGATGAGTCCTGAACACAAGGACTCATCAAACTACACAGAATGTCAGTGTTTGACAGCTTCACAGAGCTGTCAAACGCTGACATTTCTTCTTTCAAGAAATCTTGACAGATGGCACGTCAGACGTTGACGTGCTCTGTCAGTGACTTCCCCTAATTGGCCTGCTGAGCCCGCTGGGTGGGCTTAACAAGGTCAATCAGGGGAAAATCCCGCTGGTTGGCCAGACGCTGATGGAGGCGGGATTGACAGCCGGCAAGCAACAGTCCCACCTCCAAAAGCTTCCCATTGACAAAATCCAGCCCATTGTGTCCAATTCTGGGCACCACACTTCAGGAAGGATGTGAAGGTTTTGGAGAGGGTACAGAAGAGATTTATTAGAATGTTTCCAGGGGTGCGAGATAACAGTTACGTGGATAGACTGGTGAAGCTGGGGCTGTTCTCCTTATAGCGAGGAGGCTAAGAGGAAATTTGATAGAGGTGTTTAAAATCATGAAGGGTTTAGAGTAAATAAAGAGAAAATGTTTTCAATGGCTGAAGGGTCGATAACCAGAGGGTATAGATTTAAGGTGATTGGCAGAAGAACCAGAGGCGATACGAGGAAAAACTTTTTTATGCAACGAGTGGTTAGGATTTTGAATGCGCTGCCTGATATGGTGGTGGATACAGATTCAATAGCAGCTTTCAAAAGGGAATTGGATAAATACTTGGAAGGAGAAAAAATTGCAGTGATATGGGGAAAGAGCAGGGGAGTGGGACTAACTGGATTGCTCTTTGAAAGAGCCGGCACAGACTCGGTGGGCCGAATGGCCTCCTTCTGTGTTGTACGATTCTATGATTCTATGATTTAATGGCCCTACCCAGAGTCATGATCTTTCCACAGGAAACCTGTGTTTTAAGATTGTTGGAAAGTAATTTGCTCTGGATGTTTCTGCTCTAGCTTGTCCCTCTTTGCTTTCCCTAACTTCTTCCTTTACCACTGCCAGCTCTCTATTTCTCAGCGGGGGTGACAACCCTCTCAAATTCTTCCTCCAGAGTCCTTTCTGCTTCCCTCCTTAATAGTAAGAGCCCATTTTCGCTCATACTAGTCTCTAGAAGCAGCTTGTGCTAAATGCAATTGAAATTGTACTCAAATAATAAACGTTTTATATATCAAAGTAGGATGTTTTCTAACATTATAAAATTATATATGGTTCTGCACACTTTATTATAGGTTTACTCTCTTTTGTGTTGAGTGTTTTCCTCTCTCATTTTGTTTCCAATTATGCAAGAAATGACTCAGCCGTGACTATAGCAGTACTAATATAGTACAATACCTTTGCATGTGACTCCATTGCCAAAATAGCCAAAGGGGCACCGTCCACATTTGAAGCTTCCATAATGAGTTGGTTCACAAGGAACTCCTGAGAAACAAGGTGTGTCTGCACATGTAACTATCTTTGGCTCAGGCGTTTGTTCATCCTCTGTATAAAGGCCTTCTGAAGTCACAGCCACACTGGGAGGCCGTGATTTTATTGAAGGTGTTCTCTGAGTCAGTGACGGACCAAATGTTTTTGGAACACCTCTTTCTCCTTTCATGCTATCTCTCACTGCATTATCACTTGCCACTTCTTCTGTACTGCTCCCTCTTGTCCCTTTACTGTTTTCTAAGAATGTGGCAGCTCTATTCTGCACAGCTGGAATTTTTCCAGGTATAAGTTGCCTGGATGGGATGAGGGGATGACGGTCTGTAGAACTATTGTCAGTGGACTGATATACCGTAGTCCAATGATGGACATGTGGCTTCCTGACAGTTGTCATTGTCACAGTAGGTGTAGCAGTTGTAGCAGTGACTCTTGCCGTTGATCTGGTAGCCCCGGGTTTCTGAGGACCTATAGAACATCATAATTTTGTTAATTATAATTTCAAACTTTTTCAGTGAAGGCTGCTGTCATCTAACATTTAAAAACATACATGGGCCCCAACAATGCAGAGATCGCAATCCTGGTAGTTACACTGGAGTTTGTGGGGCAGCAGGAAGGCATCTCCTTTGCATGGACCAGAGGGCACCTGCACCACTCGGGACATGTTTCTGCTGTATATTTTCCCCATGAGGCTGGAAAACCTGGCGGCTGCTTGCCAATGGCCGGGGGTGGGGCGGGGGTGGTGTGATGCCCAGGATCCTCCCCTGCTACCCCCCGCCCCCCCCACTACCCCCCAAGACCCCATTCAGCCAGGAGGCTGATCCAAGTTTTTACAAAAACAAAGCTGCACCTTTCTTTGAGCCTCCAGGCCACTCCCCTGGCCTGGACCCCCTGATGGGGCCAACCTATGTCCATCTTGAGGCTATTATGTCTAATCTCTTGCACAAACTCAGAGTGTGGAGAGTTCCTGCACCTGGTTCGGCCCCTGTGGTGTGAATAGCCTTGTAAGGGACTGGAAGAGGTTCCACCCCTTACAAGACCGGCCAGGAAATTTGGGGCAAGATGTAACTCATGTCATAAGTTGATTTTTACACTTAGGAGATATTACTCAGAGCATAAAGGCGACAAAAACATTTGGCAGCATGAGGTAGGATGGAGACGGCCAATATTGTAGAGCCGGAAGTAAGCGATCTTGGTTATAAATAGAATGTGGGGTTTGAACCAAGCTGCAATTATCCTTGATTCAGACCTCCAACCTGACTCAAGCTATACTACCACTTCCATGGTGATGTGGATCCAAAACAGCTTGTATCGTGGCAGTGTAACCACAGCCTTATTTTGGGATTCAGATGATTATGAATTGGTCAAACATTGCTGTCACTATTTAGGAAATCATCTGAACCCCTCAATGTGATTACAGCTTTGTAATCACTCCCATATAACTTAAACTGTCTATATAAATGATTACTTCTGATGTTTACACATTTCAAACTTTATGTTGTGAGATTCTAAGTAATTCAAAGTAAAAGTCTGTGAAACATTCAATTTGTTACATGTTTAGAACATTAATTGCAGTCCTCCCTATAAGCAGATACTTGACTGTGGAAAATATTTTAATTTTATTTTTGTTTTAAACAGCCTTATGAGTGAGCACACAGATCCATAAAATTAAACAGTAACATCGCTCATACAAGCACATCATCTCCAGAGAGACATTAGGAATGTTGGATTGTGAATTCTCAATCTGCACTAAGCTTAGTAGATATGTGACGGAAAAAAAAATCTTGAACAGAGTTTTAATTTACTTGCAATTAAACTCCAGTGACTGCACAATTAAAGGGAAAGAGTGAGGTCGATTTTCATTGCTTCTGCCAGGCAGGAACAGAGTGGTATCACGCGAAAATTGCGGTGCTGAGATTACCGTCCTGTTCCCAATCGGCATGTTGTCATTTTCAACTGGTCCTTGAAATTGGTGGCTAGAGCACCATCCTATTTCCGATGGGTGCCTCATAACAGTATACACATCAGGGTCCTATAACAGTATACACATCAGGGTCCTATAACAGTATACACATCAGGGTCCTATAACAGTATACACATCAGAGTCCTATAACAGTATACACATCAGGGTCCTATAACAGTATACACATCAGGGTCCTATAACAGTATACACATCAGGGTCCTACAACAGTATACACATCAGGGTCCTATAACAGTATACACATCAGCGTCCTATAACAGTATACACATCAGGGTCCTATAACAGTATACACATCAGCGTCCTAAAAGACCCCGATGCAATTTTCAGGTATTAATGGGCATAACTTGCACTACATATGCTCTGTCCATTGATACTAAGCATAGAGCAGCCTAGTCAGTGGTCTTTAAATGGGCCAATGGAAGATGCTCACAAAAACTGCAAGTTTCTGTTTTTTTAAGTGTTTTTTGTATAGCTCCACTAAAATACTTCCACCCACTGCCGGTCCCTCCGTGCCCCCCTCCTGCAGTTGCCTTCCGCTACCTTTAAGCTTCAACTTGGCTTGGCGGAGGAGCAGCTGATTTTCCCCCCTTTCTGGTTCAGCAAGCTTTCTGGTTTAGCGCTCACCAATCAGGTGCAAATGTGCCTTTACCATCAAAATGGCTTAGGCCTTTTGCTGAGGACATTGGGTGGGCGGCGCTGCTCATCTGATGTCCGCCTATAATGAAAATCGGCCTTAGTCTTTCTAAATATAAATCTTTTCCCACATTTCACAACACTTATATTGATTATATTGTTTCACAACAGTTAGAGGAATTCTTTTGCTGTGTATGTGAGAAATATTTGGGCTTGTTGAAGGGGATCAGAATGCTTGACCCCCTTCATGACTAAGGGTGATGGATGTCATGAAAGAGGAATGCAAGAAAATAATAAATATATCAACAAGATTAAAATTCCTCACCCTTTTACAGGTCAATTCTATTAGGTAATGTTGAAAATGTTGATTTGGAAAGTGCCCACACAAAGTTGCCTTTATTTGAAATTGTGTTTCTTTTTTAAACATATAAATAACAGTGAAGGTTTTCCTAAATATACCAGTGTGCAGATCTATGATAAATATACATACATCTGCTTTTGAGCAGAAGTCACTTCATGAAGAGTTCCTTTATTGTATGAAGCTGCCCTCCTCTGGCCAGCAGCTAAAAAACAAGCACTTGACAATATCTAAGAGCCAAGAGTACCATGATAATGTAATCTATTTAAAACCTCAAAAGCTCATTGCCTGAATTTCAACAAACTATTCCATGAGTTATCTGTGGAGCCAGCCTACAGCAAGATTTTTAAGTGCACACTCTGAGTGGAACATGTCATAAGCCCGGAAATTACAGTGAACAATGTTATTGTCAAAATGTTTATTGGGGCCGTATCAAATTCCACTTACTGCTACTTTAACGGAGGTCATTAACCCATTCATTTTACATGGGTTAACACTTGCTTAAACATTTATAAAATGTTGGTTACACAGTGAATTTGAATGCATAGAACTGTGGTAATGTAAGTATGCTGCACACAGTTTATGCCATCATGCATGGTTCAAGACAATTCCCTTCACCTTGCTAGCTGCAGTAGTAATACATTGCAGGTCATAATGACAAGGTCAGTTTATTCTGTGAGAATTGCTGTTTATGGATTCACTTTTGTGAGTTGCTAATAACTTTACCAATTAGTGTTCTAGGCCCACTTCCACTAGGAACTGGACTGAGACTCTTACAGCCAGCAGAAGAGACCATGGAGGAGAAATTCAGTATCGCCCCGTTTGGGGCGTAATTATCGGCCAGGCGCAAAGTTTAGCGCCTGGCGCTAATTATCGCCTCCGACTGCAAACTTGGCTTCTATCACCCCTGGAGGTGATTGGAGCGCTAAATCAGGTGCTACACACCTCTCTTAAGGTGCTAACGCCGAGGATAGAGGCGCTACCTCAGAGCGCTGGCGAAGCTCATGTGATGTCAGTCAGCAATGGAACACAGACACACTGGCGCCGGCCAGTTCTTAAAGGGAAGGGTTGATCTTGCTTTCCATCCACATCCTGCTCATTGCAGCCTTGAATCTCGGCCTGGAGAGACCTGTACATCAAATCTGCTGGAAAGAACAATGGAGAGGCCCAGGGAAAGAGCTCAGAGTGTAGCCCCCATAGAATCTTCTAAATCGATGCAAGGAAGGTCAAATCAAAATGAACCTGCAAAGTGCTGCTCAGTACCCAAAACTCCTTCACACAGCATTGAATCTCTCCAGAAGTCTCTCTCTCTCTCTCAGAATGCGAGGTGCAAAAATGTCACCGACAAAAAAAGGCAGGAAGCGACCGCCTTTAAATAGCGTTACCCCAGTCCCTTCCCGACTGCAAAATGTTCCCCTCTACCTGTCGTTGCTAGCGGCAGGCGGAAAGGCAGGGGGCGCCACTCAATATCCGGTCTGGGGCGCTACCGGGGCATTGCACACTCGACTGACGTCATGATCTGCGGGCACAGGAGTTCGTGGCGGTAGTGTTTAGCGTCGCCGCAAAATGTCGCAAGCGGCGCAAACATCGCCACGCCCGGGCGCCAGTTGTTTTGCGCCCCGTTAGCGCCCTAATCAACCAAATTTCCCCCCCACCCCTTCAGTTTAGGGTGAATTTGAACTCAACTCCCAAAACTGAAAGGCCAGTGCTTAACTCATCATATCTTTTTGTTTCTCCCACTACTTGCTTTTAATGCCCATATACATGACATAGTAAATCATTCATATCAAGAATAATGGATTACCTTCTCCTAAGGACAGGCATATTCTTCCTAGCTTCTTTCCACTGTGTTGATTGTCTCAGTTATATCCTTCCATGCCTCAAGAGCCCAGTGCTTCTGAGGAGATGCCCATTACTGACATAAATGATGTGCTGCATTACATCCTCCATTACAACTTTGACAGCAGCATCATCAAATCACATCTTTCTCTAGCTGACTGTGTTATGCTTCATTTGCGCATAAGATTTTTCACATGGTTTGGAATAAGCAACCTTCCCGACTTAAAGCAGGCAAGTACTAGTCTGCTGCTTAAAAGCAGCTGTGCTGCACTATTACAACTGTGATTCAACTGGCTACCTGAATCATACAGAACAGAAGGAGGTCCATTGTGCCTGTGCCGGCTCCTTGAAAGAGCTATCAGTGCTACCAAGATTTAAGTTGAACAAAATCTCATGTTAGAACTTGTGTGCTACAATGGTCAAGTAACATAAGCAACAACACATTTTTACCACAAGCTGAACAATTTCTAGGCCTCAGCCATAAAAACTGTTTGGTTTCATTATAATGCAGTAATGATGATAGATCGGGCCTCCTACCGGCACTATGAGGGCTGGGCCTCATTAACATAGAGCCGACAGGTGGAAATGGAAACAAGCACCCCTGGGCAGTCCATTGGCTCGGGGTCACAGCAATATCGGCAGCTCGCCTGCCTCCAGGCCTGGAAAAAGGTAGGTCCGGGGTGGAAGGCGGCGGGGGTTCGGTGCTTTCATTCTCGAGTGGGGGGGTTTTGTGGAGCCTCAAGGAGTACGCCTGCTAACAGCAAATAGGGTCATTTTGATCCTGATGGAAGTTCTGATGAAAGGTCTGAAACGTTAACTCTGTTTCTCTCTCCACAGATGCTGCTTGTGCTGCTGAGTATTTCCAACATTTTCTGTTTTTATTTCAGATTTGCAGCATCCGCAGTATTTTGCTTTTGTCCTTTTGATCCTAATCAGATTAGTTTGAATTACTAATGACTGCATCAATTTAAATAGCATTTTCTGTGCAGAATCCTGTCTAGATCCATACTCGAATAATGTATTTTATTCATATATTGTGAAGAAAGAAGGAAATTGCATTTATATAGTGTCTGTCACATCCTCAGGACGTGCCTTTGTGCTTTATAGGCAATGAAGTACTTTTGAGTGTGGTCACTGTTGTAATGTAGGAAAATGTGTTATGTTAGGCTGATGCCAGAATCTGTACAAAGCAAATGCCTCAAAAATCTATGGCTGTTCCACCCTAATCCTGTCACAACTTTGGCAGGAGTATGCAGGAATGGCTGGATTATAGGCTCAGACCCAGCATATATGGTTTCCAGCCTCATGTCGAAGGTTCCAGGATGGCTTGTTGGAGGTGGAACCTCTGCGTATGCCAAACATGGCCATCGCTTCAAGGGGTCACGGGGACTCTGAACATCAATGGCCTGGATGAACTGGCCGACCCAGGCGTAGATGTGGGAACCACCTGGGAGTTCATGCCAGGATGGTGATCTGGACCTCCAAGGATTAGCCATCAATTTTAATTTTTGAAGTGTGAAGCAGGAAAGGGATTTTTACAGGACAGGACCTATCACTCCTTCCCACGCACTAAAGCGGAGTCCTGCAGGTTTAGCACTGAAGCACAGATTAATAGCAATTTCCGGGAGCGGTATTTATCGCCTCCACGCACGCACTACCACTGAAGGTCTGGAGTGCACTGGCTGACAATGAAACTGAAGGAGCAGGACAACGGCACTTCTCAGGATGGCTCAGGGACCGAGGGAGAGGGCTCACAGGTTCTCAGAGAAGGCACTGCACATCCGGGTTGAAGACGTACAGCCGAGGAGGGATGACCTGTACCCACGGGGGGGGAGCGGGGGCATGAGGCCACAGAGGCAACTAATGCAGCGGATGTGGGAGGTGATCACTGAGGAGGTCACAGCCAAGATCACTGCCCCCAGGACATGGCTCCAGTGCTACAAAAAATTTAATGATTTGACACGAGTGGTCAAGGTAAGATCCGATCTCACAAACACACTTCTCAATAATGCACCACCACCAGCATCACAACTTCAATACACTGCATCCACCATCTTACTAAACACTGACATTCAATACTCACACCTCAGACCATCTCACAGCTATTTAACCTTGTGAGGCATCACACACACACACACACCCCTGCCAATACACTCATTCACAATCACCAATCTTTCTCTTCCTGGACAAGATAGCACATAACAGGTGGCAGCAGGACCTGACCTGGGGGAGGGGAAACACGGCTCCATGACATCACTCCTCTTGAGGAGGCAGTGCTAGCGGTAATCGGGAGTTGAGAGGCAGACGCTGTGGCCACAGGCAGAGCAGGAGACATATCGCCAAGAGGTATGTGGCCACTCAAGCTTCCTTACATATCCACAACTATTCCTGATCCCTAATCTCCCAAACCTATCCACACTCACAAGCTCCATATTGTCTTATCACACACATCCTTCTATAGTGGCCACACACAATGCACCCTAACCCTTCTAGCTTTATCACAGCAGGCTCCCAGTAGCAAGATCCACCTCGCCACCCCCACCCCACCTCCCCAACCCCTGGAGGAACTGGAAGAGGAGGAATTGCCACCTTGTCCCCCGGAGGAAGAGAGCGAGGAAGAAGGCACTGCATCAATGGCTACCACTGTCGCAGGCACCAGCTCAGAGACCGGCACCCCTCATAGCTTAGAGACTAGGGTAGAATAGGGATCATCACAGTGGCACATACCGGACACTAGTGGGCAGCAGCCACGCCAGCTGGAAGGGACACCACAGGTGCCACCTTGCCGGGGGGAGCAAGGTTGCATACTAGTTCTGCTGTAGCTGAGTCAGATGAGGACCTCGCAGGGCCACGCTTCAGAAGAAGGCTGATGGGTGCGACAAACCAAATGCTTAGTGCAATGGACAGCTTGCCTGAAAGCTTACGGGTTGTGGCTAGGGGGATGGAGGAGTCCGCCTCCAGCTTGGCCCGTGGCTTGAAGCAGAGGCTGGAACCTATCCTTTCCAGCGTGAAGAGGCTGGCCAATTCCATCCAGCGACCTGTGAAGCCCAACATCATGCAGCGTCTGATCACTGAGGTCGCAGCTTCCACTGCAGTCACAGCAGCTTTCATGGAACGCTAAACAGTTTCCATAGAACAACAAACAACTGCAATGGAAGCTCAGGCAGTTGCCATGGTGGCTCTGGGTTGCTTGGTTCAAAGGGGCTTGCAGAGTGTCTCAGCTGCTCAGAGGTCTGTCCTCCAGCAGATCACTGAGTGGGCTGAACAGAGGCCCCAAGGTAGTGGCGTGGGAATCATGGAGCAGGAACCTATTGGCCTATCTCCAGATGGCAGCATTTCTGCTCCCTACCCCGCCAGTCCACCATTGCCCTTGCAGTTGCCTGTCAGCCAGGCGGCCCAGACTGCTGAACCCCATGCTGAGATGGTGCAGTCTGAGGTGGGGCCATCACGGTCCACAACCTCTCGAGGGCATCCCAGGAGTGTCCTCTGAACTGTCCTCTTCAGATTCTCAGCAGTCATCCACCTCGCCTGCTGCCACTCAGGGTGCACTTCGTAGAAGCACCAGAGTAGGCAAAAGCACTTATAGGATAACCACTAAGGGTAAACACCAGGGTGAATAGTTTAATATTTGAAAGTGCTGTTGGTTGTTGTAATGTTTTCATTGTTTGTTTTTGGGATAGATTGGAGTGATTATGGTAATTGGGTAGTGGTGGACTTGGTGGTCTTTTTTATTGTGTTCTTCATGGGCAAGGGGTTGAACGGATTGAGTGCAGATGGTGGACTTCTTGATGGGTCCTCAGTCCCAGAAGGTAAGGCATGTAGCAACAGTGCTCCCAAGTCTGATGGTGGAGGATGCCTCTCAAATGCACTCTTCAATTAGATAGCGGCGAGCATCCCTCCCGTGTGCGGGTCATCTACCTGAAAAACTCTGGTGCTCCCCCTCCTCTTCCTCCTCTTGTGACTCCTGAGCTTGACCCTCTGGCACAATTGCTGGTGGTAACAGTTGGTCTCGCATGATTGCCAGATTGTGGAGCATGCAGCAAGTTACCACGAATCTGGACACCTTCTCGGCCAAGAACTGCAGGGCACCTCCTGTCCGGTCAAGGCATCTAAACCTCTGCTTGAGGACCCCAATGGTCAGCTCAATGATATTCCTGGTGGCAGAGTGGCTCTCATTTTATGAGTGCTCAGCTGGTGTCTGGGGCTTTCTCAGGGGAGTCATGAGCCATGGCATCAGAGGGTATACCTTGTCACCTAGTAGCCAGACATGCACATTGTGTTGGGGCTCAAAGATTTGTGGCATGGATGACAGTCTCATTATAAACGCATTGTGGCAGCTCCCTGGATAGCAGACATTCACCTGCATGATGTGCTGCCAATGGTTGCACACGAGCTGCACATTGAGGGAATGGTAACCCTTCCTATTCCTGAACACCTCCGAGTTTAAATGAGAGGCTCGCATGGCCACGTGTGCAGTCAATGGCTCCCTGGACCATGGGGAATCTTACTGAATCCTAGAGCTCCCTGCCTCTAGTCTTCTCTGGCAATAGGGAATGATATATAGTCATTCTTCAGAGCATATAGAGCCTCAGAGACCTCCTTTATGCAGAGGATTGTGATAAGTGACTGATATCACCTGTGGCAGCCTGGAAGGTTCCAGTAGCATAAAAATTAAGCGCTACTGTGACCTTGACTGCCACGGGCAATGCAGTCCTGGCTGTGCTGTGACATCTGATTCTTCGTTCCACAAAGCCACAGATCTCTGTAATGACCTCCTTGGTAAAGCACAGCCTCCTCATGCACTATTCTTGGGTCATCTGAATTTAGGAGTATCATAGAAATTTACAGCACAGAAGGAGGCCATTCGACCCATCGTGTCTGTGCCGGCCGAAAAAGAGCTATCTAGCCTAATCCCACTTTCCAGCTCTTGGTCCGTAGCCTTGTAGGTTACGGCACTTCAAGTACATATCCAAGAACTTTTTAAATGTGATGAGGGTTCTGCCTCTACCACCCTCTAGGTGAAAAAAGTTCTCCTCAACTCCCCTCTAATCGTTCTACCAATTACTTTAAATCTATGCCCCCCTGGTTATTGACCTCTCTGCTAAGGGAAATAGGTCCTTCCTATCCAGTCTATCTAGGCCCCTCATAATTTTATACACCTCAATCAAGTCTCCCCTCAGCCTCCTCTGTTCCAAAGAAAACAATCACATCTTTCCTGTATTGTGGTGACCAGAACTGTATGCAATACTCTAGCTGTGGCCTAACTAGTGTTTTATACAGTTCAAACTTAACCTCCCTGCTCTTATATTCTATGCCTCGGCTAATAAAGAGAAGTACCCCGTATGCCTTCTTAACCTCTGTTCTTATCTACCTGTCCTGCTACCTTCAGGGATCTGTGGGCATGCACTCCAAGGTCCCTCTGTTCCTTTACACTTCTCAATATCCTACCATTTATTGTGTATTCGCTTGCCTTGTTAGCCCTCCCCAAATGCATTACCTCACACTTCTCTGGACTGAATTCCATTTGCCACTTTTATACCCACCTGACCAGTCCATTGATATCTTCCTGCAGTCTACAGCTTTCTTCCTCACTATCAACCACATGGCCGATTTTTGTATCATCTACAAACTTCTTAATCATGCCCCCTAAATCATTGATATATACCACAAAAAGCAAGGGACCTAGTTCTGAGCCCTGCGGAACCCTACTGGCCACATCGGAGGCTTTTTAGCACCTAAACTACTGGCGCTGCAGCAGGGAGAATAGCCCCCTCTCTCTTTGATACTAATGCAGGCCATTGGCAATGGTAGACAAATGACCATATGAATTTTGCTGGGGTCAACTGCAGAGGTCTGGGACATGCGCAATTCAGCATTTACACCAGGTCTTTACAAATGAAACACTTTAAAAAATATTTCTGCTGAAGAAATTCTTACAAAGGTATTTGATCCTATACAAGCTTTTCCTGATATAAAAGTTTATAGATACATGCTCATCTGTTTTGCTTCAATATTTTAAATGAATATACTTGTTTCAGACTGAAAAATTGGGTCTGAGTTTAATATCTGCCATTCAGAAGAGAATATGGTAGCACAGCACAAGACAACACTTAAATGATGTTGGTGCGTGCCCTGAATGCCGATGGAGGAGCCCAATTATATATGATGGGCGGTGCACTTCCTGTGCAGAATGAGCACATGCACGCCTCGCACCATATTGGATCCTTTAAAATGGGCACGGCACGATCGAATTTCTAGACCACAATTTTTTTACTGCCACTATGATTTTTCTCCTGTGTTTCTCACAGCAGTGTCTAGGAGAAATTCCTTTAATTCCTATAAACTTCAGGACAATCCTGGAGGGTTGGCAACAAGAATACTGCAGATCATAGAAATAATGTCTACCTGTGAAAATAGCTGCTGAATGATTGAGAAAATACATTGATTCTATAAAACACTCCAAATTATAACAACGGATATTGAAAAATATAGAGACCCGGACTTTGCAGTGGTAATGATGGCAAACCTGTCAGCATTCACTGTCATTACTCCTCTTAAAGTGACAGCAACTTCTGGAGTCAGTGTATGCGCAGAAATCCACAAGTTGCTGTCAGTGATTCTACGCTTCTCCACAGGTTGCGCTGTGGAACTCCCCGGTGCAGCTTTCTTCGAAGTCAGCGGTGAGCACCGTCGCTTCACCGCTGACCACAAATTCTGGGCCATAATTTCCCCCTAATTTCAAAATCACCTTGGTGTGAGTGACAGGGAAATACCTTTGGTCTGTGTGAATAATGCTTCCTTTGAGTAACAACATTATTTTCAATCTTGCAATAAAGAAAGGTGCATTTTCAAATGCCATACATCATAAAATCTTCTTGCTCAATTATGGATTGGACTAGCATTTGCAGAAAATGTTGGGGTAGAGTTTGGAAAATTGTGGCCAAAATGCGCTTGAAATTAGGTTAGGTTAGGGTTCAAGTTTCTGCTAAAATTCATTTGCATAATCAGAAACATAAATCTTCCATGAACCAGGGTCAGCCTAATAGAATGTATTTGTTTCTTCTTTTCCTTTCAATTAAAAAGTATTCCTTTATGTATTTAAGAGTGGTAACCTGGTGCAGTTTTATTAATAAGCTGAAAATGGATTTATCAGCAAAAATAAGCGTTTTTAATAAGTGTGTCCAGTCATCCATCTGTGAGTAATTTGATTTAAAATCACTGAAAATGAGTTAAAAAACTGTGCTGAACCATTTAATAGTTTAATTGTTGTACACTAGTCAGTTTCTGAGTAAATTAAATATTTTTTGATATGAAAAAATTTCTAAAACGTGCCGACTAGTGTCTATGCACCTAAGAAAATGAACACAATTTGAAGAGCCTACCTGGACCAGCACTATGGGCAGAATCTCGCAATTCTGACCTGGGAGCATGGCCAGTTTGTGGGCAGGCCTGATTCGGGCGAATTGAATCTTAAAAGATTGCGGATATCTTGAGCGTAAGTGGTTTTGGGCGCTAGCACATTATTTTACTATTCTCTGAATACAGTAAATTAAATATCTAAGTTTCATAATTTTGGACATTATCCAAAACTAAATTCAAAAGAACACCGGGTGGGCTGTAAAACAAGCAGTGGATTCGTTATTGTCCATTTCGCGTTATTGCTGAAGACCAATTTCACACCCAAAGACTTTGATGGGTTATATAAGCTCTGCTATATCAATGAAAGAGCTTTGCTTCCGTCATCTCCTAGCTTGTGCTTCTCAATATAAAAAAAATTCATACGTCTCTGCCATACTGATTCTAACCACATGCAATGCCCAAGCCAAGTACTACAATTATGTTCCCATCAGAGTATGAAACTGTTTTTAAAGAAAGTATAATCCAAAACTGTGGTTTAATCATAACAATCTAAATCAGCAGGATTATTATGTTGCCCTCTTCTGAGCTATTTCTACATTTGAAAAGCATGCAGTCCTAGTCACAAGGGCAAAGTCCAGTTTGTAATCCTTTCAGTGTTTATGGTATCTCTGTTTGTTTGCTACAGTTTGTCAATTAAAAAGTACATTAATTACAACTGTCTGAGAGACTGGAATTTCATCATTCTCTTCTTTACATCCAAAATCATCGGGTTGGATTTTGCTGGGTGTCAGCGTGCACAATTGGTGGTGGGTTGGGTGGGAAAGTGTTTTTTTTCCCCCAGCGGGACGGGACCCCGCTGTGAACCCATCGCCATGCGCCTTTACCAAATGTCGGTCTGTCAGCGCTGAGCAGCCCTGACACGCAGCGGCGGGGGAGGCAATTAAAATAATTAGTGGCTTGTTTACAGCCACTTATCAATGTTTTTTTCCCAGCTTTTTGGATTTGACCGGTTGCCCACCGGTTTCCTGCTGTGCCTAGACCTCGTCTGTGAAGCTGAGGCAGGAGGTCAGTGGCCATTGAATCAGCTGATGAGTTGACAGCTTCAAATGTCAAGTCAAAGCTCCCAGCTGATTGAGATATGTTCCCTTAACTACTAGCTTCTCTAAACTGCACCTCCACTACAGATTCAGGATGCTGCAAGTCTTTACACAAGTCTCCATCCAGTCTGACCTCATTACCTCTCCCACCATTGACAGATCGCTTCTGTCATCTCTACTTCACCTGCCATCTATTCCATCAGCATGGGTGCCCTTGAAACTATCTCACCTTGGTCCTCAGAATCCCACCACGATCAGCCCCAACACCAGCAGCACCAGGCACACCAACAACAACACCAACCTTCTCCGCAATTAACTGATGCTGCACAGGACACAGGGCATCAGCACCCATGCACACTGTTGTCCAGGAGGCAAGGGATGGCCTCGCCATGGCCAGATTTACTTCACTTGACACTGTACACCCTGGCTGCCACTTAATGCTCCAGGTTGTCACCACCCCACACCAACACCATAAAGCATCCTTACAATGTCCAAGCCATTCCTTTCACACTCATGACTATTGTGGGGGGTACCGTTATGTCTCACCATTTACTGCAACTCACTAAGCCACTTCCAAAGGTGCACACAAATTTGTCCAAGAAAGCAAAGTGTTGAAAATAAAGTTTTCAATGTTTGACACCACATTAACAGAAACTTTACATGAACATTGCATAAAACACCCAAATGCCTACCCTTGTGTGTTGTTAGTTGGTATGATTGCACTAAGATGAGGGTGAGTGTGAGGGGTGGCTAGTGAGATGGGGATGTGATAATGTAGATAGAGAGGGATGGGTGGAGGTGCAAGGTAAGTTGGTGTGAGTAAGGATGTGCAGGAGTAGGGTAGGGAAGGCAGAGTGATGGGGATGTGATGAGAGGCACAGCAGGATGAGGTTGAGTGTGGCTTTGCAGTAGCGTTTCATGATCTACTGAGATTATTGAAACATTTGCGCCACTGCACCCAGCTCCTCCTGACCACATCCCTGCTTGTGCAACCAGGCTGTGTTGATCTCCTAGGGAGGTCTATTCTGCCCATGGGAAGGGAAGAGGACCTCCCGGTGTGCTGTGACTCCCTCCATAAGCATATGGAGGGAGTCATGGGAGGGTGCAGCCATGCACCTCTGTGCAGTGCTTGTCAGTGTTTGCAGCACCTCAATGCTGTAGAACTCTGACAGCACAAATCTCAAAAGAAAGTTGGCCATGGTCCCTTTAAGGAAACCGGCTGATGGCGCGTCATCAAATTATATCATTAGACCTGCTTCCTCTAATTGGCTGGGAGACGCGCTAGGCAGGCTTAACAAGCCCTATCAAGGGAAATTCATTTCAGAGGCCAGGATAGAGCCAGCAGCGGGGTCGGGACCTGCCACCAATGTCGCCCGCCACGGAACCGCCGAGGTTCGTAAAATCGCAGCCTAATTTTTTACAAATTGGCCACATTACAATTTATGATGTGAAACATGTAAAAGTCCTAAAAAGAAACAATTTGAAATCAGATTCAGGAAGAACTTCTTCACACAAGTAGTAGTGAGAATATGGAATGTTTCTGTGATTTGCACTGCACCAGAGGGCCGCAGATATAAAATCAACGTCGGCATTTAAAAGGGTACTACAGGAAACTCTTTGGTATCTGGCACCGACGGGACCGGCGTGGTGCCAGTTGATCGAAAGTTCCGGATAACGGAGAGTTATATCTACCGAGGCTATTTTTAACATAAAAAAAATCAAGAAATGTGCAGTATACAGTATTTGGTTACTCACCTACAGAATGTTGTGTTAAATGGATGGTGGAAGATGCTTGATTAAGTACAGTACTGCCAGTTGAGGGTAATCCATAACTCTTTAATTACTTAACAGTAAGTGAGACTCCCGGCAGCGCGGGAGAATCAGACTCCTGTTACTGCAGTGTTCGGACTTCCGACAGCGCCAGGAGGCCGAGTAGTGGCACTTTGGAGAACTACCCCCACTGACTAACTCGCCGTTCGCGGGAGACTCGGACTTGGCAACATTGCCGGTTATTTGAGAGGAGTTTTCGGAGTACTCGGCGTTCGCGGGAGACTCGGACTCGGCAACATTGCCGGTTATTTGAGAGGAGTTTTCGGAGTATGATTTTTGCCGGTTAAGAGAGAATTCCGGATATTTAGGTGCCGGTTAAACAAGAGTTTCCTGTACTTGGGAAGTAAAGGTATTATGGGATATGGAAATATGGAATAATGCTTTTTTATTCAGTCTTGTGATGTGGGCTTCATTGGCAAGGCCAGCATTTATTGCCCATCCATAGCTGCCCAAGATTGATGCAACTAAATGAGCTAACTTAACTGGTGTGGGACTCGCATCACATATAGGTCAGACTGGGTAAGGACAGCAGGTTTCCTTCCCTAAAGGACGTAAGTGAACTAGTTGCATCTTGTACGACAATCCAATAGCTTCAGGTCACTTTTACTGATACCAGCTATTTTTTTAAATTTACATATTTTTTAAAAATTGAATTCAAATTCTCAAACTGCCATGGTGGGATTTGAACACACATTCTCATAAATTATTAGTCTAGACCTCTTTTGTGTTACATAATCCAGTAACATAACCCCTATGCTACCATACCCATGGGGTTACAAAGGTAGAGTTACCATGGCTAACAAAATGGTAGTGTAAACTTGATGGACTGAATGGCCTTATATCCTGTTTCTATATTCCTGATTCTTAAAGTTTGAATACAGCAAACAATGGGTTATTTAAAGGGATCGGGGACAAAATTCCACCATTCGATTGGTAAGAATGTTGACTCAGTCCCAAATACTGGGGATAGGACATTTTAATAATCAGTCCAGGTGACCCTCACCTTTAGAGGCATAACAGAGAAGCTCAGCAGAAAATTGGGGTAGTACCCTGCTGCTCCAAGGGTAGGGAGCCAGTGACCCTTATCAGGCCAAACATGAAATTAAAATTAAAAATTTACCCCAGCAGGGCAACATGGGCCTGTAATCAGGGGTCATCAATCTCCTGTGCTTATCTTAGCTCTTTAGGTTCTTTGAGGCCTTTAGATGTCCTAGTACGGAACCCATGTCTACTCTCAACAGGCATGGAACTGGTCGGCCTAAGGGTGGCATGCTAGATGGAATTCCTGGGGTAGCTTGGGAATGCCCTAGTGCTGGAACATGCTTCCCTCCGCCACATCAATTCCACCATGACCCTGACTCATTTTGCTGGGCTGTGGCTCATTGATTATGCAGGGTGGCCGCTGGTCAGGTTCCCACACAAAGCCCACAGCTGCCGCTGATGGAAATGAGGCAGCGCTGCAGTGGAACATCTGCTGCAGCACCTCAAAGGAGGAGGAGCAGGACTTAAAAATTGCAGAAGAGCCTTGAATTTTTTTTTTAACTATTTGAAGAAATGGCTTGAATCAAGGATGAGGTATGTGGGCTGAGGAGAGGGAGAGGTGGTCACTAACATTTGAAAGAGTGGGCTTGCCTACTGATTCCCCAGGGTATAAAGCCACTCCTCTCCTGGAAGTCCCTGGTGTTGGCACTCGCAGAGGCAGCAAGGAGAGAAATTGGTTGGGACTCCAGACCCCAATGTGTGGTGAGGTGGTAAATGGGTGGCTGGCTAACTTCCTTGCTGGCGTGGGGAAGACAGATTCCTGGCATCAGTGGCAGGAGTGGAGGTGTGACCTATCTCCCTTCACTTTTGACCTCTGTAGCGGAGGAAAATCCAGCCTCCAGTCTGCAAAACATTCTGTTTAATATCAGTATTCTAAAAAAGTTCACAGGACCGATTTTCGTCTCAGGATTTCAGTTGTGCAACGTATGAACTGCACCTGTGAGGAGGGAGGTGCCTTTGATCTTGAAGTGGTCTCACACCATTTACCTAATGGATGTACCACTAGCTAAGCAACTTCGCTCTACAATTATACTACGGATTTTGCATTGTAACGTTGTGCAAAGTGGGGCAACTGATGCACAAAGTGTAGCACGACTAGGACACAAGATACTGCAGATGTAAATCTATTTTTTATGTTGCAAAAATTTGAATAAAACTGGAACATTCTACTTTGTTGTTTATTGTTTTTTTAATGATAAATTAACATTTTTAGTCACTTTGAAAATACTGGAAATAAAATACGTAATTTGGCTTTGTATATATCTTTAGTTCTTTATCATAGTCAGCATTATAAAATTACAGGAAGTCATTATTAGTAAAAGGGGGCACAGCTAACTTAATGTACCTTTAGTCACAGTAACTATATCATTAGTAAATAATCTTACCAGACAAATCAATTCTGATGCACGTGCGGCCATTGCCGCTGAATCCTGGTGGGCAGTGGCCACATGTGTAGCCGACCTCTGGTAGCCTGCGGTCAAAGCACTGTACTTCGGCAAAACAAGGCTTGCTGGCACAACCACTACTGAAGCTAGGAACATGAACTGAAGAGAAAAAGCAGAACATTGCAATTAGCAATAAAAAAAAAGGAGCCTCAGGGACAAATATTTAAAATTTAGCAAATGGTGAGTGCATGTAGCTGGATTGAATCCAATACATACAGAAGGCACGAGTCTGTGAGCAATTAACTATTCCACTACCCTAAGGCAAACTGAAGTAACATTTTAAAATTTAAAATTAAGTACTGTAACCAAGCTGTGGTTAGGGATCTTCATGTTTATGTCCTTTCATTAACACAGTCCCATGTAACATATTGGGGTTATTACATGACAAATTCAGAATGCTGAACGAGTGCAACTATTACACATAGGTAGAAGTCAGCATGACAAACATTAACAAGTGAGAAAAATACAACTCAAGTCTGTAACTCTTCTCCAGTTATTGCTACTGTTTTAAATATATATCAAACAATGCTTCAGTTTTGCTGAATTCCTTTTGAAATTAGAAACAGCAGTGAGTGGCACCATCTAATCAGCAAGTAACACAGGTTGAGAAAATCATCTTGGGTGGTAGCGCAAACTGGTCGGTATTGCATTGGGAGCCCGTTACACGCCCCACCTGATACTTAGTTCCATATAAGGCGAGGTTTATAACTGGTGGCGGAAGTGCTATCGCCCAAGATAAATATCTACCCCCACAGGCTCAATGTATACTCAGAATAAAACTGGATGGACCACCCGGCATCGACCTAGGCACCAGACACGACAAAGGCACATCCAGCCCAATCAACCCTGCAAAGTCCACCTCACTAACATCTGGGGACTGGTGCCAAAATTGGGAGAGCTGTCCCCCAGATATAGTCATACTCACAGAATCATACCTTTCAGCCAACGTCCCAGATTCCTCCATCACTATCCCTGGGCTTGTCCTGTCCCACCGGCAGAACAGACCCATCAGAGGTGGCGGCACAGCGGTGTACAGTCAGGAGGAAGTGGCCCTGGGAGCAACGTTCCGCCTAAGCTGCGTGGGTGCATGCCCGTTCCTGCTCTCTCCCACCAAACATCCGTGGTAGAAGTCGGGAGGTGGCTATTTTGAGCATACTTTAAAGACATCCTTAGCTCCAGTAAGGGAAAGCTGGAAACAGGTTTGGCATTCATTTTTACTGCAATCACTTGGGTGTTTGAGCCTTAAAGGTTTCCAATATTTGATCTCCTCGCTTCTGTAAACATTGCTTCCTTTCACCCCTGATGCTTCCACCCCTCCCCCTTAAGGTGCTGATGCAGGGCCATCAAAATTACCCACCACACTCTGTGAATTTCCCACCGCTGGATTGACGAGTTGTCTATAAGGTGGCAACTCGGCGTGTTCATTTAAATGAAGCCCAACCACAAAAATGACTCATGTCCCACCCAACTCCATCAAGCAGACGGAGCGCACGACCTGCTGACACTCCGGCCAATTAACGCTATACATGAAAGTCAACCCCCTTCATCTTTTGTCTTTCTTAGGAATCTTGTATAAATACTATCCATCTTTGGAAATTGATTTATTTTAGCCTGTCTAGGACTTCTCTCTCAATTGTCTCAAAGTCGTTAATTATCATCAATTATGGAGAACATGTTCTCCTCTATAATAACAACAGAAAACGCTGGAAAAACTCAGCAGGCCAGGCAGCATCCGTGGAGAGAGAAAGAGAGTTAACGTTTCAGGTCGATGACCTTTCATCAGAACTGGGAAGAGCCGGAAATCAAATAGATTTAAGGCCAGGGTAAAGCTGGGAAAAGGGGGAGGGGATAAAGGAACAAAGGGGGAGATGAAGAGACATTAAGAGATATGCAAGGCTAGAGGTGGTGTTAATGTGACAGATTAAGGCTGAATGAAGTGTGAAATCCACTGGCAGAATGAAGGACAGCTGCCAGCTTCTAGGAGGAAAAAAAAGGTGGGGGGGGGACAAATAAAAGGGTGGATAAAATAAAATATAAATGTGATTGGAGCTGAGGTTATGATCTAAAATTGTTGAACTCGATATTGAGTCCAGAGGGCTGTAGCGTGCCTAAACGAAAGATGAGGTGCTGTTCCTCGAGCTTACGCTGAGCTTCCGTGGAACAGTGTAATAGGCCGAGGACGGTGAGGTCAGAGTGGGAATGAAGCGGTGAATTAAAGTGACAGGCCACCGGGAGCTCGGGGTCCCCCTTACGGACTGAACGGAGGTGTTCCGCAAAGCGGTCACCCAATCTGCGTTTGGTCTCCCCAATGTAGAGGAGTCCACATCGTGAGCAGCGAATACAGTATACTAAATTGCAGGAAGTACAAGTAAATCGCTGTTTCACCTGGAAGGGGTGTTTGGGGCCCTGGACAGTGGGAAGAGGGGAGGTATAAGGGCATGTGTTGCATCTCCTGCGCGTGCACGGGAAGGTGCCGGGCGAAGGGGAAGGGGTGCTGGGGGTGGTAGAGGAGTGGACTAGGGTGTCGCGGAGGGAGCGGTCCCTACGGAATGCTGAAAGGGGAGGTGAGGGGAAGATGTGTTTGGTGGTGGGATCACGCTGGAGGTGGCGGAAATGGCGGAGGATGATCCGTTGAATGTGGAGGCTGGTGGGGTGAAAGGTGAGGACAAGGGGAACCCTATCGTGGTTCCGGGAGGGAGGGGCAGGGGTGAGGGCAGATGTGCGGGAGATAGAACGGACACGGTCGAGGGCCGTGTCTACCACGGTAGAGGGGAATCCTCGGTTGAGGAAAAAGGAAGACATGTCGGAAGCACTGGTATGGAAGGTGGCATCATCAGAGCAGATGCGGCGGAGACGGAGAAACTGGGAGAATGGAATAGAGTCCTTACAGGAGGCGGGGTGGGAGGAAGTGTAGTCCAGGTAGCTGTGGGAGTCGGTGGGCTTGTAGTGAATGTTAGTCAATAACCTATCCCCAGAGATGGAGAGGAGAAGTCGAGGAAGGGAAGGGAAGAGTCGGAGATGGACCATGTGAAGGTGAGGGAAGGGTGGAAATTGGAAGCATAGTGAATGAAATGTTCTAGTTCAGGGCGAGAGCAGGAGACGGCACCGATACAGTCATCAATGTACCGGAAAAAGAGGTGAGGGAGGGGACCCGAGTAGGACTGGAACAAAGAGTGTTCCACATATCCCACAAAAAGGCAGGCATAGCTAGGACCCATGCGGGTACCCATAGCAACACCTTTAATTTGGAGGAAATGGGTAGAGTCAAAGGAGAAGTTGTTCAATGTGAGAACAAGTTCAGCCAGGCGGAGGAGGGTGGTGGTGGATGGGGACTGGTTGGGCCTCTGTTCAAGGAAGAAGCGGAGCGCCCTCAGGCCATCCTGGTGGGGAATGGAGGTGTAGAGGGATTGTACGTCCATAGTGAACAGGAGACGGTTGGGGCCGGGAAACTGGAAACTGTTAAAATGGCGGAGGGCATCGGAAGAGTCGCGGATGTAGGTGGGAAGAGACTGGACAAGGGGAGAAAAAATAGAGTCGAGATAGGAAGAGATAAGTTCCGTGGGGCATCTATCCTCTATCCTACTTTGTCTTCTTGTCTGCACCTAAGGGCTGGCTTTTGGAGGCGGGGCTCCCACGTGTCGGGCTTTAGTCCCGCCTCCATCGACTTCTGGCCAACCCACGCTATTTTCCCTTGGTTGACCTTGTTAAACCCGCCCAGCGGGTTTAGCAGGCCAATTATGGGAAAGCCGGTGACAGAGAGCGTCAGCATATGACGTTTCATCTCTCAAAAATTTTTGGCAGATGAATTGTCATCGTTTGACAGCTCTGTGAATCTGTCAAACACTGACATTCTCTGTTGTTTGATGAGTCCTTGTATTCAAGACTCATCAAACCTATCTGCTGAGCAGAAATCAGATGGTTGTCCCCAACTGTTGAAGCCTGCAGGAAGAAACAAAGGTAAGTAAACATTTTCTATCACATTACACTCGCCTCACATACTTACCTCTCCACACTTGCACCCATCACTCACCTCTACAGCGCACTTTTGGACCCCGCCGACCCCCTGCTCGTCTCGCTGACCCTGGCGGGGTTTCCCGACATCGGGAGGCCCGCACTTGTAGGGGTAAAATGGGGATAATCCTCTTAACTGCCTGTTAACAGGCAGTTAAGTGGCTGTAATTCCCTTCCCGCCTTGGGGAGGCGGCTCCCTGCGCGGGTCGGGTACCTGCCTCCTGGGAAGATGGCATGGAGGTCAGTTGGGGGCGGGATGGGCCCCCAGATTCTGCCATTTTCCCGGCAGTCCTGCCTCCAAACCCACCTTCCCAAGGCTGGCAAAATTCCCCCCTAAGATTGTTCTCCCATTACTGCAACATTGTTTTTGGATCACAATTTTATTTATTTTCAAAATACTGCTTTGTTCCTTTTTGATATTCATCATTTGTGTTACAAATTCTGTTCCCTAGCTACCGACTCCATCCCTCTCCCTGGCAACTGTCTGAGGCTGAACCAGACTGTTCGCAACCTTGGTGTCATATCTGACCCCGAGATGAGCTTCCGACCACATATCTGCGCCAACACTAAGACCACCCATTTCCACCTCCAGAATATTGCCCGAATCCGACCCTGTCTCAGCTCATTTGTTGCTGAAACCCTCATCCATGCCTTTGTTACCTCTAGACTTGACTACTCCAATGCACTTCTGACCTACCTCCCACATGCTAACCTCCGTAAACTTGAGGCCATCCAAAACTCAGCTGCCCGTGTCCTAACTCGCACCAAGTCCTGTTCACCCATCACCTCTGTGTTCGCTACATTGGCTCTCGGTTAAGCAACGTGTCGATTTTAAAATTCTCATCCTTGTTTTCAAATCCCTCCATGGCCTCGCCCCTCCCTATCTTTGTAATTTTGTCCAGCCCTACGACCCTCTGAGATATCTGCGCTCCTTCAATTCTTGAGCATCCCCAATTTTAATCGCTCCACCATTGGTGGCCGTGCCTTCAGCTGCCAACCTCTCCGCCTCTCTTTCCTCTTTTAAGACACTCTTTTAACCTACCTTTTTGACCAATTTGCCCATATATCTCCTTATGTGGCTTGGTGTCAAATTTTGTTTG
This sequence comes from Squalus acanthias, assembly GCA_030390025.1. Lineage (NCBI taxonomy): Eukaryota > Metazoa > Chordata > Chondrichthyes > Squaliformes > Squalidae > Squalus > Squalus acanthias. Next base: position 95,176,267 of record CM059428.1, on the reverse strand, counting down.
ATAACACTCCTGTGAAGTGCCTGGGGACATTTTACTACGTTAAAGGTGCTATATAAATACAAGTTGTTATTGTTGTGTTTCCTTATCAGTTTTTATATTATCACACTGCTCTTCCACTGACTAACCTCATGGCACTCTCCTAGTTCTCTCGCCCAACCTGTCAGTTTTTTTCTGTCGGTCACCTATATTCACTGTAGGCAACAGATTAATGGCGATGAAGCCCACCTCATCTAGTTCATCCCTGTGCATCTGCTTATTTGCAACAGTTTGCAACTTTATAACGCTTTTCAATTACTATCTCAAAAAAATATTTTCAGTTGTCTGTATCGTTTTATTCAGAGAATCTGGTGAAATTTCAACATGGCAGAGCTGTCATGATTATAATGTGCTAATAATTACTTGTTTTTGTGACAACAGAGATACAATTTTGCAACTTTATAATTTACTATTTCTCTTATCATTGATGGGCAAGGTCAATAGCAGCTGAGAGAGCACAGAGTCCAAAAATAATCAGTTCGAATGTCTCTGCTGAGTGAATAGAATAACCAATTCCAATTTGTCAATAATTAACAGTGAGACAATGAAAATAGTTGACACTATATGTGAATGTGTGAACAGAAGAATTCAAATAAGTTTGTGTGTGACAGAATGGGAGATTACATAGAATCTGTATCTGTAAATACACAAGTGGTTCAGACCGACATACTGCTGTAGGAATACTTAAGTAGCATCGGGTGGACGGCTGTATTCATGTGTTAGGTATATGTGAATTATTTTTTGCACAAGTTGGTATGAAGGTAAGTGCTGTTTTTGGCTAGAATTTTTCATGGAACTAGAGTTGGTTTGCTTTTTACTAGCGGGTTAGAAATTTTACAATATGTTCTGTACTATGCGTACCTAGAGTACATAAAACTTGTAAACGAATAAATTATGAGCTGCACTATGGCTGCCTTATATTGCAGATACTGATCTAAGATTGGTATCTGCATAGCACAGTACTCTGATGGCAGGCTTGCTTTAGTGGGCTCAGGAGCCAGATTGCTGACACAACTCCAAAGCTATACTGCCAATTTCACACTCATGCATATCAGAAATTAATGCAAAAGCATTAATATAATATGAATAGTGGAAGTCTAACCTATGGAACGATCAGTACTCTGTTATTTTCCAATTTTAAATGGTGAGGTAGATCTACCACGATAAACACGGAATGGGTGGGAACAAAGCGGAGCGGGATTTAGGACTGCCAAACCTTTTGAGGCCTCCTTAAATATTTATAGTGAGTTCCTAGCTCATATTGGGTTTAGTACTGGGGGTGGGGTTCAGGAAATTGTATGTCAATAGCGCTTAAGGCGCTGCCAGTAAAATTTGAAAAGATGTAGTCAATTAAAAATAAAGGGTCACATTTAAGGGGAAACCATATTTTCAGCTTTTACAAGGGTTCAAAATATATTAAAATGGATAATTCTGCCTTCACAAATGTTGAAAATAATTAAATTTCAGCCTTTACAAAGGTTGCATACGGCAAATACAGGGCTGAAAAAAGATGTAAGTGTTGGTCACACCAATGCATCAGTCACCTGTTTGATACATTAAATCAGCTGGTATTTCAGATCATTCCTATGCTAGCCTGGAAGAAAATGGAGGCAGAAAGTTGCAGGTAGTAATGACCTTTCCTATCACTAACAATGCTGTTCCTACGTGGATGTTGGCTATAGGTATCCTTGCAGTTGATGGCATGACTATGCAACTGGCTTGATGCTGACCCAGAGCCTGCAAAGCCAGTTGTCCTCAATCATCTTCAGGTAGGTGTGTCAGGGCCTGCAGATACAGTTGGTGGAAAAGTGGCAGGTGTGACCATTCTGCATACAATATAAAGATTTCAAAGCAACCCATATCAATCATTTTATGTTGTCCAGCTAACTGGCACAGGACTCTATAGTATGCATTAAAAAGCTTGTGATTTCCCCAACTTGGAGTAAATGCTTGTATTGTGGTATAGCTGCTTTTCATTTATACTGTTCTGTTACCATATCCTATTCTGCTGAACTCTTGCAAATGCTTCAATTTACAGTGGCTTCCAGGGGATTTTGCAAACAATATTTGGATTTTTTTGATTGTACAGAAACATTCTGACCATGTTTCAAAGCCAAAGATCTGAGAAAAAAGTCAAAGAACCCAGAAAAAATGAGAAAAAGCACATAAAATAACAATTTAAAAAACCTACAGTAAAAAGCCATTGAAAAGACAAAGATAAGCATTAAAAATGTCTCCGGCCCTTTACGTACTTCTTAATCCATGTAGCTTCTTTTTACCCCCACTGTACAGGGATAAAAGTGAGAAGTCGCACAACACCAGGTTATAGTCCAACAGTTTTATTTGAAATCACAAGCTTTCGGAGCTGCTGCCCCTTCACCTGATGAAGGGGCAGCAGCTCCGTAAGCTTGTGATTTCAAATAAAACTGTTGGACTATAACCTGGTGTTGTGCGACTTCTCACTTTTGCCCACCCCAGTCCAACACCGGCATCTCTGCATCATGTACAGGGATAGGCTAAGCAAAATTCCGTCATAAATGACAGGAAGTCATGTGCACTCACATTAACATGTATTATGCTTATTTAAATTAAGCTCTCAAAATATGTGCAAGATCAATCTGAACTGAAAATTATGGGCTGTGGGATACCAGTGGAGACCAGGAGAGATTGTGCACTATTAAATTTCCCGGACCATATTTGCCCAAATCACGTCAGTGGTATTGATCCTACCAGCTGTAAATATACCCTACTAGTGTTATACATATAGAAATGTTTTGTGATAGTGATTTGGGAAAGGATGGTTTCCAATTTACCCTGTTAACAGGTAAAAAAGAAACCAAGTAATGTGTATGTGTCATTCATAAAATAGTTAATTCAATAACAAACTATGTACAGAAGGCAAAATAAAGAGAGGGAAAGAAAGATTGGATTAAGAGAGAAAGATAAAAGAGACAGAAACAGAAAGTTTTTTAAAAAATTACATTTTTTTAAATCTCCAACAATAATTAAAATCTGAAGGAAGGAGACTTCACACTTGTAAAAGTTAATTTTCAGTGCCAGAGAGGTTGTTTGGTAATTAAGAGTAATCACACCATTAAAAATGAACTTACACTGGAATGGACAAGCACTAACTTTTTCTGGTGAGTTTACTGTGTATCTATCACAAAAGTACCACAACTTCACACTGTTCCATGTGTTTCAATGCCGAGTCTCTCCGCGAGATACCGTTATAACGCTGCTTCTGGAGGAACAGGGCAACTCGGACAGCAACTTCCTGATTTCCACGTTTAACTGAGCATGTGCAGTCACCAGAAGTTCCTGTCCAATTTACACTTTAGTAACGGTGAACGCTGATAGCCTCACCGTTACTTTTACCGCAAAATCCGGGCCATAATATTATTCATTTGGAAAGGTCTAGAAATATGCTAATATTCGTTACCCTTTGGTTAATTCTTATGGACTTCTCAAGGTACCTTGCTTAATTTCAGTTTTATGATGGGTAATAATCTTCATGCACACCATGGGTAATATTATTTAGATTACTTGCCAGGGCCAGAGCTGGTGATGAAAAAGCTCCGCTGATCCTCATTTGTCAGTTTTACTGTGTCTGTGATCTCGTTTACTTTAGTAATGTAATCTTCACCATCTTCCTCTTGTATCTCCTCTTCCTCATCACCATCTTCATCCTCAGAAGTGTAGTCTTCATCAAAGATCTCAGTTGCTGCGGTAGTTGTTGGAACCCCATCAGTAGTTCTACGTTCAGCTAGAACCAGGGATAAGAGCAGTAATTGAACTGCTGAAGAAGGCATTTTGTGTCTGTGTATGAAGATTTGAATGCATGGCAACAGTGGAGGGATTTTACAGCTTTTATAAATGAAGCATTGCTAACATTCGTGATTTTGTAAACGATTTAGTGATTTTCACTATTATTTTAAAGTGAGATTCACAAAGCAGAAGAGAAAAACTATCTTCAAAACTGTAGTTGAAATACACTTAAAGTACCCACAGGTTGCAAAAAAAATACATACATTTCAGTTTGCATACTTTTCCATCTCCTTCCAATTCTGGTGGACAAAACCCGCACCTATAGGAGCCAAATGTATTATAGCAAGACACTGCTGGAAAGCATGAGTTGGCTTCACACTCATTGACATCCCCTTGACAGTTGGCACCTGTGGAAAAAAAAAATCAAGAACCTAATTTTCACTTTGATATGGAATCCTAACCCCTAAAATACAGCTCATGGAACATTTAAATATCAACAGTGACATATACCACAAGATACTGTTTTTGTTCCTCACCAACTTTTCTCCCAGTCTCTCCAGAAGGCATTCACTCCCTGATGGGGTGCAATTCCACAGGTGCTGGGAATCCTACAGGATCTCACCCAAGTGGCCATTATTCATGTATGAGGTTAACAGTGATTGTTAGCAGTCTATTATACCATGAGTGGCATCACCGTTAAATCTGATTCTGTCCTCATTCAAAGTTCAGGCACACTTTGAGCAGGAGTTGCTGGATAGTGATCAGGAGTGGGGGCCTTAGTCGATTTTCCCCTTCCAACCCAAAAGTCTAATTTCTTAGATGACATGTTTCAACCAAGTTCTTAACAGGTGCATAAAACAAAATTCGACAATAGTGACCAGAAAATATATCAGTTTCACTCAGAGAGGCCATAAGGATTTCCAGGTGCAGGAATGGAAGTATCATATAATTATAATAAGGGATGCCCTTTTGATGAGGGGATTAAGGCCCATTGTTGAAGCAATGTATTTTAGTTAACCTAGATGCTACACTAATTTAGGAGTGATTGATGCTAACATTGCATATAAAATGTTGTCAGGTTTTGTCTTAGGGAACACCAATATTTACACCTACAAAGGGATATAGATAGGTTAAGTGAGTGGGCAAAGATCTGGGAAATGGAGTATAATGTGGGAAAATGTGAAATTGTCTATTTTGGCAGGAAGAATAAAAAAAGCATATTATCTAAATGGTGAGAGATTGCAGAGCTCTGAGATGCAGAGGGATCTGGGTGTCCTAGTGCATGAATAGCAAAAGGTTAGTATGCAGGTACAGTAAGTAATTAGGAAAGCTAATAGAATGTTATCATTTATTGCGAGGGGAATTGAATACAAAAGTAGGGAGGTTATGCTTCAGTTATACAGGGCATTGGTGAGACCACATCTGGAGTACTGTGTACAGTATTGGTCTCCTTATTTAAGGAAGGATGTAAATGCGTTGGAAGCAGTTCAGAAAAGGTTTACTAGACTAATACCTGGAATGGGCGGGTTGTCTTATGAGGAAAGGTTGGACAGGCTAGGCTTGTATCTGCTGGAGTTTAGAAGAGTAAGAAGTGACTTGATTGAAACATATAAGATCCTGAGGGGTCTGGACAGGGTGGATGTGGAGAGGATGTTTCCTCTTGTGGGAGAATCTAGAACTAGGAGTCACTGTTTAAAAATAAGGTGTCGCCCATTTAAGACGGAGATGAGGAGAATTTTTTTCTCACAGAGGGTCGTGAGTCTTTGGAACTCTCTTCCTCAGAGGGCAGTAGAAGCAGAGTATTTTAATATTTTTAAGGCAGAGGTAGATAGATATTTGTAAGCAAGGGGGTGAAAGGTTATCTGGGGTAGGTGGGAATGTGGAGTAATCAGATCAGCCATAATCTTATTGAATGGCGGTGCAGGCTCGAGGGGCCTAGTGGCCTCCTCCTGCTCCTAGTTCGTATTACCATTCGAGAGCAGGCATTTTAACACTCCATCCCCAATGTGTGTACAAACGTGCATCAGATTTTGATCTGGCTCAATACCTGGAGCAGGCCAGTTTCATTGCTACCATATTGGTTTCAGAGATATTTTGGGCTGCAGCAGATATTATGGGGATACATTTTTCAAATAGATCTCCTTGGGATATATTTTGTTATTTGTATGAACAACTGGTTAATTTTCCTTTCATTGTAGCATTCGTCGTCATTCCACAATTGAAACTGACTGGAACTTTGGGATTTGGCGCATGCAGAAATCCCGAAGTTCCGGTCTGTCAATGACAGCTCCAAAACAGGCTGCACCACAGAGCCGGCAATCAGTGAAATCTTCTAAATCATTGAAACTGACGAAAACTTCGGCTCTTCCGCAGTAATTACGCTGTTAAATTCCCCACTAAAAGTTAGACCCAAAGGGATTAGGTGCAACTGGGGTTTTAACAGCGTATTGACTGCTAAACAAATGTTAAGAGCCTGGAAAACTAATTTTAATTTTGTGCACTGTGAAATTTGTCTATTTAATAAAAATTTAAATTTTTAAGAAACTTTGCAAAAAAAATGTTTTATTGTTTTTTAAGTTTGTCCATCCTTATTCCAGGTTTGCCTTTTCCCCATCTCAGAACCCCAATCTTTCTTTTGCTCTATTTTAAAAAGTTAGAATTTTAAAGGCTTACTCACTTCTTTGTTCGCTGTCTGTGAGAATTCTGTCTTTTGATTGGCTGCTTAGACAGCCTGTTGGCATCACAGCAGTTCAAACAAGGGGATCCCCATTAAGTTCCGCTGAACTGAATTGAATTGTAGGTCGGAAAACCCGAAGTTCTCGACACAGGGACTGTGAGATCCTTGTGCGGAGCATACTTCGGGGTCAGCAGCGAACGTCTTTGCTTCACTGCTGACCATAAATTCCGGGCAATTAATATCTGCTTATGTGGCTCGGTGTCAAATTTTGTTTGATAACGCTCCTGCGAAGCGCCTTTTACTGTGTTGTTGTTATACAAAACTGGCCAATCAGGGGATACCTCTAAAAGTAACAAAAGAAAATGCTGGAAACATTCAGCAGGTCAGGCAGCATCGAGGAGAAACAGAGTTAACGTTTCGGGTCGAGGACTCCTCGATGCTGCCTGACCTGTTGAGTGTTTCCAGCATTTTCTGTTGTTATTTCAGATTTCCAGCATCCGCAGTATTTTGCTATTATAACTCTAAAAGTGCTCTTTTCATATTTCTCAAGTACCTGGCAATATGTCACTGATCTGGTCAACTTGAGATTGGCCACTGAAAAGATACGACTAAGAATATCACCTGTCTTAATATGGAGCTATAGGACTTTTAAAAGATATTAGTAAATGATCACATAAACCATTCTATCTCCTTTAAACCTATTATGATTAATTAATCTGCAAATGTCTGGGTGATCTATTGATTGACTCTGAAAGAAACATGGGCTGTGCAGAAATAGGAACTGGAACAGTGGAAAAGCTAGACATTCTTATAGTTCCCTGTACGCTAAATAACCAATTACACAAAACTTTATTGAACGTTGAAATTTCAACTGGTTTATGGTTGACTGGACCTTGTCCAATTAAATACAGTAGATACACATAATGAGAATGAGGAGGATGATGAATATTGAAAAAATACAAATCTTCTTTGGTTGTAACAGTGCATATAAATTATTTACCTTGAAAGCCTTCTTGACATTTACATGAATAACTATTGATTTCATCTACACAGCTGCCAAAGCCACATGGATTGGATTTGCAGTCATCAATATTCATTTCGCAGTAACTTCCTTCAAAACCAAGGGAGCACATACAGAGATACTCTCCAGTCCCCGGAGGAAAGTTTATGTTTGTAACACAGGAGCCTCCATTCAAGCATTTGCATGCGTTTACAGTGACCTATTCAGAAAACAGAGGTAGTATTATATTTCACATGATGATAAAAGATAAAAGTACATATGTGGCATTGCATGTGGGAGGTCAACACCACATATAGTCCTCAGGCTAATTGGGTTCAAGGATGGGATATAATTGAACCAGGGTGTGTAGATGCAATTTTGTCCTAATTTCTATTCACAGAATCACAGAATCCCCACAGTGCAGATAGAGGCCATTTCGGCCCATCGAGCCTGCACCGACACATATCCCACCCTATCCCTGTAACCCCACGTATTTAATCCCCCCTAACACTAAGGGTCAATTTATCATAGCCAAATCAACCTAACCTGCAGATCTTTGGACTATTATAAATTCTTATGTCCACATTTATAATGGAAACTGTTTACATAAAAACTGTAATTACTCCCTCCTGCGAGTCGTGGGGCTGGAGCATTTTCATTGGCAGAAGAGTATAATCACAGTTTGTCAAGTTTCTAAATGTATTTTCCATTATAAATGGAAATATAGGAACTTATAATATAAAATGTTGACTGGAAATACATGCAAATGTAAGTATTTTAATATATTTCTGTCGATCTCCTACTGCATTGCAAACGGGGTGATAAGGCGAGAGAGGGGAAAGAGGGAGGGAGGAGTTTGAAAATATAATTTACTTTTCATGAAATTGATCCTGGTTGTAATGGTACTGATCCTGAGGTACTTAAATTCACTGACTGACAGTTGCTAACAAAAACTGATTTTTACTCTTATTTTAACCTTAACCTTCTGCTTATTTGAAGAACTTTTAAATTCCAAGACTCCTTTAATGGAGAAACTGCCAGCTGTACAAATATATAGATAGAAAACTAATTTGTCATGCAGGATCAGATTACCTTTGTTTTCTTTATCAAGAGTCTGTTATTAAACTAAACTAACCAGGCATGTGTGGAATAATGGAAATGTCACCTGGCAGTACAAACTTTGGTCTTCTGAATGTTTGGACTTTGGGGGTGAGTAGAAAGTTCTTAGTCTAACACTGTTAATAACTCGTCAGTTGTTACATTATTACATGTTGTAGAAGAATTCAAGGCACACAATGACATTGATATAGGAACAAATCTGGCAAAAAAAAGTTTGGATTCAAAACCAAATTAGGACCAGGTTTGAACTTGGAATGTGTTCCAGAAACATTAAGCCCATTTCCTTCCTGTGTATCAATAGCAACTTGTTGGTAGGTAGTTGTGGTTTGTGTCTCTGGGGAAACTAAGACCATCCTGTCATTTCCTCCAAGAGCTCTGCAACAAGCTGCAGGATTATAACATTTTCAGAATAAGACTTTATTTTAAAGATTGACAGAACATTACAAGGCAGTTGTTAGTGATTGGAGTCTGATATTTTCTGTGAAATGGAATAGGAAGAGACACAATTAGATGTGGTTACATTATTCAGTTTTATACCTAGATTTGTAGGTTTAAACCTTTTTTGTCCTATTCTATTTAGTTAATGTTTTACTGCCAAAAAGTCAAACATTCTTACAATCAATTTTAATTAAAATGCTGGGAGTGTACTAGAGTTAAGTAGTTATATACATCTTGATAGAAATAAGGGCCGCGATTTCACCTACCGAGGCGAGCTAAGTGCGGCCGAGGTAGATGCCGGATGGTTACCCCGTTCCCGGTTCCATCCCGCTGTGTGAGAAGATTTTTCTGTGGATTGGGCTTGTTAAGCCTGCACTGCGAGGTTCCTGGCCAATTAAAAGGAAGCGGGTCTGATGATGTCATTTGATGACGCGTCATCAGCCGATTTCCTTAAAAGGGCCATGTCCAAATTGATTTTGACAGTTGTGTGCTGTCAGTGTTCTACAGCATTGAGGTGCTGCAAACACTGACAAGCACTGCACAGCGGTGCACGGCTGCATCCAGGCTTTCCCACGACTCCCTCAATATGCTTATGGAGGGAGTCACAGCACGCAGGGAGGTTCTCTTCCCTTCCCATGGGCGGAAGAGACCTCCCCAGGAGACCAACGCAGCCTGGTTGCACATTGCACAGGAGGGCACAAGCAGGGATGTGGTCAGGAGGACCTGGCTGCAGTGGTGCAAACCTTTCAATGATCTCAGTGGATCACAAAACGTTACTGCAAAGCCACACTCAACCTCATCCTGCTGTGCCACTCATCACACCCCCATCACTCTGCCTTCCCTACCCTGCTCCTGCACATCCTTACTCACACCAACTTACCTTGGACCTCCACCCATCCCTCTCTATCTACATTATCACATCCCCATCTCACTAGCCACCCCTCACACTCACCCTCATCTACTGCAAGCATACCAACTAAGAGCACACAAGGGTAGGCACTTGGGTGGTTTAGCCAATGATCATGTGAAGTTTCTGGTAATGTGCTGTCAAACATTGAAACCTTTATTTTCAACACTTTGCGTTCTTGGACAGATGTGTGTGCACCTCTGGAAGTGGCTTAGTGAGTTGCAGTGAATGGTGCGACATAACGGTACCCCAAGCAATGGTGATGAGTGTGAAAGGAATGGCTTGGGACATTGTAGGGATGCTTTATGGTGTTGGTGTGGGATGGTGTTAACCTGGCGCATCATGTGGCAGCCAGGGTGTACAGCGTCAAGTGAAGTAAATCTGGCCATGGTGAGGCCATCCCTGGCATCCCAGGCAGCAATGCCGTCAGGCGTTGATGCCCTGTGCAGCATCAGGTGATTGCGGAGAAGGTTGTTGGTGCTGCTGGTGTGCCTGGTGATGTTGGTGTTGGGGCTGATCATGGTCGGATTATGAGGACCAAGGTGAGATTTTTTCAAGGGCATCGATGCTGATGGAATAGATGGCAGGTGAAGTTGAGATGACAGAAGTGATCTGTCAATGGTGAGAGAGGCTGCTCCAAGGAGGTGACAGTGGATAGAGAGTTTACTCTAAACACTTCCAAACTGCATAAAGCTCAAAAGTGGGTTCCAAATTATGAAGGGTACAGCTTCTCAGATTGGGAAGTGAACAGCTGTGAAATGGTAGGTTTTATACCATTTTTGCAGCTGTCACCTATTCACAGCAATCCACAGTCATTGGGAACCCGACACACTTAGCTGACGTGATACCCGCTCTCCGGGAACCTCGTTAAAAACCTGGTAAAATGTTAAGTACATGGGAAAATGGTGCTTAACTACCTTTTAACAAGCTTTTAAGTATCTAAATTGGCGGGTCTGTTCAGGGATGACAAACCCGACATTTGGGAAACTGACAAGGAGGCGGGTTTACAGCGGGATACCGACCCGCTATCAATCTTTGTGATTCTGACAGCAGACCTGCCTCCAAACCCGCACTCTGAGCGCCGGTAAAATTCCGGCCAAGATATTTGTGGGTTGAAATTGTGCTGCATGAGAAATACACTAACAGATTCAGAGGGAATTTTTTGCTACTTTAACAGAGGAGTTAATCTCTTTAAAAACAAATGGGTTAACACTTTTGAGAAAATAACAGATACAGGAATTTCATATGAACATATCAACATGTTGTAACTAATGTGCCACAGTGTAATTTCAACCCATTAGATGAAGAGCCTCACCTGGCTGCAAGGTGATAGGGCAATGACGCAACCCACTGTCCACAGTCTATTATCTAATTTAATTAAAGAAATTTGACTTGCAAATTTCTGATACTAAATATTACAAAGCAGAATCTGACTAATTTGTGAAATCATAACTGCAATCAGGAAGGAAGGCAACTAACTGTCTGCCAGGCTTTTACCAATTTCAGCAGCTATAAGCTGCTCAGGAGTGATTCTTCCCATGATTTTTGTTAAGATCAGCACCACCCAATATTCATGTGGCTAAGATAAAGAATTCAGCAGTGTGGGGATTGCAGATTCTAAGGCCACGAATTTAACGGAGGAGGCGGGATGGGGGCGGGACAGCTGGTTTCCGGGTTCTGGTCCCGCTCCCAGCTGTACCCGCTCTGCAGACGTGATTTTCCCTTGATTGGCCTTGTTAAGCCCGCTCTACTGGCCAATTAACAGGAAGCGGGTCTGATGATGTCATTTGATGACACGTCATCAGCTGGTTTCCTTAAAGGGACCACGTCCACATGGGGTTTGACAGTTGTTCTGTCAGTGTTTGACAGCATTGAGGCAAACACTGACAATCACTGCACAAAGCTGAACGCTTGCACCCAGTCTCTCCAATGACTCCCTCCATATGCTTATGGAGGGAGTCACAGCACGCAGGGAGGTTCTCTTCCCTTCCAACGGCAGAAGGGACCTCTCCAGGACACCAACTTACCTTGCACCTCCACCCAACCCTCTCTATCTACTTTATCACTTCCCCATCTCACTAGCCACCCCTCACACTCACCATCATCCTACTGCAAGCAAACCAACTAACAACACATAAAGGTAGGCATTTGAGAGGTTTCCTACCCGCTGTCAATCTTTATTATTTTGACAGCAGACCCACCTCCAAACCCGCCCCCTCAGCGCTATTAAATTCATGGCCGAAATAGGTACCGTAATTCAATAGAGCACACACTAGTGCACCAACATGCGTCAACACCAAAACCCTTTTTATAATTCACAAGAAAAAAGTGCAACCTAATTCTAGGCTTCACTTTGGTGGAAATATAGCTGCAGTCCTTCAGGGATCTAATAAAAAATTAAATATAGCTATTGGCTAATACATCATTGTAAACACTTTGGGATAGTCTCTGAGAATGCTGTATTGGAACCTTACATTGTACCATCTGCACTCCTCTATTTAAAAATCATGAAGAATGCTGCTGTCGCTAATGGTCATACTAGATTCAAATGTCATTTAACACTGTACCATCTGGTAAAGATGTGAACTCTATGTGCATCATTATTAAACATACTACATTCATATAAATAAGAAAATCATGGGGATGTGGGCGTTGCTGGCAAGGTCAGCATTTATTGCCCATCCCTAATTGCCCTTGAGAAGGTGGTGGTGAGCTGCCTTCTTGAACCGCTGCAGTCCATGAGGTGAAGCTACTCCCACAGTGCTGTTAGGGAGGGAGTTCCAGGATTTTGACCCAGCAACAATGAGGGAATGGCGATATATTTCCAAGTCAGGATGGAAGGAAACTTGGAGGTGATGGTGTTCCCATGTGCCTGCTGCCCTTGTACATAAGAACATAAGAAACAGGAGCAGGAGTAGGCCAATCGGCCCCTCGAGCCTGCGCCGCCATTCAATAAGATCATGGCTGATCCAATATTGGCCTTAACACCACTTTCCCGCTCTCTCTCCCTTACCCCTTGACTCCCTTGTAGTTCAAATGTCTGTCAATCGCCGCCTTGAATATATTCAATTACTCCGCCTCCACAGCTCTCTGGGGTAGAGAATTCCAAAGATTCACGACCCTCTGAGAGAAGAAATTCCTCCTCATCTCCGTCTTAAATGGGCGACCCCTTATTCTGAAACTATGCCCCCTAGTTCTAGATACCCCCACTAGGGGAAACATCCTCTCAGCATCCACCCTGTCAATCCCCCTCAGAATCTTATATGTTTCAATAAGATCACCTCTCATTCTTCTAAACTCCAATGAGTATAGGCCCAACCTGCTCAACCTTTCGTCATACTTCAACCCCTTCATCCGAGGAATCAACCTAGTGAACCTTCTCTGCACTGCCTCCAATGCAAGTACATCCTTCCTTAAATATGGAGACCAAAACTGTACACAGTACTCCAGGTGTGGTCTCACCAGCGCCCTGTAAAGTTATATCTAATCATCCCTACTTTTATACTCCATACCCCTTGCAATAAAGGCCAACATTCCATTAGCCTTCCTAATTAATTGCTGTACCTGCATGCTAACTTTTTGTGTTTCATGTACTAGGACCCCCAGATCCCTTTGTACCGCAGCATCTTGTAGTCTCACTCCATTTAAATAATAATTTGCTTTTTCATTCTTCCTTCCAAAGTGGATAACCTCACATTTTCCCACATTATACTCCATCTGCCAAATTTTTGCCCACTCACTTAACCTATCTAAAAATCTTTGCAGACTCTTTGGGCTGGATTTTGCCAATGGGGAGCTTTTGGAGGCGGGACTCCCACTTGTCGGGTTTTAGTCCCACCTCCATCGACTTCTGGCCAACCCACGCTATTTTCCCTTGATTGACCTTGTTAAGCCCGCCCAGCGGGCTTAGCAGGCCAATTAAGGGGAAGCTGGTTACAAAGAACATCAGCGTATGACGTTTCATCTGTCAATTATTTTTGACAGATGAATTGTCATCGTTTGACAGCTCTGTGAAGCTGTCAAACACTGACATTCTCTGTTGTTTGATGAGTTCTTGTATTCAAGACTCATCAAACCTCTTTCTTTAGCAGAAATTAGATGGTTGTTGCATTGGAGAATGCAGCAGTCATCTGTCATCTTTGCCGTGGAGATGTGAGACTCTCCACATCCCCAACGATTGAAGCCTGCAGGAAGAAACAAAGGTAAGTAAACTTTTTCTAACACTTTTCACTTACCTCACATACTCACCTCTCCACACTTGCACCCATCACTTACCTTCACAGCGCACTTTTGCACCCCTCCGACCCCTGCAGACCCACTGCTCGCCTCTGTGACCCTGGCGGGGTTTGCAGCCTTTGGGAAGCCCGCACTTGTGTGGGTAAAATGGGGATAATCCTCTTATCTGCCTGTTAACTACCTATTAACAGGCAGTTAAGTGGCTGTAATCCCCTTCCCGCCTCCAAGGAGACAGGACCCGGCGCGGGTCGGCTACCCGCCTCCTGGCAAGATGGCTCGGAGGCGGGTTGGGGGCAGGATGGGCACCCTCCCCCAGATTCTGCCATTTTCCCAGCAGTCCCGCCTCCATACCCGCCTCCCCAGGGCTGGCAAGATCGCGCCCTTTGTGTCCTCCTCTCAACTTGCTAACCCACCTATCTTTTTATCGTTATCAAATTTGGCTAAAGTACACTCGGTCCCTTCATCCAAGTCATTAATATAGATTGTAAATAGTTGAGGCCCCAGCACTGATCCCTGTGGCACCCCACTAGTTACTGGTTGCCAACCGGAAAATGACCCATTTATCCCGACTCTCTGTTTTCTGTTAGTTAGCCAATCCCCTATCCGTGCCAATATATTACCCCCAACCCCATGCACTCTTATTTTGTGCAGTAACCTTTTATGTGGCACCTTAATGAATGCCTTCTGGAAATCCAAATACACTACATCTACTGGTTCCCCTTTATCCACCCTGTTTGTTACATCCTCAAAGCACTCTAGCAAATTTGTCAAACACAATTTCCCTTTCATAAAACCATGTTGACTCAGCTTGATTGTCTGATGTTTTTCTAAATGTCCTGCTATTACCTCCTTAATAATGGATCCCAGCATTTTCACAATGACAGATGTTAGGCTAACTGGCCTATAGATTCCTGCTTTCTGTCTCCCTCCTTTCTTGAATAGTGGCGTTACATTTGCGGTTTTCCAATCCGCTGGGACCTCTCCAGAATCCAGGGAATTTTGGTAGATTACTACCAATGCATCCACTATCTCTGCAGCCACTTCTTTTAAGACCCTAGGATGTAGGCCATCAGATCCAGGGGACTTGTCGGCCTTTAGCCCCATTAGTTTGCCTAGTATTTTTTCTCTAGTGATAGAGATTGTTTTAAGTGCCTCCTTCCCTATAGCCCCTTGATTATCTATTATTATTGGGATGTTTTTAGTGTCTTCTACCGTGAAGACCGATCCAAAATACATTCATATAAATAAGCAGCCCGCTTGATTGGCACCCCATTCTCCTTCTAGGTTGTAGAGGTCGTGTGTTTGGGAGGTGCTGTCGAAGAAGCCTTGGCGAGTTGCTGCAGTGCATCTTGTCGATGGTACACACTGCAGCCACGGTGCGCTGGTGATGGAGGGAGTGAATGTTTAAGGTGGTGAATGGGGTGCCAATCAAGCGGGCTGCTTTGTCTTGGATGGTGTCGAGCTTCTTGAGTGTTGTTGGAGCTGCACTCATCCAGGCAAGTGGAGAGTATTCCATCACACTCCTGACTTGCGCCTTGTAGATGGTGGAAAGACTTTGGGGAATCAGGAGTTGAGTCACTCGCCACAAAATACCCAGCCTCTAACCTGCTCTTGTAGCCACAGTACTTATGTGGCTGGTCCAGTTAAGTTTCTGGTCAATGATGACTCCCAGGATGCTGATGGTGAGCAATTTGGCGATGGTAATCCCGCTGAATATCAAGGGGCGGTGGTTAGACTCTCACTTGTTGGAGATGGTCATTGCCTGGCACTTGTGTGGCATGAATGTTACTTGCCACTTATCAGCCCAAGCCTGAATGTCGTCCAAGTCTTGCTGCATGCGGGCATGACCTGGATGACATTTATTAGACTTCTCATTAAGTTTAAATGAGAATGCATGCAGGTTTGTTGGGTGCCTCTTCTTGGCGTTGTTCTCATCTCTTTCCATACTAACGTGATTACCCCCACTTCTCAAAAACTCCACACTCAACTCCTCTGTCCTGGCAAACTATCACCCCATCTCCAATCTGCCATTCCTCTTCAAAGTCCTTGAACATGCTGCCGCTTCCAAGATCCAAGTGTTTTAGGATGTTCGCCTACATTGAAGGTGCTATATAAATGCAAGTTGTTATTGTTGTTTAAATGTTATCAGCCAGTGATTATTTTAGCAAAAGAAAATACTGAATGATAAATTAATCACTGGTATAATCAAACTCCTGATATACACACACCTAGGCCCTGAATTTCCAAGGAGTTCTTCCAAACTCTCGCTGTAACTTTGGCAGAAACATTAGTGGAACATTAGTGTAAATAGCTGGCTTTAGAGAAGCCCTACAGAAATTCCAGGCGCTATTCTTCATTACTGTCTGAAAAACAATAATTTCTTTCACCGAGAAAGAAATCCTACGCTAATTTGCTTCATCTTTGAAAAGCGCAAACATGTTGTATCCTCAGCTGGAACAAGAAAAAAAATCTTTAATTTTTTTTTTGTCTGTCAGTTACTCTGCTGCTTATTTTAAACTAATTGGTCCTGTTTCTCTGTGGATCAACTAAAGTGATGGACACTAAAGCAAATATATCATAACTATCCTGCCCACTGCCGGTACAGGCTGCTATTGGGTGTGCAGTCTACCCAGCCTCTTAATTCATAGTGGCCTTGTTCAAATTATAAATGTTGAACTAGTGGATTGTCAGTGAAAGAGCTCAGATGTAAATGACCATTTTACCACGAATCCCAATACTCCTCCTTCTGCTGCTTAAACAGTTTGAGTACACCATTCTGTTTAACTTCTCTGTTAAATGATTGCTCTGTCACTCTTAAAATTAGGTTATTACTTACATCCAAAATTTACATTTTATGTACATAAATTCAGTCAAAGTTTGTATTAATGTAAGTCCTATAGTTAAAGTTCTACTAAGATATTAACTTAAAGTTTAAAAAACTATGTTGGTTATTATTTTACTCAAAGAACATATTAAGAATTTTAGTGGAGTTTGTCAAAGTATTGATAAAAATACTTATTGTTGCCCCAATTATCATCTTGACTGATTGATGGATAGATATTCCTTCAGCATATGACATGAATACTTCAAAATAAACACATAATGGTGTTGTGTAAACAAACCATGCTAAAATGGAACTGTTGGTTATGTTGCACAATGTTAATATTTATTTTTGCTTCCAAAAAAGGGCTTTACTGATTTTTTTGAGTTTACATTAAGAAACATTATTACCGTGTTATATATGACCTTTGATCTGATAGATTGCCAGAATTTGGAAAATATTCCATTCCTCAACACTGATATTCCTCATTAGCATGACAATTCACCCCTCCCAAGAGAAGTGCAACTTTTTCATGATAAAAAATGGTAATTTCTCCCTCATATAAACAAACACAAAATGTATTACTGCACAAAGCCTTACAGAAGAATACACTTCTCCCATATGTCCCTTACCTCTACTGACACTTTGGTCTCAGCATTACAGTCATCTGTCACAGAAAAGGTGAATGTCTGTGATTCCTGTAAAGAAACCTTCCATACAAGAAGTCCTGCAGGAGAAAGGCTAGCATCCTGGGGCCCAGTATCTATGTTAAAAACAACAGCAGATCCTTCTGGGTCAGAAGCCAAGAACTGGTACACAAAATTTTCACCAGTAAAAGTCTGCAGTTTATCTTGTGAAGCTTGAAATATTGGAGGTTGGTTATCTGCAAAAGTAAGTGATCATTTTAGTTCATACAGAAACAAAGAACAAAATACTCTACAGTTGCTAAAGGGCAGATTTTAAATCTCAGCCGGCCGGTGGAGCGCACAGGCTGGCTACCTGATCCTGCTGGTGGGAGGCCAGTCTATTTCGAGAGCCTGGCCACATTATCCCCTGGTGAGCTACATGTCCCGAACAGGAGTCCTGCTACAGCTTACCAGCCGCAATATTGGGTGGCCCAATGATTGAGTCAGCCGGCACAAAAGATCCGGGGGAGAAGGTGGAGTGGGCCGATCATGGCGGGGTGGAATGAGTGATTAGAATAATATTTATTGGGACAAACTATTCTCTGAGTGGTACCAGTGCTGTTAGCCTCACCATTATTTTTACAGCAAAATCTGGCCTATTTAATAGCTTCAACAGACTTTTTATTATTTTTAACATATAAATAATCAAGGTGGGATTTTCTGCTACAGTGCTCCTAATGGATGGTGGGAATGCATAATGGTAAATTACACAATCCTAGCCTATGTTTATCTGTTCTACTAAAATTCATATGATCTGTTACCATTTTTTGCTTATATTGGGCTTCAGCCAATGAGGAGTAAAATTAATGAATGACATAAGTATTACAGTACGACTTGATCTCTGGCATCACACAACTATAGGTAAACTCCACATGGGTAAATTCAGATACTGTTATAATATATCTCAACAAACAACCAGAGATGATGGAATATGAATTAACTTACTTTCATTAATAGACCACTCAAATTTGGATGTGTCCGGTCTGCACAAAAGACAAGGGCTAGTTGGATTTGGATCCCCTGCACCATAACAGAGCCCATCAATATTGCATGTTTTCTCCTGGAAAAAATAGAAGTACAATGCAGAAAAATCAAAATACAAACTTATGCAGTATATTCAAATAAACATATGTTTCAGACCGGCACCTTCCCGTGCAAGCGCAGGAGATGCAACACATGCCCTTATACCTCCCCCCTTCCCACTGTCCAGGGCCCCAAACACCCCTTCCAGGTGAAACAGCGATTTACTTGTACTTCTTGCAATTTAGTATACTGTATTCGCTGCTCACGATGCGGTCTCCTCTACATTGGGGAGACCAAACGCAGATTGGGTGACCGCTTTGCAGAACACCTCCGTTCAGTCCGTAAGGGGGACCCCGAGCTTCCGGTCGCCTGTCACTTTAATTCTTCGCTCCACTCCCACTCAGACCTCACCGTCCTTGGCCTCTTGCATTGTTCCACTGAAGCTCAGCGTAAGCTCGAGGAACAGCACCTCATCTTTCGCTTAGGCACTTTACAGCCTTCTGGACTCAACATAGAGATCAACAATTTCAGATCATAACCTCGGCCCCTATCATATATATATTTTTTATCCACACTTTTTGTCTGTGCCTTTTTTTCTTCTCTCCCACATGGCAGCTGTCTTTCATTCTGCCAGCGCAATTTACACTTCATCTAGAGCCATCCTTTGTTTCTTAACCTGTCCCATTACCATCTCCTTTTGCCTTGAATATCTCTCAATGTCTCTTAACCTCTCCTGCTTTCTATCCTATCACAGACCTTCCCTTTTGTTCTTTCATCCCCTCCCCCATTTCCCAGCCCCTGCACTTGCTTAAAAATCTGTTCCATTTCCTGCTTTTTTCCAGTTCTGACGAAAGGTCATCGACCTGAAACGTTAACTCTGTTTCTCTCTTCACAGATGCTGCCTGACCTGCTGAGTATCTCCAGCATTTTCTGTTTTTATTTTATATGTTTCAGAGGACTTGGCTGTGATGATTTATATACACACACATTGCCTGTGGCCTGTGTGATTTTATATAGTGAATGAGCCTATCTGAATAACGCATGAGTGACAAATATATCATGATGTTGGGTCCTGAAGCTGTCTATCATGTCCAACAGACAATACTGTTTATATAATGACATTGCTGACAGATTTGATATATGTAGTCGTCAATCCCTTATGGCAATGCACATGTTAAGTCAGAGAATATGGCCATTCTCTTATTTGTCTCTGCTGTCTTTGTGTAACTGTTTTTCCATCTCTCATCTTCTGCTTCTCTCCCCATAACTCTGCATTTTTCTTATTTCCTTTGAGTGGTGTTTGGACAGAAGCCACAATGACTGCAGTCTGCATTTTAGGTCAGAGGGTTGTGGGAAAAATGTGACTTTCAGTAGCTAACTTCCTATCCCCTATCACTTTGAACAACTTGCTGAACCCTGCAGCCTGTCCTCTCCCTTGGTATGCTATCACTCATCTTACCATTAACTCTTCATCCACTTTTCCTCTGCTCCCACTCTCTCTCTCCAAATGTGGGTGGCAAGAGGACATAAGCTCCTTCAGTCTTAATCAGGTTTCTTCCTCTTCCCCTCCTATCACCTTCACTTCCTATCTGTTTCCCTCAAACAAGAATTCAATTTGTTTTTAAAAAAATAAATCAAATTAGAATGAGGAAATAAACTGCTTATATTAATTTCTCTATATTTATTTTCTCTTTGTCTCTTTTTCCCTCTGTCTCATATGTGTTAGAAATAAAAATCTCTATCTTGCTAGTATAAGCAATTTGCATTGACCTTTAGTAATGTTCAACTAAACACAGGTTAGGTGTTTAGCTGGCTTCAAAATTCAGTTTTTTTTAATTGAATTAACATTAAATAAAGAAAAGCACATTCACTTTTTAACCCCTTTCTCTCTCAATCACACAGATGTAAGTAATAATTAGCAAAGATATTTTTCTAATTGTCAACAAAACACAGGTGAGATAGCTTGAAGATTCAACTGGTTTATTTTTTATGAAAATGGAACTAATGGTAACATGAAAATTCTCTCTCTCTTGCCCTTGTCCTCCTTCCTCAGCTTAATACACTTTCTGAAGTTTATAGAATAGAAAACAAAAGCTACAACAGGTCTGTAAGCAGAACACTATCTATTAACTCTCTATCACACATGTCCCTGTTTTATTAAAACACTCAATATACATTTTACCTCAAAGCTTTTGAAATTTCTTTATAAGATTTATTTATTTATAAGAACATAGGAACAGGAGCAGGCCATTCAGCCCCTCGAGCCTATTCCTCCATTCTATTAGATCATGACTGATCTATACCTCAACTCCATTTACCTGCCTTGGCTCCATATCCCTTGATACCTTTACCTAACAAAAATCTATTGATTACAGTCTTGAAGATTTAAATTGACCCAGTATCCACAGCTTTTTGGGTGAGAATTCTAGATTTACACTACTCTGTGTGAAAAAGTGCTTCCTGATTTCATTCCTGAAAGGCCTAGCTCTAATTTTAAGATTAGATCCACCTGTTTTGGATTCTCCTACCAGAGGATATAGTTTATCTGTATCTATACTATCACAACCGTTATCATTTAAAACACATTAATTACATCATCCCTCAAGCTTCTAAACTCAAGGGAATACATAATAAGTTTATGCAACTTTCCTCATAATTTAACCCCGTTAGCCCTGGTATCATTCTGGTGAATCTGCACTGTACCCACTACAAGGCCAATATATTTTTCCTGAAGTTCGGTGCCCAAAACAAAATGCGGTACTGCAGATGGGGTCTGACCAAGGCTCTATACAACTGAGACATCACTTCCTCACTTTTGAATTCCAGCTCTTTTGAGATAAAGGTCAACATTCCATTTGCCTTTTTGATTATTTTTTGTACCTGTGCACTAGCTTTTAGTGATTTGTGTAAATGAACATCCAAATTCCTTTGTTCCACCACAGCTCCTAGGCTCTCTCCATTAAGAACATGTTCCAATTTGTCTTTCTCGGATTCGAAGTGTTCCAAAGTGGTAACCTCACACTGAACTCCATCTGTCACAATTTTGTGAACTCACTTGGTCTGTCAATATGCCTTTTTAACTTCCTGCTCCCTTTCCATTTGAAGAATAGCAACTGAGTAGAAAATGCTAGAAGCTGAATAAAATCCATCAGTATATCTGACTGAACATCTCCACTAATGCATCCTGGGAAATTAGTTACACAGCACAGACTCAGACCATACAATCCAAACTGATTTCCCAGAGTCATAGCTCTAGGCAAAAATATCAAATCCACGCCCAGGCTTTTGCAAGAGGCCAGAGCCTACAAGTAAAAACTTTAATGGAGGCATTGAAAGTCACAAAAGACAACTCAGTGGATAAATGTAATCATGTTACTGTGAAATATTCAAGTCTGGTGATGACAAAGGCATGGATGAGGATTTCGGCAGCAGATGGCTGAGGTGGGGCGGAGATAGGCAGAGGTGGAAGTATGCGATCTTTGTGATGGAAAGGATATAGGGCTAAAAGCTGAGCTCGGGGTCAAATAAGCTGCCGAGGTTGCAAACAGTCTGCTTCACCCTGAGACAGTGGTCAGGGTGAGGGATGGAATCGGAGGCGAGGGTACGGAGTTTGTGGTTTTGGTCTTCCCAATATTTAACTAGAGAAAATTGTGGCTCATCCAGGACTGGATGTCGGAGAAGCAGCATGACAACACAGAGGCAGTGGAGGGGTCAAGAGGCTGGTGGAGAGGTAGAACTGGGGGTCATCAGTGTATGAGTGGAACATGATACCATGGCCAGGATTTTCAGTGCCACCACCTGGTGGAAACCAGATGGGTGAGGGGGGTGTGGGGGGGCAGCTAAAATAACTGTAATCCCTTACCCCCACTGATCCTGCTTCCTTCCCACCGTATCCCCATATTAACCTACACTTTTGGGCAGGTGAGCAGGACACCCGCAGGAAGGAAGCGGGATCCTGTTTAAATATGCAATTCGGGTCCGATGATGTAATCAGAACCCGATTTGCAATTTCCACCAGAGGCCTGAGCTTGGGGGGTTGGGGGGCAGTGTCGGCTTCACCATCAGACCAAACCTGCCGGGAGCCGGATCCTGGGCTAGAAGCTAAGTTTTAAATTCATTATTCAGGTTTTTTCGTGGGTCAGGAGGGGCAGGAGTGGTCCTCCGGACTTCACAACGAAGTCTTGGGCCTCCCCTGCGCTACCCTCCTCCTCTGATTGCGGGAAGACCCCCACACTCCTGCTGATCATGGTCTAGACCTCTTAGCCTCCCCCACACTTCCACTCGCGGCCCCGACCTCTCAGCCATACCATCCTACCAATCATGGCCCCGGTCTTTGAAACGTTCACCTCCCCCTCCTGATTTCGACCCCGAGCTTTCCCCCCCCCCCACCCCGCGGGTCCCTGGCTGTGGACCTCTGCCTCAAGTTAGCACTCCCACCCGCCGGCCAGGCTGACCAGCAGGGCCTCCACATCCTGGCCTTGCTGGGTTTTCCGCCCGCTGCTGTGCTCCCCCGCACCTTCCGCCCTCCCCATTAATATCGAGGTCCATGTCTTTGCATGATGTTGCTGAGGGGTGTTAGACATCCTGAAGACATGTATGTTGGACATCTTGGAGAGTTAAAAGTTTAACAGTCAAACTTCTTTGTTAAACAGGATGACATTGAAGTGTCGTAAAAGGAATGCATTGTCAGGCTTTCCGATATCAACAGGATGAAGTGTCATGTGGAGAAAGTATAGCTTGTCTTCTGATATATAAAGTGCTTGTGTAAGGAAATAAGTGTGGGGTAATAAAACAGGGGTAGCGCGTCCTTTTATTAAAGATAACAGTAGGTAAAGGAAGTGTTGTTTAAGGGAATTGGTTCTGAGGTAAACAATTGCAAACCGTTTTCATATAGATAGTCTGTATCCGAGGATTTGGGAAATAGATACGTCAGTTTGACATTTTCCTTTGATGTAGTCAAAATATGGTGTATAAAGGATCATGGTTTTCAACAGTTTGTCAGAGTGTACTCGAAAGATACAGAAACCAGAAAAGTCACTCTCTGTATACAGTTAAAGGCCGATCACCTTTCTGTGTATCAATAAAGTCTGTTCCGTATACTCCACTACGAAGTTGCATGCTTACTCGAAACATGTTGTTGTGAACCAGAGAAGAAAGGAGGTTGCTTGACAAGGGGCAGCATGTGGATGGGGAAGAGGAGGGTGCTAAGGATAGGTCCTTGGGGTCTCCAGAGGTAATAGGGCTGGGTGGGAAGAGAAGTCACTGTTGGAGATTCTCTGGCTATGATTGGATAGGTTAGATTGGAACCAAGCGAGGGTAGTCCCACTCAGCTGGACAACAGAGGAGAAACATTAGAGGAGGATGGTGTGGTCAACCATGTCAAAGGCTACAGAGAGGTCATGAAGGACAAGGAGGGATAGTGCACCATGGTCACAGTCACAAAGGATGTGATCTGTGACTTTGACTGGTGCCATTTCAGTGCTCTGACAAGAGATTTAAGCATTGAGTCGTGAAAAAGATGGGAACAGATTTGGGAGGTGACAACATATTCAAGGACTTTGGATTGGAAAGGAAGGTTGGAGATGGGGCTGTAGTTTGCAAGGACAGAGAGGTCGAAGCGGTTTTGAAAGGGAGGTGGACAGTACCTGATGAGAAGGAACCATTTATAATGTCAGCTAGCGTATGGGGCCTGGAAGGGAAGTTAGGTGGTTTGCAGTTTAGTAGGAATGGGGTCAAAAGAGCAGGAGGTGTGTCTCATGGACAAGATGAATTTATGGGGTGATAGGAGAGAAACTAGAAAATGACATGGGTTCAGGGCTAAAGCAGGGAGGAACCTTGGGAGAAGTTTGGCTTGTTAGGCAAGGGGAAGCAGAGGATACAGCAGAGGCAGCTGAACGAATTGTCTCAATCTTAGTGACACACAGGTAAGTGGGCTCTGCAGGACTTCCCACCCATCAATTTTCATAGATGGAATGTGCTGCAGGGGCCACTGATCTCTGCATCAGAATTCCCAATATGCACTCACAGCTCCATGTTGGGAATGCAAATTCATAAAATCTATTCTATATTATATGGGCTATTAATTGGTTAGCCCTGAAAACAGGCACAGGGATCACGATGCGCAATTAACCCGCACCCGGTGAATGGAATGCAGACAGCACGCCAACTTTGTGCTGCCTGCTAATTATAATGATTTCTGCGTGCAGCCAGTGCTCCCCATGCTATTCATCGGCTGCATGCTTGTACTACTTAAAGCTAGCCTGTACCTCTTAAAGGGGAGGTGCGTTGTGGCTGGAGCAGGTGCTGGGAGTTGTTCTGCAATTGAACTTGACCTGGGAAAGAGAGAAGAATGGCTGACCATGGGAGAGAGCGGGCTCCCAGGTTTTTGGACGCTGCACTGGAGGACTTGGTGGAGGAGGTGGAAAGGAAGAAAGATGTCCTTTATCCTCAGGGGGG
Organism: Squalus acanthias; assembly: GCA_030390025.1. Taxonomy (NCBI): domain Eukaryota; kingdom Metazoa; phylum Chordata; class Chondrichthyes; order Squaliformes; family Squalidae; genus Squalus; species Squalus acanthias. The sequence continues at coordinate 95,151,103 of CM059428.1, read as the reverse complement.
CAGGAGGCCCTCCAGACACACAAGAAGGCGGCAGTGGGAACAGATAGCCGCAGAGGTTAATGCAAGTAGTGCAGCCCCAAGGATCTGGATGCAGTGATGGAAAAAGTTTAATGACCTCATACAAGTGGTCAAGGTCAGTGAATACTACTTCAAATGCCATAGCCGACCAACTGCATTGCTAGCCTCAGCCACTGCTCTATTCACCATACCCCCATCACTCACCTACCAACAATCTCTATCAATCAGGACTCTTACCTAACATAATATGCTTCACCTCACCCTCACTTATTTAGCACTGTTTCAAGCCTCACATCCACATCTCACAGCTTGCACACACTGCCAGCAATTCAACCATGACAGCCACATCACCCAAACATATTGCACGACACCCACTGACAAACTTCCCTCTCTCTTGCAGGAGAAGGTGGCGCAAAACCGGAGGCAGCAGGAACTGACCGGTGGGGGAGAGGTGCACCTGCATGTTCTAACCTCCATGGAGGAGACAGTGCTGGCCATTATGGGAAGGGCCATTGGTGAGGCCGTGGCCACCGGCGGGGCTGAAACCATTGATGATGATGGGATCCTCATACCTAATCCTCCTTCTCACATCCGACTTCTCCCTCATCCCTAATCTCTTCTGACTTACAAGCTGCAGATGGTGTAAGCACACACTTCTTACTTTCTCCTCTCCCCTCACCACAACCCAACCCTTGTCCCTTCTTCATTTTAGATACCCAAGAACTGCAACCTCCCCAGGCAGCGGTGGAAAAGCAAGAAGACAGTGAAGATGAAAGGACACCATCACTCGATTTCACACTCACAGCCACCAGCTCAGATACTGACACTGCACATAATTTAGAGTACAGCATAGAGGGGGGATCTGCACGTGGTGAGACACCGGGCACAAGTGCGCTGCAGCCAAGGCAGGGAGAAAGGATAGCGCAGGTGCCAGCTCGCTGGAGGGCAAGGTTGCACACTAGTTCTGCTGCAGAGGACTCAGATGAGGACTTTGATGGGCCAGGCTACAGAAAAAGGCTGATGGGTGTACACACTGAAATGCTTGGTGCATTGGGAAGCCAGCCAGAAAGCCCATGTGCAATGTCAAGGAGCATGGAGGAGTCCGGCATCAACTTGGCACAGGGCTTTGCACAGAGCTTGGAGCCCATCCTTTCCAGCATAGAATGGGTGGCCAACTCCATCAGCAACTTGTGGAACCAACCATGATGCAGCGTCTGATGGCTGAAGTCTCAGCTTCCATTGTTGCACAAGCATAGAGTCAGAGTTATGCAGCACAGAAAGATGCCCTTCAGCCCATCGTGTCCGCGCCGGCCATCAAGCCCTGTCTATTCGAATGCCATTTTCCAGTACTTGGTCCGTAGCCTTGTATGCTATGGCGTTTCAAGTGCTCATCCAAATGCTTCTTGAATGTTGTGAGGGTTCCTGCCTCTACCACCCTTTCAGGCAATGAGTTCCAGATTCCAACCACCCTCTGGGTGAAAAGGTTTTTCCTCAAATCCCCTCTAAACCTCCTGCCCCTTACCTTGAAACTATGCCCCCTGGTTATTGACCCCTCTACTAAGGGGAAAATTTCCTTTCTATCTACCCTATCTATGCCCCTCATAATTTTGTACACCTCAATCAGGTCCTCCCTCAGCCTTCTCTGCTCTAAGGAAAACAATCCCAGCCTATCCAGTCTCTCTTCATAGCTGAAGCGCTCCAGCCCAGGTAACATCCTGGTGAATCTCCTCTGCACCCTCTCCAATGCAATCACATCCCTCCTATAGTGTGGTGACCAGAACTGCACACAATATTCCAGCTGTGGCCTAACTAGCATTTTGTACAGCTCCATCATAACCTCCCTGCTCTTATATTCTATGCCTCGGCTAATGAAGGCAAGTATCCCATATGCCTTCTTAACCACCTTATCTACCTGTCCTGCTGCCTTCAGGGATCTATGTACATGCAGGCCAAGGTCCCTCTGATCCTCTGTCCTTCCTAGGGTCCTACCATTCATTGTGTATTCCCTTGCCTTGTTAGTCCTCCCAAAATGCATCACCTCACACTTTTCAGGGTTAAATTCCATTTGCCACTGTTCTGCCCATCTGTCCAACCCGTCTATATCGTCCTGTAGCCTGAGGCTTCCCTCCTCGCTATTTACCACTCCAACAATTTTCGTGTCATCTGCGAACTTACTGATCATACCTCCTGACGTAAGAAAACTACTAGGCACTTGGTCTAAGCGTTAAACAAAGCTTTAATCAACTGTTTTTCAACATGGAGATCTAGTTGTGTCCTTCACTAGTTCCAGTTAAAGAATGTCCTGAGCAAGCTGGGCCCATGCCCGAGTATTTATACTCTCCCTGGACAGCGCCGCCAGCAGGCCACCCAGTATTATTTCATAAGTCATTTCCACATGAATGACAAGATTCATGTCACCTCCTACATTCATATCTAAATCATTAATGTACACTACAAACAGCAAAGGACCCAGCATCGATCCCTGCGGTACATCACTGGACACAGGCTTCCAGTCACAAAAACACCCACCCAACGTCTGGCTGTTGCACTGGAAGCTCAGGCTTCTGTCATGCAAGGTCAGCTTGCTGCCATGAAAGCTCAGACTGCTCTCATGCAAGCTCAGCTTGTTGCCACACAAGCTCAGACTGCTGCCATCATGGCTGCGGATACCAGTGTTCAAAAGGGTTTACAGGGTGTCACAGCAGTGCAGTAATATGTCCTGCAACAGATTACTAGGATTGCTGAGGCACCGCCCCTGGGGAGTGGCAGTGGCTCTGTGGAGCACGAACCTGCTGTCCTCTCTCAGGATGACAACATTCGTCCTCCCACCCCTGCCACTCCGCCAGTACCCTTGCTGTTGCCTGTCAACCAACCAGCCCAGACTGCTGCCACCCATGCCAAGATGGTGCAGTCCAAGGCCGGGCCTACTAGGGGTCATCCTCCAAGGCCATCTGCAGTCTCCTCCATTGAAAGTCAGCAGCCTTCCATCAGTCACACTGCAGCCATTGGGGTAGCACCTCATAGGAGCAATAGGACAGGAAGCAAAGGGTAACAGTTGATGGGTGTTTTTGTGACTGGAAGGCTGTTTCCAGTGGGGTTCCACAGGGCTCAGTACTAGGTCCCTTGCTTTTTGTGGTATATATCAATGATTTAGACTTGAATGTAAGGGGTATGATTAAGAAGTTTACAGATGATACTAAAATCGGCCGTGTGGTTGATAATGAAGAAGAAAGCTGTAGACTGCAGGAAGATATCAATGAACTAGTCAGGTGGGCAGAACAGTGGCAAATGGAATTCAATCCGGAGAAGTGTGAGGTAATGCATTTGGGGAGGGCTAACAAGGCAAGGGAATACACATTAAATGGTAGGACACTGAGAAGTGTAGAGGAACAAAGGGACCTTGGAGTGCAGGTCCACAGATCCCTGAAGGTAGCAGGACAGGTAGATAAGGTGGTTAAGAAGGCATAGGGAATACTTGCCTTTATTAATCGAGTCATAGAATACAAGAGCAGGGAGATTATGCTTGAACTGTATCAAACACTAGTTAGGCCACAGCTAGAATACTGTGTGTAGTTCTGGTCACCACATTACAGGAAGGATGTGATTGCACTAGAGAGGGTGCAGAGGAGATTTATGAGGATGTTGCCTGAGCTGGAGAATTTTAGCTATGAGGAAATTTTGGATAGGCTGGGTTTTCTTTGGAACAGAGGAAGAGGAGGGGAGACCTTATTGAGGTATATGAAATTATGAGAGGCCTAGATAGAGTGGATAGGAAGGACCTATTTCCCTTAACAGAGGGATCAACAACCAGGGGGCATAGATTTAAAGTAATTGGTAGGAGGTTTAGAGGAGATTTGAGGGGACATTTCTTCACCCAGAGGAAGGTGATGGTCTGGAACTCACTGCCTGAAAGGGTGGTAGAGGCAGAAACCCTCACCACAACTAAAAAGTGCTTGGATGTGCACTTGAAGTGCCGTAACCTACAAGGCTACGGACCAAGAGCTGGAAAGTGGGATTAGGTTGGATAGCTCTTTGTCGGCCGACGTGGACACGATGGGCCGAAATGGCCTCCTTCAGTGCTGTAAATTTCTATGATTCCAGGACAGGCAAAGGCACATGGATGACAGGCCACTAAGGGAATGCACAAGGGTGATTAGTTTACGTTTGTATGCAAAATGGCATGATTTAATTTATAAGTTTGCATTGGAATGTGTATTTTGTGTTGCCTTTTATTTTTGCATTGTGGCCAAGAGGATGATGTGATGGGACAGAGGGCAGGTAAGGTGTGGGAATCTCAGTGAATGGGGAATTGGGGTTGCGGTTACTAGTATCGCACTTGAATTGGTTGTTCAGGTGCAGCACGGACAGAAAGGGGCTGTCTAGTTTGCAGCCACCCTTTCTCCCTTTCATCCATCTCCTCCTCCTTGTGCTCCTGCTCCGCAGCTTCTCGCCTGATAGGTGGTGGCAAGGGCTGTTCCCTCATGACAGCAAGGATGTGCAGCATGCAGTGTACCACGACAAATCTTGAGACCAGCTCAGCTGAGTACTGCAGGGCTCCTCCAGAGCGGTCCAGGCAGCTTCAGGATGCCAATGGTCTGCTCTATCAGACGTCTTGTGGCAGCATGCCTCTCGTTGTATGCATGCTGCGCACATGTGCGTGGGATGTGAACCATAAGCTATGTCATCAGTGGATAGCCCTTGTCGCCCAGTAGCCACCCTTTGGTTTGCCGTGGTGGTTGAAATACAGTTGGCACAGCGGACTGCCGCAGAATGAATGCATCATGAATGCTGCCAGGATACCGGGCATTGACCTGCATGATGTGCTGACTGTGGTCACACACCAGCTGCACGTTGAGGGAGTGGAATTCCTTTCGGTTCAGGTACATGGCAGAGTTGACATGTGGAGCACACAAAGCAATGTGCGTGCAGTCAATGGCACCCTGCACCATGGGGAGGCCTGCAATCCTTGCAAACACTCATGCTCGCTCCGCCTGCTTCTCTCTGGCAAGAGAGAATGAAATGAAGTTATCTCTCTTTGCATAGAGAGCCTCAGTGATCTCCCTTATGCAGCATTGCACTGCAAACTGCGAGATGTTACTAATTACTACCAGCAGCAGCCTGGAAGCAGCCAGACGTACAAAAGTTCATATCTACGGTCACCTTCAGAGCCACTGGCAATGCGGTCCTTGCCCTGCTCTGCAGTTGGACTTGTGTCTGCAGCAGTTGGCAGATTTCAGTGACGATCTCCTTAGTGAAGCACAGATGCCTCAAACATTGGTCATCGTTGAAGTTCAGGTAGGAGAATTGCTCCCTGAACACCCTGGGCAGATATGGCCTCCTGCTGAGAGCCCTTCTCCCCCTCCTCCTCCTCCCTCTTCTAGCAGCTTGCCCTGCTCTGCGTGGCCTCTGCTCATTCTCCCACTCATGCTCTATTCCAAAAGGAACGCCTACTAGGCCACCCATGTCTGGAAGCAACTGGTTTGTGCACAAGCCTTTAAGTTACCAAAAAAGTACTTCAGCACCAGCCAGACCACTGCCAGTAGACTAGTGAAAATTTTAACAAGTATGGAAAAGCACCCAAAATGCGTAGAATTACAGCAACCACCAGAAGAAATAATCTAGCAACTATCCTGTAAGTAGCTGATGATCGTTTTAAATAGCGCTGGTGGGGGGGGGGTCCTTCATGCCGTTGAATGCATGGGAGGTTAAGAGAGGGCATAGGCTGGAGTGTGGAGCTCCAAAATGGCAGTACTGGCATCAAATCATCATGATCTGCCTGCTCTGCATACTTCCAGCGGATTTTAGGTGTGCGCGCACTAACCCCTTTACCAAATGGCATCCGGCACACTTTGCGTCAGAAGTGTGTGCGCACGCCAAGAAATGGGCGCTACCGAGCCCAATTTCACCCCCTATACATTTAAAAATGGTTCACCTGACTGAATCCAGTATTTGCTAGGTTATAAATAACCATACTAAATAGTAAACATTATAACTAGATGCTCTTCTGAGATTGGGGTTAATGCAGAGTACAGGAAACTTAACTCTTTATCTGACCTGGTCTCTACTTCAGCTGGAAATGTTGATTAAAGCTGGCCAAAATGGATAAAGACTGATGGATATAAATAATCAATTGTGATCTTGTTTGAGGCAAGACATGACAACTATGTTTAATTTTTTTTGTTACAGCAAATGACATCCACTTCACACTGACCTCAACTAGAGGTGCCAGCCAGTGGCTCAGTTGGTGGCACCTTTGCCTTTGAATCTTTGCCTTTGAATCTCACGATGCTCCACTTCTCCAGCTTCCACCCTAACCACGTTAAAGAAGCCATCCCCTATGGACAAGCCCTGCGAATACTCAGGATCTGCTCAGACGAGGAGGAACGCGATGGACACCTACGGACGCTGAAAAACGCCCTCGTAAGAACGGGATATGACGCTTGACTCGTCGATCGACAGTTCCGACGGGCCATAGCGAAAAATCGCTTAGACGTCCTCAGAAGGCGAACACGGGACACAACCAACAGAGTACCCTACGTCGTCCAGTACTTCCCCGGAGCGGAGAAACTACGCCATGTTCTTCGCAGCCTTCAACATGTCATCGATGACGACGACAAACACCTTGCTAAGGCCATCCCCATGCCTCCACTACTCGCCTTCAAACAGCCGCCTAACCTCAAAAGTACCATCGTTCGCAGCAAATTACCCAGCTTTCAGGAGAACAGCGACCACGACACCACACAACCCTGCCACGGCAACCTCTGCAAGACATGCCAGATCATCAACACAGATACCATTATCACACGTGAGGGCACTACCCACCAGGTACATGGTACATACTCATGTGACTCGGCCAATGTTGTCTACCTCATACGTTGCAGGAAAGGATGCACCAGAGCATGGTACATCGGCGAGACCATGCAGACACTGCAACAACGTATGAACGGACACCGCGCAACAATCGCCAGGCAGGATTGTTACCTCCCAGTCGGGGAACACTTCAGCAGTCAAGGACATTCAGCCTCGGATCTGCGGGTAAGCGTTCTCCAAGGCGGCCTTCGAGACACACGACAACGCAAAATCATCGAGCAGAAACTGATAGCCAAGTTCCGCACCCATGAGGACGGCCTCAACCAGGATCTTGGGTTCATGTCACGCTACATGTAACCCCACCTGACGTAGAGTCATCCGGACTCGAGTCGTCGTTGGCTTGTTCACAGATGTGATTTCCAGTAAAAAAAGTAAAAAGTTTAAAGTTTATGGTTTTCCATACAGACTGCAGCATTTGACACATTAGACCCCCTGTGACCCCACCTCATTGTCTTAGTTGTATTTTGCTATGTCTTTGATATAATGCCTTCCTGACTGACCTGATTGTCTCTCTGCCGAGGTGTGATAAAAGGCAGTCAGAAAGATTAACTGTAGTCGTCTGACATTGTACGCTGCACAGGCATTGTTCTCTGTCTATATATGCTTTGCCGATCTGTATTCCTTCACTTCACCTGACGAAGGAGCAGCAGCTCCGAAAGCTTGTGATTTCAAATAAAACTGTTGGACTATAACCTGGTGTTGTGCGACTTATCACTTTTGAATCTGAAGGTTGTGTGTTCATAGTCCCACTCCAGAGACTTCAGCACAAAAATCTAGGCTGGCACTCCAGTGCAGTACTGAGGGAGAGCTGCACTGTAGGAGGTGCCATCTTTTGGATGAGATGTTAAACCGAGGCCCCGTCTGCTCTCTCAGGTGGATGTAAAAGATCCCATGGCACTATTTCGAAGAAAAGCAGGGGAGATATCCCTGGTGTCCTGGCCAATATTTATCCCTCACTCAACACCACTAAAAACAGATTATCTGGTTATTATCACATTGCTGTCGGAGTTTGCTGTGCGCAAATTGGCTGCTGCATTTCCTACATTACAACATGACTACATTTCAAAAAGTACTTCATTGACTGTAAAGCACTTTGATACATCCGGTGGTCATGAAAGGCACTATATAAATGCAAGTCTTTCTTTCTTTATGTCTTTGTTAGAAAACCACACTACATATTGATTATTGAATTAAACTGTTTATTAAAATTTGTTCTAAAACTAAATTATTTTGAGAAGAAACTTACATTCATACTACATTAATTCTCTTCAATGTTGTTTTTTGGCATTGGTTTTAATAGCTTGAAAGCATAATGTAATTTATTTTGTCTTGGTAATTTTGTACAAACATTTTGATTGCCTGTAGGCTCTTCTCATTTAAACTTTTGGCTGAACACCATTTCAGATTACAATGAAACATTTGTCCACTTACATTGGCTATTTTTGAGTATAAAGCTCCTGTTGATTTATGCTCAAGCTAAATTGAAAGGCAAACTCAGTGATCCTGTGCTCCTGGTAGGAGCTGCACTCGAAGTGAATGTGGGCTAGACATAGGGCTACAACACTGTAGCACCGGTATTCCTCGATCCACGCTCACTTCAAGTGTGGCTGGAAACAAATTTAGTGCAGAGTCTGCTGAGAGGCCTATATGGCATTGCCATGACATTTATTTCATACTGTTTAGATTCCCTTTGTCTCCATATACATCTGTAGAATGAAGTAGAATTTCTATGAAATTCAAATACCAACTGATGAAAATTGTACAGCTCTGTGGCAGTGACTGTAATAAATAGCTTTTTTTATGCCATCCTATTATACATCAGTGGTTTGATTTGATACCAAAGCCTAGAAATTACTTTTTGTCACATTAGCGGAATAAAGTTTAACACGTTTTTACGACTGTCCTTTGCTATTTTAATAGAGGTGATCTTCATCAGTAGATGGCTGTCACAATGCCTTAAGATTGTGTCATTTGGCATATAATGCTTTTGGATCCAGGATCTGATATGCATTGGATCCTGAAAAGGAAGAACTCGTTCATTCAGGTTCATAAGAGAAGATCTTCCATGTTTGAGATGAGGATAGCTCTTCTATTTTGATTTCATTTTATGCATCATTTCATAATTACTCTGCGCCTTCATTAATTTACACCTCATCAAAACTGGAGTTTGATCAAGTGAGTAAATCTATATCATTTCATCTGAAAAATCTTAAATGAAAGCCTTCCCTTCTGAAGAGAACTGATACAGTCAATAATAAGATTTAATCAAATCATTAATCAAATGCCAGGTTTCAACAAAAAGCGGGCATAAATCAACTTGTGGGTCACAAACATCTATTAATCATCCATTTAATAGCAGTTTTGGGATTTCTTATCATCTCACATTAATAACACTAATTAAGTTTGAGGAAATATTTTTTAATGTCATGAGAATGAGGAATCTTTATGGGATTAATTTTAACCTTTATCACTGGGGGAAAACGGATGATAGCGAGTGAGCTGTCCATTTTACATCTTGCTCGATTTTCTTTTCCAATGGAAAAAGGACTGCCGGCTTGCTATCACCCATTTTTATTGTCAATAAAAGTTAAAATTACCTCCTATGAGTGAGGATTAAACATACGATGTGGTGTGTCTGCAATCCAGTGCTTCCAGCAAGGAATGATGCTCGCATGGATGCATCTGGGGAAACTGCGCACATGAAGCTTGTGATTTTCCCTCCTATAATGATAGGCGGCTTGCCTGCAATTTCCCAAGATGCACTTCCTGCTTTTTACTAGACATGACAGATTGTGAAATCACCCTGCTATGGTAAATGCACATGAATGTGGATGAGACACAAGGGCAAACATTCCATTTCAATTACACTGCTTTAGTGGCGTTTAATGTTCTAGGCAGTTGCACCAACTATTCCTTTCACATCCAGGCTTTTCCGCTGGAAGCGAAGGCCTTGGGTAGGTGTATTCACAGTAGGCAGTAATGATGGAGTAACATCATATATCACATTTTCCATCATTACCACCACAGTAACATTGAACACTAATAATGCCAGCATGTTACTGGCATCCAGTGATGCTAAGGGCCAGTGAAGAGGTCTTTAAATTTGAAATCCCCTCTCGAGGAATGGAATCAATCATGGGACAATCAAGTCACTACTTCTGTTTGCAAATTTTAAAAGGTTGTTTTCTTTATACTGGCCTAAAGGCAGCTGACCACAGTGCAGGCTAATGCAAGCATCCAAAGTCTGCACAGCCATTTTCCACTCCCTCCCAAGGTGGGGTATCTGCACAGATGGGAATACTGCCAGCAACCTGTCTGAAAGATGTAAATTAAGCTGATCATGAGAAATTTATCACAGTCAACAGCACAACAATTGTATGGTTGGAAGTCTCACACTGCCATGCTTATGACAACATAGCCATTAAAGAAGAAAATTTCAGCCACAGTATGTAATGATAATGTGGCTAAACTATGAATAAAAATTAAATATAGTGGGACGCATCACCTTCTGGAATTATACTAGTTTCCTGATGTTACTCCAATTGGCGGGGGTGGAACATCAAGCATGGAACCATTAACCTTGCTCCTCTTGTGGCCCTTTGCCATGCCTAGATTTTCTACCAGAAGAATGTTTGTCGCTGAATATACTCACTCAATTATGGGAAGGTGTATCCAAATGATGCATTAACAATAATAAAATGTCACATCAGGTATTTCCATCATTAATACCTTGGTAATGTTGGGTGCTAGGACCCAGTATGTCCCTGGTGTTCAGCATTGTTACGCCAGGTGGAGGAAGATCTAAAATTTAAATTTCCCTCCCTAATGGAATGTAATCGATAGCTTAACTTAACTGGACCAGCCACATAAATACTGTGGCAACAAGAGCAGGTCAGAGGCTGGGTATTGTGGCGAGTGTCTCACCTCCTGACTCCTCAAAGCCTTTCCACCATGCACAAGTCAGGAGTGTGATGGAATACTCTCCACTTGCCTGGATGAGTGCAGCTCCAACAACACTCAAAAAGCTCAACACCATCCAGGACAAAGCAGCTCGCTTGATTGGCACCCCATCCACCACCTTAAACAGTCACTCCCTCCACCACCGGCTCACCGTGGCTGGAGTGTGTACCATCTACAAGATGCACTGCAGCAACTCGCCAAGGCTTCTTCGATAGCACCTCCCAAACCTGTGACCCTCCTCTGAAATGGGCTTTCTGATGCAGCCAGGAATCATCCTGGGAACATGCCAAAATTATGCAAATAAGGCTTATTCTGGAAAAATTTCCAGGGTCAGCAGCACAGCCATGGAGTGCACAGAAGTCTCACTTCATCGAAGTTGCAGAAGAACTCCATGCAGGAAGAAAATCCCGCCCGGTGTATCAATGTTAATGAAGGTTAAATGTAAAACACTATGTTCAATCCTCATTAATACTTTAGCTTCCAAAAATAAATAGTGACTATACGCAGAAAAGCAACTACATGTTGCCATAAAGTGAGGATACTCTTGTCTCCCAATAAAAGTGGGTGTAGTCAGTATTCCCTAGTATACCCCTGGATGAGCTAGACTTCATGATCAGTTAGACTATAAATGGCCTCTAGCAAAAGTGCATTTGATAAGCTTAATGGAAATTTATTTTTCACTGTTTCTTCTGTCATAGATACAAATATTTTACTATGTGCTGATAACTGTGAAGCTTATCTTCCCTGTGTCGATTATATTGGTGGCATGGTGGGCCATTAAGGATATTCAGATATGGCTACTTTATTACATTACAAAAACACTATTGACAAAAACAATTAAAAATAACTCTAAGAACTTAAGCTGTTGTTAATTTTGTTGTAGCATCCATTAAATTTAATTCCGATTCTTTTGAAATGGTGGGATCTGATATTTTAAACCTGTAATTGCCATGGTTCTCCTCTGGGTGGTGATCTAAGTTGGTAGTTTTGAATTATTCATAAGGGTTGTCAAAGATTGACTCCTTCCAACTGAAAGATAGCTGAAATTCAAGATATATGAATCTGATTGTCTGATCACTCCATTCTGATTTATACTCATGTTTAAGTGGCGAACCAGGACAGGAAAAGACCATCAGAACCATCAAGCCTGCTCCATCCACGCATGGTGTAACATGCACACTATTGGACCACCCCCTAGCCAATCTCCTGGGAGAGACAAAAAAAAGAAAAAAACTGCAACAATCCAGGAAAACCTTTGCAAAGTTCCTCTCTGATTCCATAAAGTAATTAAGCAAAGCTCCAAGAGACCACAATAGTCTCCTCACAAGCCCAGCTAACTGGCAAGTTACCCTCTATAACTGGAAATGCTCCCTTCACTCAACAACCTGTCAAGTTCCATTGTAAAGAACTGTCGTGAATCCATACCCACCACATGTTCAGGAAGTTTGTTCTAGATGGTGATGACTCTCTTTGAAAAGAAGCACATCCTGACATTTAACCTGACTGTTTGCCTGTCTATTTTAGATGTATGCCCATTAGTCCCACCATCGCTATCCTACTCAAATGACCTATCCACCCTGACTGAGTCCAATCTCTTCATCATTTTAAAAACCTCAAATCATGTTTTCACTAAACCTTCATTTATCTTAAGTCATATTGCTAATTTTTGGAGCCTATCTTCAAAACTTAGGCCGCGATTTTGCAAATGGATGCGGCTTGGGAGCGGGTCAGCTGGTTTCCGGCTTCCCATCCCGCCCCCAACTGCATCCGGCCCACGGACGTGACTTTATGTCAATTGGCCTTGTTAAGCCCGCCCTGCGGGCTTGCCGGCCAATTAAGAGGAAGCCAATCAGATGATGTAATTTAATGACGCGTCATCTGCCGGTTTTCTTAAAGGGACCATGCACAATTTTTCTTTGACAGCTCATTTCTCAGTGTTTGACAGCATTGAGGTGCTGCAAACACTGACAATCACTGTACAAAGGTGAGCTCTTGCAACCAGGCTCTCCAATGACTCCCTGCATAGGCTAGAACAGATGGCAGCTGCAGGTGAAGTTACAGAAGTGATCTGTCACTGGTGAGAGAGGTTCTCCCAATGAGGTGGGACTAGACATCCAATTCAAAACTTGTTACCTACAGAAAGGTGTAAATGCATTAAAAATGATTTTCCCAACATTTTCTTACTTCTGAAACTCACCAGTGCACCATTGGATCCTTCATACCACTTCTGCAACTGTCAGCAATGCAGAAACATTACAGCACACTCACAACACGCTACACTAACCTGGCGTGGTGTCCGGACATCGAGAAACCCCAAGCAGAAGCGGCAAAATTGAAAAAGAGCCTGTTAACAAGTATCAAGTACCTGTTAACAGCCAGGTAAGTGGCTATAATCCTCTTCCAGCCGCTAGGTGTCGGGTCATGCGCAAATCGGGGACCCGACACTTGGGAAGATTGGTTGGAGGCGGGTTGACAGCGGGTTTCCTACCTGCTGTCAATCTTTGCGATTTTGACAGCGGTCCCGCCTCCAATCCCGCTCTCTGAGGACCGGCAAAATTCCGGCCTAAGACTCCTTCAACCAGTTATCATCCTGGTTGTCATAATTTGCAACTTCTTGAGAGAAAATTTGCAACTTCTTGAGAGCTTCACCAGGTGCTGTGACCAAAAATATACTGAGGTTATATAAAGCTTGGAGTACTGTATCTATTTTTCTATAATTAGAACAGATTTCAGGAAAAACTTCTGTACCCAGAGTATTTGAAATAATCCATCAAGCAGGGTAATTAAGGCACATAAATTGGGGTTATTAAAAATAAAAGTGGATGAACTTTTAAAGTTATGTTTATACGATCATCTTACCCAATTACCGCAGTCCTTGTTGAAGTTGTTGCAGTACATCAACTGCAAGAACATTACATTTACTCTCATCTCCATAGTTAGCATAGGCCGCAAAATTATTTTCATGTAACCTTCTATCAGCCACATGTGATTTTTGTGATATCAAGTAATCTTTAATCCGTGATTGGCAGAGGGGAGGCTGAAGGCTTCCTTGAGCGGCCGTTGGGAGCACTCCTGCTCATCCTGGACCACACGAAGTGCTGTAAAAGGCACTTACCTTGGGGAGCCGGTTTCCGTCTCCCTTTCACTGTCGGGAAACCCGCGCAGCATCTGTAAAATTTAAACTGGGCTCTCAATTGGGTGGGGGGGGGGTGCTTTAATAGCGAGGACATTATTTTGAGCAGCAGTCAAATCTAGATAGTAATGCTTAGCAAACATGTGTATATTATCCAATGTGACTGTCTTGAAATACTATTGAATCTGATTGACAGATGCCTAGGAAGCAGCCATGGAAAGAGTCAAACAACCTTTAACCTGCTTCTCTGTAAGATGTCACGTACAGAATGCATGCAAGCATCCATTTAACTATTCACTGCCTGATCACTATTTTGTTTAGGCCCCTGCACCACAGGAAACAGGTAACTATTATTTGTACGAGAGATATCGGAGCGGGTTAGGCAAATCATTCCAAAGAGTAGGGCTTAAACAGCTGGAGATTTTGTTACCATAATGGGTAAAGTCCTTGAACATAGTGGCCCAAAATTTGCGTCGGAGGCTTCCCGCGGGCGGAGGCCTCCGACCTGTAAAAAAATCTATGAATTTACCTGTTGGCTGGGAGGTACGAAGATTCACGATCCTGGGCCTCTCCCGGTTCGCAAGCGCCCCTGAGATCACGTGGGCCGGCCCAACCAATAAAAGAAGGGAATCCCCATTCATACTTATGGGTTCCGGAACAACGGAATCCCCATAAGTATGAACGGGGATCACTTAAAAAATACACAAACACGTGAAATACATTTTTTTTAATTACATATTTAAAATGCCATTTAATTAAATATTTTAAACAAAAATTCAACTTTTAGGAAAAAAAAATTATGGGGGAAAAATTTGGTTGATTTGCGCCTCACATTAACGCCCTGGCCGCTAACGGGGCACAAAGCAACTAGTGCCTGGGCGTGGCACCACTAACGCCTCCCGCGAAATTCAGCGGGAGGTTAGCGGCAGCGGTAACCGTTAGCGCCCCGTGCGCTGCGATCTTCGGTAGCGCCCCGACTTACCACTGGACGCTATGTCCGACGGGCTCAGGGGGGCCTACCTGCAGCTGGGGCGGTGCAAATTAAAAGGAAAGTGCCGGGCGGCCATTTTTGTTGCTGTCTGCCTGCCAGCACCTGCCCGCTTTGCCATCCCTGGCCTTCTGTGAAGCCCCCCTGCGGAGTGCTGGCTGCGCTCCTGTGAGCCCAGCACTTCTCTTGAGAGCCAGGCGCTTTTGCCGACACTCCGCTCCCTGGTGGCCCAACTGGGCCCTGGGTCGCGCTGCGCAAGGCCCCTCCTCTTTAATAAGGGGAGGAAGGCCTGCAGTACCGCGGCACGTAGCGCTGCGATAGTCACTCGCAGCACCCCAAGAGGGAGGCGGGGCGCTTCCAGTAGCACCCCAGTGAAGTTAGCGCCCCAAAGGGGACGCGACCCAATTTTTCCCCCTATATGTTTTAACAGGGCTAAAAATAAACTTACCTTATTGGACAGAGTTTTTAAAAGTATAAATGAGTGATAAAATTTTATTTTTCTATTTTCTAAAACTCTTATGCTGGTAAAAGCAGGCCTTACGCCTGCTTTTACCAGGCGTAATAATTTCCAGGGCATTCACTGGGCAGAAGTTGGGCAAAGAGCTCAGCTCTCCGTCCGTGGAGGCCCTTTTCCTGGGGGAATTCTTGACAGATCTCAAGTTCCAGGCTTTCATGCATGCGCTTCGCATGCCTAAACCCGGAACTTGCGCGGCCCATACGGGCTCGTACGCACCGGTGGGGGTCGCAAATTACTGCCCATTATCGCCTCGCAGATCCATGTCCATCTCTCCTGCAACTTCCTGTTTCAACCCTTCCAATCAGGTTTCCATTACATCTACAGCACTGTAATGGCCCTAAGCAAAGATATGAATGACATTGGCTCAAAATTTGCGGTTGGAGGATTCCCACCTACAAAAAATCTACGAATTTACCTGGTGGTTCAGGAGAACATAAGAACATAAGAAATAAGAGCAGGAGTAGGCCATTTGGCCCCTCGAGCCATTCGGCCCCTCGAGCCATTCAATAAGATCATGGCTGATCTTCTATCACAACTCCACTTTCCTACACTATCCCCATATCGCTTGATTCCCTTAATATCCAAAAATCTATCGATCTCTGTCTTAAATATACTCAACGACTGAGCCTCCACAGCCCTCTGGAATTCCAAAGATTCACCACCCTCTGAGTGAAGAAATTTCTCCTCATCTTAGTCCTAAAAGGCCAACCCCTTATTTTGAGACTGTGACCCCTGGTTCTATACTCTGCAGCCAGGGAAAATCATCCTCCCTGTATCTACCTTTTCAAGCCCTGTAAAATTTTATATGTTTCAATGAGATCACCTCTCATTCTTCTAAACTCGAGAGAATATAGGCCTAGTCTACTCAATCTCTCCTCATAGGACAATCCCCCCATCCCAGGAATCAGTCTGGTGAACCTTCGTTGCACTCCCTCTATAGCAAATATATCCTTCCTTAGGTAAAGAGACCAAAACTGTACACAATACTCCAGGTATGGTCTCACCAGGGCCCTATATAATTGCAGTAAGACATCTTTACTCTTATACTCAAATCCTCTTGTAATGAAGGCCAACAAACCATTAGCTTTCCTTATTGCGTGCTGTACCTAACTCGCACCAAATCCCGTTCGCCCATCACCCCTGTGCTCGCTGACCTACATTGGCTCCCGGTTAAGCAACGCCTCGATTTCAAAATTCTCATCCTTGTTTTTAAATCCCTCCATGTCCTCGCCCCTCCCTATCTCTGTAGTCTCCTTCAGCCCCACAACCCCCAGAGATATCTGCGCTCCTCTAATTCTGCCCTATTGAGCATCCCTGATTATAATCGCTCAACCATTGGTGGCCGTGCCTTCTGCTGCTTAGGCCCTAAGCTCTGGAATTCCCTGCCTAAACCTCTCTGCCTTGCTAACTCTCTTTCCTCCTTTAAGATGCTCCTTAAAACCTACCTCTTTGACCAAGCTTTTGGTCACCTGCCCTAATTTCTCCTTATGCAGCTCGGTGTCAAATTCTGTTTGATAACGCTCCTGTGAAGCGCCTTGGGACGTTTTACTACATTAAAAGTGCGATATAAATGCAAGTTGTTGTTGTTGTACCTGCATGTTAACTTTCAGTGATTCGTGTACAACGACACCCAGGTCCCTCTGAACACCAACATTTCCCAATCTATCACCATTTAAAGAATACTCTGCTTTTCTATTTTTCCTACCAAAGCGGATAACTTCGCATTTCTCCACATTATATTCCATTTGCCATGTTCTTGCCCACTCACTTGCCCCTTGCAGCCTCTTTGCATCCTCCTCACAACTTACATTCCCACCCAGCTTTGTATCATCAACAAACTTGGATATATTACATTTGGTCCCCTCATCCAAATCATTGATATAGATTGTGAATAGCTGAGGCCCAAGCACTGATCCTTGCGGTACCCCACCAGTTACAGCCTGCCAACCCGAAAATGACCCGTTTATTCCTACAATTTGTTTTCTGTCTGTTAACCAATCCTCAATCCATGCTAGTATATTACCCCCAATCCCATGAGCCATAATTTTGTTTAATAACTCTTGTGTGGCACCTTATCGATTGCCTTTTGAAAATCCAATACAATCTGTCAATGGTGAGAGAGTTTGTTCCAATGAGGTGGCACTGGATAGAGATTTGGCTTCAAACACTTGTAAGCTGCAGAAAGCTCAATATGTCTTCCAAATGCAGTAAGCAACAGTTTCTGAGCTTTGAAAATGAACAGCTGTAACAGGGGATCTTTCATACAAGTTTGGCAGCTATCAGGTCATGAGATAATTCAATGCTGAATCCACTCATGACATGCTGAGCTGACGTGTTCCCCGAGCAGCAGGTAACCCATGGGGGAGCAAGTAAAATTGAAATGTAGGCTTAAAATAACAGTTAATTGGATGTTAACAACCCATTTAATTATGTGAATTGCCTCCCCCGCCGCTTGGTGTATTTGCTATTTTGACAGCTGAACCGCCTCCGAACCCGCCCTCTGAGCGCCGGCAAAATTCAGCCCAAACTATTTGTTTAATTTCTCTGCCATTTCCTTAGTCCCCATTATAATTTCTCCTGTCTCAGCCTGTAAGGGACCCACATTTACTTTCGCTAATCTTTTCCTTTTTACATACCTATAGAAGCTTTTACAGTCTGTGTTTATGTCTCTCTCGAGTTTACTCATATTCTATTTTCCCTTTCTTTATCAATTTCCTGGTCCTCCTTTGCTAAATTCTAAATCCTCCCAATCCTAAGGCTTACTACTCTTTTTGGCAACATTTTAAGCCTCTTCATTTGATCTAACACTATCTTTAACTTCTCTTGTTATCCACAGTTGGACCACTTTTCCTGTGGGGTTTTTGTGCCTTAAAGGAATGTATATTTGTTGTAAATTATGTATTAATTCATTAAATGCTAGCCATTGCTTCGCTACCATCATACCTTTTAATGTAATTTCCCAATCTACCTTAGCCAAGTCGCCCCTCATACCTACATAGTTTGCTTTGTTTAGATTTAAGACCCTAGTTTCAGATTTAACTGAATCACTTTCAAACTTAATATAACATTTTATCATATTATGGTCACTCTTCCCTAAAGGCCCCTTTACTACAAGGTTATTAATTAACCCTTTCTCATTGCACAATACTAGATCTAAAATAGCCTGTTCCCTAGTTGGCTCCTCAACATACTGATCTAGAAAACTATCTTACATGCATCGCATGAATTTGTCTTCCACACTATTACTGCAAATTTGGTTTGCCCAGTCTATATGTAGATTAAAATCCCCCATGATCATTGTATTCTCCTTGTTACATGCGCCTCTAATTTCCTGATTTATACTCTGCCCTACATTACAACTACTGTTTGGGGGCCTATAAACAACTTCCACCAATGTTTTCTGCCCCTTGCTGTTTCTTAGCTCTACCCAAATTGATTCTACTTCTTGATTTTCGGAGTTAAGATCCTTTGGGGGGAAAATGGGTTGCTTTGTGGCTCCCGTTAGTGCCCTAAGAGGGCGCTAACATTGCGCAAAGCAACTAGCGCCCGGGCACGGCACCGCCCACACCTCCTGCAAAATTCACTGGGAGGTTAGCGGCGCCCCCTGTCGGCGCTATGTCCGACGGGGTCAGGGGACTTACCTGCGGCCGGGGAGGCGCAATTTAAAGGCAAGGTGCGGGGTGGCCATTTTTGTTGCTGGCTGCCTGCCAGCACCTGCCTGCGCTCCCGTCCCCGGCCTCCTGAACACCCCCCACTCCCCCCCCCCGCGGAGTACCGGCTGCACTCCAAGAGCCCGGCACTTCTCTTGAGTGCTGGGCTCTTTTGCCGGCACTCCGGATCCCCAGGGGCCCAATGGGCCCCGGGTCGCGCTACGCAAGGCCCCTCCCCTTTAAGAAGGGGAGGAAGGCCTGCAATACCGCAGCATGTAGCGCCGTGATATTGACTTGCAGCGCCCCAAAAGGGATGCGGGGCGCTTCCAGTAGCGCCCCGCTTCCCTCTTATGGTGCAACCACTTAATTTCCGGCGCCGGGGCACTACTTTCCTCCCATACCACTCTTTGAGCCACGCATTTAAACCACTAATCTGTTTGTCACTTTGCCAATTTGCGCGTGGCTCAGGTAACAATCCAGAGATTATTACCTTTGAGGTTCTGCTTTTTAATTTGGATTCTAGCTCCTCAAACTCCCTCACCAGAACCTCATTCCTAGTTCTACCTACGTCGTTGGTTCCTACATGGACCACGACAAGTGGATCCTCCCCCTCCCACTCCAACTTCTCCTCCAGCCGCGAGATGTCTTTAACCCTTCGGAACTCTCGGTCGTGGCTGCAGAGAACAGTATCCATCCCCCTAACTATACTGTCCCCTATCACAGCTACATTCCCTTTCACTCCCTCCACATGATGGCCTCCTGCACCATGGTGCCGTGGTCAGCTTGCTCATCCATCCGGTAGGCTTTTCCCTCATCCACACAGGCAGCAAGAACCACATACCTGTTGGACACAGGCAAAGGCTGAGGCTCCTCCAGCACTGCACCTGGGGTCCCCTTACCTGCCTGAGTTGCATTCACACCCTCCTGTTCCTGACCACTAACCAGCCCTGTACCACGACCTAACCTAAGGGGTGTGACTGCCTCCTGGATCAAAGTGTCCCGGTAACTCTCCCCATCCCTGATGCCCTGCAATGTCTGCACCTCAGACTCCAGCTCAAAAACTCTGAGCTGAAGTCCCTCAAGATGCAGGCACTTACTGCAAACGTGGTTGTCCGGGATCACAATGCTCTCCACAAACTCCCACATGCAGTTGTGGCACATCACCTGCACTGCCATCCCTATATGACTTTGTTTTATTTAATTAAATTTAATTAAATTTGTAGTTAGATAACTTAATTTACCGTGTAGTTTCTTGACTACTTACTTGATCTAGATTAAGTTATGGGTACTGAAATTAAATATCTACCTGTAACACAAAGCACTACAAGTAGTGTAGGCAAAAAGCAGCAACTCCTTCCCCTTCTTCTTCAAATTCCCACTCTTTCCAAATTCCCAAATAAAACACTGTTTCAGTCCACTCCGTTTAATCCCACTCTGTGCTCTGCAGACCTGTTTACTCTTATACTCCAGGAGCCTCACCTGGAGGTTCGTAGATTTGCGCTCCTGGGCCTCTCCGGGTACCCGCGGATACAGGCCCACATATCCCAGGGGAGTACGTGGTTTGCAAGCGCTCCTGGGATCACGTGGGCTGGCTCAACCAATGGAAGAAGGGGAATCCCCATTCATACTTATGGGGATTCAGCATGTATGGAACTCCCATAAGTGTGAATGGGGATCACTTAAAAAATACACGAACACATGAAATAATTTTTTAAATTACATATTTAAAATCAATTAAAATGCCATTTAATTAAATATTTTAAACAAAAATTTAATATTTTGAAATGTTTTTTATATGTTTTAATAGGGCTAAAAATAAACTTACCTTATTAGACAGGGTTTTTAATGTATAAATAAGTGTTAACATTTTATTTTCTATTTTTATAAATAGTGCAACTGTCCGCTTGCAGAGGCCCTCCTCCTGGGGATGCAGATCATCTGTCAATAGAATTCTTGAAAGATCGCAAGTTCTGGGTTTTCGTGCATGCGCTTCGCATGCCTAAACCCGGAACGTGTGAGGCCCTTACGGGCGTGTGCGCACCTCGTACGCACCCGTAGGGGTTGCAAATTACGGCCCATTGTCTGTAACTGTGACCATGGTGCATTATTACTCCTTGTCCAATTTGAACTCCCTGCAGCATTCGATATGGTCTACCATGGCATCTTCTTCCAATGCCTCTCCTCTGTTGTCCAGCTTGGGGTCATTGCTTTCACTTAGTTCCAGCCATTAATCTCTACTAATGGTTTCTCTTCCCACCCCTACATCATTGCCTCTGGAGTCACCAAGGATCCATCTTTGGCTCCCTCCTCTACTTCATCTACATACCGCTTGTTGATAACATTATCTGCAGACATGGGGTCAGCTTCTACCTATACCCTACTGACTCCCAGCTCTACCTCTCCACCACCTCTCTTCATGCCTCCATTGCCTCTATGCTGTCAAACTACTTGTCTTGGATGAATTACAATTTCCACCAGCTAGATATTGGAAACGCCAAAGCTATTGTCTTTGGCTCCAGCCATAAACTCCAGATCCTCGGCACCGAAAGTCCCCAATTTGTAATATTAAGATATTGTACAAGTTCAACATTGCCCCATTGATTTTGTACTCTATGCCTCTACATAGAAAACCAAGGATTCCATCTGCCTTTTTTGAAATGGCCTTCTCCACTTGTGCCACTGCATTTAATGACCTATACAACTGCATACCGAGGTTCATTTGTTCCTCTGCTCATTTTAAAATCTTATTATTTAAGAAGTAAGAATAGTGAAAGGAGATGTATTTCTTTTCCCGATGCTAACTTCCAAAATGTACTCATTTACATTTTTTGATTTCCATTTGTCACCTCTCTTCCCATCCTGCTAGCCTATCTCTGTCCTCCTACAGTGTTTCACAAGCCTTATCACAATTTGTCATACGCCAAATTTGGTGTCATCAGCAAATTTTAATATTATTCCTTTACATTCTGTAAGGGAGAGTAAAGAGTATGGTGTGCCACGCAAAGTGATCATAGCCACTTCATGTAAGCTAGTAGTGGGTACTCCTATTTTAGCCGGTGATGTCTTTAAACTTTTTCCTGACTGGAAGCCAGCTCCTTTGGATGTTGTACTGTACACTGGCACACAATCTTACCTCCTGCTAAGCTCTTTGTGCTGCTCTCCTGTATGTACTCCTCTACCCTCACTTGATGTGATAACATTCTCACTGAATAATCTAAAATATGGGGCCGCGTATGCACTATTACTTCTCTCCTTCATGAACAAACAAGTTATGTATCATGCACAGCAATGTTTCTACTCACTGTTAGCAGCTGTTCAAACCCCACAGTAGTGCGGGATACCCCACTCTGCAACAGCGGCAGATATTGTTGACACCAGGAGCTTGCTGAGAACATTAAAATTACATTGCCCTTGGAGGTTGCAGTGCAGTCAGCACTCAGTTAATGCAACGGTTGCAAAACCTGCCAAACCTGCGCTTGGACTGGTACACCTATTTAATTTGTTCTCAGGATATGGGTGATACTGGCAAGGCCACATTTATTGGGCCTTCTTCTTGAGTGATTATTTTTATAACTGAGTGGGTTGCTGGAACAATAAAGAAGGCATTGATAGTCAACTATGTAGTGTGGGAATGGAGTTCCCTGTAAACCAGAATGATCCAGTTGGGATTTTGCAACAATTCTATCAATTTTTATTGGCCTGGATTTTTCTCTCAGCGACCATTCACCTCGCATACAACTGCCCACAGACTTATTGTGGGCTTGTCAGCGAAGATTTCCACTAATCCGCCATCTGTTTCAGTACAGCGCCCTTGACAGAGGATCTATGGTGTCTGTGAACTGGGCAAGCAACAGCGAGGCTCTTCAACCAATCAGATTGAAGTATCCTCACTGAGACACGCAGGGCTGGATTTTACCAGCCCTGAGGAGGCAGGTTTAGAGGCAGGACTGCTGGGAAAGTCAAAAAGAATGGGAGCATTTCCCAAACCCGCTCCCAACCCGCCTCCAACCAATCTTCCCGGGAGTCAGGTCCCCGATTTGCACAGGGACCCGACTCCTAGCGGCGGGAAGAGGATTATTGCCACTTAACTGCCTGTTAACAGGTAATTAACAGGCAGTAAAGAGGCTTTTTCCCCATTTTGAGACTTCTGCTGCGGGCTTCCTGATGTCGGGGAACCCCGCCAGGGTAAGTGAGGCATGTTGTGGGTCTGTTGTTATGTTGGTGTATAGATGACAGCTGCAGAAGTGGTGTGAAGGATCCAATGGGACACTGGTGAGTATCAGATGTAAGGAAATGTTGGGAAATCATTTTTAGTGTGTTTAGATTTTTCGGTAGGTGACAAGCTTTGAAGTGTTTGTGTGGCCTCACCTCAATGGGAGAAGTGACAGATCACTTCTGTACCCTCACCTGCAGCTGCCATCTGTTTAATCCTAAGGAGAGAGTCATTGGAGAGCCTGGGTGAAAGGACTCACCTTTGTACAGTGATTGTCGGTGTTTGACAGCACCTCAATGCTGTCAAACACTGTCAATTAATCTGTCAAACATTTATGGTTCATGTGCCTTTAAGAAAACCGGCAGATGAAGTATCATCAACTGACGTCATCTGACACTGGCTTTCCCTTAATTGGCCAGCAGGCCCGCAGGGCGGGCTTAACAAGGCCAATCAGGGGAAAATAGCGTCTGTGCGTTGAACGTTACTGGGGGCGGGACTAGAACCCGGAAGGCAGCAGTCCCGCCCCCAACGCGTCTCGGTGAGTAAAATCCAGCCCGCAGAGTCCAAACCAGGAGGTAAAAAACAGGAAATATAAATTACATTTAAATCATTTACAGGAAGCAAAATAAAGATTCGGAAATGTAGATGGGATTAAGGGAGAGAGATAAAAGAGACAAACAGAAACATTAAAACATTTTTTTTTTTAAACCTGCAACATTAATTTTCTTCTGAGAGACTGAGATTCCACACTTGTAAAATTAATTTTTCAGTGCCAGAGAGGTTGTTCAGCAGTATTTATCACGCTGTTAAAAACTCACTCATACACCTGAATGCACCAGCCCTAACTTTTTCCGCCGTTTTTAATGCGGAACTAATGGGCAAGTACAGCAAGTTCACGCCATTACAGTGATTTCTGTGCTGAGTCTATCAGCAAGGACTGCAACAGCGCACCCTGTGGAGGAGCGGGGTATTTCTGACAGCAACTTCTGGATTTCCGCTTTTAACTGCGTTTGCGTGGACGCCAGAAGTTGCTGTCAGATTTATGCTGTAATAACGGTGAGTGCTGATAGCCTCGTCATTATTATTATAGCAAAATCATTTTTTTCCCCTGGTGCCAACCCACAAATTGCTAGATTTATTGGCCCAGAAATTGATCTCGCTCTGTTCCCGCGGGGGTAAGGCTTCCCCGCGATCTCTCACCTCGAGATCCAGCTCGCACGAACTTGATGTTCTAGAGATCAGCTGGGCAGTGCTTACATATCCCAGCGGCGTAGTGAATTCGTGCGAGCTGTGGGATCACGTGACTCAGTTAGAGCCAATGGCAGCACACTATCTTCCATTCATAAGTTTCACATACGTGCTGTGAAATCTATGAATCTTACACACCCCCAAAATAACAGCTAAACCTCAATTAAATTTTTTTAAAAACCATCACATTAATAAAATAAGTATAGTTAATTAAATTAACCATTTTAAATAAAAAATTAAATTTTTGAAAAAATTTAAAATCTTTTAAAAAGTTATAAAAATAAACTTACCTGTCTTTAAAGTCTCTAAAAAAGATATACCTGTTAAAAAAAATTCAAAAAAATACTTAATTCACTACTTACCTTCTTAAAAGTGGGTCTTACTCCTCCTTTTTACATTTCTAAAATCTTCAGTACTTACCTGCGCGTCCAAAGCATGAAGTGCACAGCGTGCGCGCAGCCTGTAGCGCGCACGCGATGCACCGAGGAACCGCCCCCTTTTCAAAAGAGCAATTGCCGGTTTTCAGCGCATGCGCAGGGCATGCAGAAAACCGGCAATTGGAGTGGGAATACGCAAGAGTACGCAGTGCGTACTCTCGCGTCGCGGGATCAATTTCTGGGCCATTAAATTCAGCTTCATAACTTCTCATGGTGGGATTTGAACTCACAAACGCTGGGCTACCAGTCCAGTACAATAACCGCAAGACAACTGTGCTTGAAAGACCTGACAGCTGTTTGGCACAAAGACTGATCAGTACCAGCTGGTATTTTGATCAATCATGCATTAACAGAAAATAGACTCTCCCACCTCTTGTTGGTGTGTAAAAGTATTTTTTGAGGACATAACACAATTTCTGGTCTTACCTTTAAAGTACAGAGTCCATCAGAGTTTGGCTCACAAGTTTGACAAGCTCCATCAAATAATGTTAAGAACTGTAAGTTGCTGTATGCATACCCATCATTTGAAATCTGTCAGAAAAAATTTAAATCATATTTCTATAGAACATAAGACAAAATACATTTTATTATTTATATTCTCATTAAATTAAGTCATTTTTTAATTTGACTTATTGTTGCCTGCTTTATATATAATTTGTGTCCACACATTGTGGTTTAGGAATATATAGAATTAATTAAGTGGAAAATATTCTCAGTAATCTTTGTCAATAACAAAGTATATAAGGGTCAAAATCCTGGCAGTGCTTTGCTCCTGTCTTGACCATGTCCTAGACCCCAGGGCCATGATCATTAACATAATGTTGGGGGCAGGTGCTTGTGCCAGTAGCAGTGCAACAGGGGTTCCCACCCAGCATCGGAAGTGCAATCTTGGAGCAACGCCTTGCTGCTTAAAAATGGGAAACCGGAGGCATGTAGGGCTAAAGACTGAAGTCATGCCAGATTCAACAACAAAACTCCCATGTGGTAAAAGCACACCCAAGACTTTCCACTTCCCTAGCCCTGATTGCAGTGAGACAGCCAAGGACAATTTAGTCTTGGTGGGGCTAACATGCGGACTAGAACAGCACCTATGCCTACTTTCAGCAGATACAGATATAACTGAACTGAAGGGGTGGAAAGCCAGCAGATCTGCGTTCTGCTCTAAATTCTAGTGCTTCAGTCAACTCTGCACCTGAGTTCTGCCCTGAAGGAGTAGAATTTCTGGACTCTAAAATTTATAAGCAATGGATTTAGATTATAATTACTTCTATTCAAATAGGCTATGAAAATAAGCAGGAGTGCAATCCAGAAGTTGTTAGGATCACACCCAATGCAGAACTCTGCCGCTTGCCCCGCTAAAGTTTGTGGGTTCGAACGGAAAGGAAGGGGAGCCTGCAGGAGCGGACCTTCAGTGATGTGTGGGGCACATCTACGACGCTCTTCCTTCCACCAAAGACTCGGGAAATGTTAAAGTTAAATGCCTGGCCTGGGGTTTGGGGGGCGTGGGGGGTGTTGACAGGTGGTGCTGAGTCCCCGCATCCAGAGAGTGTTAGTTGGTGTTCTGAGCAGTCCTAGCGTCAGGGTATCACTTAAAAATAAATTATTTAAAAATGCAGCCCCAAACTTCAGGGTCCAGGCCCACACCATATCTTGCACCCCCCGCAAACGGTGGAGTACACTTATGCGGTTGGAGGCCGGTACACCACATTTCACTTGGTGCACTAGCTCCAAAACAAAACCCCCAAACAATGTCACTGTGAATTCCTGTGTAAGTCTGGGAACCATCATATTTGAGTGTTGATAGAGTTTCCAGCTGTTTTGCCAGATTCCCGCCGGAGGTACAGGGGTGGGGTCTACCGGAATGTCTGATAAATTCGGGGCCAAAGTGTGTCAGGATGTCTTGAACTCATTTACATGAAATTAATTACTTTTGAAGTGCAGTCACTGTTGTTACATAGGCAAATGCAGCAGCTATTTTCTATTTTGCACAGTGGGGGAAAAATTCAACTCCTGGCCATCCATTGTGTGCCTGAAAACTATCTATCTTATCTATCTAATCATAGCCAGAGAATCACCTGCAATGGCTTGTCTTCCCGCTCCCGCATTGTTACCTCTGGTGTCCCCCAAGGATCTATCCGTGGCCTCCTCCTATTTCTCATCTACATGCTGCCACTTGGCGACATCATCCGAAAACACAGCATCAGTTTCCACATGTACGCTGACAACACCCAGCTCTACCTCACCACCACTTCTCTCGACTCCCTCCATGGTCTGTAAATTGTCAGACTGCTTGTCCGACATCCAGTACTGGATGAGCAAAAATTTTCTCCACTTAAATATTGGGAAGACCGAAGCCATGGTCTTCCATCCCCGCCACAAACTCTGTTCCCTAGCCACTGACTCCATCCCTCTCCCTAGCATCCATCTGAGGCTGAACCAGACTGTTCGCGACTTTGATGTCATATTTCCCCAAAATGAGCTTCCGAACACATATTTGCGGCATAACTAAGACCATCGATTTCCACCTCCATAACATCGCCCGTGTCCACCCCTGCCTCAGCTCATCTGCCTCTAAAACCCTCATCCATGCCTTTGTTACCTCTAGACTTGACTATTCCAACGCACTCCTGGCTGGCCTCCCACGTTCTACCCTCGGCTGCCCGTGATCTGACTCGCACCAAGTCCTGTTCACCCATCACCCCTGTGCTCGCTGACCCACATTGGCACCTGGTTAAGCAACGCCTCGAGTTCAAAATTCTCATCCTTGTTTTAAAATCCCTCCATGGCCTCGCCCCTCCCTATCTCTGTAATCTCCTCCAGCTCCACAGCCTCACCCCCCCTCCCCCGCCCCGCCCCCAAGATACTGCACTCCTCTAATTCTGGCCTCTTAGAAGCATAGAAGATAGGAGCAGGAGTAGGCCATTCAGCCCCTCGAGCCTGCTCCGCCATTTAATGAGATCATGGCTGATCATCCAAATTCAGTACCCTGTCCCTGCTTTCTCCCCATATCCCTCAATCCCTTTAGCTTTAAGAAATATATCTATCTCCTTCTTGAATATATTTAATGAATTGGCCTCAACTGCCTTGTAGTAGAGAATTCCACAGGTTCACCACTCTCTGGGTGAAGAAATTCCTCCTCATCTCAGCCCTAAATGGCTTACCCCTTATCCTTAGACTGTGACCTCTGGTTCTGGACTACCCCGCCATCGGGAACATCCTTCCTGCATCTTGTCTGTCTAGTCCTGTTAGAATTTTATAAGTTTCAATGAGATCACCTCTCATTCTTCGAAACTCTAGCGAATATAAGCCTAATCGACCCAATCTCTCTTCATACGTCATTCCTGCCATCCCAGGTATCAGTCTGGTAAATCTTCGCTGCACTCCCTCCATGGCAAGAACATCCTTCCTCAGATAAGGCGACCAAAACTGCACACAATACTCAGGTGTGGTCTCACCAAGGCCTTGTACAACTGCAGCAAGACATCCTCGCTCCTGTACTCGAATGCTCTCCCTATGAAGGCCAACTTACCATTTGCCTTCTTAACCGCCTGCTGCACCTGCATGCTTACCTTCAGCGACTGGTGCACAAGGACTCCCAGATCTCGTTGCACTTCCCCTTTTCCCAATCTATTGCCGTTCAGATAAAAATCTGTCTTCCTGTTTTTGCCACCAAAGTGGATAACCTCGCATTTATCCACATTATACTGCATCTGCCATGCATCTGCCCAATCACCCAACCTGTCCAAATCATACTGGAGTTTCTCTGCATCCTCCTCACAGCACACACGCCCACCCAGCTTTGTGTCGTCTGCAAACTTGGAGATATTACATCTAGTTCCCTCGTCTAGATTATTAATATATATTGTGAATAGCTGGGGTCCTAGCACCGATCCCTGGGGTACCCCACTATTCACTGCCTGCCACTCGGAAAAAGACCCGTTTATTCCAACTCATTGCTTCCTGTCTGCCAACCAGTTCTCTATCCAAATTAGTACCTTACACCCAATCCCATGTGCTTTAACTTTGCACGCTAATCTCTTATGCGGGTCCTTCTCGAAAGCCTTCTGAAAGTCCAAAGACACCACATCCACTGGTTCTCCCTTATCTATTCTACCAGTTACATCCTCAAAAAATTCCAGTAGATTAGTCAGGCATGATTTACCTTTTGTAAATCCATGTTGACTTTGTCCGATCCTGTCACTGTTTTCCAAGTGCTCTGCTATTACATCTTTTATAATGGACTCTAGCATTTTGCCCACTAACGATGTCAGGCTTACCGGTCTATAATTCCCCATTTTTTCTCTACCACCTTTTTTAAATAGTGGGGTTATATTAGCTACCCTCCAATCCATGGGAACTGTTCCAGAGTGTCGTAAGAATGAGCCTTACGCGTGGTGAACTTAAAGTAAGCTTTAATCAACTAAAAAGGTTCTACATACAAAAGAGGTCTTACTCTATGCCTCTCCAGGATCCAACTGATCAGCCCAGTATTTATCCTGGACTAATCACAGGAAGTGATGTAATAAAGTTCGAGTCACAGGAAGCTGTATTGTGTTACCACATTCTCCCCCCCCAAAAGATTAGGAGGCCGGGATGAAGTTCGAGTCACAGGAAGCTGTATTGTGTTACCACATTCTCCCTCCATTTCGTAGCCGCTGGACGAGGGAGAGCCGCACCCGTTTGGGTTCTCGTAGCGGTAGAGGGCCCCTAGCACGTTTACCCGCCGCGGGCCGTGGACCAGAGTCCGAGTGATCCAGCCCGCTCTATGAGGGGTCAGGACGATCCTGACTGTGTACTGGTGCCCGAACGGGTGTCAGGCAGGGCTGTGGCAGATCCGTTTCCGAGCGTATGGTACGGGGTGGATCGTGGCTGCGCGTGCGAGCCCCGACGGGCTCATAGTCAGTCTGCCCCAGGTCGGCACGCTGGAGTGAGGTACCAGCCGGCGTCAGATCCAGATCGTGATGAGAGGCACCTGGCGAGCCCAGAGATGTGCCTGGTACAATATCATCCCCTGGTGTCCCTCTATGTTTCGGCGGGCAGGGAGCCAGATCCCGCAATGACACGGTAGATTCCCGACCGTCAGGATACCGAATATAGGCGTAGGTAGGGTTGACGTCAGTGAGCTCAACCTCATCTACCAGGGGGTCATTCTTAGACGCCCGAACATATCTTCGGAGTAGCACTGGTCCCGGTGCAGTCAGCCACGACGGGAGAGATATCCCATAGGATGAGCGACGCTGAAATCGGAAGAACCGTTCATGAGGCGTCGTATTTGTGGCGGTCGAAAGGAGGGACCGTGTGGAGTGTAATGCGTCTGGAAGTACTGCTTCCCATTGCTGGTTGGGTAGGCCCCGAGATCTCAAAGCCAGACGTACCGCATTCCAGATGATAGCGTTAAAACGCTCGACTTGCCCATTCCCGACCGGATGATAAGGCGTCGTTCTACTGGCAGCAATACCCCGTTCCGAGAGATAGGCCTTGAGTTCTCCTGACATAAAAGAAGGGCCCCGATCCGAATGAACATAGGATGCCATGCCACAGAAAGCAAATACCTGCTCAAGGCAGCTGATAACCGTGGTCGTCAGCAAATTGGGGCAGGGAAAGGCAAATGGAAAACGGGAATACTCATCGACCATGGTCAATAGATAAGTGTTGCGAGTTGAAGAGGGCAACGGCCCCTTAAAATCGATGCTAAGCCGTTGCATTGGCTGGGTCGCATGTATGAGTATACCACCCGAGGGGCGGAAAAACTGAGGTTTCAATTCCGCACAGACTCTGCAGTCCGAGCACATCTTCTTTACATCCCCGGTAGAGAATGGGAGATTTCGGGACCGCACGAAGTGTAGCATGCGAGTAACGCCCGGATGACACAACCCATCATGGATGTCTACGAGTGTAGAGGGTGCCATGGCGGAGCAGAATGCTCGTGTGAGGGTATCCGGAGCCACATTCTCCTTGCCAGGTCGATAGTGGATGGTGTAACCAAAAGAGGCCAATTCCAGCCGCCAAAGCTGGATTTTATTATTTTTAATTTTGGTCCGTTTTCGATTATCGAGCATGAAGGCGACCGATCGCTGGTCCGTGATTAAGGTAAAGTGCTGGCGAGCTAGGAGATGAGTCCACTTCCGTACTGCCTCTATGATGGCTGTAGCTTCTTTCTCGACTGGAGGATAATGTAGCTCAGCCCCTTGAAAAGTCCTGGACAAAAATGCCACCGGACGACCTTCCTGATTCAGAGTGGCCGAGATCGCCACCTCCGAGGCATCACACTCAACAACAAAAGGAAGACTCTCATCGATGGAGTGAAGAGCCGCTTTCTCCAACTGTTTTTTCAGGAGGTTAAAGGCTGCAACAGCCGCTGTGTCTAGTGGGAATGTGCTGGCCTTCAGTAGAGGTTGGATTCGGTCCGAGAAGTTAGGAATCCATTTAGCATAGTATGCAAACAGGCCGAGGGCCCGGCGCAAGGAGGCCGGATTCTTAGGTGGCGGGAGTTCTTGGAGTGGGCGAAGCCTTTCAGGGTCAGGTTTAATGATGCCATTGCCCACACAATAGCCAAGGATGTTGATGGTTGGTTGTGACTCAATGGATTTAGCCGCATTTAATGTCAAATTACGGTGCTGGAGTGCATCCCAAAATCGTTGGAGATTGGCGTCATGTTCCCGCTGATTGCGACCTGCGACAGTAATATTGTCCAGATAAGGAAACGTATCCTTTAAGTCTTCCTGTTTGACCAGGTCATCCATTGCTCGCTGGAAGACAGCCACTCCATTAGTGACCCCAAAGGGGAGGCGACGAAATTGATACAGCCGTCCATTGGCTTCAAAGGCCGTATACTGCTTGTCTGAGACCTTCAAGGGTACCTGATGATAGGCACTTTTCAGATCATATGTTGAGAACACCGTGTACTCAGCCAGTTTATTAACCATATCATCGATGCGCGGCAATGGGTATGCGTCCAAGTCCGTATATTGATTGATGGTCTGTGAATAGTCAATGCACAGCCGTTTCTTGTGAGGTTGTAGAGGGTTCTTAACAATAACGACCTGGGCGCGCCATGGCGACGAACAAGGCTCGATGATATCCTCTGCTAAAAGCCGAGAAATCTCAACCGCAATAAAAGACTGGTCTTCCTGACTGAAACGTCGTGACTTTGTTATAATCGGTTTGCATCGAGGAGGGATACTGGTAAACAGTGAGGGTTCATCCAGTGAAGCTGCTGACAATGCACAGAACGGTAATCGAGGTCGTATATTAGAAATAGTGAGTTCAGGTTTGGATCCGCCGAACTCAATGGTGAGCTTCTTATGCTGCTTTTGAAAATCTAGCCCTAAGATAAGATCACTACATAAGTCCTTGAGCACCGAAAGCCGGGTGGAGGGATACCTGTGACCATTAAGTGTTATTTCAACCATACAAAAGCCAGAAATTCTGGTATTAAGTGATGACTGAGCCATCGCAATTGCCTGGTCCGATGGGAAAACATGTAGCTTTAACTCTGCAACAATCCGTTCCCTAATGAAACTATCAGTGCTACCTGAGTCAATTAAGGCATCTAAAGTATGTCCATTAATTGATGCTTTTGTAGCTGCATGGAATAGGTTCTGAGGACAAGCAGCTGTAATTGGTGTCGTTGCACAAAGAGTGGCTGAAACTCTAGGTGTGTTTCTTCGAGAGAAAACCCGAGAGGAAGCATGATAGATTTTAGCCGGAACATCTTGATAGGCCCTTACCGGGGCAGTTCGGTAGGACTTAGCTTGATAAGCCCTCGTAGAGGCTCTTGATAGGCAAACCTTTGCAAAATGACCCTTTTTGTTGCAATGACTGCAAAACGCATTGCGAGCAGGGCAGAATTTCCGAGGGTGAAACTCATCACCACAAAAGAAGCATTTCTTAGATTGCCAAGAGGCTGCCACAGTGGGGTCATCATCCTCTTCATCAGTGAAGTCATCAGATTGATCGTCAGGGATAAAGTCCTCCCTAATAGAGTTCACCTGTGGCCTCTTAAATTGCCTGACTGTAGTTAAGGCAGCAGACCGAGGTCTGGGCACTGTATAAAGGTCTGCATTTCTTTTTGCCAGATCTAGAGAGCAAGCCATGTCATAAGCTCTCTGAAGCTCAAGTGTCTTACTTTCCAGTAGACGCTGGCGTATAAATGGGGAGGCAAGCCCGCAGATGAAAGCATCACGGATCATTTCTTCACGGTACAGCTCAGCTGAGGCCGCCTGAAAGTTACAGTCCATACTAAGTCTGCGAAGCTCTTGGAGGAATTTATCAATGGATTCCTCCGGCCCTTGTTGGGCTGTAGCTAGTAGATGTCTGGCATAGACCTCATTCGGTGTCTTAGTATATAGTCTTTTAAGCGTCCGAATTGCCTCCTCGTAACTGCCCCATTCCTCGACATACTGAAATACATTCGGGGTTACACAGTTGATGAGTATCCGCAATTTTGAGTCATCATCAGCCTTGCAATATTCGAGAAAATTGTCAAACGTGCGATACCAGTGTTTCCACACCTTACCGGCTGCTGGGGTGTTTGGGTCCAAGTCAAGACGCGATGGTTTAAGGATATTTTCCATGATGGGTGATTCCCTGGATCCTTAGTTCCGAGTTCGTCCAAAAAGTTTGAGTGCGAAGTTTTTCAAAGTTGATTAAATTGTCGTAAGAATGAGCCTTACGCGTGGTGAACTTAAAGTAAGCTTTAATCAACTAAAAAGGTGCTACATACAAAAGAGGTCTTACTCTATGCCTCTCCAGGATCCAACTGATCAGCCCAGTATTTATCCTGGACTAATCACAGGAAGTGATGTAATAACGTTCGAGTCACAGGAAGCTGTATTGTGTTACCACACAGAGTCTATAGAATTTTGAAATATGACCAGCAATGCATCTACTATTTCTAGGGCCACTTCCTTAAGTACCCTAGGATGTAGATTATCAGGCCCTGGGGATTTATCGGCCTTCAATCCCATCAATTTCCCTAACACCATTTCCCTACAAATACTGATTTCATTCAATTCCTCCCTCTCATTAGACCCCATGTTCCCCGACATCTTTGGGAGTTTATTTGTGTCCTCCTTTGTGAAGACAGAACCAAAGTATGTATTTAATTGGTCTGCCATTTCTTTGTTCCCCATTATAAATTCCCCTGATTCTGACTGCAAGGGACCTACGCTTGACTTCACCAATCTTTTCTTTTCACATATCTATAGAAGCTTTTACAGTCAGTTTTTATGTTCCCTGAAAGCTTACTCTCATATTCTATTTTCCTCCTCTTAATTAATCCCTTTGTCCTCCTTTGCTGAATCCTAAACTGCTCCCAATCCTCAGGTTTGCTGCTTTTTCTGGCCAATTTATATGTCCTCTCCTTGGATCTTATGCTATCCCTAATTTCCCTTGTTAGCCACAGTTGAGTCACCTTTTTTGTTTTATTTTTATGCCAAAAAGGGATGAACAAATTCTATAGTTCATCCATTCGATCTTTAAATGTTTGCCATTGCCTATCCACCATCAACCCTTTAAGTAACACTCCCCAATCCATCCTAGCCAACTCGCGCCTCATACCATCGTAGTTTCCTTTATTTAAATTCAGGACCCTAGCCTCGGAGTCAACTACTTCACTCTCCATCTTCATGAAGAATTCTATCATATTATGATCGCTCCTCCCCAAGGGGCCTCGCATAACAAGATTGCTAATTAATACTTTCTCATTACATAATACCCAGTCTAAGATGGCCTGATCTCTAGTTGGTTCCTCGACATATTGGTCCAGGAAACCATCCCGTATACACTCTAGGAATTCCTCCTCACAGTATTGTTACTAATTTGGTTAGCTCAATCTATATGTAGATTAAAGTCACCCATGATAACTGCTGTACCCTTATTGCACGCGTCTCTAATTTCCCGTTTAATGCCATCCCCAACCTCAGCATTACTGTTTGGGGGTTTGTATACAACTCCCACTAACATTTTCTGCCCCTTGGTATTTCTCAGCTCTACCCATACAGATTCCACATCATCAGAGCTAATATCCTTCCTTCCTATTGTGTTAATCTCCTCTTTAACCAGCAATGCAACTCCACCTCCTTTTCCTTTTTGTCTGTCCTTCCTGAATATTGAATACCCCTGGATGTTGAATTCCCAGCCTTGGTCACCCTGGAGCCATGTCTCCGTAATCCTAACTATATCACATCCGTTTACATCTATTTGCGCAGCTAATTCATCCACCTTATTATGAATGCTCCTCGCATTAAGACACAAAGCCTTCAGGCTTGTTTTTTTAACACTCTTAGTCCTTTTAGAATTATTATTTACTGTAGCCCTGTTTGATTTACACCCTCGATTTCTCTGCCTTCCACTTTTGCTTTTCTCCTTCCTGTCTTTTGCTTCTATCCTTGCTTCCCTTTCCTCTGTTTCCCTGCACAAGTTCCCAACCCCCTGCCATTTTAGTTTAAACCCTCCCCCAGAGCACTAGCTAACACTCCCCCTAGGACATCGGTCCCGGTCCTGCCCAGGTGCAAACCGTCCAGTTTGTACTGGTCCCACCTCCCCCAGAACTGGTTCCAATGTCCCAGGAATTTGAATTCCTCCCCCTTGCACCATTCCTCTAGCCATGTATTCATCTGAAATATCCTTCTATTTCTACTCTGACTAGCACGTGACACCGGTAGCAATCCTGAGATTACTACCTTTGAGGTCCTATTTTTTAATTTACCTCCTAACTCCCTATATTGAGCATCCCTGATTATAATCGCTCAACCATTGGTGACCGTGCCTTCAGCTGCCTAGGCCCTAAGCTCTGGAATTCCTTCCCTAAACGTCTCCGCCTCTCTACCTCTCTTTCCTCCTTTAAGATGCTCCTTGAAACCTACCTCTTTGACCAATCATTTGGTCATCTGCCCTAATTTCTCCTTATGTGACTTGGTGTTAAATTTTTGTCTTACAACACTCCTGTGAACTTCTATGAGTTTCTGCAGCTGGCAGGCAGATGCATTTAAAAGAAAGAACTGCATTTGTGTAAGCTCCAACCTCCTGAAGGTTGATTGCTACAGACTACAGCATTTGTAAGCATTCAGTTCCACCATACTCTTTAATATAAATTATTTGTAAATTTAAAATGTCGCACCTTGACTTGCCATCTTGCAATTGGCGTGTCATCAACGAGGTCTGTGCTTTCAAATGGTTGACCAGTCTCAGCTGGAATCTGGCAGTCCACAGCTCTACTACTCAAAAAAGTAGCCTTTGTCGGCTGTGGCACAGTTGGAACCCATTCATCATTGACGTACTATGCTCAATTAGATAAAGGAAATCAAAAGAAATAACATTAATTCTTTTAACACAATAAAACAAAAATTATAGCACAACTCATGCTGGCTCCTTACAGTTCTTATCTATATAGAGCCTAATTTCACCCTCTTCTCTTTGAGTGCAAACATATGTTTGCAGATCACTCCATTTTGCCTTGGCGTAGTGGTAGACTAACTAGGATTAGTGAGCGTCCATGCTCTATATTCCAGGTCAGGTAACTGTCTGCATTTTAATGACAGTAATGCCTGACTGGAGAGGTTCAGACTAAATTATGGGATGAGGTTATTGAGTAGCACCAACCCCAACAGAAGCTGGCACTTTAGAGCAACACTATGCCTGGAAACTGGAGAGAAGGCTCGGGAAGAGTCCAACAGAAATGAAAGTACACAGAGCCTTCAGCTTCTTCGGGAGCTATGAGGCATTACTTTCCTACTTATACTTGTTACTTGTACCATTCATTGTGCAACTTAGGTGCTTTGATATAAAAATTTTAATCATGTCTGGTGCTGAAGCAGAAATCAAAGCTTAACTTAGCTACTCTGTACAAATAGTTTTAACAAAGTTGGCTTTGGTCACTGAAATAAAACTATTTGTTATTCAAGTTAATTTAGTGCACTTGAAAAATAATTAACAGTGATAGATTAATCTTGTTCGATTTGGCTAACCTATAAAGTTAACTTTGATGTTATGGCTCCTGCCAGACGTCTTTTATACATTATGGGGGAAAAATTCGGTTGATTAGCGCCTCCGGGCGCAAAGCAACTAGCGCCCGGGTGTGGCGATGTTTGCGGCGCTCGTGAAATTGACCAGACATTTTGCGGCAGCGCTAAACACTACCACCACGATCTCCTGCGCCCGCAGATCGTGACGTCAGTCGAGCGTGCAAGGCCCTGGCAGCGCCCCGGACCAGATATTGAGTCGCGCCCCCTGCCTTTCCGCCTGCCGCTAGCAACGACAGATAATGAGGAACGTTTTGCAGTTGGGAATGAACTGGGGAAGCGGTATTTAAAGGCGGCCGCTTCCTGCCTTTTTTTGTCAGCGACATTTTGCACCTCACATTCTGAGAGCGAGAGACTTCTGGAGAGATTCAACGCTGTGTGAAGGAGTTTTGGGTACTGAGCAGCACTTTGCAGGTTCATTTTGATTTGACCTTCCTTGCATCGATTTAGAAGAGACTGTGGGGGCTGCACCCTGAGCTCTTTCCCTGGGCCTCTCCATTGTTCTTTCCAGCAGAATTGATGTACAGTTCTCTCCAGGCCGAGATTCAAGGCTGCAATGAGCAGGGTGTGGCTGGAGAGCAAGATCTACCCTCCCCTTTAAGAACTGGCCGGAGTCAGTGTGTCTGTGTTCCATTGCTAACTGACATCACATGAGCTTCGCCAGCGCTGTGAGGTAGCGCCTTGCTCCTCGGCGTTAGCGCCTTAAGAGAGGTGTGTAGCGCCTGATTTAGCACTCAAGTCACCTCCGGGGCGATAGAGGCCAAGTTTGCAGTCGGAGGTGTAGAATTCGCAATATATCGCGATTTTGTAAATAAGGAGAAAACACATAGTTTCGTTCAAACAGCTTTATTTCAGCAGAATGCTGTCAGGTTTTCAAAGTGGACACAAGCAGCCTGTAAAATGGCCACCACGCCTCGTGGCAGAACATTCTAGACCTTTCGATAAGCAGACAAGATGGCGTTCCAATAAACATTTGTGCGAGATCGATCAAGACTCAGCACATTTGAGATAATACACAAGACATTATGGGGGAAAAATTCAGCTGCTTGCGCCTCCCGTTAGCGCCTTAAGAGGGCGCTAATGGGGCGTAAAGCAGCTAACGCCCGGGCGCAGCGCCGCCCACGCCTCCCGAAAAATTTAGAGGGAGGTTAGCGGCGGCGGCAGCCGGTAGCGCCCTGTGGCGCTGCGCCGCCGGCGATGACGTCATCGCCATGCGCAGCACCCCGCTCGCGCCCCGGCCGTGATCTTCAGTCGCGCCCCCTGATTTACCGCCAGACGCTATGTCCGACGGGTTCAGGGAGGCGGACGTGCGGCCGGGGCGGCGATATTTAAAGGGGAGGTGGCAGGCGGCCATTTTTGTTGCTGGCCGCCTGCCAGCACCTGCCCCCGTTGCTGTCCCCAGCCCCCGTGAAGCCCCCCCACCATGAAGTGCCGGCTGCGCTCCAAGAGCCCGGCACTTCTCTTGAGTGCCGGGCTCTTTTGCCGGCACTCCCGTTCCCTGGGGGCCCAGCTGGGCCCCGGTACGCGCTGCGCAGGGTCCCTCCCCTTTAAGAAGGGGAGGAAGGCCTGCAATACCGCGGCGCGACGTGCCGCAGCGCGTGGCGCTGCGGCACGTAGCGCCAGGATATTCACTCGCAGCGCCCCAAGAGGGATGCGGGGTGCTTCCAGTGGCGCCCCGCTTCCCTCTTGGGGCGCAACCACTGAAGTTCCGGCGCGGGGCCGCTAATTTTTTCGGGGCGCTAAAAGTCGCGCCCCGGCGAGGTTAGCGCCCCAAATGGGGCGCGACTCAATTTTTACCCCTATGGGTTTGCAGTATACACATAAATACTGAAATCGGTCTCCCAGGTGCGAATAAGGGCTATTGTACCAAGCGATCAAGAACCCATCCAAAGACATTAATATGCAAAATCCCCACGACTCTACGATGAGAGAGCCGTTTGCGGGTAGTTACAGAAAACATTTGGAAGCCCCAAAACCCCTCCAGGGAGAATACCGACCGGTTACACATTGGAAAAGTATTAACAGGTACTCAGACAGTTACGAGTATCCCCGAAACCCATTAAAACGGAGATCACCCTATACAAGAAATTTGGGCGCCAAAACCCTAACAAAAGAAAAGACATTAAGGTTGGGCGGGAAAAGAAGAGTTTTCGCACTATAACTGTAAGCTGCAACCGTCCATCTTTCTCTTATCCTTTCGACTCCTTGCCGATTGCCTCGTGTCTCTGCCTCTTGCAGCTTTTAAAGACTGCTGAACTTTACGATCCGCCAGGATCAGCCTCGTGGCTTGCCGCGAAGATCTGTGTGGAACTGGGCTGTGAAGCCTTGAAACGGGCACACCATCCCGAGAAGTCGGTACACGGTGTTGGAACCGAAGGCCCGAGATGAGATGAGATGAGATGAGAAGAGAAGAAGACGACCGTACGTATCGCCACGGTCAGTAAGCCCCGACCGCGCCTGTAGGTCGAATAGACACTTTCCTTGCCCAGGAAGACCATCTTTGAGTTCTACAGAACTGGCATCGGAAGACTATTCTTTGAGTTTTATCGCATCAGTGCGAGGGCACAGGAAGACTATTTTTCGAGTCGTGTCGGAACTCCGAGGACAACACAGATCTTCATGACACCAGACGGTCCAGCCTGCTAGCCGGAGCAGAAACGAGTAAACAAGTGGGGTACAGAGACCCCTGATCAACACGTGGGTGATCAGGTGCTGCGGTGAAAAACATCCGATCAGAGTTTTCGGAATTCTCCGAGTTATCACGAGTGGTGAGCATGAGTCTCGATCCTACAAATCTAGTTTAGAGCAGGTATTGATAGGGGAGGGTTTAAGTTTTAAGGATAACTGTAATGTGTGCCCCCATTTACGATGTGTCGTTCGTTCCTCGTTTCCCTGAAATTAGTTACATAACTGCGTGTAAGATTGTACTGTCATTAATCTGTGCTTATGACATGTATTTCGTAATCTTGAATAATATGCAATAAAGATTTTCCATTTCGTACCATTCAACCGGGTCTACCTGAGTTTTCTCTCCATTATTACTCTCGCATCTAAGTCCAGTGTCAGAACCGTAAGGGCGAGTGGGTCGAACCACTCACAGGTGTCTAGTGCTCCCAGACTGGCTGGAGACCAGAACAGGCAACAAGGCCTGACCTCGCACTAGCACCCAGGCTGAGCACAGAGCCACACGGGTCAGGAAACCCTTACAGAGGCGATAATTAGCACCAAGCGCTAAACTCTGCGCCCGGCCGATAATTGCGCCCCAAACGGGGCGATACCGAATTTCTCCCCCTATATATTTTATCTCGTTATGCAACTAACATGATGTGATTCTGGTGGTATTATTAAGTAAAAGCCGGCAACTTCAAATGAAGATTAAAAGATTGTTAATATATCTTACTAATTTTCATATTCAATGTAACCTTCATCACTTGATCTTTAAAAAACCTTGCATTTTTATAAACTCACAATGCATAGTCCTGAAGAGATAGGAGTCCTTCCATCCATTCAAGGTATTAACTCTTCTCTCTACTTCACACATGTGTGCAAACACACGTAGAAAATTAATAGTTTCAATTGATGTAGTTTGGAGAAGCTCACTGGTGTTGCTGTCACAATGGCTGTGTCCGGGCACTGCCGTAAGTTAACTAATGGGGCTCAGATCAAGGAGCTGCTAGCTGCCAATGACAGCTTCTTGTTTGCCTGTGACGGGGTGATTTGGGAAGGGGGGAGAGCTATCCGAGGGGGCCCTTGAGGTGATCAATTCTTTGTAAGCTCATTTACTTTGTCACCAATAACTGCAGCAGGTCCAGAGAGATGTATCGCCATAAGTTCTCAGCTCTGGGTTTCAAGGTCAAGAGGGAGGAGATACTCAGTACTGCCCACTGCTCTGTCTTGTATCTGAGGAATTTTGCCATGATAAAAGGCAAGGTTTATGTATTGGGCAGTGAGGATCTTTGCAGCTAGTTGACGTCTGCTGGGATCCAAGTGTTGGGTGGAGTCCGAGAAGACAATGAGGGCCTGCCTGTGGCTGAGTGTGTTCTGGACTCTGAAGTTCAGGTGGTGCCGATCGGTTTAGATGAGAACTTCAGCTTCGTCAGACTGGCCAAAGCTGGTAGTTACTTGAAGAATAACTGAATCGGCTGAAATGGTGGCTTCAGCAGACTAACATTTCCATTACATAAACAGTTAAAAATACATGGCATAATTGACCTCCATAATGAAAGCCTAAACAAATCAAACATTTGCACTTGGATAAAACAAGGGAATTGTTAAGTTTGAACGGCTACAAAATAATACCCAATATCCAAAGACTGAGCCAAATTTGACAAGTCTCAGCTTTACAGCAAGTAGCAAGTTTATTTCATTCCAATCATTTTACTTTGAACTCTTAGAAACCTCTGACACCACTTTACAAATGCTTGCAGAACTGTAGGTTAAAATGTGTTTAACAAAATAGCCCTGTACTCTATTTACTATTAAGTATAGATTGCATCCTGTAACTTTACTTACTTGCAACTTGATGATTTCACACGTTAAACTTGCAGATTCCATGAACCCCTGGCCGAAGACCCTCACAGAGGTACAGTCATACTGCCGAACATCACACAATCCAGAATTCTCCAACTCTATGATTTCAGGAAGCTGATCTTCGATATTAATATCATAAAATGTGAATTAAATTGTACAATCTGCAGAATTTTATACTCGCAAGACCTTACATTTAGTTGTCTGTAAGCCTTTCCCAAACTAAAAACATTCTAAATATTTTTTTCTTCAAGTACAAATATATTTAATTACTGCTTTCCATCATTAGCAAAGGGGGGAAGGGGAGTGGGGGTTGTGACAGTGACCCAGTGAGCAGTACAAAACTGGATTGTTCTTCCCCCTCCGGGCAGATGCCTCCCCTCTGCTCAGTATCTCCCCATACTGTGCAGCTCCGTTCACCAATGAGCAGAATGGGGAACACAACCTGCATCCTCAGGGAGTTACGTTACTCAATTATTAATAATTCTACAAAGCGTCAATAGATGTGCTGAAGACTGCAAATGCAATAGGAAAGTTTGATAAATTTAGAAGTTTTATTTGTGCCACAGTACTTACCGACTAAAACACTGCAATCATAGCTGCTGAAACCTGAAAAACAGGCACAACCCCACTCAGTGCATTCACCATTGTCATTGCAAGAACTGGGACACCTTAGTGCTGACAAGATATCCTGAGGTACACTAGATAAGTCCCCATTGTCGCTTCCATGATAGATCCCATCTTGTAGAAGTTTCCTTTCACATTCATTCTCCAATAAACTTAGGCCTCCACTTGCCCAGCTGAGGTCATCCTTAAGCTGAAGATCCAAGATACAAATATCTATAACATCCATTAATCGTCGGCCTAGTAACTCTCCACAGGTTTGGCCCATACTGGAATTGGCAACTGTCTGTTGGCATAAATCAAAGGCCTTAGCTTCTGTCAGTCCAGAAGGTGTAGGCCAAGAAGGCAAGATTTCCTGATGAAGTTCAGATGTATGGTCCTCAGGAAAGAAGTAACTAAATCCTTCTAAGTCTGTCTGTGTAAGACTTTGAAAAGGGAATGTTGGTAAGTATTCATAGTAATTTTGGCGTTTCCATCTTCTATTGCCAAGATGCCTTTTCTGATGGTACCGGTTGTTTTTATGTTTGTTCCTTCTACTGTGTTCGCTTGATATCCCTTGTTTTCTCAGCATGCTGTTCCCTCTAGGATATACATAGGAGACCCTTGCAAAATGGATAGTTTGGTTTAATTTACTCAGACTTGTATAATGTATATCTGTTAAAGTAGAAATTGTAGACTTGTTTTGAGCATTGCGTCTGCTAATTCCTCTAATCAGCTCAACAGTGCTAATGTACTCTGCTGTAACATCCAGCACTGGTATCAAATTCGAAAATCTCACGTTTTCACTGCCCGGACAGGCTGAAGGAACCCCAGATTGCGGAACAGAATCTAGTTTATTAGAAGACTGTTGCAGCATAATTGAGTCAGTGCTACAACTACAATAACGTCTTCTTTTGACAATAACAGGTGAAGGTGCTGTTTTATCAAATAGACTCTTCCCAGGCATAATTCTGTAAAAGCACAACCAGAAACAACATTACACATTGTTCACAGATGTGACACACTGTCAACCTCTGTATAGAGTGCACATTACATTTTAGTTAACTAAAATGTATTTTTAAAAGATTTATTATTGAAATTAAGCCTATCCCATTTTTCATAAACACCCCTTTCCTTAAAAAATACATTCTTGATTATAAGTTGGTGTGTAAAATACTGAAACAACCTAACAGAAAACTTGGACATAATTGCAATAGCAGATTCAGTGATGGTTGTATGTAGCAATCATAAGGGAAAAATCAAACTAGTGTCAAATACATAACTGACTCACAGGGGTCGAAATTGGTCTTGGTAGCACCCGTTTTTGGGGGCGCTACAAGTCCCATTAAGGTTACAAAATGGCATCCGCGGCGCACGCGCACAGTCCTAATGTGAAGTGTGCTGGGCACCATCTTGGTGAAAGGGTTAGCGCTGCGCTCACTTAATGTCCGTCGGAAGTATGGAGAGCAGGCAGATCATGACTTCAATCAGCATGCAACGCTGATTTGTCGCCAGTGTTGCCATTTTGAAGGTCCACGCTCCAGTCAACGCCCTTCTCTTAACCTCGTACAGCTGAACACGCATTAAACAGCATGAAGGACCCCACACCAGCGCTATTTAAAAGGATCATCAACTACTTACAGGTTAGTTGCTGGTGTATTTATTCTGGCTGCTGCTACAATTCTACACATTTTTGGTGCTTTCCATAGTTGTTCCAAGTTTCAAAAGTGTACAGGGAGCAGTGTGGCAGATGCTGATGAAATCTTTGCTGACTCCAAGGCTTCTGCACAAATCAGCTGCTCCCAGACATGGGTGGCCTAGCAGGCCTTCCTCTTAGAATTGGGCATGACTGGGAGAATGAGCAGAGGCCATGCAGAGGAGGACAAACTGCTAGA
Organism: Squalus acanthias; assembly: GCA_030390025.1. Classification (NCBI taxonomy): domain Eukaryota; kingdom Metazoa; phylum Chordata; class Chondrichthyes; order Squaliformes; family Squalidae; genus Squalus; species Squalus acanthias. The sequence goes on along the minus strand of CM059428.1, from coordinate 95,107,021 downwards.
AGAGGGAGGAGGAGAAGGGCTCCCAGCAGGAGGCCATATCTGCCCAGGGTATTCAGGGAGCAATTCTCCTATCTGAACTTCAATGACGACCAATGCTTGAGACATCAGCGCTTCACTAAGGAGATCGTCACTGAAATCTGCCAACTGCTGCAGACACAAGTCCAACCTCAGAGCAGGGCAAGGACCCCATTGCCAGAGGCTGTGAAGGTGACCGTGGATATGAACTTTTGTGCGACTGGCTGCTTCCAGGCTGCTGCTGGTATTAATTAGTAACGTCTCGCAGTTTGCAGTGCAATGTTGCATAAGGGAGGTTACTGAGGCACTCTATTCAAAGAGAGATAACTTCATTTCATTCCCTCTTTCGAGAGAGAAGCAGGCGGAGCGAGCACAAGGGTTTGCAAGGATTGCAGGCTTCGCCATGATGCAGGGTGCCATTGACTGCACGCACATTGCTTTGCGTGCACCTCAGCCAATGCACAGAGCAGTTAGTGCTGGCTGCACACAGAAATCATTATAATGCAGGCAGCACGTAATGAGCAGGCAGCACAAAGTTTCCGTGCTGCCTGCATTACACTTAACGGGCACAGGGTAATCGTGCATCGCAATCCCCGTGCCTGTTTTAAGGGGCTATCTAATTTAGCACTCACAGTTTTTTACCAACAGATTTTTTTCAATTAATATATTTTTTGACAACGAGCATAATCTATATAGCGAAATCGCCATGGCATGGATGGGAATCTGGCCCATCCTTTTGTAGAATCATCTGATTTTCATGCCATTGAAATTAATGGAATGAAAATCGGGCAGATTCTATAATGGGTGAGCGATGCGCTCTGCCAGATTAACAACCACGCAGTGCTGATGAAAACTTACCCCATCATTTTGAGACAAAACTTCTGAATTAATCATACCTCCAATTTTCAATGAAACCATCAAGGTTGTCAATCTTTTCTTGAATTAAGAGATCATCTGAATTATGAAAATCATTATTCATATCACCATCAAAAGTGCCACAAAGACCCCTGGTACTTTGGAAGTCTATGCCTGGTGCTCTGAGTGTTAAACTCATTCCCCATTCACTCAAATCAGAACGGACGAATGCTCCGGAAGAAAATGTGATCTATATGGAGAAAGAAAATTGCAGCAATTGTTATTCTCTTTGTTTATTTAATTGATGCATTTGCTTCTATATGATCCTAATTATATGATCACTGGCGTACTGTAATATATAGCTGCAATTATATTGTAAATAGAACCTGTTATATTCCTTCTCCAATTACTAAGAGAACTGCAGCATTGGTGGGGAACAGTTTTGTTTTATACAGATGCTACAGTTATAAACATTGATTGAATCTGGGGTCAGGCCCTGACCGGACACTGGAACAAAGCAGATAAGGGCGTCTCACTCCATATTCATGTCAGACCTTAACTCTGGGCTTACACTCCATGGGGGTAAAGATCTTCAGCCTTGCTCCCTACATATGTGAGATGGAACAGGTGCTGATAACCACCATTCCTGACCCTGCCAGAGTATTTTTTTATTCGTTTATGGGATCTGGGCGTCGCTGGCAAGGCCAACATTTATTGCCCATCCCTAATTGCCCTTGAGAAGGTGGTGGTGAGCCACCTTCTTGAACCGCTGCAGTCCGTGCGGTGAAGGTACTCCCACAGTGCTATTAGGTAGGGAGTTCCAGGATTTTGACGCAGCGACGATGAAGGATCGACGATATACTTCTAAGTCAGGATGGTGTGTGACTTGGAGGGGAACATGGAGGTGGTGGTGTTCCCATGTGCCTGCTGCACTTGTCATTCTAGGTGAAAGAGGTCGCGGGTTTGGGAGGTGCTGCCGAAGAAGCCTTGGCGAGTTGCTGCAGTGCACCTTGTAGATGATAGACACTGCAGGCACGGTACGCCGGTAGTGAAGGGAGTGAATGTTTAAGGTGGTCAATGGGTGCCAATCAAGCGGGCTGCTTTGTCCTCGATGGTGTCGAGCTTCTTGAGTATTGTTGGAGCTGCACTCATCCAGGCAAGTGGAGAGTATTCCATCACACTCCTTACTTGTGCCTTGTAGATGGTGGAAAGGCTTTGGGGAAGTCAGGAGGGGAGACACTCGCCACAGAATACCCAGCCTCTGACCTGCTCTTGTTGCCAAAGTATTTATGTGGCTGGTCCAATTAAGTTTCCGGTCAATGGTGACCCCCAGGATGTTGATGGAGGGAGATTCAGCGATGGTAATGCCGTTGAATGTCAAGGGGAGGTGGTTAGACTCGCGCTTGTTGGAGAGTGTCATTGCCTGGCACTTCTGTGGCGTAAATGTTACCTGCCACTTATCTGCCCAAGCCTGAACATCGTCCAGGTCTTGTTGCATGTGGGCATGGACTGTTTCATTATCTGAGGAGCTGTGAATGGCACTGAACACTGTGCAGTCGTCAGCGAACATCTCCATTTCTGACCTTATGTTGGAGGGAAGGTCATTGATGAAGCAGCTGAAGATGGTTGGGCATAGGACACTGCCCTGAGGAACTCCTGCAGCGATGTCCTGGGGTTGTGATGATAGACCTTCAACCACCACAACCATCTTCCTTTATGCTAGGTATGACTCCAGCCAGTGGAGAGTTTTCCCCCCGATTCCCATTGACTTCAGTTTTACTAGGGCTCCTTGATGCCACACTTGGTCAAATACTGCCTTGATGTCTAGGGCAGTCACTCTCACCTCACCTCTGGAATTCAGCTCCTTTGTCGATGTTTAGACCAAGGCTGTAATGAGGTCGGGAGCCGAGTGGTCTTGGCAGAACCCAAACTGGGCATCAGTGAGCAGATTATTGGTGAGTAAGTGTCGCGTGACAGCACTGTCGATGACACCTTCCATCACTTTGCTGATGATTGACAGTAGACTGATGGGGCGGAAATTGGCTGGATTGGATTTGTCCTGCTTTTTGTGGACAGGACATACCTGGGCAGTTTTCCACATTGTCAGATAGATGCCAGTGTTGTAGCTGTACTGGAACAGCTTGGCTAGAGGTGCAGCACGATAGCTGGGATGTTGTCGGGGCCCATAGCCTTTGCTGTATCCAGTGCGCTCAGCCGTTTCTTGATATCACGTGGAGTGCATCGAATTGGCTGAAGACTGGCTTCTGTGATGGTGGGGACATCAGGAGTAGGCTGATATGGATCATCCACTCGGCACTTCTGGCTGAAGATGGTTGCAAACGCTTCAGCCTTGTCTTTTGCACTCACATGCTGGGCTCCACTATCATTGAGGATGGGATATTCATGGAGCCTCCTCCTCCCGTTAGTTGTTTAATGGTCCACCACCATTCACGACTGGATGTGGCAGGACTGCAGAGCTTTGATATGATCCGTTGATTGTGGAATCGCTTAGTCCTGTCTATAGCTTGCTGCTTCCACTTTTTAGCATGCATGTAGTCCTATGTTGCAGCCTCCCCAGGTTGGCACCTCATTTTTAGGTACGCCTGGTGCTGCTCCTGGCATGCTCTTCTACACTCCTTATTGAACCAGGGTTGGTCCCCTGGCTTGATGGTAATGGTAGAGTGAGGGATATGCTGGGCCATGAGGTTACAGATTGTGGTGAAATACAATTCTGCTGCCCCATAGCGCCTCATGGATGCCCAGTTTTGAGTTGCTTGATCTGTTCTAAATCTATCCCATTTTGCACAGTGGTAGTGCCACACATGATGGAGGGTGATCTCAGTGTGAAGACAGGACTTCGTCTCCACAATGACTCTGCGGTGGTCACTGCTACCAATACTGTCATGGACAGATGCATCTGCAACAGGTAGATTGGTGAGGACGAGTTCAAGTAGGTTTTTCCCTCGTGTTGGTTCTCTCACCACCTGTTGCAGGCCCAGACTGGCAGCTATGTCCTTCAGGACTCGGCCAGCTCGGTCAGTAGTGGTGCTACCGAGCCACACTTGGTGATGGACATTGAAGTCCGCCACCCAGAGTACAATCTGTGCCCTTGCTACTCTCAGTGCTTCTTCCAAGTGGTGTTCAACATGGCAGAGTACTGATTCATAAGCTGAGGGAGGGCGGTAATCAGCAGGAGTTTTTCTTGCTCATGCTTGACCTGAAGCCATGAGACTTCATGGGGTCCGGAGTCAATGTTGAGGACTTCCAGGGCCACTCCTTCCCGACTGTATACCATTGTGCCGCCAGCCCTGGTGGGTCTATCCTGCCAGTGGGACAGGAAATACCCAGGGATGGTGATGGAGGAGTTTGGGGCATTGGCTGAAAGGTATGATTCTGTGAGTATGACTATGTCAGGCTGTTGCTTGACTGTGGGACAGCTCTCTCAATTTTGGCACAAGTCCCCAGATGTTGGTGAGGAGGACCTTGCAGGCTCGACTGGGCTGGGTGTGCCGTTGCCATGTCCATAGCCGGTGCAAAGGTCGATGCCGGGTGGTCCGTCCGGCTTCATTCTTATTATTGTATTTCGTAGCGGTTTATTACAACTGAGTAGCTTGCTAGGCCATTTCAGAGGGCAGTTAAGAGTCAACCACATTGTTGTGGGTCTGGAGTCACATATAGGCCAGACCAGGTAAGGGCGGCCGATTTCCTTCCCTAAAGGACATTAGTGAACCAGATGGGTTTTTACAACAATCCAATAGTTTCATGGTCACTACTGATACTAGCTTTTTATTCCAGATTTATTTAATTAACTGAATTTAAATTCCCCAGCTGCCGTGGTGGGATTTGAATTCACGTCTCTGGATAATTAGTCCAGGCCTCTGGATTACTAGCCCAATGACATTACCACTACACTACTGTTCCCTGCAGCTTGAGTGCCAGCTGTGGTAGAGGGAAAAGCGGCACTGGCCAGCCGATCTTTTGGCAGTATTGCCGCAGGGAGAATTTTTATTTTTATTTATAAGGAGCAATATCAATGAAGATGCCCCAATTATGACTGAGGGCCATGGCGTATAGGCCATGATCCAGGCTTGAATTCCCAGGTGGGCCCTACTTCTGTCGTTGAGCAGACTTGTCTGCCGGGTTCATCCTGATGTCCAGGTCACTCGGCATAGGGAAGGCCGGGGCTGAGGAAATTCCTGGCGTGGAAATTCCTTCCCCTCAACCCTGCCCCCTGCAACATCATGAACCTATTTGATGTGGGCAGAAGTCCAACTACAATCAAGCGGCGATGGAAACTCATGACCTGGGCCGGGACCTCGCATTTTCTGGGTCCCGGCCAATTTCCCTGCAGCCATGCAGTACTCCCAGCTGACATATGCTGAGAGTGTACCACTGGCGTCATGGAAATTCAGGTCCCATGATTTTAGTGTAGGTACAAAAAATATATATTTTTCACTTGTTCTCAGGAAGTGGGTTATACTGGCATGGTCATATTTATTGCTCATCTCTAGTTGCCTTGAGAAGGTCGTGGTGGCCCTTCTTGAACCACTGCCATCCTAGTGGTAACCGTACTCCCATGATGGTGTTAGGTAAAATGCCCAGCTTCTGCCCGCAAGCAAAGACATTTCAGGAGTTGGAAGCTGACATTTGTACCTGGGTAAATAAGGTCTTACTGGCATACAGGATTGACAGGATTAGGGGCTGAATGCCTGTTTAAGGACCCTCTCAGAACTTGGTCAGTTCTGAGTGGAGCATGCGCTGGGCATTCTCCGCTCAGATTTTCCTGTTCTTGTTGCAGCCTAACCAGCAGTCCTGAAACACTAGACTAATGAAGTTTAAAAGCATCAAAGCAGCTTCCAGCATCTTATGAATTCACATGCAAGAAGCTGTGCCTATTGACTCAAACGAGCTGCACATTTAGGGAACGGGAGCCTTTACATAAGAACATAAGAAATAGGAGCAGGAATAGGCCACTTGGCCCCTCGCGCCTGCTCCACCATTCAATAAGATCGTGGCTGATCTTGGGCTCAAAGCCACTTCCCTGCCCGCTCCCTATAACCCTTCACTCTCTTATCTTGCAAAAATCTGTCTATCTCCACCTTAAATGTATTTAATGACCCAGCCTCCACGGCTCTCTGGGGCAGAGAATTCCACAGATTTACGACCCTCAGAGAAGAAATTCCTCCTCATCTCAGTTCTAAAAGGGCGACGCTTTATTCTGAAATTATGCCCCCGAGTTCTAGATTTCCCCACGAGAGGAAACATCCTCTCTGCATCTACCCTGTCGAGCCCCCTCAGTATCTTATATGTTTCAATAAGATCACCTCTCATTCTTCTAAATTCCAATGAGTATAGGCCCAACCTGCTCAACCTTTCTTCATAAGTCAACCCCCTCATCTCAGGAATCAACCAAGTGAATCGTCTCTGAACTGCCTCCAATGCAAGTATATCCTTCCTTAAATAAGGAGACCAAAACTGTACGCAGTACTCAAGGTGTGGTCTCACCAATACCCTGTACAGTTGTAGCAGGACTTCCCTGCTTTTATACTCCAACCCCCCTTGAAATAAAGGCCAATATTCCATTTGCCTTTTTGATTACTTGCTGTAGCTGCATGCTAACTTTTTGTGTTGCATGCACAAGGACCCCCAGGTCCCTCTGAACTGTAGCATTTTGTAATCTCTCTCCATTTAAATAATAATTTGCTTTTTTATTTTTCCTGCCGAAGTGGATAACCTCACATTTTCCCACATTATACTCCATCTGCCAAATGTTTGCCCACTCACTTAGCCTGCCTATATTCCTTTGCAGGTTCTTTGAGTCCTCTGCACAACTTGCTTTCCCATCCATCTTTGTATCATCCGCAAACTTGGCTACATTACACTCGGTCCCTTCATCCAAGTCATGAATGTAGATTGTAAATAGTTGAGGCCCCAGCACCGATCCCTGTGGCACCCCACTAGTTACCGTTTGCCAACCAGAAAATTATCCATTTATCCCGACTCTCTGCTTTCTGTTAGTTAGCCAATTCTCTATCCATGCTAATATATTACCCCCAACTACGTAAGCACTTATCTTATGCAGTAACCTTTAATGTGGCACATTATCAAATGCCTTCAGGAAATCCAAATACACCACATCCACTGGCTCACCCTTATCCATCCTGCTTGTTACATCCTCAAAGAACTCCAGCAAATTTATTAAACATGATTTCCCTTTCATAAAACCATGCTGACTCTGCTTGACTGCATTATGGTTTTCCAAATGCCCTGCTACTGCTTCCTTAATGAAGGACTCCAGCATTTTCCCAACAACAGATGTTAGGCTAACTGGTCTATAGTTTCCTGCTTTCTGCCTCCCTCCTTCATATGTAACCCCCTTATTTATATGAACTGGGATTTATTTGATACAATCAACATTCCTGACAAGCTTGGTGAATCCTGAAATTCTGAAAAACTTGATGGCCCTCTCAGTCTTCTGTCTGGGACCATGGTCAAACTATGTAAACTGAGCTGCCCAGCAAAGAGGACACTGGTGTCTTGCCGAATAGATGAATGCTCGGCAAATTGACTGATGTGGCAAAAGTTCCTGTGGTTCCTGGGAATGAGCCTTTCACATAAAAGTTGAGAGCTATGGTCACTTTCTTTGCCACAGTCAGGGCTGTCCAGGCTGTGAACCATGTTTGCAGATCTGGCTGCAGCAACAAACAAAGCTCCTCCAAAGCTTTATGACTGAAAAGCAGCCTGTTGAGACAGAAATCCCCGAAAGGTCTCAGACAATGCAGATGGGTCAATACATTGCTCTCGATGGATACTGCTGGGATGTTGTGGCTATCCTTTGGTGCTGCCTGATTCATCTGGCTTCCCTCATAGCCTCCTGCTGCACCTCTTCCTCCATGTTAAGTATGATTCCCTTTGGGAAGCCTATCTTGCAGCTTTCAGATACTGGCTCCCTAATTATCGTTAAACACAAAGGATAATGCTCCCTAATTATCATTAAACACATTATGCTCTCCAAGGATAATGCAGAATGCAGGTGAATGTTTACTGAGTAGAACGAGGGAGAAATCCACACAGGTAGTATTTCTATTTTCCCAATACAGAAGTATGGAATGCACACTCTCTCCACACTAAGCTCAGAGAGCTTAAGTGCAGTTTGGCAAGAGGCAAAGCTTAGGCTGCAGGCCAAGTCCTGGAGTTTAACCATCTAAACCTGTGCAATGTATCAGCACAGAGCAGTGGTGAGCTTCCTGCTGCTTGTCCAGCCAGCACTACCCTAATCATAAGAACATTGGCTTCCAGGGTTCTCTCAGGGCCTAAGTGAGAGGTGTAACACCCCCCCACCCCCACCCCGGTCTCTGTAATCAGCCAGGCCAAATAACAGTACCCCAGAATACTGTGGTCAATATTAGCAGATGAATACTTAAAGCATCAGTATGACATACTTCTGTCAATGTTTTAACTAATTAAATTCATATGTTTAAATGATATCTTGCATCAGGAAAACTACACAAAGTAAATTATAGTGAAATAATACTTTTAACAAATACTGTTCTTGCTGTAAAGGTAAGATACATTAGTGCTTTATTTAACAATTTACATTTCCCTTGGTGGCATGTGGTCTAACCGTGTTTATCTTAAGTAAGCTTGCACTAAATAGAAAACATATGTTTGCAGAAGTTCAAGCTATAAATTGAATTAGAGGGTTCATTCCTTCAAATTAATTAAATTAATTTAAAAAGCCATTTGAAGTAAATAATTTAACACCTCGACGAAACAAAAGGATGTCATACAAGTTGCTAAGTATTTGTCCACTAAGATAACCAACAGTAATTCCTTGACTACTGACTGCTGTTTCATTGAACAGAATACTGCACAACAATCACAATATAAGGGAAAATACTTACTGTTACTTTCTTTCCTTGGTAAGATTCAGTGATTTTAACATTGTTACCCGTAATGTCTTGACTTTTCACAGATAAATGCGGCCTGGTTTCATGTAATTGTCCATTACACATATCAAAAGCGATGATGTCCCCTCCTTCTTTAGCCACAAATCCACAGTTACAAGAAGCTGGATAATGAGGGCTCCCACAGTCCCATTGACGGACATGTACTTCAAAATCTCGAGCAATACTCTTATACAGCATAAAGGTCCCAGTTTTGTAATTATCATAACGCCTAGGGTTGTAAACAAAATATGCTGCAATGACTAGAAATGACAGCAAATGCAGTAGACATTTTGCAAATTTACTAAATAATTTGAGATTGAACAAATGTATTACTGGCAAATTGTTGTAGTTATAGTAATATTTTCAACAGTATCTATTCAATATAAGCAATAAAATATTACTAAAATTGCACGCATACTGTATAATTTATATAATGCTGTAATAAATTAATTTAATCTAAGTTACAGTTTAGAGTGCACATTGTTAATTCAGTATAGATTTAGTTCCACAGTAAGAGATCTGAAGGCATTTACCAAGTAAAATATTTAATTCAAAGTATTTTCGAGCAACTTAAGTTTAGAAAAAAAATTACAAAAAATCCTAGAAAAAAGTTAATGGTTTGTAATTCCCACCTGAGAGGTCAGAGATAATTTCTCATCCAAAAGATGGCACCTCCGACAGCAGCACAGCCTCAGTACTCCATTGTTGTTTATAATTATTTATCAATTTGTTTTAGTTGAAGAGATAAACATTTTCAGTAGTTCTGTAACCAACCTAAAAATGGCTATAATATTTAGACTAACTGTTCCAAATTATCTAAATCATTGGTTAGAGGTAAAAGCCACCTCATAGAGTGGCCTCTATACTTGAAGCAATTCGCACTAACATTAAATAGAATTTAAATATTCTGGTTAAGCTTTAAGGCGTTTCTTTGCATAACATGGAGCCTTGTGCTGATGCCCATTTCTGCGCTGACGAATGTATCACCGAGTCCTAGGATGTTATTTTGTTTCCTGTTGTCTTCCACACAGTTAGTTTCTTAGGTTGTTTATTAGGGGCTGGCACAGAGCAGGAAGTAGTTGCTTTTGCACAGGAAAGGAGGGGGATAAAAAAAATCAAAGGGCAAGCAAAACTATGTCCCGATATTATGTTGGAGGTGCATTCGGTGTCGGGCGGGGGGGGGGGGGGGGGGGGGGTTGTGGTGTGGAGGAGTTACAGGCGGGAAACCCGGAAGTATGGGTTTCCTGAACGTCCTGCAGTTTTTGAATTTTTTTTTTATAACAGGTTTCCCGTCTGACAGCTAGCCTGATTGACAGGCTGGCTGCCTGTTGGGCGGGAAACCCTGCAGCAGAAGGACACAGCAGAGCAGCAGGTAGGAAGAGATCACTGTCAGTGGTCTAGTGGGGTGGGGGGGGGGGACAGGAGATGATGGTCAGGGGGGTCTGGTCACGGGCGCGGGGGGAAGCAGATGGTGGTCGCGGGGGTCTGATCACGGGGGGAGCGACTGACGGTGGTCGGTGGGGGGGGGGTTGATCACTGGAAGGGGGGTGGGTAGATGGTGGTCGGGGGTAAAACATGGTCGGGGGAAGCAGTTGGGGGGGGGGGGGCTGCACACAGTTCGAGGTGGGGGGGGTGTGGTGTGAGTTGGGGGGTGTTTACAGGCAGGCTTGTTGGGCCTAGAGGAAACACTCCTGCTCCTCCTCATCCACAAGCAGTGCTTCTCGCCTCCTTTTACCTGCCGTGTTTCCTGAAGCCTGGAAAACCCGACTGTGGTTAAAAATAGAATCACTGTTAAAATGGAGGCACACAGCCTCCTTAAAAGGTTTCAACGACCGACCCGCCTCCTGCGAGTGGATTGGACGCCTGCCCCTCATCCCGCCTCCGTTAAAACTGGAAGTGGGAGGGTTCGAGGCAGGTTGGGTTCATGTTTCAGATTTTTTAATTTTTAACCTCCTACCGAAACCATCCTACCCGTTTTTGGGGGTTAAAACTACCTCCTACATCACTAATGTGCTCCCTGTTGCACCCTGCTATGGAGTAGCATGAGCAGAAAGCTGCAGGGGTCCCCACCCATTCTCTCAGATGGGGTAAAGTACATGCCATCAGGTAACTGGAAGAGTGAGCAAAACTAGTTGAAAATGGGCAGCACAAATAAACAAAACTATGAAGTTAATCGGAAATTACCTGCCATCAAATGTGATCAGGTGTGGATCAGTAAATGAGTAACAATAGGCAGTGGGGACATCTTTCACTATTATCTAAATTTTAAGAAAAAAAATTATTAAAATAACCAACTGCATCATTTGGTAGAAAGGAACACCTCCCATTAGTAATTTTGCGATCCTGCACTCCAAGCGAGGAAGCTGTACTAAAAGGTAGCATGGGTCAAAGATTATACAAGCTCCAATATTATAGCTTGGATTCTCCAACTCATGCTCCCTATGATAGTGGCTCCTCACTGGATGCATTAGATTGATGTATTTTACAAAATGTAACCATAGGAAACTTGTAAAATAAGTCATGAAGGCCTGGAATTTCCGTTAGGTTGCGCTGATATTTCCAGCACAATTCGCCCAAAATCAGCCAAAAGATCGAGGAATTTCAAGCGCACCAGGTTACCACTCTTAAATATATCAAGTAATATTTTTAATGCAAATTTTTTTTTTAAATGACGTTCTTAAACGCTGTCTGATTGCGTTGGTACATTGGAAGATTTTACGTTAGGTGAAATGCAATGAGTCTGCGCGGAAACTTGAGCAAAAATAAACTTCTGAAAACGAGTGCAATTTTGAGTGCAATTTGCAGCCGGATCGCTGATTGCACCCAAAGCGGAAACTCTTGACCAAATACTATTTTACATCTTTTAAAAAACATGAACAGGAATTAAAACCACTGCATAGACAACAGTATGTTGTACTGTGATATACAAGGTGAATGTACATACATCAGGTGAGGCCCTGCAGCCTCAAAGCCAACATTATTGTAATCTTTTCATCTCCATTATATTACTTACATCTACTGCATTTTCTTTAAAAATAGCTTATAAAATACTTTAAAATTCAAATACTTGACAGTGAGATTAAAGCTTACAACAAAATGTTACGCTTTTGCTTATAATGTTCGTTAAAATCACCAAAGGAGTGAAATTCCTCCCAATGATAGTTTTAGCTAAAAGACCACCATATCTACAAAAAGGGAATTGTGTTGTGAACCCAATTTGACCTATTTTGCGAAAATTATCAACAGGAGGAATTTCATCCCCAGGTTTACTTAAGCTACAAGCTCTATTGGCCGACGACCTCTGGTTTTTGGAGCCCGTGAGGGCCCCACCAAAGATAAACAGATGTGTCATTGAGCAAGCGATCAGCATGCTCAAGATGTGGTTCAGGTGCCTGGACAGATCTGGAGGCGCCTTCAGTACTCACCAGTGAAAGTCTCCAGAACGATCATGGTGTGCTGTGCTCTGCACAACATTGCGCAGCAGTGAGATTGAAGCTGCAGGAGGACTAAGGCGAAGAGCGCTGATCATCTGTAGACGAGTCCGAGGAGAAAAATGGTGACCTCAACACAGCACCAGCCATTCACATTGCTGCCCGGGATGCTAGGGATTCCCTTTTGGCTGTAAGGTTCAGTTAGTTACTACCACTGGACCCATGTAATAACCACATCCAACGACCACTCTCATCCCTGCCACCCTCAATCTCACGGACACAAAGCAGTCCAGCTACCGAGCATCTACCCATTGCACATCCCCCCACCCCCTTGGTCCCTGCCAATTCATGCTTTCCCATTCATCAACAAACAACTGAAAAGACGAGTTACCACCCAGCAACCAAGAATGGGCAACATGGGAAACTGGTGCAGAATAATAAATTTGATGTGATTCTACTAAAGAACGGAAACTTAACAAGAACATTTTATCAAACACCCACGTGCATACCCTTGTGCAACTATAAAGCTTTACTCTTCATTTTACTACAGCTCCTACGTGGTGCAACCCCTGTGGCTTCAGCAGGTCCACTTTATCCATGTAAGATAACATCCTCGCAATGCCCTGCGACATCAACCCACTCATGCTTGAGGTGGACTCCTCCATTCTCTCTGCAATCATGGACTGTGTGCGTGGAAGGTCTGCCAGTATGGCACAGATTTTCTCCTGCCTCTCAATGATTATCCTTTTCATCGATGGCCCCCAGGATACAGCATCTGTGTCCAGCGGAGCAGAGCTGGGAGAGGGCAGCGACCTCTGACGCGGACTCTCCACAACTGTCCCTGCCACCACTGTCTTGTCTTGCTCACTTGTGAACGGTGAATCATCAGGTAAAAACCCAACTATCTGTCTAATTGGACCCACTGAAGTGCGAGTATCTGCGTTGGTGCATGGTCAGCATGAGTCCTGTGATGGTGCACCCTCAGAAGGAATCAGCTCCTCTGAGGATTCGTTGTCCGGGGGGTCCAACTGCTGCTGCACACGTGAAGGCCCTGGAGGAGTTAAAAGATATGTATTAGTACTGGGAAGGCAAGAATGTTTCAACTTATCATTATGAAGATGATCATATTTCACTCGCTGCTGAAATCAAGTCAATATGACTGAGTGTCGTATGACATGTGGGTTGATATTTAATTCTGTCACCAGGTAGCTGGGAGGTCCCCATCTCCGATGGCCAGGGATGTCGAGATCAACGTTCCCCCTAAACTGCGCGGCTGTGGTTGGGAGGTCCCGCACAGGCCGCTTACCAGCTGTTCCACTGGAAAAGATACCACGCAGACCGCGCACCAATCATAAAAATTAGAGGGAACATTGGTCGAAATACCACTGATCTCCAGCACTTCCTCCTCTGCAGCTGTCAGCTGCAAGATCTGTGGAGGACCAACTCCGGTTCTCTCCCTCTTGCTTTTGTTTTTCACTCTCTTCTGCAGCACGGGAAAGAACAGACCTATGAGTAACTGTAATAGTATGTACTCACCCAATGTAGTGCATTTGGTGTGGGTGGCTATCAGGGAGAGGCATGAAATTGCATAAGGGTCAGGGTGAGTAGCAGTGGTGGATGGATAGATGGGGATGTGAAGAAATGCATAGAAAGAGTAGGATGGGTGCGCTTGCAAGCTAAGTGGGTGTGAGGAGTAATGTGATGGAGTAGGCTTGAAAAGGCAGATTGCGGGTGGGGCGGTGGGGGGGAGGCGAGGTGTGATGAGCACAACCAAATATAGGTGAATGTGCAACTGTACTCACTTTTCCTGACCTGGTTAGATCACAATGTTCCTGCTGCTGACCTCCTGGGCCACCTCCAGCCACACCTTCTTTGAAACAGCAGCATGTTTCTTCCTCCTGTTGCTGGTGAAGAGTATTTCTCTCCGACTCCTCATTGCCCCCAGCAGTACATCAAGCAAGGCATCATTAAAGCGGGGCCCTACCTTTGAGCGTTCTGAGTCCACATTCTGCAATTGCTGTCTCTTTGTCAAACCTCCCGACTCCTCTAAATTTCATCTTTGGATTGGCCCTTTAAATACTCGAGTTGAGATGGCGTCAGCGAGTCTGCACCATGCCCGCTGCTGCGTATTCGACGACAAACCCAGAACATAAGAACATAAGAAATAGGAGCAGGAGTAGGCCATTCGGCCCTTTGAGCCTGCTCCGCCATTCAATGAGATCATGGCTGATCTTCTGCCTCAACTCCATTCACCGGCCCTATTGCCATATCCCTTGATGACCTTACTAGTCAGAAATCTATCGACTTCTATTTTGAATATACCCAATGACTGAGCCTCCACAGCCCTCAGGGGTAGAGAATTCCAAAGATTCACCACCCTCTGTGTGAAGAAATTTCTTCTGATCTCAGTCCTGAATGGCCTACCCTTTATCTTGAGGCTGTGGCCCCTGGTTCTAGACTCCCCAGCCAAGGGAAACATTCTCTCAGCATCCACCCTATCAAGCCCTGTAATAATTTTGTATGCTTCAATGAGATCCCCTCTCATTCTTCTGAATTCAAGAGAATACAGGCCTAGTTTACTCAATCTCTTCTCATACGACAGTCCCGCCATCCCAGGAATCAATCTCGTGAACCTTCGTTGCACCCCTCTATGGCAAGTATATCCTTCCTTAGGTAAGGAGACCAAAATTGTACACAGTACTCCAGGTGTGGTCTCACCAAGGTCCTATATAATTGGAGTAAGACTTCTTTACTCTTGTACTCAAATCCTCTAGCAATGAAGGCCAGCATACCATTTGCCTTCCTAATGGCTTGCTGCACCTGCACATTCACTATCAGTGACTCATGTACAAGGACACCCAGGTCCCTTTGAGCATCTGCATTCCCCAATCTTACACCATTTAGGAAATACTCTGCCTTTCAGTTTTTTCTACCAAAGTGGATAACTTCACATTTATCCACATTATATTCCATCTGCCATGTTCTCGCCCATTCACTGAGCCTGTCGAGATCCCCTTGAAGCCTTATCACATCCTCTTCGCAACTGACACTGCCACCTAGCTTCGTATCATCAGCAAATTTGGAAATGTTACATTTAGTCCCCTCATCCAAATCATTGATATAGATTGTGAATAGCTGCGGCCCAAGCACCGATCCTTGCGGTACCCCACTAGTAACACCCTTGCCTGCCATCCTGAAAAAGACCCGTTTATCCCTACTCTTTGTTTTTTGTCTGTTAACCAATTCTCAATCCATGCTAGTATATTACCCCCAATTCCATGTGCCCTAATTTTGTTCACCAACCTCTTGTGAGGGACCTTATCGAAGGCCTTCTGAAAATTCAAAATCCAGAAGTAAAATTATAATGAGGTGCTTGCGTTAAAATGCAACAGGCAAACGCGCTGCATTTATTTTCGGGTTTGCCACGTGTTATCAGACCCCCGCAGTTCCCAACGTGCCACAAAGTTAATATCAGGGCCAATACTAACTGTCCAATACCAAGCAAACAAGAAAGTGCAGATGCTTGAAATCTGAAACAAAAACAGAAAATGCTGGCAACACTGAGCAGATCAGTTTGCATCTGTGGAATTATTTGCTGATTCTTATATCCTGGCAATCAACTGTGACATAAATTTGCAAGTGATTATGTCAGTTATTATTTCTTCAGTGTGAACATGAACATGCATCTATTTTACAGAGTCCACAGACCATCTCTTATACCTGCTAGCAAGAATAAAAATCCCCACAAACTGCAATACATGTTTTATAAAAATAACAGATACATACAGGTAATTTCAAGGCCGTAATCTCATTTCAGGGCCAGGTAATTGTTAGAACTGCTTGATCTGCGATCTTCTAGTTTACAAAGTCAGCTGAAATCCTTACTACCTTACAATTACTACTGGATGTTCATTATTTTTCATTGAATATACAGTGCATAATTTATTTTTCAGTGATCTTTAGTAGAAAAAAATGGTAATTAGTAGTGTCATTGATTTGATGCCATATAATTTTTATGTCACTAGCATCTTCTATTACCTTTTCACAAAGTAAATACTGCCTCTACTGCATTCACTGTGCCTACTGCATTGTGATCTTTTAAAAAAGAAAACCATGTGTAAAAGTAATATAAAAGCTATATGAGTTGAATTTGCACTGTGCAGTACTAATAGAGAGCATATCAGCCCAGTTATATCTTTTAGCAAATAATTTGCCTACATAAATAAATTAGTTAACGTCTTTGTTACAATTTTATTCAGATGTTTAATACAATAATTGCAAATATTGCACAGAACAATTTTCAACCTAAAAGTCTCTATAACATAAACTAAGGCAGTGTTGTCAAATATGTTTGCCACATGTGGCGAATTGGGAATCCAGATGTGGACAATTGCATTTCTGATTCACAAATAAAAAATGAACAATAGACACCATCGTTGGATATGTGACCTCAATATTCATATTCACACGCCATACACATGTGCGCTTTAACTTTTTTGTGCATTGGTTAGTAAAATGATGAGATAAAAAGCAGAGTTTGCGAGGGTGTTTTTTCAATTGTTGTGAGTACGTTAATTCCTTGGTTACTGAATGGTGGTAGGTGTTTGTTAAGTAAATGTACACATGTGACGTATATTTACCTGTATTGTGTTTTAGCCATTTTCTACTAACATTAGTGCATGTGGCTAAAACGGTATCACCGTGCAATTTCTATTGGACAACGCTATTCTAAGGAATAACAAATAGATGGTAGCATTTGAATCTCCAGGTTCTGCTGCTATTCATATGCCTCTGAAACTTCATTTGTGTGATTCATATCATACTTGGCTGAATTATTGCTACTTTGGGAATGTTTTCTGCTTTTAGAAACCAGGTGTTACTCTCACTACTTTTATTTTATTTTAATGCCAACAATAGAAACGCTAATTACTTATTTTTCCTGTTCAGAAAATTTTTTCTATAGAATTTTGTCAGCCTTACCAGGAGAAACCTGGCCAATTAAAATTTACCTGCAACAATGTTCATTTTGTGCCTCCCAAGTGGACTAACAGACACTTAACTAGACAAGTAATGGCCTCACACATTAATCGGGCTTGGGAGAATGGAAAACTGTAGAAATTTAAGCAGAGCAGTGAATTTATGCAGCCCAATCCACTGACATGTCATTTTGAGATTTTGAAAGACTAATTTATAGATGTATGACATTGAATCAAAGTATTAAGTATTCTGTATATAATCAACGTCCAAATTTTGAAATCCATTATTGAATCAAGTTCAGCTCAGTGGAAGAGTTAATTCCTCTTTGGCTGTTTTTATATTGCCCAGTGGAAAAATGCTGCATCTTTCTCTGAAAAGTCATTTGAAAGGTTTTAACAGACCTCAACAAATAGTAGAAAATCTTCCAAAAGAAACAATTTTACTTCTCCCCTCTTTGGGTGAAAATAGGGAGTAGCTTTACCTTATTTCCCAGTTTTCTGTCAGTTTTGAAGCTTGTCTCTGCTGTTGACATCCCCTTTGTAACTATTGCTTGTTACTATATTAGATTTTATTGCATCACTGATAATTGACAAACAGGAGCAGTTATGTAATAGTATGGAATGGACCTTATGTCAAAGTGAAAAGGGTGTGGGCTTATTCGGCTTAGTTTAGCTAAAGTATCGCCATTGCATTTATCAATTTAGGGAAGAGTCATTTTTCATGCTATCTTTTTATTAGCATCAGTACATTTTGGAAGAACGATTGCTAGTTTGTTTTTAATGAATCAAATCGTTATTTAATTTATATTAGAAACCTCAGTAGTCCCGCTAACACCATTTACATCTGTTCACTTTAATATAGAGAACATTAGTGGTTTATCTAGCATGGCATATGATTACAATTATGAACATAATTACAGGAGACAAATAAAAGGATGTGCTTTTATTTATACATAGAGGGTGAATTTCCGCAGGGGTTCTCTTGGTTGATTGGCGGAATTACAGCGGTCTAGCGGGAGACCCCCCCACCCCGCCCCGCTCCCTTCCCCGCCTCCGCAGAAATGCATCCCCATGTAACTCAAATGCTGAATAGGCAAATAATGCTTTACAACCTGAACTGGCTCTGGGATGTAGCTATTCCATAAGAAGTTTTCAGTGGCAATGGGCCATGATGTAACTTCAGTCACTCTATCACCATCCTGTGCAAAGTCAGTCACTGCTGTATAGTAAACAGACGATCGGGAACATATGCCTCGATTGCAAGGTGCTTGGAGTAGGTCCACATGACACGAGGAAAGGGCAAGATTTGACCCTGAATATCCTGCGCTTGGTACATCTAGATGGAATGAAATATTAAATCAAACACATTATAAGAATATCTTAGCACTCTATTCATTCCCAGCATTAAAAATGAAATATGCTGTAGATGGCCTCGCACTGGTGAAAATGTGCATCAGCTGCAGTAGAATGGCAGTGTATCACTAATCATATGTTAATGAATAAAAAGACCTGAATATAGAGTTGCTTTTAACTCAGGGCGCGAATCGAGCAGGCGGGGTGGGCACAAATTGGCACCCCATGTAGTTTAGAGGGTCAGTTAGTGGGGTCTGCACTGGGAGATTCACAGAGCACAAGTATACAGGAGCAAGGGCAGGGGGTTAGGGCGGCTCAGGAACTGGCTCATTAGAGGGAGTCTGCATCCTACCTCTGCTGCAGAGGGCACAGATAATGACTTCAAGGGCCCAGCCTATAGAAGACTGATGGCTGTGTACCGCCAACTTCTCAGTGCATTTGACTGCCTCCCAGCGAGCCTGCGCACAATGTCAGACAGTATAAAGGAGACCAGCTCCAACATGTGTGGGGTCATCATGAAGGGCATGGAATCAATGCAGTCAACCATGGAGTATGTGATCACCTCTACTCACACTACAGCAAGGCCCTCAGTTATGCAGCCTTTAGTGACAGCTTCGATGGAAGCTACAACTGCTGGCATTGTGGTCCTGGGTTTCAACCTCTCCTCCAGCTGGCTAGGCATGTTTGAAAACATTGATAGGGACTTCCAAACCATCGCATCACTCCTGCACTCCGATCTTGCGCAGAGCAGTGGAACTGCTGAAGCGCAACCACATGCAAATGGCAGTTACATCATGGGAGATGCACAAACTGTGCTATCTCAGGATGACAACACGCCCGCTCCCCCACCAGTCTCTCAAGCTATGCACATGTTGATGCCAAACAGTGAGTTGGATCACACTGTCCCGCCAGCTACTGTGTGCTACAGTCTGCAGCCAGGCACTCTAAGGCCGGAGCTCCTCCAGGTTGATCACCATGACCATCTCAAGAGCCCTCACAGGATGATCAGCAGCCTTCTGTCTCCCAAGTTGTAGCCACTGGAGTCACACCTTGTAGGAGCACCATTTTGTTGGACATGTTGGAGAATTAAGGTTTAATAATTGAATTGACCTGATAACTGGTCATAGAGGAACAGGCTTTCGATGATAAACAGGAAAACAGCGAGATGCCTGTGCAAGGAAGTAAGTGACTGGGACAACATTGGCCATGAGTGATTAATGTATAACTTTAGTGACTAGTGTAATAAACATAGGTAGAGGGATCAATGAACCATGGTATAGAGTGAGAACGTCGTGGATAGCACGTTTAGCGAGTTGGTCACACCGCAGGTAAAGGGTGTACAGGCAGGAAGTAAATGGGTGACCACCAGGCAGAGTAAGAGGTGCAGGCAGGTAGTGCAGGAGTCCCCTGTGGCCATCCCCCTCTCAAACAGATATACCACTTTGGATACTGTTGGGGGGATGACTTATAAGGGGAAGGCAGCAGCATCCAACTTCCTGGCACCATGGGTGGCTCTGCTGCACAGGCTGGGAGGAAAAAGTGTGGAAGAGCTATAGTGATAGGGGACTCAATTGTAAGGGAATAGATAGGCGTTTCTGCGGCCGCAAACAAGACTCCAGGATGATGTGTTGCCTCCCTGGTGCAAGGGTCAAGGACGTCTTGGAGCGGCTACAGAACATTTTGGAGGGGGAGGGCAAACAGCCAGTTGTCGTGGTGCACATAGGCATCAACGATATAGGTAAAAAACGGGATGAGGTCCATAAAGTAGAATATAGGGAGTTAGGAGGTAAATTGAAAAATAGGACCTCAAAGGTAGTAATCTCAGGATTGCTACCAGTGCCATGTGCTAGTCAGAGTAGAAATAGGAGGATATTTCAAATGAATACGTGGCTAGAGGAATGGTGCAAGGGGGAGGGATTCAAATTCCTTGGACATTGGAACCGGTTCTAGGGGAGGTGGAACCAGTACAAACGGGATGGTCTGCACCTGGGCAGGGCCGGGACAGATGTCCTAGGGGGAGTGTTTAAACTAAAGTGGCAGTGGGTTGGGAACCTGAGCAGGGAGACAGAGGAAAGGGAAAGAAGGATAAAAGCAAAAGACAGGAAGGAGAAAAACAAAAGTAGAAGGCAAAGAATTCAACGGTTTAAATCAAACATGGTCACAGTAAATAATAATTCATACAGGTCTGAGAGCGTTAAAAAACAAGCCTGAAGGCTTTGTGTCTTAATGCAAGGAGCATTCGGAACAAGGTGGATGAATTAGCTGCGCAAATAGAGGTAAATGAATACGATTTGATTGCGATTACAGAAACATGGCTCCAGGGTGGCCAAGGCTGGGAACTCAACATCCAGGCGTATTCAATATTTAGGAAAGATAGGCAAAAAAGAAAGGGAGGTGGGGTAGCATTGCTGGTTAAAGAGGGGATTAACACAATTGAAAGGAAGGATATTAGCTCTGATGATGCGGAATCTGTATGGGTAGAACTGAGAAATAACAAGGGGCAGAAAACGTTAGTGGGAGTGGTATATAGACCTCCAAACAGTAATATGGAGGTTGGGGACGGCATTAAAAGGGAAATTAGAGAAGCATGCAGTAAGGGCACAGCAGTCATCATGGGTGACTTTAATTTACATATAGATTGGGCTAACCAAATTAGTAAAAATACTGTGGAGGAGGAATTCCTAGAATGTTTACGGGATGGTTTTCTGGAACAATATGTCGAGGAACCAACCAGAGATCACGCCATCTTAGACTGGGTATTATGTAACGAGAAAGGATTAATTAGCAATCTTGTTGTACGAGGCCCCTTGTGTCAGAGTGATCATAATATGATAGAATTCTTCATTAGGATGGAGAGTGAAGTAGTTGAATCAGAGGCTAGGGTCCTGAATTTAAATAAAGGAAACTACGATGGTATGAGGCGCGAATTGGGTAGGATTGATTGGGGAATGTCACTCAAAGGGTTGACGGTGGATAGGCAACAGCAAACATTCAAAGACTGCATGGATGAACTACAGAATTTGTTCATCCCAGTGTGGCATAAGAATAAAACAAAAAGGGTGACTCAACCGTGGCTAACAAGGGAAATTAGGGATAGCATAAGATCCAAGGAGAGGACATATAAATTGGCCAGAAAAAGCGGTAACCCTAAGGATTGGGAGCAGTTTAGGATTCAACAATGGAGGACAAAGGGATTAATTAAGAAGGGGAAAATAGAATATGAAAGTAAGCTTGCAGGGAACATAAAAACTGACTGTAAGAGCTTTTATAGATATGTGAAGAGAAAAAGATTAGTGAAATCAAGTGTAGGTCGCTTGCAGTCAGAAGTGGGGGAAGTTATAATGGGGAACAAAGAAATGGCAGACCAATTAAATGCATATTTTGGTTCTGTCTTCACAAAGGAGGACACAAATAACCTCCCAGAGATGTTGGAGAACATAGGGTCTGATGAAAGGGAGGAACTGAAAGAAATCAGTATTTGCAGGGAAATGGTGTTAGGGAAATTGACGGGATTGAAGGCCGATAAATCCCCAGGGCCTGATAATCTACATCCTAGGGTACTTAAGGAAGTGGCCCTAGAAATAGTAGATGCATTGCTGATCATCTTCCAACATTCGATGGAATCTGGAACTGTACCCATGGATTGGAGGGTAGCTAATGTTACCCCACTATTAAAAAGGGTGGTAGAGAGAAAGCGGGAAATTACAGCCTGACATCGGTAGTGGGGAAAATGCAAGAGTCCATTATAAAGGATGTAATAGCTGAGCACTTGAAAAAACAGTGGCAGGATCGGACAAAGTCAACATGGATTTACAAAAGGTAAATTGTGCTTGACTAATCTACTGGAATTTTTTGAGGATGTAACTGGGAAAATAGATCAGGAAGAACCAGTAGATGTGGTGTATTTGGACTTTCAAAAGGCTTTCGATAAGGTCCCGCATAAGAGATTAGCATGTAAAGTTAAGGCACATGGGATTGGGGGCAAGGTATTGACTTGGATAGAGAACTGGTTGGCGGACAGAAAGCAGAGAGTAGGAATTAATGGGTCTTTTTCCGAGAGGCAGGCAGTGGCTAGTGGGGTATTGCAAGGATCGGTCCTTGGACCACAGCTATTCACAATATACATTAATGATCTAGATAAGGGAACTAAATGTAATATCTCCAAGTTTGCAGATGACACAAAGCTGGGTGGGCGTGTGTGCTGCGAGGAGGATACCGAGAAACTCCAGGATGATTTGGACAGGTTGGGTGAGTGGGCAGAAGCGTGGCACATGCAATATAACGTGGATAAATGCGAGGTTATCCACTTTGGTGTCAAAATAGAAAGGCAGACTATTATCTGAATGGCAATAGATTGGGAGAAGGGGAAGTGCAACGAGACCTGGGTGTCCTTGTGCACCAGTCGCTGAAGGTAAGCATGCAGGTGCAGCAGGCGGTGAAGAAGGCAAATGGTATGTTGGCCTTCATAACGAAAGGGTTTGAGTATAGGAACAGGGATGTCCTGCTGCAGTTGTACAGGACCTTGGTGAGACCACACCTTGAGTACTGTGTGCAGTTTTGGTCGCCTTATCTGAGGAAGGATGTTCTTGCCATGGAAGGAGTTCAGCGAAGATTCACAAGGCTGATACCTGGGATGGCAGGAATGACATATGAGGAGAGATTGGGTCGATTGGGCTTATACTCGCTGGAGTATAGAAGAATGAGAGGGGATCTCATCGAAACATAAAATTCTGACAGGTCTGGACAAACTAGATGCAGGAAGAATGTTCCCGATGGTCGGAGAGTCCAGAACCAGGGGTCATAATCTAAGGATAAGGGGTAAGCCATTTAGGACAGAAATGAGGAAGAATTTCTTCACCCAGAGAGTGGTGAACCTGTGGAATTCTCTACCACAGAAGTTAGTTGAGGCCAAGTCATTAAATATATTCAAAAATGAGTTAGATATATTTCATAGAGCTAAAGGTATCAAGGGATATGGGGAGAAGGCAGGGACAGGGTACTGAGTTTGGATGATCAGCCATGATCTCATCGAATGGCGGAGCAGGCTCGAGGGGCCGAATGGCCTACTCCTGCTCCTGTCTTCTATGTTTCTATGAATGTATAGGTAAATAAGCGGTCAATAAACTGTTCTTGAAAGGATCTGAGAACTGATAAATCATCAAGTCTTCTCTGTGAAATATACCTTTTAAGCAATGTTCCCTCTAAGCTGCGCACAGCCCAGGACCGGCTTTTTCAATGTTAAGTTTTGCACACGCGAAAGTGTGAATGGGCCGCGCAACCAAAAGAAAATTAGGGGAACATTGCTTTTAAGTAGGCAAACTGAGATGCATAAAGGAGAATGGTATTCCAGAGTTATTTGGAGAGCTGGAAAGGGAGAGAAACCTTTGTTCTGTATAGACTGATCACCTGTGCTGTATATGAATAAAGTCTGTTCCGTATACTCCACTATCGTGCTTACACGAAGCGTATCATTGTGAACCATAGAAGAAAGGAGGCTGACGAACAGTTGATTCAACACATAGGCCCATAATTTGTGGTCAGCAGCGAAGCAAAGGTGTTCAGCGCAGGCCCCGAAGTAAGCTTCCCACAAAGATCACGCGATCTCTGTGGCGAGAAGTTCGGCTTTTCCGACGTGTAATTGAAATCAACGCAAGTTAATGGGGAGTCCCTAACGCGAGCTGCTGTTGCGTCAACAAGTTATCTAAGCAGCCAATCACAATGCAGAATTCTCACAGACAGCGAACCAGGAAGTGAATCAGCTCCTTTGATTCTAACTTTTTAAAAATGTTAGAGAGAGCAAAATAAAGATTGGGGCTCTCACATGGGGAAAAGGCAAACCTGAAATAAAGATGAAGAAACAATTTTTTTTTTTAATTCTTAAATTTTTTTATTTTTATTAAAATGGATAAATTTGACACTCCACAAAATTAAAATTAGAATTTCAGGGCCATAACTTTTGTTTAGCAGCCAATACACTGTTAAAACCCCAATTACACCTAATCCAAAAGGGTCTAACTTTTAATGGGGTATTTAACAGCGTAATTACTGCGGAAGAGCCAAAGTTTTGTCAGTTTCCATGAAGTGACAGATTACACTGATTGCTGGCTCTGGGGGTGGGGGTGGGGGTGCGGGTTCACAGTGAACCCTGTGGAAGAGCAGTGAATGACAGACCGCAACTTCAGGATTTCTGCGTTAGGCTACAAAATAAACATTCCAAATCAAATTTATAAATCAAATCATGCCATATTGCATACAAACATAAACTAATCACCCTGTGCATTCCCTTAGTGCCTGCCTTCCATGTACCTTTGCCTGTCCGAGTGCTCCTATGCAGTTCTACCCCGGTGGCTGCTGCATGGCTGTGGGAGACTGCTGATTTTCAGTGGAGGAGACTGCAGATGGCCTTGCAGGACGACTCGAGCAGCCCTGGGCCTAGAAGGCCCAGCTGCGGACTGCACCATCTCGGCATAGGCGGCAGCAGTCTGGGCTGGTTGGCTGACAAGCAACAATAAGGGCACTGGTGAAGTGGCAGGAGGACAAATGCTGTCACATCCTGAGAGAGGACAGCAGGTTCGTGCTCCATGGAACAACTGCCACTCACCCGGAGCGGCGCCTCAGCAATCCTAGTAATCTGTTGGAGGATAGATTGCTGGACTGCTGTGACACCCTGCAAGCTGAGCTTGCATGACAGCAGTCTGACCTTCCACTGCAGACGCTGGGTGGCTGCTGCTTGTGCTGCAACGGAAACTGAGACATTGGCCATCAGAAGCTGTATTTTGGTTGGGTCCACAACTGTGCTAATGGAGTTGGGCACGACTTCGATGCTGGAAGGGATGGGCTCCAAGCTCAGCGCAAAGCCCTATGCCAAGTTGGTGCTGGACTCCTCCATGCTCCTTGACATTATACACAGGCTTTTTGGCAGGCTTCCCAATGCACCAAGCATTTCATTCTGCATACTCATTAGCCTTCTTCTGTCGTCTGCCCCATCGAAGTGCTCATCGGGTTAATCAGGGGTACATAGCATAGTGGTTATGTTACAGGGACTAGCAATCCAGAGGCCTGAAATAATGATCCGGAGTCGTCAGTTCAAATTCTACCATGGCAGCTGGGGAATTTAAATTCAGTTAATTAAATAAATCTGGAATAAAAAGCTAGTATCAGTAATGGTGACCATGAAACTACCGGATTGTCGTAAAAAGCCATCTGGTTCACTGTAAATGGGACAGATTCTGAACAGATCTAGCAGCTCAAACGTGGGCATCCATGAGGCAGTGTGGGCCATCAGCAGCAGCAGAATTGTATTCCACCACAATCTGTAACTTCATGGCCCGACATATCCCTCACTCTACCATTATCATCAAGCCAGGGGATCAACCCTGGTTCAATGAGGAGTGCAGAAGAGCATACCAGGAGCAGCACCAGGCGTACCTAAAAATCAGGTGCCAACACAGGACTACATGTATGCTAAACAGCAGAAGCAGCGTGCTATAGACAGAGCTAAGAGATTCCACAACCAACGGATCAGATCAAAGCTCTGCAGTCCTGCCTCATCCAGTCTTGAATGGTGGCGGACAATTAAACAACTAACAAGAGGAGGAGGCTCCATGAATATCCCCATCCTCAATGATGGTGGAGCTCAGCACGCGAGTGCAAAAGATAAGGCTGAAGCTTTTGTAACCATCTTCAGCCTGAAGTGCCGAGTGGATGATCCATCTCGGCCTCCTCCTGAGGTCCCCACCATCACAGAAGCCAGTCTTCAGCCAATTCGATTCACTCCACGTGATATCAAGAAACAGCTGAGCGAACTGGATACAGCAAAGGTTATGGGCCCAACAACATCCCGGCTGTTGTGCTAAAGATTTGTGCTCCAGAACTAGCCATGCCTCTAACTAGTACAGTTACTCCAGTACAGCTACAACACTGACATCTACCCGACAATGTGGAAAACTGCTCAGGTATGTCCTGTCCAGAAAACGCAGGACAAATCTAATCCAGCCAATTACTGCCCAACCAGTCTACTCTCAATCATCAGCAAAGTGATGGAAGGTGTCGCCGACAGAGCTATCAAACGCCAGTTACTCACCAGTAACCTGCTTACCAATACCCAGTTTGAGTTCCGCGAGGACCACTCAGCTCCAGACCTCATTCCAGCTTTGGTCCAAACATGTACAAAAAACCTGAATTCCACAGGTGTGGTGAGAATGACATCAAGTCAGCATTTGACTGAGTGTGGCATCAAGGAGCCCTAGTAAAATGGGAATCAAGGGAAAACTCTCTGCTGGCTGGAATCATACCTAGCACAAAGGAAGATGGTTGTGGTTGTTGGAGGACTTCCTCAGGGCAGTGTCCTAGGCTCAACCATCTTCAGCTGCTTCATCAATGACCTTCCCTCCATCATAAGGTCAGATTTGGGGATGTTCGCTGATGATTGCAGTGTGTTCAGTTCCATTCGCAACTCGTCAGATAATGAAGCAGTCCATGCCCGCATGCAGCAAGACCTGGACGACATTCAGGCTTGGGCTGATAAGTAGCAAGTAACATTCGTGCCACACAAGTGCCAGGCAATGACCAGCTCCAACAAGAGAGAGTCTAACCACTGCCCCTTGGCATTCAACAGAATTACCATCGCCGAATCCCCCACCATCAACACCCTGGGGGTCATCACTGACCAGAAACATAACTGGACCAGCCACATAAATACTGTGGCTACAAGAGCAGGTCAGAGGCTGGGTATTCTGCAGTGAGTGTCTCACCTCCTGACTCCCCAAAGCCTTTCCACTATCTACAAGATACAAGTAAGGAGTGTGATGGAATACTCTCCACTTGCCTGGATGAGTGCAGCTCCAACAACACTCAAGAAGCACGACACCATCCAGAACAAAGCAGCCCGCTTGATTGGCACACCATTCACCACTTTAAATATTCACTCCCTCCACAACCGGCACACCGTGGCTGCAGTGTGTACCATCTACGAGATGCACTGCAGCAACTTGCCAAGGCTTCTTCGGCAGCACCTCCCAAACCTGCGACCTCTACCAGCTAGAAGGACAAGGGCAGGAGGCGTATGGGAACACCACCACCTCCAAGTTCCCCTCCAAGTTACACACCATCCTGACTTGGAAGTATATCGCCGTTCCTTCATTGTCGTTGGGTCAAAATCCTGGAACTCGCTCCCTAATAGCACTGCGGGAGTACCTTCACCACACGGACTGCAGCGGTTCAAGAAGGTGGCTCACCACCACCTTATCAAGGGAATTAGGGATGGGCAATAAATGCTGGCCTTGCCAGCGACGCCCACATCCCAGGAACAAATTTTTAAAAATTGCGCATCGCAATCCCCGCATCCATTTTCAGGGGCTATCAAATTTAGGGGTTTGCACAAAGGTGAGCTTTACTTTTCCAACTTGTTTTTGCCCAATTGAGAAATGAACCATTTGGAACCAGTTTTTTGCCCTAATTCTTTGGATTGGTGTTTGTTTGACCATGCCTAGTGAAGTGGTACCAATACACATGCTGGTGTTCAAGTTGAGAGCATTCATCTAGAGGGTGTAAGGACTGTGTATGATGGTAGGAGTGAGGGTGGGGGAAGGGATGATTCAAGCGGTCCTCCTTGATCTGCTGCTGTAAAGCTCTGGCAGTTGACATGATTGGTGGCCCTTGCTCTTCCAAAGCATCCCATCACCCTGCTGCTCTTCCTGCTCCTGCGCCTCCACTTCTTCCTCCCCTGGTGGCTCCAAAGGTTGCCCACTTTGGAAGGAAAAGTTATGGAGCATGCAGCAAATTACAACAAATCTGGAGACTCTCTCAGGGCTATATTGCATGAGGTCTGCAGACCTATCCAGGCAGCAGAATCTCTGTTTCCAAATGTCAATTGTTTTACTCAATCACAGCTCCTGTAGAGGCATAACTCTGATTGTAGCACTCCTCTGTGTATGTAGCCAGGTTCCTGATAGATGTCATGAGCCACATGCTCAGGAGATACCCCTTGTCCCTAAGCAGCCCACCTCACACGATAGCCTGGGTGGAAGAGAGTGGCAGATTTAGGACTGATGCAGGATAAAGTTATCACGACAACTGCTAGCGCAGAGACCTGCATGATACATTGCCTGTCGTAACACACCAGCTGAATGTTGAGTGATTGGAAGCCCTTCCTCTTTATGTATACTCCGGGTTCTTGATATGACTGTAAGACTATGTGGGTGCAGTCAATTATTCCCTACAGCGGAGGGAAGCTTGTGACCCTGACGAAGTTCCTGCCTTGCTGCCTCCATGGGAAAGTGATGAATTCAGTAGCCTCAGCGAAACAGGCATCCAGCACCTGCTTGACGCAGGAATGCACTACAAATTGACTGGCGTTGTTGATGTCCCCAGAGGCATAGAAATTCAGGGCCACAGTCAACTTCAGGGCTACAAGCAATGAAGTGTGCGACCTGATGCTGGGCTACAGTTGGTGCTGCAACAGGTGACACACTGTTCCACAGTTAACTGGAAGTAAGATGTTCTGTTCTTGTACACGCACACGGTATAGGCTTCCAGTGCCTCCTCTCCCAATTCCTCTTCTCCCAGCAGTTGCAGGTCTCTGCACTCGCACTCTGACTTTCTGCTCATCCTCCAGCCCCAATGGCATACTGAGCAGCACATCTATATTGCCAAAGAAGGTTTGTGCACAAGACCCTGGCAGAGATTGTCCTGCAGCTCCAATTTCTGAACTCAGCTAGAGCAGCCAATACAGCCAGAAATAGGCCTAAAAGCCCCCTAGCAGTCTGAAACAACTAACTAATGTTAACCTGAATGCAGCTAAGGATCTCTTTAAATAACACTGATCCAGCCTCCTTCCCAACTGCTGCTGCCAAGTGGGCGAGTTTTAGAATGAATGAATACAGCACTCTCAAAGTTCAATTTGGTAGAAGGATCGTTAATCAGGCACAGGACCCTAATTTACATATATTTATTCGGTACCTGCTCCTTTCAGGCAGGAGCCCTGGACTACTAAATGTAATTGAGAGGTCGCACAACACCAGGTTATAGTCCAACAGTTTTATTTGAAATCACAAGCTTTCGGAACTATCGCTCCTTCCTCAGGTGAAGTAAATGTAGCCCGAGTCAATAGGGCGTCCGGCACAATTCTGGCGTAGATTGGGTGTGACAGGACATTATGAAAATGCTAAATGTGGGAAATAAGAATCAATTAAAGTTGCTTACCTTGATTGGCTGTGTTAAGCATAATTGTGAGTTTACATTCATCTTCAGTCTGGCTGAACTCAGAGCAAGGGATAGGTACTGTACTCTCAATGACCAGTCTGTGTTGCTTTCCATCCTCTGCTATAGTCAAAGCCTCTGGGTGAATCTGGCAAATCACAAACCAGAGCAATTACACACTGAATACAAGACTGAAAAGCAATGTATTTGTGTCACCATATTTTTGAAGCAGGTCTCCTCTGTTGAAATTACATCTCAATCAGCACACTGTGATTCCTACAAATACAATGCATGCCAATTATTAGGCATATTGTTAATATGACTGTTCATTTATAGCAGATATTTACAGCCACACAATAATTTACCAAATACTCTAATTCATTGTTGGAGGAATTGAGACTGGGGGATGCGCCTTTTAGGTACAGTTCTTCAACAGCACCACAAAAGAATATGACTGAATTAACATATGTGGCATAAAGACAGTGTATATGATACATTAGTGCAAAAGGAAGGATGGAAAACTCAGATTAAGTGTCATTTTAGGCCACTTTCATGTACCAACTATAACTGGACATAGAAACATAGAAGATAGGAGCAGGAGTAGGCCATTCGGCCCCTCGAGCCTGCTCCGCCATTTAATGAGATCATGGCTGATCATCCAAATTCAGTACCCTGTCCCTGCTTTCTCCCCATATCCCTTGATCCCTTTAGCCTTAAGAAATATATCTAACTCCTTCTTGAATATATTTAATGAATTGGCCTCAACTGCCTTCTGTGGTAGAGAATTCCACAGGTTCACCACTCTCTGGGTGAAGAAATTCCTCCTCATCTCAGTCCTAAATGGCTTACCCCTTATCCTTAGACTGTGACCCCTGGTTCTGGACTCGCCCGCCATCGGGAATATCCTTCCTGCATCTTGTCTGTCTAGTCCTGTTAGAATTTTATAAGTTTCAATGAGATCCACTCTCATTCTTCTAAACTCTAGCGAATACAAGCCCAATCGTCCCAATCTCTCTTCATACGTCATTCCTGCCATCCCAGGTATCAGTCTGGTGAATCTTCGCTGCACTCCCTCCATGGCAAGAACATCCTTCCTCAGATAAGGCGACCAAAACTGCACACAATACTCAAGGGGGGAAAAATTCAGTTGGTTGCGCCTCCCGTTAGCGCCTTAAGAGGGCGCTAATGGGGCGCAAAGCATCTAGCGCCCAGGCGCGGCTAAGTTTGCGCCACTCGTGAAATTAACTAGACATTTTGCGGTGGCGCTAAACACTACTGCCACGATCTCCTGCGCCGGCAGATCGTGACGTCACTCGAGTGCGCAACGCCCCGGTATCGCCCCGGAGCGGATATTGAGTGGCGCCCCCTGCCTTACCGCCTGACGCTAGCAACGACAGGTTGAGGGGAGCGTTCTGCAGTCATGAAGGGAAAGGGGGAGCGCTATTTAAAGGTGACTGCTTCCTGCCTTTTATTGTTGGTGCCATTTTTGAACTACGCATTCTGAGAGAGAGGGAGAGACTTCTGGAGAGATTCAACGTTGTATGAAGGAGTTTTGGGTACTGAGCAGCACTTTGCAGGTTCATTTTGATTTGCCATTCCTTGTATCGATTTAGCAGGGACTGTGGGGGCTGCACTCTGAGCTCTTTGCCTGGTACTCTCCATTGTTCTTTCCAGCACATTTGATGTGCAGGTCTCTCCAGGCCGAGATTCGAGGCTGCAATGAGCAGGATGTGGATGGAAAGCAAGATTAACCATCCCCTTTAAGAACTGGCCCGTGCCATTGTGTGTGTGTTCCATTGCTGACTGACATCACATGAGCTTCGCCAGCGCTCTGAGGTAGCGCCTCGCTCCTTGGCCTTTGCGCCTTAAGACAGGTGTGAAGCGCCTGATTTAGCGCTGCAATCACCTCCAGGGGCGATAAAAGTCAAGTTTGCAGTCGGTGGCGATAATTAGCGCCAGGCGCTAATCTTTGCGCCCGGCCGATAATTGCGCCCCAAATGGGGCGATACTGAATTTCTCCCCCAAGGTGTGGTCTCACCAAGGCCCTGTACAACTGCAGCAAGACATCCTTGGACAGAAGGGTACTGACAGAAGTCGGGAGTAGACTGCATGCACAACCTTTTATCTTGAGATGAGTGGCATGAAAAAAGAAAATGGTAAAAAATACCTTTAGTTTTGTTTCATTTGAATTGAATCGATTAAATGAATATTCTGTTCAGCGTGGATGCCTTCATTTAGAAATTTCTATTGCACTTCTAATTGTTAACAAAGACTGTGCATAACGATTTAGACTTAGGAATCAAAAACACAATTTCTAAATTTACGGATGACACCAAATTCGGGGGGGATAGTCAATACTGAGGAGGACTGCAACAAGTTACAGGAGGACATTAATAAACTTGCAGAATGGGCATATAATTGGCAAATGAAATTCAGCACAGATAAATGTGAGGTATTACATTTTGGTAGGAAGAATAGGGAGGTCACTTATCACTTGGAGGGTGCGAGTCTAGGTGGGGTAGAGGAACAAAGGGATCTCGGAGTACAAATACACAAATCACTAAATGTTGCGACACAGGTTAGCAAGGCCATAAAAAAAGCAAACCAAGCACTAAGGTTTATTTCTAGAGGTATAGAATTGAAAAGTAGGGAAGTTATGCTAAACCTGTATCGAGCCTTGGTTAGACCACACTTGGAGTACTGCGTACAGTCCTGGTCACCATATTATAAAAAGGATATAGAGGCACTGGAGAGGGTGCAGAGAAGATTCACAGGGATGCTATCAGAAATGCGAGGGTATACATATCAGGAAAGGATGAACAGGCTGGGTCTCTTTTCTCTTGAAAAAAGGCTAAAGGGTGGTCTAATAGAGGTCTTTAAAATTATGAAAAATTTTGATAGAGTGGATACAGAGAGAATGTTTCCACTTGTGGGGAAGAGCATAACTAGAGGCGATCAATATAAGATAGTCACCAAGAAATCCAATAGGGAATTCAGAAGAAACATCTTTACCCAAAGAGTGGTGAGAATGTGGAACTCGCTACCACAGGGAATGGTTGAAGCGAATAGTATAGATGCATTTAAGGGGAGGCTAGACAAGCATATGAGGGAAAAGGGAATAGAGGGTTATGCTGATAGAGTTAGATGAGGAAAGACGGGAGGAAGCTTGTGTGAAGCATAAACGCCGACATGGACTGGTTGGGCCGAATGGCCTGTTTCTGTAATCCTATGTAATTTCTTCATACCTTAATACCGGCAAAGAATTCTTTGCTTTCAGCAGGGGGTCCTTGAATATCTGGACTGTCCAAGTAGAAACTTAAACTCCTGCAGTAAATCTGTGAATTCAAGAATAGATAACACCTGATAATAAGTATAGTTCAGGTAAGGGTAAAATTAAAAATGAGTAAAATAGCTTTGATCATTGCTCTGTGAAGACCTAAGCCACTGAACAGAATTGATTGTTACACTGAACATGTGGGGGTAGAGTTTCCGCTTTGGGCACAATCGGGAACTTGTGCCCAAAATGCGCTGATTAGGTTACAGTTCATGTTTCCGCTAAAATTAATTTGCATTATTACAAACGTAAAATCTTCCATGAACCAGCGCCATTGGGCAGCACAATAGAATGTAATTGTTTCTTTTTTCTTCTTTCCACTAAAAATAATCCTTGATGTATTTAAGAATGGTAACCTGTGCAGTTTTATTAATACACCTGAAAATGGGTTTATCAACAAAAATAAGCATTTTTAATAAGTGTGTCCAGTTCTCCACCTGTGAGTAACCTTATTTAAAATCACTGAAAATGACTAAAAAATATATTGAATCATTTAATAGTTTCATTGGTGTACACTGGTCAGTTTCTTAGTAATTTAATATTTTGATATGAATAAAACTTCTAAAACGTGCCTACGATTGTCTATGCGCCTAAGAAAATGAGCACAATACGAAGAGCCTTCCCACAACAGCACAATTGGTCAAATCTCGCAATTTTAGCATGGGGCATGACCAGTTTTGTGGGTAGGGCCTGATCCAGGCTAATTGAATCTCAAACCAGTGGAAAACATGAACGTAAGTGGTTTTTTGGGCGTAACTCACTTATATTTCAAATTTCCCGATCTTTTGCGTTTGTTCGGCCGATTCCGCCCGGATTGCACTGATATTTACTGGCGAAAACAAGCGGAAACTTTATCCGGTATTGTTTAATAAGAGGACAACATCTTTAAAATAACATGTGAATTGCTGCCTCTGCAGGACTGATTCTCATATGAAAACGGCCAGTATTTTGTTTGCTGAAGCACAATTAATGCTTTAGAAATTTCTATTGCCATACTTTTTTCCTTTATTGTGCTAAGAATCTGGAGATAGTTACCAAACAGGAACTTTGCCAGGCAAGTAAAATGACTGCTGTAGTTTTGCTTGTGGGTACTCAAGCAACAGTATGAAATTCTGCACATCGAAGGGTTGGAGTGGGAGACACCAGTTTTGTGTATCTGTATACTTTTTGAATGTATTTTGATTTTTTTTCCCAATTTCTGCCTTTTTGTATTTTCTTCTAATAACAGCTCATTTGTGTTATAAAACTTGGTTTCAAAATATGTGTTATTGAAAGCGTACTGTAAATGTTTACTTTCTTTTCTTTCTTCGACTTTCACATTTTCTTTGTATTTTTTGTGACGGGTTTATAACCTCTCCTCTTTCCTGCCTCTCTGTTTTGTCTCTTTCCTGCCTTTGCAGGCAGGAGTTGAATGTACGTACTTCACATTTCTGTAAATGCGTGCACATGAACAATTTTAGCAGTCACTAGGTCATTTGCATGAGAGGATGAATACAGCAGTCTCCCTTACAGGAAGACACCACTCTTCCAGTTTTCAACATATATATTTCACTCTTAAATGTTCACATACATACACACTTGTTTGATTCTCCTATTCCAATCCCATCTCAATGGGGTCAGTAGTTCACAAGCTATTTTATCAACCAAAGGGGCAAAGAAAAACAACTTCTATGGCAAAAAAAGACCTAGTTAAAACCATGTCTCAATGTGCTACAGCTCACATTTAAAAGAAAACTGCTCCTACATATGCAAAGTGTCAGCTTGTGGTGAGAGCTAAATCTGTAAGCACAGATCAGAGTTGTTCAATAATGTCATCATTTTGTGACCCTTGAAAGAGAAACCTTCTAGTTAGAACCAATTTTTGACAAGGTCACTATTTTATTATTCTTTCTTTCCCTTCCAATTTAAAAGTTATTTTTCTTCCTTCCTTAAGTCCCCCATGGTATGCACATTTCCCTAACTAACACACCAACCTGACTTGGTGGTTTGGAGCATCAGTAAACACAGCAATATGTCAAACCTCAAACAAATTTTGAACATCAAGATTGATCTCATTTATGTTTCATAAATAAGGCCATGAAAAAAAGGCCAGCAGTTTCAATAAATACCTTGGGGCCGAATTTCCTTGGCCATTCCACCAGACTCCTGTTGTAACTGCAACAGGAGTTTGGCAGAACAGCTTGGAAAAAGGCCAGGGCTTGGCTCCCGACCTTAGTTGTGAATTCCTACTCAGCTTTCTGACGCAGCCGCTGCCAGTCCCTTAAAAGACCACTTATGTGAGGGCGAAGCTGGGGAAGGGGGGAGGGGCAAGAACTTCCAATGTTGTTCCCATAAGGGACCCAGTGTTATACTGGAGGCTGGTCTGTTAGGTGAGATGTACCAGCCTCCAGAATGACAGAGGTGGGCCCCACTGGAGGTAAGGGAAGTGACCTGGGCCCAAAAGATGGGTCATTTAAAAAAAAATGTATTGATCAGCTCCCACAGACAGGAATTGCTGACATTTCAAGCACCATGGGGCAGGACGGTCACCCAAGATGTACCCATTGTAGGGTGGGCACCTGCCAGCCCCATGGAAGTGAGGTGCTTT
Source organism: Squalus acanthias (assembly GCA_030390025.1). Classification (NCBI taxonomy): domain Eukaryota; kingdom Metazoa; phylum Chordata; class Chondrichthyes; order Squaliformes; family Squalidae; genus Squalus; species Squalus acanthias. The sequence goes on along the minus strand of CM059428.1, from coordinate 95,071,322 downwards.
CCCACTGACCTAGCAAACTCCAGCGGGAACAACACCTGTGGGCATGATCCTGGCGTAACTGCTTGTGCATTTTCAGGGCTTCAATTTTAAAAAAGGATAGCAATGGTTTCAAAACATAATCCATCCATCTTTTTACATATTTGCAAAGGTAACATACCCTGTCCCCAAGTCTGAGATTTATTCCATCCAATTCTATGAAAGAAAACGTCTGGACTGTTGTTTCCTGACGCAGCTCCTCTTTGGTTCCATCGGGTGACAGTCGAGACCAAGCGATAATAAATCCAAGCGAGCTGTTTACTACTGGACTCTCAAAGGAACACTTCAGGTAAATACTGCCATTATCTAACTCAGCCACAACTTCAAGAGCAGCTGGAGATGGTGGATGTTTAGCTGGTAAATACAAACATTTGTCATTAGTATTCTAAAACTTAATGACAGTGTTCATTTATTACACAACATGGACACCCCATTCCAATTTCTCAGGCCTTGTTATTTGTGATCATTGTAATACTCAAACATACACATTAAAGGATTCATATACTAATTTTTAATGTTATTACAATTTCTTTTTATCAAATTTTCCTCTTTTCTACCCTTTTGAAGGCCTTGACTCCTTGCTCAAGTATGGTTCTATGTGCACCAGCTACCATCCAGTACTTTGCAAAAGGGCCCATTCCTCACATGTGACCATAGATGATAAAAGTCAGTAGGCAATTTGATCATGGAGGCATTGTGGTCAAGCAGCATCCTGTCTGCACTTACACACATGCACTTCTAGCAGGGCTCACTGCATAACGATCAGAAATGGGAACACGGGATGGTTTTTCCCTCTGTAACCCAAAGATACTGGAATTAATTGTAGTGTGAATGTTAGCAATGAATAGCTAAGCCGTATAGATCAGCCAGGTGTCAGATTCAATCCCCTATCAGATCTGAGTTAGGGTAGCAGTTGCAGCACCACAATTAGCCTCAATGTCTCTAGGTAAGGAGGATAGGAAATTAGCCTGATGACTTTCCAGCCACCCAACTGGAAACCTGCAGATGTGGATGTTGTGCCTCTTGTAATCCAACAGCCTACTGACACTGACTGTTCCATTACATTCATGAAGAATGGGCACTTGAGCAAATATGCTAGACAGCTGGTGCCTAGCAGAATCAGAAGGAGTCAAAGACTTCAGGAGTAGAGGGAAAAGGAGACAACTGGTGAAAACAAAAGACTATATTAAATATATAAGAATCACAAGGAATCAAATGGGTTAATTTTAACTTTTATCCCCAGGCAAAAAAGGGGTGATAGCGAATTGACAGCCCGATTTACACCTCACCTCATTATCTTTTCCACCTGTTTTTTGCCTAGCAATAATAGTTAAAATTACCCACAAAGAGCTCAGGAGTAGTGGGAAAAGGAGACAACTGGTGCAAACATAAAAGTATATTAAATATAAAAGTGCTGACAAAATAATTTTACTGTCATTATATTATTACCATCAGTAAAATTAGGTGTGTAAATACTTAAACAAATCAGTTTATAGACAGACAAGAAATATTGCTAGTGTCCAACCAGTAAAATTTGATTTGACTTAATTTAATTTGATTTGGATTCACTGGGGGCTAAATTGGGCTGTGTAACGCCTGTTCTTTTGGCACTACGTGGCCACCTAATGCTCAAAAACGGGGTCTGAGATGCGTATGCACACTTCCGACAGGAAGTGCGCAGGACGTCATCTTGGTGAAGAGGTTTGCGCGCGCACACACCTAACGACCACCGACAGCATGCAGCGCAGGTAGATCATGATGCAAATCAGTGTGTATCGCTGATTTGACGCCAGCACTGACATTTTTGAACTGCACACTCCAGCCAACAACCTGTCTTAACCTCGCATAGCTGAACATGCATTAAAAGGAATGAAGGACCCCCCCCACCAGCGCTATTTAAAGGGATCATGAACTTAAAGGTTAGTTGCTGGATAATTTCTTCTGGCTGCTGCTGCAAATGTACATGTTTTTGGAGCTTTCCTAAAGTTTGAATAATCTACAGGGAGTGGTCTGGCTGATGCTGAAGTACTTTTCTGGTCATTTAAAAGCTTGTGCACAAACCAGTTGCTTCCAGACATGGGTGGCCTGGTAGGGCTTCCTTTGGGAATTGAACATGACTGGGAGAATGAAGAGAGGCCTCGCATAGCAGGACAAGTTGCTAGAAGAGGGAGGAGGAGGAGGGGAGAGGGCTCTCAGCAGGAGGCCATGTCTGCTGAGGGTCTTCAGGGAGCAACTTCAGCAAGGACTAATGCAAGAGACGTCTCTGCTTCACTAAAGAGGTCGTGACTGAAATCTGCCAAATGCTGCAGCCGCATCTGCAACCTCAATGCAGGCCAAGTACGGCATTGCCTACGGCTGTCAAGGTGACCGTGGCTCTTAACTTTTGTGTGTCTGGCTCCTTCCAGGCTGCTGCTGGAGATATAAGCAACATCTCACACTTTGCAGTACACTGCTGCATAAGGGAGGTCACTGAGGCTCTCTGTACACAGAGAAACCGTTTCACCTCATTCCCTCTTGCCAGAGACAAGCAGGCAGGTTTGCACAGATTGCAGGCTTCCCCATGATGCAGGGTGCCATTGAATGCACGCACTTTGCCTTGCGTGCACCTCATGTGAACTCAGTCATTTTCATGAACTAAAAAGGATTTCACTCCCTCAATGTGCAGCTGGTGTGCGACCATAGACAGCGCATCATGCAGGTGAATGCCCGTTATCCTGGGAATAGTCACATTTCCTTCATTCTGTCGCAGTCCTCTGTGCCACCTGTATTTGACCCACCACGGATGTCCAAGGGTGGCTACTGGGTGACAAGATTGATTCACTCATCACATGGCTCACAACTCTGGTACGGAACCCATGCACACATGCATAGCATGCCTACAATGAGAGCCATACTGCCACAAGGAACATTATAGAGCACACCATCGGCATCCTCAAGCAATGCAGCAGTCTTGCAGTACTCAGCTGAGCGGGTATCAAGATTTGTGGCAGTATGCTGCATGACACTCGCCATTATGAGGGAACAGCCTTACCACCACCTATCAGGCAAGAAGCTGAGGATCAGGAGCATGAGAAAGAGGAGGAGGAGAAGGAGGAGGAGTGCAACAAGAAGTGAAGGAACAGGAAGAGGAAGGAAGTCTACAACATAGACAGCCCCTTTCTGCCTGGGCTCTATGTGACCAAATAATTAATGAGAGATACCAGTAACCTCAACCACACCTCCCCATTCACCAACAGTCCCACACTCCTTACCTTTCCTCTATCACTGACCATCACATCGACCTCTTTCCAACAACACAAAAATAAAAACCATCAGAAAATGCACATTCCAATCCTACAAGGTGGTTCCCCAGTTGCTGCAGCTGGTGGAAGGGTGCTGACCTCCAATTGAGGAGACTGCAGATATCCTTGGACACGACCTTGAGCAGCTCTGGGCCTAGAGGACCCGGTTTTAGACTGCACCACCTCGGTCTGGGCTGCAGCAGTCTGAGCAGGCTGCTGACAGGCAACAGCAAGGGAACTGGCAGAGTGGAAGGGGTGGGAGCGGGAATGCTGTCATCCTGAGAGAAGACAGCAGGTTTGTGCTCCATGGAGCCACTGCCACTCTCCTGGGGCGGCACCTCAGGAATCCTACTGATCTATTGGAGAACAGATTGATGGACTACTGTGATGCCCTGGAAGCCCCTTTGAACAGTGGTATTCAGAGCCACGATGGCAGCAGTCTGAGCTTCCACGACAGCCCTCAGACCTTTGATGGAAGCTGCTTGTGCTGCAATGGAAGCTGGGACATCGGTCAACAGACGCTGCATCATGGTGGGTTCCACAGATGTGCTGATGGAAGTGACCACCCGTTCCATGTTGGTAAGGATGGGCTCCAAGGTCTACGCAAAGCCCTGTGCCAAGTTGGCGCTGGACTCCTCCATGATCCTTGACATTGAGCGCTGGCTTTCTGGCAGGCTTTCCAGTGCACCAAGCATTTGGTTATGTACACCCATCAGCCTTCTCCTGTAGCCTGGCCCATCGAAGTCTTCATCTGACACCTGAGCAGCAGAACTAATGTGCGACCTCGCCCTCCGGCAAGCTGGCACCTGTGCTATCCTTTCCCCCCACCCTGACTCCTGCGTACTTGTGTCTGGTGTCTCACCACGTGCAGATCCCTCCTCTATCCTAGCCTCTAAAATATGCACAGTGTCTCTGAGCTGCTGGCTGCGAGTGTAAGATCGAGTGATGGTGTCGCTTCATCTTCATCCTCTTCCTCCTCTGGCTGGAAAGATTCCAGTTCTTTGGTATCTGAAATAAAAAAGGGACAAGGGTGGGGTTGTGGTGAGGGGAGAGGAGAAAGTAAGAAGTGCCTGCTTACACGATCTGAAGCTTGTGAGTCAGAAGAGATGGTGGGATGAAGGAGAAGTGGCTGGAGAGAAGGAGGATTAGATATGTAGATACCCTCATCATCGATCCCTCCAGCCCCGCCAGTGGCCACGGCCTCAGTGATGGCCAGCACTATCTCCTCCATGGGGGTTAAAACATGCAGGCATGCTTGTCCTCCTCTAGTTCTTTCCTGCTGTTTCCTGTTATGCGCCAACTTCTCCTGCAAGAAAGAGGGAAGAGTGTCAATGAGTTTCCTGCATTATCTTTGGGTGATGTGGCTGTCATGGTTGAATATCTGCCAGTGTGTGCGAGCTGTGAGTTGTGAGTGTGAGGCTTGCAACAGTGCTAAGTGTGTGAGGGTGAGGTAATGAAAGGGTTGATTACTGATTAATAGAGATTGTTGGTAGGTGGGTGATGGGGTGTAGTGAATTGAGCAGTGGATGAGCCTAGTGGTGCAGTTGGTAAGATATGCCATCTGAAGATGGACTCACTCACCTTGACAACTCGTGTCAGAACTTCTTCCTGCACTGCATCCATGTTCTTGGAGCAACACTCCTGACATTGAGCTCCGCCTTCTTCCCACTGCCTCCTGAGCATATGCCTGGAGGGCCTCCTGCCCCCTACCCCTGCGGATACATGATGTCTTTCCATCTCTCCATGTCTTGCACCAAGACCTCCAAGTGCATTATCGGAAAACCTTAGTGCTCACTCTCTCGCATATTCAGTCATTCCTCAAAGTATCAGAGCACAGATTCACTTTTCAAAAAACTCCCACCACTTCTTGCAGCCACAATCTGGCTCCCCTTTAAGAGGTGCAGGCTGCCTTTAGCACTAGCGACTCGCGATATCGGGCCCCCTGCTGATGTGTGCAGCCAATGAACAGCGCAGGTAGCTCTGGGTGCACGCAGCAATCATTTAAACCACATGCAGCACAAATTTAATGTGGCACCTGCAACACAATGAACGGGCGCGGGTTAATCCTCACGCCTGTTTTCGGGGGTTAGCCAATTTAACCCCCAGTCTCTTGAAGTAATGTTGGCTCTGAGTACTAAAATAAACTGTTTGATAGGTTCAAAGTTATGGTTATGAATGAATAAATATTACTGATATGAAAACATGAATTAAGTAGACAGTTACCTCTACAAGTGTTTCCAATTTCAGTCTCCTCTGGACCACAGTTGCTTTGTTCTTTTGTTTCAGACACGACTAGGGCAGAATTAAATAAATGTCATGATGGTTAAGTTCTGTTAAACTAGTTAAATCATTATCTTCGTTAAATCCCACTGTTTTTGCTCTCCAGTTGCAGGAATCTATCCCAGCATACTCTGAACCAAAATAGTGCTTCAACCTAATGTCACCTCTTTCATCATTTACAGCTTAGCCTGATGAGGGAATTTATAGCTTATCTACTTGTCTTTCAGGGCTAACAGTGGCCAATCTATCTTCACAATCCCTAATGCCAGTTTGATTAATAGTTTCAAATCATCCAAGTGAACAGTGGGTCCAATTTTCCTTTTGCACAGATTGGATTTGAAGTAGAATCTAGTAAATTATTTCTCCTTGTAGTGCTGCACTGAGCTGTGTCGGAGGTAATATATATAAATTATATAATAACGTACCAGATCCCATTTTGTTTGTTGAGCTTATGTTAAGGGATAATGCCCCCCACCAATTTTTTGTTTCTTTAAAGCTGCACATTTACTTTTAAATGGCTATATATCAGGTAGTGCAGTGGTTATGTAACTGGACTGGTAATCCAGAGACCATGGACTAATAATCCATGAGTTTAATCCCACAGTGGCAGTTTGTGAATTTGAATTCAGTTTTAAAAAATAATTAACTAAATTTGGAATAAAATGCTCGACCATGAAGCTATCAGATTGTTGTAAAAACCCAACTGATTCACTAATGTTCCTTAGGGAAGGAAACCTGCTGTCCTTACCTGATCTGGCCTATATGTGACTCCAGATCCACAGCAATGTGGTTGACTCTTAACTACTGTCTGAAACGGCCTAGCAAGCAACTCAGTTGTATCAAACCACTACAAAGAAATATAATAAGAATAAAGCTGGACAGACCACTCGGCTTTGACAGAGGCATCAGACTCGGATACGACAAAGGCACACCCAACCCAGGTGACCCTGCAAAGTTCTCCTCATCTGGGAACTTGTGCCAAAGGAGACAGAGCCGTCTCACAAACTAGTCAAGCCTGACAGTTATGATTCTGTGAGTATGACTCTATCAGCCAACATTCCAGACACTTTCATCACTATTCCTGGGTATGTCCTGTCCCAACGGCAGGACAGACTCACCGGGAGGGAGCGACCCTGGAAGTCTCCGGACCCCATGAAGTCTCATGGCATCAGGTCAAATATGAGCAAGGAAACCTCCTGCTGATTACCACCTACTGCCCTCCCTCAGCTGATGATTTAGTACTCCTCCATGTTGAACACCACTTGGAAGAAGCACTGTGGGAAGCAAGAGCAAAGAATGTACTCTGGGTGGGGAACTTCAATTTCTATTAGCAAGAGTGGTTCGGTAGTACCACCACTGAATGGGCTGGCAGAGTCCTGAGGGACATAGCTGTCAGACTGAGCCTGCGGCAGGTGGTGAGAGAACAAACATGAGGGAAAAACGCACTTGATCTCATCCTCACCAAACTACCTGTTGCAGATGCATCTGTCCATGACAGTACTGGTAGGAGTGACCACCACACAGTCCTTGTGGAGACGAAGTCCCGTCTTCACACTAAGGATATCCTCAAATTGTGTTGTGTGGCATTACCACTATGCTAAATGATTGAGAACAGATCTAGCAGCTCAAAACTGGGCAACCATAAGGCCCTGCGGTCGAGCAGCAGAATAGTATCCCACCACTATCTGTAACCTTATGGCCCGGCATATCCCTCACTCTACCATTACCATCAAGCTAGGCGACCAACCTTGGTTCAATGAGGATTGTAGAAGAGCATGCCAGGAGTAGCACCAGGTGACCTGAAAATGAGTTGCTAACCTAGTGAAGCTACAACACAGGACTACAACCAACAGATCAGATCAAAACTCTTCCGTCCTGCCATATCCAGTCGTGATTGGTGGTGGACAATTAAACAACTAACGGGAGGAGGAGGCATGATGAATATCCCCATCCTAAATGATGACAGAGCCCAGCACATGAGTGCAAAAGACAAGGCTGAAGCATTGGCAACCATCTTCAGCCAGAAGTGATGAGTGCATGATCTATCTCGGCCTCCTCCTGAGGTCCCAACATTCACAGATGCCAGTCTTCAGCCAATTCGATTCACTCTACATGACATCAGGAAATGGCTGAGCGTACTGGATACTGCAAAGGCTATGGGTCCAGCTGAATGCCGGCTGTAGTGCTGAAGACCTGTGCTCCAGACCTAGCCACGCCTCTAGCCAAGGTGCTCCAGTACAGCAACAACACTGGCATCTATCCGACAAAGTGGAAAATTGCCCAGGGATGTCCTGTTCAAAAGAAAGCTGGACAAATCCAATCCGGCCAATTACCACACCATCAGCCTAAACTCAACTATCACCGGACAAATCCAATCCAGCCAATTACCACCCCATCAACCTAAACTCAATCATCAGCAAAGCGATGGAAGTTCGTCAACAGTGCTAGCAAGCAAAACTTACTCACCAATAACATGTTCAGGAGTGTGATGGATTATTCTCCACTTGCCTGGATGAGTGTATCTTTAACAACACTGAGGACACCCTCCATTGTGTTGTGTGGCATTACCACCATGCTAAATGGGATAGATACAGAACAGATCTAGCAGCTCAAAACTGGGCCATCAGCAGCAACAGAATTGTATTCCACCACAATCTGTAACCTCATGGCCTGGCATATCCCTCACTCTACCATTATCATCAAGCTAGGGGAACAACCCTGTTTCAATGAGGAATGTAGAAGAGCATGCCAGGAGCAGCATCTGGCGTACCTGAAAATGAGGTGCCAACTGGTGAAGCTACAACACAGGACTACATACATGTTAGACAGTGGAAGCAGCATTCTATAGACAGAGGTAAGTGATCTCACAACCAACAGATGAGATCAAAGCTCTGCAGTCCTGCCACATCCAGTCGTGAATGGTGGTGGAAAATTTAACAACAAACAGGAGGAGGAGGCTCCATGAACATCCCCACCCTCAATGATGGCGGAGCCCAGCACGTGAGTGCAAAAGACAAGGCTAAAGCATTTGCAACCATCTTCAGCCAGAAGTGCCGAGTGATGATCCATCTCGGCATCCTCCTGAGGTCCCCACCATCACAGAAGCCAATCTTCAGCCAATTCGATTCACTCCACGTGATATCAAGAATTGGCTGAGCGCACTGGATACAGCAAAGGCTATGGGCCCCGACAACATCCCGGCTGTTGTGCTGAAGACTTGTGCTCCAGAACCATCCGTGCCTTTAGCCAAGCTGTTCCAGCATAGCTACAACACTGGCATCTACCCGACAAAGTGGAAAATTGCCCAGGTATGTCCTGTCCACAAAAAGCAGAACAATTCAAATCTGGCCAATTACCACCCCATCAGCCTACTCTCAATCATCAGCAAAGTGATGGAAGGTGCCGTCAACAGTGCCATCAAGCGGCAGTTACTCACCAATAAGCTGCTCACCAATTCTCAGTTTGGGTTCTCCAGAGGACTGTTCAAAAAAGGGTGTATGGATAAACTCAGCAACTACAGGCCAGTCAGTTTAACCTCAATAGTGGGGAAGCTTTTAGAAACGATGATCTGGGACAAAATTAACCGTCACTTGGACAAGTGTGAATTAATTAAGAAAAGCCAGCATGGATTTGTTAAAGGCAAATCGTGTTAACTAACTTGATTAGAGTTTTTTGATGAGGTAACAGCGAGGGTTGATGAGGGCAATGATGTGGTGTACATGGACTTCCAAAAGGCTTTTGATAAAGTGCCACATAATAGGCTTGCCAGCAAAGTTGAAGCCCACAGAATGAAAGGGACAGTATCAGCATGGATACGGAATTGGCTAAGTAACAGGAAACAGAGTAGTGGTGAACGGTTGTTTCTCAGACTGGAGGAAAGTATACAGTGGTGTTCCCCAGGGGTCGGTTCTAGGACCACTGCTTTTCTTGATATATATTAATGACTTGGACTTGGGTGTACAGGGCACAATTTCCATATTTGCAGATGACACAAAACTTGGAACTTTGGGGAACAGTGAGGAGGATAATGATAGACTTCAAGAGGACATAGGCTGGTGGAATGGGCGGACACATGGCAGTTGAAATTTAATGCAGAAAAGTGCAGTGATACATTATGGTAGGAAGAACGCGGAGAGGCAATATAAACTAATGGGAACAATTCTAAAAGGGGTGCCTGAACAGAGAGACCTGGGGGTATATGTGCACAAATTGTTGAAGGTGGCAGGGCAGGTTGAGAAAGCGGTTAAGAAAGCATATGGGATCCTGGGCTTCAAAACAAGGAAGTTATGATGAACCTTTATAAAACACTGGTTTGGCCTCAACTGGAGTATTGGTCCAAATCTGGTCACTGCACTTTAGGAAGGATGTGAAGGCCTTAGAGTGGGTGCAGAAAAGATTTACAAGAATGGTTCCAGGGATGAGGGACTTCAGTTGCATGGATAGACTGGAGAAGCTGGGGTTGTTCTGCTTAGAGCAGAGAAGGTTGAGAGGAGATTTGATCGAGGTGCTCAAAATCCTGAGGGGTTCAGACAGAATAGAGAGAAACTGTTCCCATTGGCAGAAGGGTCGAGAACCAGAGGACACAGATTTAAGATGATTGGCAGAAGAACCAAAGGCGAGATGAAGAAAAACTTTTTTACGCAGCGAGTGATTAAGATCTGGAATGCTCTGCCTGAAAGGGTGGTGGAGGAAGATTCAATCGTGGCTTTCAAAAGGGAATTGGCTAAGTACCTAAAGGAAAAAAAATTGCAGGACTACGGGGACAGGGCGGGGCAGTGGGACTAGCTGAAGTGCTCTTGCAGAGAGCTGGCACGGGCTCGACGGGCCAAATGGCCTCCTTCTGTGCTGTAACCATTCTGATTCTTTGGGGGAGAAATGCCAGGCGCTAATGATGATAGGCTCCCGCGAAATTCAGTTGTAGCGCTCCAAGAGGGAAGTGCAGTGCTAAATCAAGCGCTACCACTTCCCCTGGAGTGCTAAAGCTGGCAAGAGGGGCGGTTGCGGTGTAGTGCTGCCCAATGTCGAGGTCAGCGCTGCTGGGAACGGAGATTCCTTTCCTCCCTTAAAGGGTAGGGCCATCGCTGCAGGCGTTGCATTGAAACGAGGTCCCTCGTCGCCGACAGCAGCCTTGATCCGACACGATCAGCCCCAAGTGAAGGGATGATCGATCGCGGCTGAAGAAAATGCTGAAAAATGAACGTAAGGCATTACGAAGATTTTGTTTTTCACATAACCATCATCACCTTTAAATACCGCTCCCCAGGCAACCTCCCTGACAACGCCTCCTGCAGCTGTCAGTGTTGACGCCCGGCAATGCTGCAGGGGGCGAAACCAAATTTCGGGTCCGGGGCACTACCAGGGAGCTGCGCAGCTGGATGACATCCTGATCTCTGGGCGCAGGAGATCATGCCGATAGTGGTTACCGCTGCCGCAAACTTCCATGTAAACTTTGCGGGCGTGGTACTGTTGCCGCGCCCGGTCGCAAAGCCGATAGCGCCCTGTTATCACACCCTGGAGGCACTAACGGGAGACGCAAATGAGGCGAATTTCTAGCCCTATGATTCTGTGACCTAAAAATTCAGTTGCTTTGCACCTCCCGTTCGCGTCCTAAGAGGGCATTAACAGGGCGCAAAGCAACTAGCGCCTGGGCACGGCACCGCCAACGCCTCCCGCGAAATTCAGCGGGAGGTTAGCGGCGGCGGTAACCATTAGCGCCCCGCGGCGCTGTGCTGCCGGCGATGACATCATCGCTGTGCGCAGCGCCCCGCTCGCGAACTTTGGTAGCGCCCCCTGACTTACCGCCGGACGCTATGTCCGACAGGGTCAGGGGGGCCTACCTGCGGCCAGGGCGGCGCAAATTAAAGGGAAGGTGCCGGGCGACCATTTTTGTTGCTGGCCGCCTGCCAGCACCTGCCCCTGTTGCCGTCCCCGGCCTCCTGAGCAGCCCCCCCGCAGAGTGCCGGCTGCGCGCCGTGAGCCCGTCACTTCTCCTGAGTACCAGGCTCTTTTGCAGGCACATTGATCCCTGATGGCCCAGTTGAACCCCGGGGTCGCGCTGCGCTAGGCCCCTCCCCTTTAATAAGGGGAGGAAGGCCTGCATTACCGTGGCGTGACGTGCCGCAGCGCGTGGCGCTATGGCACGTAGTGCCGCGATATTCACTCACAGCGCCCCAAGAGGGAGCTGGGGCGCTTCCAGTAGCGCCCTGCCTCCCTCTTGGGGTGCTACTGGTGAATTTCGGCTGCGAGGGTGCTAATTTTTTGGGGGCGCTAAAAGTAGCGCCCTGGTGAAGTTGGCGCCCCAAAGAGGGTGCGACCCAATTTTTCCCCTTATAAGTTCAGAAGTGGAGATGTTCGCTGATGATTGCACAGTGTTCAGTTCCATTCGCAACTCTTCAGATAATGAAGCAGTCCATGCCCGCATGTAGCAAGACCTGGACCACATTCAGGCTTGGGCTGATAAGTGGAAAGTAACATTCGCGCCACACAAGTGCCAGGCAATGACCATCTCCAAGAAGAGAGAGTCTAGCCAGCTCCCCTTGACATTCAATGGGATTATCATCACCAAACCTCCCACTATCAACATCCTGGGGGTCACCATTGACCAGAAACTTAACTGGATCAGCCACATAAATACTGTGGCTAAAGAGCAGGTCAGAGGCTGGGAATTCTGCAGCGAGTGACTCACCTCCTGACTCCCCAAAGCCTTTCCGCCATCTACAAGGCACAAGTAAGGAGTGTGATGGAATACTCTCCACTTGCCTGGATGAGTGCAGCTGCAACAACACTCAAGGAGTTCAACACCATCCAGGACAAAGCAGCCCACTTGATTTGCACTCCATCCACCTCCTTAAACATTCAATCACTCCACCACCAGCGCACCATGCCTGCAGTGTGTACCATTTACAAGATGCACTGCAGCAACTCACCAAAGCTTCTTGAATAGCACCTCTCAAACCCGCAACCTCTACCACCTAGAAGTACAAGGGCAGCAGGTGCATGGGAACACCATCACCTGCAAGTTCCCCTCCAAGTCACACACCATCCTGACTTGGAAATATATCGCCGTTCCGTTATCGTCGCTGGGTCAAAATCCTGCAATTCCCTCCCCAGCAGCAATGTGGGAGTACCTTCACCTCATGGACTGTAGTGGTTCAAGAAGGCAGCTCACCACCACCTTTTCAAGGGCAATTAGGGATGGCCAATAAATGCTGGGCTTGCCAACAACTCCCACATCCCATGACTGAATAAAAAAAACTCAAGAAGCTCGACACCTTCCAGGACAAACCAGTCCGCTTGATTGGCACCCCATTCACCACCTTAAACATTCACTCTCTCCACCACCGGCATACCGTGGTTGCGATGTGTACCATCTATAAGATGCACTGCTATAACTCGCCAAGCCTTCTTCGATAGCACTTCCCAAACCCGCAACCTCTACCACTTGGAAGGACAAGGGCAGCAGGCGTATGGGAACACCACCACCTCCAAGTTCCCCTCTGAGTTACACACTATCCTGACTTGGAAGCATATCGCCGATCCTTCATCGTCGCTGGGTCAAAATCCAGGAACTCCCTACCTAACAGCAAGGTGGGAGTACCTTCACCACATGGACTGCAGCGGTTCAAGAAGGTGGCTCACCACCACCCTCTCAAGGGCAATTAGGGATGGGCAATAAATGCTAGCCTTGCCAACAACACGCATATCCCTTTAAGGAATAAATAAAAAATAATTAAAAATATAGTATTTTTTAAATTTATGTGGTAGAACTTCATCTTGGGCATTATCTCACTGGCCGGCCTTTATACCCCATGCCTGATATTCAGCTTCATTGAAGTGATTAGAACTAAATATCGGGCGGGGATGTGATACCAACTGTTTTGTGCTGCCGCCCAAGGCAATTATCTACTCCTGTGTTTCTTTAGAAACCAACCACTTTTAATGTAGAGAGCCGGCAATTTTAAAGTAGTGCCCAAAACAGGGGCGAATTTGGTATTACAGTCACTCCACTTGCCCTTTCGTGCCTGCATGAGCCGCAAGCCATTGTGATGTCTGGGCCTCACTAGCATGCCTCCAGCGAGCTGTGGGTGTCAAGTTTGTGCCATGCTGCAGCTCATAGGATCTGGCTAGGCAGGAAACCAGCTGGCTCTCACATCGAGCCGACCAGCGGGTTACATAAGAACATAAGAAATAGGAGCAGGAGTAGGCCAATCAGCCCCTCGAGCCTGCTCCGCCATTCAATAAGATCATGGCTGATCTGATCCTAACCTCAAATCTAAAGAACACAAGAAGTAGGAGCAGGACCCGGCCACTCAGCCCCTGGGCCCGCTCCGCCACCCACAGGGCCCTGACCGATCCGAACTCAGCCTCATGTCCAATTTCCTGCCCGCTCACCGTAACCCCTAATTCCCTTTACCTCTAGGAAACTATCTATTTCTGTTTTTAATTTATTTAATGATGTAGCTTCCACAGCTTCCTGGGGCAGCAAATTCCACAGACCTACTACCCTCTGAGTGAAGAAGTTTCTCCTCATCTCAGTTTTGAAAGAGCAGCCCCTAATCTAAGATTATGCCCCCTAGTTCTAGTTTCACCCATCCTTGGGAACATCCTTACCGCATCCACCCGATCAAGCCCCTTCACAATCTTATATGTTTCAATAAGATCGCCTCTCATTCTTCTGAACTCCAATGAGTAGAGTCCCAATCTACTCAACCTCTCCTCATATGTCCACCCCCTCATCCCCGGGATTAACCGAGTGAACCTTCTTTGTACTGCCTCGAGAGCAAGTATGTCTTTTCTTAAGTATGGACACCAAAACTGTATGCAGTATTCCAGGTGCGGTCTCACCAATACCTTATATAACTGCAGCAATACCTCCCTGTTTTTATAATCTATCCCCCTAGCAATAAAAGCCAACATTCCGTTGGCCTTCTTGATCACCTGCTGCACCTGCATACTAACTTTTTGATTTTCTTGCACCAGGACCCCCAGATCCCTTTGTACTGCAGTACTTTCCAGTTTCTCGCCATTAAGATAATAACTTGCTCTCTGATTTTTCCTGCCAAAGTGCATAACCTCACATTTTCCAATATTGTATTGCATCTGCCAAATCTCCACCCACTCACCCAGCCTGTCTATATCCCCTTGTAGGTTTTTTATGTCCTCCTCACTTTCTACTTTCCCTCCCATCTTTGTATCATCTGCAAACTTTGATATGTTACACTCGGTCCCCTCCTCCAAATCGTTAATATAGATTGTAAAGAGTTGGGGACCCAGCACCGACCCCTGCGGAACACCACTGGCTAGAGATTGGGAAGTGGGTAGACGATCCCAGGAGGGTCTCAGATGGGCTGACAGCAGGCCAGAGGCTATTGAGGGACCCAGGAGGAGAATGCCGTCTCCTCCTGGGCCCACCAAAAAAAAGTTTCAACGACCGTTGGTTAGGCCATTAAACGCCTGGTACAATTAGGCAGAATGTGCACGGTGTATGCTTCATCATCTGTACCGCCCAGGATGCCCAAAAGAATGGGCCCTGTAACTTTAACAGTGCGAGTAACACTTGTGCATAATGGGCACAAGCCGTCCACCGTTAAATTGGTATACTTTGCATTCATTTTATGGCTGAAAAAGAGGTGCAGCTCTACCAATTTCTACTCCATAGTCTGGGCTCAGTTTACCTGAGCTTATCACTACAAATAGTAACTTATCTCCGTTACAGTAACTCCTTTTCCAATTCCAGATTTTCTCCCGCTGCCTCCATTTTCTGGATGTTATAACTCATACTGAGCACAGTACCACTGATACAGGCCACTCTCTGCTACACATTTAAGTCTCATCCTCTTCTCACTGGGCATCTACACATACTCACATCTAGCAAGGATGAAGATCAGACTGGAGATTAAAGGATCAAATGCGAGACCTTCATTATCTGAATGGACCAGTGCCACATCAAGCAATTCATTTATCCCTTGAGCCATCATGGGAACTCAGTAACTGCTTTAGGCCAGGATTCAAAGAAGGAAAACTTATTTTAAAAAGTATGCACTACAGCTGACAACTGTGTATGCACACTGTAGAGATAACTGAACTGTAATTGCTCAACATTTATATTGTATAGGAAATGAAAAAGAAAAAAAAAAGAAAAACTTTGCATCAAATAAAACCTGCTAAATTTTGAAAAGTATCAGTGATAGCAATTATCACTTAATACCAACTGACTTGGATTTGGTCTTTGAGTTGGTGTTGGTCTTGGAGATGTTAATAATTACAATATAGAAAGTGCTATAATGCTTCATTTGATTAATTATTCTCCTGCTCAATGGTCTCTAAATCACTATCTATGGAAGAATAACCTTCCTAAATATTATTATCCAATATTTTTGTCCATGGCAATGACACAGGTATTTTGTTGCTTATATTTGTCCCACTCTAACAAAACCCAAATTATATTCCCTTATATGAATTGTGGTTCTGCTACTAAATATATATATGTTTAAATCAATGTTTAATATCTACAAGAACAAAGTAAATCAGCCAATATGCATTGAAGGTCATCTGCCAAAACCAATTAAAGTGATAAAGGAACTTAGTTTTTACCAGCACAAATTACTACCGGACACACTGTACTTTTGTTTGTAATTTTGGCAGAGATACCTATTATACTGCACCACCAAAACAATACTGCACAACACAATAACCAGATTGTCTTATATTTTATTGCGAGCACATATCTCCCGTTTCATTACATGCTTGTACTTGATGAAAAGCATGTATATTCATGGAAGACACTACACATGCCGCAGTGCGATACCATATTTACACAACAGTGGACCTGACCTCACAATACTCGAGCAACAAAGGATTCCACGATCTGTTAAGTCCATGTCGTAAATTGGTACATGCTGATGACGCAAAGGTCGAGAGCACTGTTGAGACAGAGGATGCAGCAAGGGATTTTTAATCAGCTGTGCAACTAGGTAGATTTTCACTGAAAAATTAAATGTTTCAACGACATTTAACACTGAAAAATGCAAAGGATCACAAATAGGTTGACAAAATGTGGGATTTAAGGATACAATGGGGGTCATTTTCAATTCCGCTGCATTGTCGGTAATCTTGCAGAGCCGATCCTGTTCCTCTTATAGAACCGGTCAGATTTTCATGCCATTGATTTCAATTAAATATAAACAGGTAGGTTCTACAACAGGTGGCCAATCCACTCAACAGGTCATCACCCATGCGGCAAAGTTGAAAATTACCCCCGAAGAATGGTATTGAATTAGTCTGATAACAGACTTAGAAAGGTATCTGGACACAATAGTAGATACAATACCTTCAATGCAGTGAAGCAAATAAAAATCCGAATAAAATGCTACAATGAATATCCAGACCAATAAATTATCTTGGTAAAACTACACTGTGTGATATCAATAACAAACACATTCGCATATTTGTATGAATGAGGCCCAGGAGTTTAAATACCTTGGGGCTCAAACTTAGGCCAGCAAGTGCATTTTGTACTCATCCCAACCCCCGCTCCCCCAAAACCCGCTCGGGGTTTGGAGTTGTTCAAGATACAATTAAATGTCATAGTGAGAAAGTTAATGGCCCAAAAATTCGTGAGGAAGCCTTCGTGCGAGGGTAAGGCCTCCCCGCGATCTCTCACTGCGCGTTGGCTTTTTCAGTTCCAGCTCGCACGAACTTGATGTTCTGGACAGCTGCTGTGCTGGGCTTGCGTATCCCACCGGCGTAGTTAATTCGTGCGAGCTGTGGGATCACGTGACTCAGTTAGAGCCAATGGCAGCACACCATCTTCCATTCATAACTTTCACATAAGTGCTGTGAAAGTTATGAATACTATAGCTCCCCAAAAGAACCGCTAAACCTCAATTAAATTTAAAAAAAAACCATCACATTAATAAAATAAGTATAGTTAAATAAATTAACCATTTTAAATAAAAAATTAAATTTTTGAAAATTTTTTAAATCTTTTAAAAAGTTATAAAAATAAACTTACCTGTCTTTAAAGTCTCTAAAAAAGATATACCTGTTAAAAAAAATTCAAAATAATACTTAATTCACTACTTACCTTGTTAAAAGTGGGTCTTACTCCTCTTTTTTATGTGTAGAATCTTCCGTACTTACCTGCGCGTTGAAACCACTAAGTGCACAGCGTGCGCGCAGCCTGTAGCGCGCACGCAGTTCACCTAGGACCCGCCCCCTTTTCCATTCACCAAGTGCCGGTTTTCAGCGCATGCGCAGTGCATGCAGAAAACCGGCAATTGGAGACAGAATACGCGAGAGTACGCAGTGCGTACTCTCGCGTAGCGGCACTAATTTTTGGGCCAATGTACTAGACTGATAATTTTTTATGGGGCAAATGGTCTTTCCTCATCCTAGTCTTTTCTTACGTTCTTCTTATCACACCTATCTGTATTTGTATCATGTTCTATTTATGCCAGGTGCAATTTTTGTTTTTGTTTTAAATGTTTGTTTAAAGGAAGAAAAAAAAGAAATAGAGGACAACCTGATAATTGTGCATGTCATTGATATTTTCACTGTTCATTTCAGCATTTCATTGTTGATATCGCTTTTCCCTTTCCTTTCTGTAATTTTTGAATAGAGAATAGTCAGAGCAGCGGTGTGATACTAAATCACGTGGTACATCATATGATTGTTGAAAATTTTCTTGTAAAAATGCAGGATACCACTGTTGCACGATAATTGCCCTGGGAGCAGATGTGCTGTATACAAATGACCATAGTCCATTCATAGTCACTTAAAACAATTATTTCACCTAGCTTCGAGAACATTTTCAAAATGTATGCTCAGAAATAGCTGGTATTGTCGCCTGTCCCTGAAGCCCTGAGGGTCCGCAGGGATTCCAGGAGTAGGCTGAAGATCTGCAAGTAGGCGCCAATATTTATTTTCTGACCCCCCCCTCTCCAGAAGCCTGCACTGCAATTGGGATTTTCTGACTGCCAATCTCCATTGAGAGCCAAAGGTTTTCAATCACCAAGACCAGAGAGGTAGCTGTGGGCCCGAGAGACCTACAGCTACCTCTAAATGTCCAGTCTCTACCACCCAGTGCAATGCCCTGCCAAAGGGCAGGTCAGCCCCAGCGTTGCCACAGGGATGAGAGGTATTGGCAGTCCTGGGGCTGGACAGATGTAACCTATTTTGGGTACACTGCTCCTGTTTAGTGCCCAGGCAAAGAGGACCAGGAAAATTGCCCCTAAAGGGACAACAACGCTCTGGGGGAGGAAAGGGGAAGTAATTTCAGTTTGAAGTGCAACCTCTGTGATTATTGTAATAAAAATAAGAAAAGGTTGATTAATTTCCCTTACCGGAAAACAGTAATTTCATATTTTTGGAATCAAAGATTGGTGTGGGAGAAATGGGTTACGATTACTGGGGCACTGGCACCAGTACTGGGATAAGAGGGAGCTGTTCCGTCAAGACGGGCTTCATTTGAACCAGGCTGGGACCAGTGCCTTGGCGAATCGAATAACTAGGGCTGTAGATAGGGCTTTAAGCTAAATAGTGGGGGGGGGGAAGGGATACGCTGAGCGGAAATTTAACAAGTCAAAGGAAAATGAGTAGGCAAAAGTGCAGGGTAGCGATAAGGGTAATGATAACCAGAGTGTGTCAGGAAGGGACAGAGCGTATACACATAAGAGAGCATCAGAAAGAGGGGTCAGAGTAGGGAAAAATGGTAAAAAGACAACATTAAAAGCTCTATATCTGAACGCACGCAGCATTCGTAACAAGATAGATGAGTTGACAGCACAAATAGAAATAAATGGGTATGATCTGATAGCCATTACAGAGACGTGGTTATAAGTTGACCAAGGCTGGGAACTGAATATTCAGGGGTATTTGCCATTTTGTAAGGATAGGCAGAAAGGAAAAGGAGGTGGTGTAGCTCTGTTAATAAGGGATGAGATCAGTGCAGTAATGAGAAATGATATTGGCCTAGAAGATCAAGACGTAGAATCAGTTTGGGTGGAGATAAGAAATAATAAGGGTAAGAAATCACTAGTGGGAGTGGTCTACAGGCCCCCAAACAGTAGCCACACTGTAGGACAGAGAATAAATCAAGAAATAATAGAGGCTTGTAAGAAAGGTACGACTATAATCATGGGAGATTTTAATCTTCATATTGATTGGACAAAGCAAATTGGCAAAGGTAGACTTGAGAAAGAGTTCTTAGAGTGTATACGGGATGGTTTCTTGGAACAATATGTTGTGGAACCAACCAGGGAGAAGACTATTTTAGATCTGGTAATGTGCAACGAGGCTGGGTTAATTAATGAGAAGTCGCTCAACACCAGGTTATAGTCCAACAATTTTATTTAAAATTACGAGCTTTCGGAGCTGTTGCCCCTTCGTCAGGTAAAGGTACAATGAGGGAATCTATTACACAGTATATAAACACAGAAAGCAATTTGTCTGCAGAGATACAATCTTTCAGGGAGGCATTACATCAAAGACACACCAGAGCACAGCCAAGACAATGAGATGGGTCACAGGGAGTCCAACGTGTCAAATCCTGCCGTCTGCAGTTGAGTTTTTCTTTGTATTTTTTTTGTGTGTTTTTTTAAATTTAAAAACTGGAAAGACAGACAACGATGTCGAGTCACGTTCTGTAGCGTGACATGAACCCGAGATCCCTATTGAGGCCGTCCTCATGGGTGCGGAACTTGGCTATCAGTTTCTGCTCGATGATTTTGCGTTGTCGTGTGTCTCAAAGGCCGCCTTGGAGAACGCTAACCCGCAGATCCGAGGCTGAATGTCCTTGACTGCTAAAGTGTTCCCCGACTGGGAGGTAACAATCCTGCCTGGTGATTGTTGCGCGGTGTCCGTTCATACGTTGTCTCAGTGTCTGCATGGTCTCGCCGATGTACCATGCTCCGGAGCATCCTTTCCTGCAACGTATCAGGTAGACAACGTTGGCCGAGTCACATGAGTATGTACCATGTACCTGGTGGGTAGTGTCCTCACGTGTGATGATGGTATCTGTGTTGATGATCTGGCATGTCTTGCAGAGGTTGCCGTGGCAGGGTTGTGTGGTGTCGTGGTCGCTGTTCTCCTGACAGCTGGGTAATTTGCTGCGAACGATGGTACTTTTGAGGTTAGGCGGCTGCTTGAAGGAGAGTAGTGGAGGCGTGGGGATGGCCTTAGCAAGGTGTTCGTCGTCATCGATGACATGTTGAAGACTGCGAAGAACATGGCGTAGTTTCTCCGCTCCGGGGAAGTACTGGACGACGTAGGGTACTCTGTTGGTTGTGTCCCGTGTTCGCCTTCTGAGCAGGTCTATGCGGTTTTTCGCTGTGGCCCATCGGAACTGTCGATCAATGAGTCGAGCGTCATATCCCGTTCTTACGAGGGCGTCTTTCTGCGTCCGTAGGTGTCCATCGCGTTCCTCCTCGTCTGAGCAGATCCTGTGTATTCGCAGGGCTTGTCCATAGGGGATGGCTTCTTTAACGTGGTTAGGGTGGAAGCTGGAGAAGTGGAGCATCGTGAGGTTGTCCGTGGGCTTGCGGTAGAGTGAAGTGCTGAGGTGTCCGTCTTTGATGGAGATTCGTGTGTCCAAGAATGAAACCGATTCTGAGGAGTAGTCCATGGTGAGTTTGATGGTGGGATGGAACCTGTTGATGTTATCGTGTAGTTCTTTCAGTGATCCTTCGCCGTGGGTCCAAAGGAAGAAGATGTTGTCGATGTATCTGGTGTACAGCGTTGGTTGGAGGTCCTGTGCAGCGAAGAAGTCTTGCTCGAACTTGTGCATGAAGATGTTGGCGTATTGGGGTGCGAATTTGGTCCCCATGGCTGTTCCGTGTGTTTGGGTAAAAAACTGGTTGTTGAAGGTGAAGACATTGTGGTCAAGGATGACGCGGATGAGTTGTAGGATGGCGTCTGGAGATTGGCTGTTGTTGGTGTTGAGTACTGAGGCTGTCGCAGCGATGCCGTCATCGTGGGGGATATTGGTGTCGGGTGCCGATACGTCCATCGTGGCGAGGAGTGTTCCTGGTTCAACTGGTCCATGGGTGCTGAGTTTCTGCAAGAAGTCTGTAGTGTCGCGACAGAAGCTGGGGGTTCCCTGTACGATGGGTTTCAGGATGCCCTCGACGTACCCAGAGAGGTTCTCACACAGGGTTCCGTTGCCTGATACGATAGGACGTCCGGGTGTGTTGGCTTTGTGTATCTTTGGGAGGCAGTAGAAGTCTCCTACGCGGGGAGTACGTGGGATGAGAGCGCGTAGGATGTTTTGAAGGTCTGGATCGAAGGTCTTGATCAGTCTATTGAGTTGGCGGGTGTGTTCTTTGGTCGGATCTGCGGGTAACTGTCTGTAGTGTTCCTGGTTGTCCAGTTGTCGGTATGCTTCTTTGCAATAGTCCAATAGTCGTCCAGTACTTCCCCGGAGCAGAGAAACTACGCCATGTTCTTCGCAGCCTTCAACATGTCATCGATGACGACGAACACCTTGCTAAGGCCATCCCCACGCCTCCACTACTCTCCTTCAAGCAGCCGCCTAACCTCAAAAGTACCATCGTTCGCAGCAAATTACCCAGCTGTCAGGAGAACAGCGACCACGACACCACACAACCCTGCCACGGCAACCTCTGCAAGACATGCCAGATCATCAACACAGATACCATCATCACACGTGAGGACACTACCCACCAGGTACATGGTACATACTCATGTGACTCGGCCAACGTTGTCTACCTGATACGTTGCAGGAAAGGATGCCCCGGAGCATGGTACATCGGCGAGACCATGCAGACACTGAGACAACGTATGAACGGACACCACACAACAATCGCCAGGCAGGATTGTTACCTCCCAGTCGGGGAACACTTCAGCAGTCAAGGACATTCAGCCTCGGATCTGTGGGTTAGCGTTCTCCAAGGCGGCCTTCGAGACACACGACAACGCAAAATCATCGAGCAGAAACTGATAGCCAAGTTGCACACCCATGAGGACGGCCTCAATAGGGATCTCGGGTTCATGTCACGCTACAGAACGTGACTCGACATCGTTGTCTGTCTTTCCAGTTTTTAAATTAAAAAAACACAAAAAAAATACCAAAAAAACCCCCCCCAAAAAAACTCAACTGCAGACAGCAGGATTTGACACGTTGGACCCCCTGTGACCCATCTCATTGTCTTGGCTGTGCTCTGGTGTGTCTTTGATGTAATGCCTCCCTGAAAGATTGTATCTCTGCAGACAAATTGCTTTCTGTGTTTATATACTGTGTAATAGATTCCCTCATTGTACCTTTACCTGACGAAGGGGCAACAGCTCCGAAAGCTCGTAATTTTAAATAAAACTGTTGGACTATAACCTGGTGTTGTGCGACTTCTCATTTTTATCCACCCCAGTCCAACACCGGCATCTCCGCATCAGGATTAATTAATGATCTCGAAGTAAAGGATCCTCTTGGGAAGAGTGATCATAGCATGGTAAAATTTCAAATTCAATTTGAGGGTAAGAAAGCTAGGTCTCAAACAAGTGTCCTGAACTTAAACAAAGGTAATTACAAAGGTATGAAGGCAGACTTGGTTAAAGTGGACTGGGAAAATATATTACAGGGTAAGACTGTCGAAAAGCAGTGGCAAACATTTAAGGAGATATTTCATAACTCTCAGCAAAGATATATTCCAGTGAGAAAGAAAGACTCTAAGAGAAGGATGAACCATCCGTGGCTAACTAAGGAAGTAAAGGATGGTATCAAATTGAAAACAAAAGCATACAATATTGCGAATAATAGTGAAAGGCCAGAGGATAGGGAAATTTTTAAAAACCAGCAAAGGACGACTAGAAAAATGATAAAGAGAGAGAACATAGCTTATGAGAGTAAGCTAGCAAGCTATATTAAAACAGACAGTAAGAGCTTCTACAGGTATATAAAAAGGAAGAGAGTAGCTAAAGTAAACGTTGGTCCCCTAGAGGATGAGTCTGGGGAATTAATAATGGGAAAGAGGGAAATGGCGGAGACTTTGAACAAATGTTTTGTATCGGTCTTCACGGTAGAAGACACTAAAAGCATGCCAATAATGAATAATCAAGGGGCTATTGGGGTGGCGGGTGGGGGGGGGACTTAAAACAATCACTATCACTAGAGAGAAAGTATGAGGCAAACTAATGGGACTAAAGGTGGACAAGTCCCCTGGACCCAATGGCCTGCATCCTAGAGAGTCTTAAAAGAGGTGGCTGCAGAGATAGTGGATACTTTGGGCTGGATTTTGATACTGGGGCGGGTTGGGTTCGTGTCATCCACTTTTCGTGTTATCCACCCGACTGCAATTGGATGTGGGAGATTGATGCAATTTTCACCTAATTGGGCAATTGAGTTCCAGCATGTGGGAACCCATGACCAAATTAGTGTTTTCAGTCTGAAAGTCACCTTTGATGATGTCATCTTTGCTGCTGCACTGAAGGTCTTCAAAGACTGCCTGGCCTTTGCTGTGAGAGGACCTGCAAAATAAGCAGCAGCCCTAAGTCTGCTCCCAGATATTTTAACACCACCACTCCCAGATATGTCTCCCCTCTATCCATCCATATATGCATCCCCATAGCCAGCCTGCCTGCCTGCCTCAACTATCCATATCCATATGTGCTCCCGCCAGGTTTCACAATCGTGGTTCAGAACAGGCGTGCTTCACGTAGAACAAGGGTTAAAATCACAAAGGCCTTTCAAAATGGCATTATAGAGCCAATTTAGTGCTTGTTAAGGGCCTTAACAGCCTATCCCGCCTCTTAAAGGCGGGACGGAGTCGGGACCAGCAGACACGATTTAATGAAAATTGCGTGGAGGCGGGATGGAGGCGGACTTGTGCCCGCCCGCCAGTTTTAGCAATTTTAACCCCCCACATGCCTCCAAACCCGCCTCCACGGGTCAATGGTAATCCAGCCCAATGGTTCTAATCTACCAAAATTCACTGGATTCTGGAGAGGTCCCAGCGGACTGGAAAACCGCAAATGTAATGCCCCTATTTAAGAAAGGAGGGAGACAGAAAGCAGGCAACTATCGACCAGTTAGCCTAACATCTGTCATTGGGAAAATGCTAGAGTCCATCATTAAGGAAGTGGTTGCAGGACATTTAGAAAATCATAATATAGTCAAGCAGAGTCAGCATGGTTTTATGGAAGGGAAATCATGTTTGACAAATTTGCTGGAATTCTTTGAGGATGTAACGAACAGGGTGGATAAAGGGGAACCAGCAGATGTTGTGTATTTGGATTTCCAGAAGGCATTCGATAAGGTGCCACATAAAAGGTTACTGCACAAGATAAGAGCTCACAGGGTTAGGGATAATATATTAGCATGGATAGAGGATTGGCTAACCAACAGAAAACAGAGAGTCGGGATAAATGGGTCATTATCAGGTTGGCAAACTGTAACTAGTGGGGTGCCGCAGGGATCAGTGCTGGGGCCTCAACTATTTACAATCTATATTAATGACTTGGATGAAGGGACTGAGTGTAATGTAGCCAAATTTGCTGATGATACAAAGATAGGTGGGACAGCAAATTGTGTGGAGGACGCAAATAATCTCCAAAGGGATATAGATAGGCTAAGTGAGTGTGCAAAAATCTGGCAGATGGAGTTTAATGTGGGAAAATGTGAGGTTATCCACTTTGGTAGGAAAAATAAAAAAAGCAAATTATTATTTAAATGGGGAGAGATTACAAAATGCTGAGGTACAGAGGGATCTGGGGGTCCTTGTACATGAATCACAAAAAGTTAGCATGCAGGTACAGCAAGTAATTAGGAAGGCAAATGGAATGTTGGCCTTTATTGCAAAGGGAATGGAGTATAAAAGTAGGGAAGTCCTGTTACAACTGTACAGGGCGTTGGTGAGACCACACCTGGAGTACTGCGTACAGTTTTGGTCTCCTTATTTAAGGCAGTTCAGAGAAGGTTCACGAGGTTGATTCCGGAGATGAAGGGGTTGTCTTATGAAGAAAGGTTGAGCCTATACTCATTGGAATTTAGAAGAATGAGAGGGGATCTTATTGAAACATATAAGATTCTGAAGGGGCTTGACAGGGTCGATGCAGAGAGGATGGGCTGGATTTTGTCTTGGGGTCGGGTTGGGGTCGTGTTACCCACATTTCGTGTTGCCCCCCCGACTCCAGATTAATGTGGATGAATGATGCAATTTTCACTTAATTGGGTAATTGAGTTCCAGCATGTGGGAACCTATGAACCAATTAGTGGTTTCAGTCTGAAAGTCGCCTCTGATGATGTCATCATTGCAGGTCAGAGACTGACTGCCTGGCTTTTGGTGTGAGAGGACCTGGATGCAAAATGAGCAGCAGCTCTAAGGAGAGAGAGAGTGAGAGAGATTTTGCAACCAAGTCCTCCCAGGCAGTCTCTGAAGACATTCAATACAGCAGCATCAGAGGCGGCGACTTTCAGACCTAATACTACTACTACCTTCATCACAATACTACTACTACCTTCATCACATCTCTGTTGTAATAGTGGACCTGCAGCTGATAGTCAGCTATCCACTTGTGCTCCCGCCAGGTTTCACTGGCGTGTTTCACATCAGGCGTACTTCATGTCGGAAAAGGGTTAAACTAGCTAAAACGTTTCAAAATGGCATTACAGAGCCAATTTAGGGATAGTTAACAGCGTTAATGGCCTCTCGCGCCTCTTGGAGGCGGGACGGAGTCGGGAACCCCGCGACCCATTTTGTCAAAATTGCGTGGAGGCGTGTTGGAGTCGGGATGGGGTCGGGACCCCCGAATCTGCTACTTTAACCCCCCACACGCCTCCAAACCCGACTCCACGGGTCATTCAAAATCCAGCCCGATGTTTCCCCTCATGGGGGAATCTAGAACTAGGGAGCATAATTTCAGAATAAGGGGGCACCCTTTTAAATCGGAAATGAGGAGGAATTTCTTCTCTCAGAGGGTCGTGAATCTTTGGAATTCTCTTCCCCAGACAGCGGTGGAGGCTGGTCATTGAATATATTTAAGGTGGAGATAGACAGATTTTTGAATGGTATGGGAGTCAAGGGCTATGGGGAGCGGGCAAGGAAGTGGAGTTGAGGCCAAGATCAGATTAGCCATGATCTTATTGAATGGCGGAGCAGGCTCGAGGGGCCAAATGACCTACTCCTGCTCCTACGTCTTATGTTCTTATAAATTGTTTGCTGGAGATCTGCCATGTCATGTCTATCTGAAAAGATCCATCAGTGTTATGTATACTGTAGATCTGCTATTAGGTGGCTCTCATTGCTTTGAGCAGGGATTGGCATCCTTCCCGGTCCTAATGCTGATGCCAGTGTTCAACACAATTAAGATGGATCTTTTTTCTTTCTTTGTGTCACTTTTTAATTTAAAGAAGTGAAATTGATCTTCATCAGTAGCATGAAGCAGGCTCATAGTGAATCGGCAGCACATTTTATACTGCGCCCAATTTTAAAATCAATGGAAAAGAAAATCGGGCGCGGTGTAAAATGGGTTGCTAATTCGCTATGAGTCTGTTTTGCGCTACTGGCATAGACTAATTTCACCTCCACAGCACTTTACCCAGAATATTTGTGTCTGTTAAGTGAATTCTTCTTAGTTCAGAATGGACATTTTATTGTTCATAGCCAAAAATACACTGTCACCTGCCACATGTGTTGTATAACTTCTGTTATTTCAATGAACTACTTAGCTATAACATGTCAAAAGTCATAATTCCCCTGTAGAACAAGGATGCCTTAGCATCCCACTGCCCAACCTAACCATCAAGCAAACCCCTAAATCCTCCATCTCAGTTTGACCAAAGGAGTTACCTCAGCTCAATGTATAGTGCTATAAAAATGTACGGACTGTACAAAATCCTCAATGTATAAACCTGCAGCTATTAGTTAATCATTAACACATCAGACCCTAAGGAAGCATGTCAATTTCAATTCAGTAAAAATAAATTGTAAAATAGAATCACTGGAAATATTTCATTACAATTAAACAGATGCAAAACATTTGTACAATGGAAATTTCTAGTAATATTTCATTGTGAACTCTTAATGAATAAATGTTCCTATCAGTGAATTTAATGCTGCAGAATGCCAGTTATTGACACAAGCCTACCTTCTGCACAATATCCCATGCATCCCTGTGTAGGTTGGAGTAGGTACAGAAAAAAGTCACCACAGTTTCGTACACTGACTGGAATTCGGAAGAGACAGCAGTCCTTTGTTGTGCTAAAGAAAAACTGCCATGTTGCACAGGCAGTCAAATGTTTAACCTCTCCAGGTTGTGGCAGAGATTCAGTCTCTCTCAGAGACAACCAGACAGGGGCTTGAGTACCACAGTGATTCATCTAAAGGGGAAAATATGTAAGATTAAAGGCAACAAGCAACTATTTTTCTACTACAATGGATATAACTGCTTTGCAAATAAAATGGATCTGGAATTAGGTATAACACAGCAAGGAACTGTCTCAATCCTGCTGCTAAAAAATGAAAAGTATTTCATTTGTCTGTCAGGTTTTACTCATGAACATTTGCCACTGTAGTTACTTTACTTCTTGATCAAAAAAGGACCTTGTCCTCTATACATTACCTACAGTGTATGTTTTCCAACATTCCTTAAAGGATATATCTAAAGACCACATGGCATTCTTTCATTATCATACTGGAATACTGTCAATTCAACAGGCACCATGGTTCTTATCTGTCATTCATAAAGTTGTACTTACTGAAAATGCTGTAGGGAAATGGGTTCTCAGATTCATCTCTTATAGTCCTGCCTAAAAGTAGACATTTAATGGGCCAATGTTTTACACTTCCAAAAGTGGGTATCAATATTTAGGACCAAATCTTCCAATTCTGGAACATTTTGGAGTTTTATGAGATCAGTCAGCTGGGATTACAAAAAAGTCACAAATTTCTTGATTGCAAGAAATATTTTTAGTAGTTGGCCGACAAAACAACTGTGACTACATTTAAAAAATAACACACTGGCTTTCAAGTGTTTTGGTCCTGAAAGGCGCTACGTGAATATTATTTTGTTTTAGTTTAAAAGCGAACAAGATTCAAGTCCTACAACATAGCTAAAGGAAATGTAAGACACTGCCATTTTGGAAAGACTTTCTAAAAACCAAAATAAAATTATCTTTTCACCCAATCTCAAGAACTGAGGCTGCTGACTCATGTTGTGTACAGTTCCATAGGTAACCAAAACCTTCCAGTGTCTTTCAAACTCAGCTTTCTTCGTGTGAGAGGCTGCTAACTTTCAACAGGTACCAACAGATAACAATTAGGAGCGAGACAACTTTTCTCATCCTGACCCCATGGTTACTGAAGCCACTTGTATAATGCTGAATTCTCTGCCAGATAAAATCAACTAATACAGAACAGAAAATGATTAAAAATTAGGTTTTCTGGGTCCCTAGAAGTCAGAACTTTTCAATCCAGATACTTTTTATCAAGTCTTCCTAAACTTGGTACTGCTGGACGGGAAATACTTTTTATTGCATCTTTCTATCCAATAAACATTAACATTGTTTCTATGTAATTGAGTGCACTATGTGAAAATGGACTTATCTCTTTTGTTCATGGTCTGCCAATGGTTTGGCCATTTTGGAACACTGTATACCTCCACACATTTTCTTGGCATTTCTGCAGGTTTATCAAAGATCTGAAAGCGATACCATCCTGGTGTTAAAGAGTGATCACATATTAGCTCCTGAATTGCTGACTGTTGCAGTCGGAGTGAATCAAAGTCCACGCTTCTGTAGGGGTTCTGAAGGAGCTGGTGACCACCAGGGTAGCATTCAGGGGCTGACGAAAAACAGAAAAGGAATTAGTCACAGTACATTGAAACTGTCCAACTTTATTTCATATATTCAACAATTAACTTCATCAATGCTAGTTTGCCAATTATATAGCCAAAAATATTCATTTGGATACACACACACACATACTGGAAAGGCAATTTGCTGAACTTGATCCCAAATTCTGAACTATGGGTTTTAGATCTCCTGATTTCTTAAAGCTAACAGTGCATTTCTGCAACGGTTTTTGTTTTTGAGCTAAAATATCTTTGTATGATATTTGAAGTTAGAGCTGATTTCTACTATGTAAATTCAAATCAATTTGGTTTCAGAAAACATTATCAAACCTCAATCTTGATTTCAGTAACAAAATATGTTTTGCTTAACGATAGTTAAAGTTCTGGATTTAAAATTCTCTTTTTGATGAAAGTAATTGTAAAGAGAACTTTTTCAAATCATCAACATTTATTGATATAGGAACATAAACTACACCATATCAACATCATATACAAATGACACTGTGCGCAAGAGCAAGAGCAACGAAGTGACAAACTCAACACATAGCCCAAAACAGAAAAGATCACAGGGGGAATAAAAATACAAGAAAGTGATTGCTGGGTTCCCCATGATTCCCCATGACTTCTCCAGCAGCAGCAAGCTTCCAACTATCAAGTCATACTGCAGTATAGCTCACCATTTTTACTCCTCACCTCTGCTCCCCAAGGCCCACAGTGCAAGACATCACGTTTCAAAAAAGTAAAAGAGATCACAGGGTGGATCAGGAAGTAGTGATTAGTTAATGCAAAGCTTGGGTTTTAAAACCATGAAGATTGTAGGAGGAAAGAAAGACCACGGGACATATATTTTCCTCTGAAATAACAACAGACAATGCTGGAAATACTCAGCTGGCCAGGCAGCATCTGTGGAGAGAGAAACAGAGTTAACGTTTCAGAAGGGTCCCAGATCTGAAACGTTAACTCTGTTTCTCTCTCCACGGATGCTGCCTGGCCTGCTGAGTATTTCCAGCATTTTCTGTTGTTATTTCAGATTTCCAGCATCCGCAGTATTTTGCTATTATATATTTTCCTCTGTTATTTTTAATGCAAAAGTAGATGTGACTGTAAAATGGCTGTGACAAAAATATAGCATTTTTGTTTGTCTAAGAGTGGCTTGGTGGCTGCCCCTCTAAATGCAGTCAGAACATATATAACACAGAAGCATAATCAGACAAAAATTGACAGAGCCAAAGAAATTATATTAGGATGGTTGACTAAAAACTTGGTCAAAGTGGTAGGTTTTAAGAAGTGTTTTACAGGAGGAGAGGCGGAAAGTTAAAGGGAGGGAATTCCAGAACTTACTGCCTCGATGGCTGAAGGCACGACCGCCAATTGTGTGGCGAAGTGATGCACATGTGGCCAGAGTTAGAGGAATGCAGAGTCCTTGGAGGGTTGTAAGGCTGGAGGAGGTTACAGAGATAGGGAGGGATTTGAACACAAAGATGAGAATCTGAGTTCTGTTCTGCCTAGTGGAAGAATAAAATTGCATCCAAGTCCTAAATATGTCATAGGATTTCAATTTAAATATACATATATAGGTGTCAGCCATGGCTCAGTGGTAGCACTCTCGCCTGGGTCAGATGGTTGTGGGTTCAAGTCCCACTCCAAAGACTTGAGAATAAAATCTGGACTGACACGCCAGTGAAGAACAGAGAAAGTGCTGCACTGTCGGAGGTGCTGTCTTTCAGATGAGACATTAAACCAAGGCCTAATCTACCCTCTCGGGTGGACATAAAAGATGCCACTGCATTATTTCAAAGAAGAACAGGGGAGATGACCCTGGTGTCCTGGCCAATATTTATCCCTCAACCAACTTCACTACATAAAAACAGATTACCAGGTTATTACAAACCAATTGCTGTTTATAGGATCTTGCTGTGCACAAATTGGGTGCCGTGTTTCCCACATTACAACAGTGACTATGGGCTGGATTTTGAAACTGGGGTCGGGTTGGGGTCAGGAATCACACATTCTGGCTTGTGAACCCGCCTCCATCGAGATGTGGCCAACCCACTGTATTTTCCCTTGATTGACCTTGTTGAGCCCGCCCAGTGGGCTCAGCAGGCCAATTAAGGGCCACCCGGCAACAAGTGATGTCACAGACTGACATTTCATCTGTCAAGAGCTTTTGACAGATGAAATATCAGCGTTTGACAGCTCTGTGAAGCTGTCAAACACTGACAATATGATTTCTAACTTCAGTCCTTCCTCTCAGGCTGAGTTAGAAATCATTCCACCACAGAAAACAGAAGGCTGCAGTTTTTGACAGAACCACGGCTTTCCTGCTTTCTGTGCCGGTGAGATTTCTAACTCCCGAGAACTGAAGGGCTGACACCTGCAGGAGGAAGTTAAGGTAAGTAAAACTTTTTCCAACACTTAGCACTTACCTTACACACTTACCTCTGCACACATGCACCCATCACTCACCTGCCCACCGGACATATCGACCCCTCCAACCCCTGCAGAGCCACGGCCCGCCCCGATAACTTGGAGTGTTTGCCACCTGTCGGGAAGCCCACACTTTTCTTTTTAAAATAGGGATTATGCAAAAAACTGCCTGTTAACTACCTGTTAACAGGCAGTTAATTGTCACTAATCCCTTCCCGCCTTGGGGAGTCGGGTCTTAGCACAGGTCGGGTACCCGCCGCCAGAGAAACTGGCATGGAGGCGGGTTGGAGGCGGGATGGGGTCGGGACCCCCGAATCTGCAACTTTAACCCCCCCCCCCCCCCCCCCGACTCCAAACCCGACTCCACGGGTCATTGAAAATCCAGCCTATACTTCAAAAGTGCTTCATTTGCTGTAAAGCGCTTTGGGTCATGAAAGCACTATATAAATGCAAGTTGTTTCTTTCTTGATTATATTAACGAGGCTTCTGGATGGTGCGCTGGCCACCTAAATTGAGGCCCGCTCAAAAATTGGGCTAGCCTCTGGCGGCAACTAGGTGGTTAATTTTCGTTCCTTTAGCACCTAGTTCACACTGAAAGATGAGAGCAATATTACACAGAAAGAATGTAAAAATTCATGCTGCTAAGCCCACTAATGTTACATATTAGAACCTTGCTGATCAATTATTAATGTAAAAGAAAAAATATTTAAATGATTCCACAAAAGGATTAATATTTAACAATTTAGCCAAAGCTTATGAAGTCAACAAAATAGAAAGATTACTCTTAATTATTCTTTAGATCGCTACTTTATATGGCTCCATGTCTCAGCAGGCATACATACCTCACCCGACAACCAGCAAATGTGTCCCCCCCCCAACCACCCCACCGGGGGTCCAGACTGGGATGAAGGATTCAGGGGGGAAATATCTTTTTCAATATTGCAAGTAGACCCTGACACAGGGAGCCACTGAAGACAGCCTCTTCCTCTTTCTAGGGTGGTACCTGTCATCCCACCCCAACGAGCTGATATGCTTATGCTGGCGTTACTGGCCTCTTCAATGTGGGGGTGCACCACATGCATCCCCAACCTGCCAAAGGCACACTCCTGTGGATTCCCCTTTGACCCTGTGAACTTGGAAGGGTCAGTGGTGTGGGAATGAATGCATCCTGACAACAAATGGAATGTGCCCTTCCTCACCACTGACCTTTGGCCCTTGTACATGTAGGCTATACCCTTTAATAATACTGCTCATCTATCTGCACAAAAGTCTTGTCAATTGCATTCAGATGTGTCTGTACGTGCAAACTTCTAATTGTATCAAATTTCTCAGGAACCAATCAATAAACACTTTGCTGTCTCTAAGCATATCTCTTACAAATTTCTTTCCAGCCAAATGGTATCCTTGGGACTTAAGTATCACTTCGATGCAGTACCAGGATAGATTTAAGAACAGCACAGAGAGGCACAGTGGTAACAAGAAGCACTTGCTGGAAATATATATGTGCACAGCAAAACTACTTGTGATATGAAGGTCAATGTTCCGATGAAAGTTGGATATTTGTTTTGAGAGGATGTTTTGAGGTCCGTTTGCAATGAGAGACATCTATGCCTCCTTCTTGAACAACTGCCTCCTTAAGCAGACGTCTTCTGAGACATAATTGAAACAGCAGGTTGTCTTCTTCACCTTTGGTGTAACCTTATCCTGCCTGCCTTCAGCACTTCCTCTTCCTGCTCCTGTTCTGCCTCCATTATAAGGGCATATATGAAAATACCCATAGTGAATCCCATGGTAAGGGTTCCATGACAGAACATATGAAAATGACGGACAGGAAAAGACCTACTGGTCCATCCAGCCTGTCCCACACAGTTGTGATGCCTTATGCATCACAATACATACATTCCCCATCTACCCAGAGCCATGTAATCACGTGGAAGAGGCAAAAAAAGATAAAAATCCATGCCAATTAGGGGAGAAGAATTTGGAAAATTCCTCTCCGACCCCTTTAAACGATCAAAACTAGTCCAGGAGATCGCATTGCCCTGGAAAAGTGGGAAGAAAAGTATTTCCCTACCTGGAGCTGTTGAAAAGTAACTTACAGAATCCTTTCTTAGCAGTACAGCTGAGAAAAGGTTTTTCTAATCATTTCAGTCAAAGCTCATGTTTTAGATGAAGTTTGTAGGCATTAAAAGCCTGTGGACTCCATGGCCTACCAATTGGATATCTCCCGAATTGGGTCGCGATCCCGGTGCAGCACACGCACCTAACGAAGGGATCAGCACTGAAGGGCGCCGGTGCCACCCTAAGGAAGGATGATGGTAAATTGGTCTAGCGGCCACATTAGGATAGTACCAGTGAGCTACGGGCACCATTCGCGGCCCCAGAGGCAGCTCACTGGTCGCGGTGGAACAGCAAGATCAGTCAGCTCAGACATAGGCTGATGGCCTCAGAGAGTTCAGGCAGTGAGAGATGCAATCGGAGGGGGGTGGGGGGCAAGTGGTGGCCGGCAGCGGCCCGCAGATTTAATGTGGAGCTGGGAAGAGCATTCCTGTTCCTTCCAGCTCTACAATAAGGTAAGTAATAAACAGGGTTTGGCTTCTTTAGGTGCGTGCACAAACTCTGGCGGAGTCAGCACTGAAGGGCATCAGTGGGCGTGATGCCAGCGAAACCACCAGGATTGCGTCCCATGGATTTTCAGAGCCATAGGAAGTCATTTTACTTTGATGGTAAGTAGAATTGGATGGAGGGTAAAATGGGCGATCGATTCGATTCCGTCAGATGGGTTAGCTTAAAAATACCTCCCATAGTGTTTCCATCTGGAACTCTCCCTCTTTTCCACAGCCCAACTCTGTAAAAAAAAAGCTCCAAAGTAATAGTTTGCTTTGGAAACTTTTCACTTTCATCAGGTGACCCAACTTCACTGTGAACAACACGCTATGTTGAACAACATATCCTCAGGCTCACCTCCAGCATTGCCATGGGAGATTCACTAGTATAGTAATAAAATCATGTACACCACAAATAATGCAAAATTGCATCTTGTATTTTCAATTTGT
This sequence comes from Squalus acanthias, assembly GCA_030390025.1. NCBI lineage: Eukaryota > Metazoa > Chordata > Chondrichthyes > Squaliformes > Squalidae > Squalus > Squalus acanthias. The sequence continues at coordinate 95,036,443 of CM059428.1, read as the reverse complement.
TATGCTACCTTTTGACCTTTATTTTCCCATTTATTTCATGCAACTGTTTTGAAGCTGTGTTTTAACACTGCCCTGAGTTATTTATATAACCTTGTTTCAGCTGTTTCTTTTGAAAGGTTTTATCTACATCATCCCTCTTATGAGTTTTGCAGGTTATTTACTGAACCGATACAATAAAACTCATACAAGATTCAATTTAAACCTAGCAGTGCTTATATAGTATTATGTACTTTTAAAATAAAATTCAATCACAGTAAATAACCTGATTATTTGGTTGGCTGTCATTTATATTTAGAGGCTCATAAAAGTCTTTTAAACTAATAATGAAATGTTGAAAACTACATGTAACTTTTTGAAGTCTTGAAACATGATAATGGGAATAATATGTATATTCTAGTTTCACCACATTTTCAAAGATCTATAGTTTAAGTAGAATTCTGTTGCGCTGACAATTAATTCATATTACAGCACAGTAAATATGTACAAAGTCTCAGATAAGCTGGTTTATAATGGTGCCAGTTCAAAAGTAATCTATGTGAATTATGGATCAGCTCATGGGATCTGACATGAAGGTTTTTAATATTTAATGCGAGATGAAAGCAACTCGTGGAAAAGTCGGCAACAAAGACTGCTGCAATTCCATTAACACATTGAAGTACAAACAGGTAATAGGAATATTTATTCACAAAATTAGTATACATCGAAAAATAGTATTTTACTATACAAGCACGTCTAGGTTTAAATTAAATCTTGCACAGGTTTCTATTATATTGGTTTCTTCAAGTAGCTTGAAAAACCAGTAAGAGTGATATATATAAATATAATGGCCTGTATTTTCTGATCCCCATGGGTGTGTACGAGGAACCGTAGGGGCCTCGCATGTGCCAGTTTCAAGCATGCGAAACGCATGCACTGAAAACCGGCACTTCCAATCTGTCAAGAATTCTCTTGATAGATCAGCCGCCTGCCCGGAAAAAGGGCCTCCGCAGGCAGAGAGTTCCGCTTTCTGCATAACCTCCGCCCGCTGAAAACCTTTAGAAATCTTACGCCTGGTAAAAGCAGGCAAAAGGCCTGCTTTCGCCAGCAAAAGAGTTTTAAAAAGTTTTTTAAAAATTCACTCCTTTATACTTTTAAAATACTTTTAAAAAAGGCAAGTTTATTTTTAGCCCTGTAAAAAACTTTAATTATTTCTTTCAAAAAATTACATTTTTGTTTAAAATATTTAATTTAATGTAATTTTAACTAATTTTAAATACGTGATTTTAAAAAAATGTATTTAATGTTTTAGTGTGTTTTTTGAGTGATCCCCATTCATACTTTTGACAAGTCTATGCAGAGAGACCTGTCAAAAGTGTGAAGGCGGATTCCCTTCTTTGATTGGTTCCCCATGGCCCATGTGATACCAGGGACGCTTGCGAACCGCATGCACCCCTGGGATACCTGGGCCTCTGCGCGCGCGCACCAGGAGAGGCCCAGGATCGGAAGTGTCGGGACCTACGGAGCCAACAGGTAAGTTCGTAGATTTTTCCAGATTGGAGGCATTCGCACACAGGAAGCCTCGAATCGGAAAATCCGGCCCAAAATAAAGGGATACATTGAGAAACTTTGAAAAGGAATGTAGTGCAGAAGGGAATCTTCAAGATTCCTGTTCAAACTTTTGATGGAGGAATTATTCAATGCACAAACCTGTGGAAAAGTAGAAGTTTCCTGTGAACAGAATTACAATTCTTGCTGTATGTGAATCACAGTTCTAGAAACAGAACATAGAAACATAGGAGCAGGAGTAGGCCAACTACTCTGCACAACTATCACAGCTCAATAATTTAACAAACTGGAAATAAGCCTTTTGATCGCTATGAGGAATATTCGACACTCCAAACATGTAGGTTGGAAACTTTAGAGCTAAGGCTAAGGTCATTGTGAAACGTCCATTTCAACAGTATGACATATGCAAGAAAGTATGATCAGATGAGCAACTCACATGCACAAACTCTGGCTCTGGTCCCAAGTCATATGTCAAAAATTAGCCTGGGAGGACATCACCTGCAAGGTGAATGTAATATCCACCCTCACCCATCACTCATTAGATAATCCACAGGATCACACTCTGGATGGAAGAGTACATCAGCTATAATGGAACTGGATGCTGCCACAAATCTCAGACTGGTCTTCAAACCACTTTGAGGCACAGCTGATTAGCAACATGAATGGCCCATGGTCGCACAATGACCCTGAATTTGCGGTCAGCGGCATAGCTAAGGAGTATGCCGCTGACATCCAAAGGAAATTGGCACGTACTTTGTGCGAACCACCCTTCAAGAACTTGCTTTTAAACATTGCAGAGTTGTGCGCAGCGTAGTGCCCCATGGAGCCCAGGAGCACACCATTGTGCGTAGGCGTACCTGGGATCATGTGAGGCAGTGCTCCTTTCACTTCCTGACTCTTAGCCAATCAGGAAACAGAGGAAATTGCTGACTTGTACGATTTATAGAAGACAAGGCAGTATCAAGCATTCATTAAAAAGCACAGACCTAAGCCTATTGGAGGTACAAACTACGAGCTGACAGGAGTACATCAAATTTACATTTACAGTATCAGCTGCAGTAAACTGCATAAGCTTGGCAGCAACTGAAATCTTCAAAACAACAAATAATGGGACAATATTTATTTTAACATTCTGACAATCTTTAAAGTTGTGTATATCAAAGCATTTATCTTTGTGCTGGGAACCTGACAGATAAGAACATAAGAAATAAGAGCAGAAGTAGGCCATACGGCCCCTCGAGCCTGCTCCGCCATTCAATAAGATCATGGCTGATCATCGACCTCAACTCCACTTTCCCACCCGATCTCCATATCCCTTGATTCCCCTGGAGTCCAAAAATCTATCTATCTCAGCCTTGAATATATTCAAAGACTCAGCATTCACAGCCTTCTGGGGCAGAGAATTCCAAAGATTCACAACCCTCTGAGTGAAGAAATTCCTCCTCATCTCAGTTTTGAATGGCCTACCCCTTATCCTGAGACTATGCCCCCTAGTTCTAGACACTCCAGCCAGGGGAAACAACCTCTCAGCATCTACCCTGTCAATCCCCTTCAGAATCTTGTATGTTTCAATGAGGTCACCTCTCATTCTTCTAAACTCCAGAGAGTATAGGCCCATTCTACACAATCTCTCATCGTAGGACAGCCCTCTCATCCCAGGAATCAATCTAGTGAACCTTTGTTGCACCGCCTCCAAGGCAAGTATATCCTTCCTTAGATAAGGAGACCAAAACTATGCACAGTACTCCAGGTATGGTCTCACCAAGGCCCTGTACAATTGTAGTAAGACTTCCTTACTCTTATACTCCAACCCCCTTGCAATAAAGGCCAACATGCCATTTGCCTTCCTTATTGCTTGCTGTACCTGCATGCTAGCTTTCTGTGTTTCTTGCACGAGGACACCTGCATGCTAGCTTTCTGTGTTTCTTGCACGAGGACACCTATATTACCACCAACCCCATGAGCCCTAATCTTGTGTAATAACCTTTTATGTGGCACCTTATCGAATGCCTTTTGGAAATCCAAATATACTACATCCACTGGTTCCCCATTATCTATCCTGCTAGTTACATCTTCAAAATACTCTAATAAATTTGTCAAACACGATTTCCCTTTCATAAAACATGTTGACTCTGCCTAATCATGTTATGATTTTCTAAGTGACTTGATACCACTTCCTTAACAATGGATTCCAGCATTTTCCCGACAACTGATGTCAGGCTAACTGGTCTGTAGTTCCCTGTTTTTTCTCTCCCTCATTTTTTGAATAGTGGTGTTACATTTGCCACCTTCCAATCCGCTGGGACCATTCCAGAATCTAGGGAATTTTGGAAGATCAAAACCAATGCACCCACTATCTCTTTAGCCACCTCTTTTAGATCCCTAGGATGTAGGCCGTCGGGTCCAGGGGATTTGTTGGCTTTTAATCCCATTAGTTTCTCTAGTACTTTTTCTCTACCTATATTAATTACGTTAAGTTCCACACCCTCATTAGACCCTTGGTCCCCCACCATTTTTGGTATGCTTTTTGTGTCTTATACTGAGGAGACAGATACAAAATATTTGTTTAACGTTTCTGCCATTTCCTTATTCCCCATAATAATTTCTCCTGTCTCAGCCTCTAAGTGACCAACGTTTACTTTTGCTACTCTTTTCCTTTTTATATACTTGTAGAAACTCTTACAATCTGCTTTTATATTTCTTGCTAGTTTTCCCTCATATTCTATTTTTTCCCTTTTTATCAATTTTTTGGTCAACCTTTGCTGGTTTCTGAAACTCTCCCAATCCTCAGACTTACTATTATTCTTCGCAACATTATAAGCTTTTTCTTTCAATCTAATGCTATCCTTAACTTTTTTAGTTAGCCACGGTTGGATCACTTTTCCCGTGGAGTTTGTTTCTCAATGGAATGTATTTTTGTTGAGAATTATGAAATATTTCTTTACATGCTAGCCACTGCTTATCTACCGCCATACCTTTTAATCTATTTTTCCAATCTGCCTTAGCCAACTCGCCCCTCATACCTATGTAATTGGCTTTATTTAAGTTTAATACTCTAGTTTCGGACTTAGGCAAGTCACTCTCAAAATTTACGGGAAATTCTATCATATTATGATCACTCTGCCCCAGAGGATCCTTTACTATGAGATTGCTAATTAACCCTGTCTCATTACACAATACAAGATCTAAAATAGCCTGTTCCCTGGTTGGTTCCATGACATTGTTCTCAGAAACTGTCCTGAATGCATTCCATGAACTCGTCCTCCAGACTACCTTTGCCAATTTGATTTGTCCAGTCTATATGAAGATTAAAGTCCCCCAAGATTATTGCATCACCTTTGTTGCAAGCTCCTACTATTTCTTGATTAATATTCTGTCCAACAGTATAGCTACTGTTAGGGGGCCTACATACTACTCCTACCAGTGTTTTCTGCCCCTTGTTATTCCTTATCTCCACCCATACTGATTCTACTTCCTGATCTTCCGAGCCGAGATCCTTTCTCGCTACTGTCCTTACGTCATCATTTATTATCAGGGCTACTCCCCCTCCTTTTCCATTCTGCCTGTCTTTTCGAAACGTCAAGTACCCTGGAACATTTAGTTCCCAACCGTGGCCACCTTGCAACCATGTCTCTGTAATGGCTATTAGATCAAACCCATTTATCTCTATTTGTGCCACTAGTTTGTCTATCTTGTTACGAATGCTTTGTGCATTCAGATAAAGAGCATTTAATTTAAATTTTTTTACCATTATTCCCTGCTTTGACCTTATTCTCTGCTGCATTGCTACCATTAAACTCTCTGTCCCTTCCTGTCACACTCTGCTTATTTTTACCCAAATCGCTACACTGCTCTATTGCCTTGACCTTTCTCTTTAGATTTCTAAATTTCCCCTCACCCGACTCCTCCCTCGCCTTTTTATAGTTTAAAGCCCTATCTACAGCCCTAGTTATTCGATTTGCCAGGACGCTGGTCCCAGTTAAGTGGAGCCCGTCCCGTCGGAACTGGTGTTAGTGCTCCATAAATCAAAACCCCATTTCCCCACACCACTCTTTGAGCCACGCATTTAACTCTCTGCTCTGCTTGACCCTATGCCAATTTGCGCGTGGCTCAGTTAGTAATCCAGAGATTATTACCCTTGTGGTTCTGCTTATTAATTTAGACCCTAGCTCCTCAAACTCCCTCAGCAGAACCTCATTCTTAGTTCTACCTATGTCGTTGGTTCCTACATGGACCACGACAACTGGATCCTCCCCCTCCCACTCCCAGTTCTTCTCCAGCCATGAGGAGATATCCTTAACCCTGGCACCGGGCAGGCAACACAGCCTTCAGGACTCTCTTTCATGGCTGCAGAGAACAGTATCTATCCCCCTGACTATACTGTCCCCTACTACTACCACATTCCTTCCTTCTCCCCCCACTTGGATGGCCCCCTGTACCACAGTGCCGTGGTCAGTTTGCCCATCCTCCCTGCAGTCCTTTTCCTCATCCATACAGGTAGAAAGTACCTCGTACCTGTTGGACAAGGTCCAGGGCTGAGGTTCCTCCATCACTACATCCTGGGTCCCCATACCTTCCTGACTCGCAGTCACACCCTCCTGTCCCTGACCACTGACGAACTCTAAAATACTACTTAACCTAAAGGGTGTGACTGCCTCCTGGAACAAAGTGTCCAGGTAACTTTCCCCCTCCCTGATGCATCGCAATGTTTGCAGCTCGTACTCCAGCTCAACAATTCTGAGCCGAAGTTCCTCGAGTTGCAGATACTTACTGCAGATGTGGTTGCTCGGGATCGCGATGCTCTCCACAGACTCCCACATGCTGCAGTTACGACACACCACCTGTCCTGCCACCTCAAACCTTGTTTTATTTATTAATTAATTTGTTAAAGATTTTATTCAATTGATATTTTAGGTTTATTGTTTGATTATTTTATTTAGTTTAAGTTATTAATTTAATAAGTACTAGCAAGTTACAGTTTCTCAGCTCTTAATTTAACCCCCTTCCCTAACTTAGAGAGCAAAAAAGAGCTGTAATACTCACCAACCAATCACCTACCTGCTCTCCTGTGACGTCACTCTTTGTTGTTGTTTTTGAAGCGGAGCCTCGCGCTGCCGCTGCTTTAATTCAGGTCCGCTCCCAGGCCGCTCTTTATCCTCTCGCCTCTGCCGCTGCTTTAATTCAGGTCCCCTCCCAGGCCGCTCTTTATCCTCTCGCCACTGCCGCTGCTTTGTTGATATTTTGATAGTTGATTTACTTAATACACCCAAAGTGAAATTCTGGGTAAATTCAACGGGAATACCGTTGTCTCGCCTTTTTACAGATATATGTGACTCCGAAGTGGAATCTAACACTAAAAAGCTGCCATTATAATAAATTCTGTATCTGCAATCTTCTCATGGTAACAATTTGTCATTGTAAATCTCTCATTGGAACAAAGTATGTTTATTCAAAATTCACAAACATCAGTTGTTACAAACCTCTTACAACACATACTGGCAATACAAGTCTCATAACTTTACACTCTTATTATTAACTTCTCATTAAAAAAAAGGTTACAAACCACTCATTTAATGCTTTATTCAGTTTGCTTAAAAACACTTCATTATGATAAAACTCTTAAAACAAATCTCCCATTATAGCATTGTCTTGTTACAGATCTTTTTGTAATACAATTTTATCATCCGGTCCCCTTATGCTGTGCAACAGGCTTCCTGCGCCTGTTTGCACCAGACTTTAAAATTTTCAGCATAATTACCTCGCAGTAGGTGGGCAATTAGCCAAACTTTTTGCAAGCACGTTCATTTGTATGAGGAGGTGAAAGTTGCAGCGAAGCCTATGTGCAGTCGGAACTTGACAGATCGCAAGTTCGGGATTTAGCAGTAATCCCGAACTTGCGGTCAATTTCAAAGGCAGGCCGCGAATTCAGAGCCAATATTTCTCTGCTGTGTGTTTTTGCTGCGTGATGAGAGTAATGAAGAGTCAATGGTGGACTTTCTGGCTTACAGGACACTCTTTAGAAATGACTCTGTTGAAGATGCTGTCATGGATGCAAAGTCCATATTAATACTGCGTGCAGTTGGACCAAGAGTGGAGTCTGTAGTGTGCTTCCACTTGACAGATGTCTTATAGTCATCTTTGGTCTTCTTCAATTTCTGTTGTCACATGTGTACCCTCCCTCCCTTCCCTCCACCACGCCCATCTCTCCACCTGCTCAATTAATATGCAAAAATAAAGAAAGCTTGGGAGGAACATTCTTTTAATGATAGATTCTACCCTGGAACTGCCGGGAGCTGATAGGTTCGGATTTTCAGCTCTCCCGAGCACACAGCAAGGACATCCACCCTAAGCTGGCAGGGACTTTTTTTTTTAAAAACATATGCATGTCGGGTCCCGATGACATCAGGATTACAGTTGAGAAGCTGTTGTGAAAGACACACAGGCGTGTTTGTGAGGTTGTGAGCTCCTCCAAAACCACCAGTAAATCTAGCAGGGTGCTTTGGACAGACCCAAATAACAGCAGATAAGTCTTGTGCTCTTTTATATGTAGGCCCCATGACGTCCAATTCCCAGAGGGTTGCAGGTAAGGAAAGATGCAAACTGGCCCTCCCGCCAGTGGGTTTCTACTCCTCCACTGCCACCAACACATGCTGCTGCTCACTCATTCTCTGTGCTTTAACTGGTGTTCCCTTCTCAAACTGCCTATCCAAATCCCCCAGGATAGATATGCATGTGCAAGTACTTGTAACAAGTGGAGTAAGAGACAGAGGGTGCTGTAAGATGCTGGCTTCTTATAGAAGCAGAATAGGAATGTATATTAAAATGCTGGCTGCATGACACCCTTCAAATACTACTTACTTGGTAATATATTGTGTGTCATGGTGTTCTGCTTGAGTATACCTGTGCGTCAGAGAAATAAAGCATTTTTGTCTATAATGGATTATTTATTGGGTTCTTTCTTGTTGGTAACAGTACAAACAAGGTTAAAGTTGGTTACTGCTAGCTCTTTATCAGAATACAGTGAATACACATCTCAGACTAGCTGATACACACACCTTGGGTCAAGATCTTGATATTTTCTCTCACAGCTACCCTACCTGAAGAAGGAGCGAACAGCTCCGAAAGCTTGTAAAATTAAATAAATCTGTTGGACTATAACCTGGTGTTGTGCGACTTCTCATTTTTGATATTTTTAGGTAGACTGCTGCCATTGTTCTGGGATAGGGACCTGTTTCACAGATGATTCAACGTGATTGATAGTCAAGTCCTTCCATTCAATCACAAGCAGCTTATGGCGCTGCTCACTGTACACGTTTGGGCAAATACCATTTTGAATCCTGATCACCTAACTGTAATTATAATAAATGCAGTTTACTCTCCTTTGTTCTGGGTTACTATCAAAGGAATTCTGAGCTATATATTGGGCAGTAGTGCATGAAGACAGTAGTCAATCTGGAGCAATCAGAGGTACAAGACTAGTCAGAGATCTCAGTGGTAATGGATAGCCAGAGTAAAGGACCTGTAGTTCACCGATAAATTTTATGTTAAGAATTAGCATAGGGGAAGTAAGTACCTTTGTTGTTTTGATTCCAAGGACAACAATAGATTCTGTATTTACTGTAAATCTACTGTTCGTGTTTGATACTGTTCATTTACCTGTTTTAATCTTTAATAAATCTGTATAATAGTTTATTGCCTGAACCACAGTCTGACAGATTCTATGTTCTGCTCACCAGAGACAAGTGGATTATGTGCTGGCACGTGATATATTCCATTAAACCAGAAAAGAGTGACGTGGTTCTTTGGTTGAAACCAGGGTCTTCCCACATTTATCTGGATATTAGACAGGAACCCCACAGGATGTCCAGTCAGATGATCCTGCCATTTACCTGCTGTCGACAAACAAACCTCCGGGCCGTGCGATTTTCCTTCGTTTCCTACCAACTTCCCACCCGAAACAGCTAGTGGGATTTATATAAGGACTGGGAGTTAAAATACCCCGGGCCTCATTTCTGGAAATGGGGCTGCCCATCCACCGAAAACTGGCCCAGACACACAGGAAATATGATTTAATCATTCACGGGATGTGGGCATCACTGGCAAGCACAGAATTTATTGCCCATCCCTAATTGCACTTGAGAAGGTGGTGGTCAGCCAGCTTCTTGAACTGCTGCAGTCCGTGTGGTGAAGGTACTCCCACAGTGCTGCTAGGTAGGGAATTCTAGGATTTTGACCCAGCGACAATGAAGGAATGGCGATATATTTCCAAGTCAGGATGATGTGAGTCTAGGAGTGGAACGAGGAGGTGATGGTGTTCCCATATGTCTGCTGTCCTTGTCCTTCTAGGTGGTAGAGGTAATGGATTTGGGAAGTGCTGTCGAAGAAGCCTTGGTGAGTTGCTGCAGTGCATCTTGTAGATGGTACACACTGCAGCCACGGTGGAGGAAGTGAATGTTTAAGGTGTTGTGTCTGAATCCGATGCCTAGGTCGATGCTGGCTTGCGGCAGGTGGCGAGAGAACCAACACGAAGGAAACCTACTTCACCCCATCCTCGCCAATCTACCTGTCGCAGATGCATCGGTCCATGACAGTATTGGTAGGAGTGACCACCGCACAGTCCTTGTAGAGTCAAAGTCCCACTGAAGACACCCTCCATAATGTTGTGTGACACTACCACCGTGCTAAATGGGATAGATTCAGAACAGATCTAGCAGCTCAAAACTGGGCATCCATGAGGCACTGTGGGCCATCAACACCAGTACATTTCTATTCCACCACAATCTGTAACCTCATGGCCCGGCATATCCCTCACTCTATCATTACCATCAAGCCAGGTGACCAACCCTGGTTCAATGAGGAGTGTAGAAGAGCATGCCAGGAGCAGCACCAGGTGTCCCTAAAAGTGAGGTTTCCAACCTGGTGAAGCTACAACATAGGATTACATGCATGCTAAACAGCAGAAGCAGCATGCTATAGACAGAGCTAAGCGATCACACAGCCAATGAATCAGATCAAAGCTCTGCAGTCCTGCTACATCCAGTCATGAATGGTGGTGGAAAATTTAACAACTAGCGAGAGGAGGTGACTCCTTGAACATCCCCATCCTCAACGACGGCAGAGCCCAGCACGTGAGTGCAAAAGACAAGGCTGAAGGGTTTGCAACCATCTTCAGCCGGAAGCGTCAAGTGGATGATCCATATCGGCCTCCTCCTGAGGTCCCCATCATCACAGAAGCCAGTCTTCAGCCAATTCGATTCCACGTGATATCAAGAAATGGCTGAGCGCACTGGATACAGCAAAGGCTATGGGCCCCAACAACATCCCGGCTGTTGTGCTGAAGGTTTGTGCTCCAGAATTAGCTGCGCCTCTAGCAAAACTGTTCCAATACAGCTACAACACTGGCATCTACCCAACAAAGTGGAAAATTGTCCAGGTATGTCCTGTCCACAAAAAGCAACACAAATCCAATCCGGCCAATCCAATCCAGCCAATTACTGCCCCATCAGCCTACTCTCAATCAACAGCAAAGTGATGGAAGGTTTCATCGACAGTGTTATCAAGCAGCACTTACTCATCAATAACCTACTCACTGATGCTCAGTTTGGGTAGGACCAGGATCACTCGGCTCCAGCCCTCATTACAGCCTTGGGCCAAATATGGATAAAAGAGATAATTCCAGAGGCGAGGTGAGAGTGACTGCCCTTGATATCAAGGCAGTATTTGTCGAAGCGTGGCACCAAGGAGCCCCAATAAAATTGAAGTCAATGGGAATCGGGGGTAAAGCGCTCCACTGGATGGAGTCATACAAACGAAGATGGTTGTGGTTGTTGGAGGCTAATCATCTCAGCCCCAGAACATCGCTGCAGGAGTTCCTCAGAGCAGTGTCCTAGGCCCAACCATCTTCAGATGCTTCATCAATGACTTTCCCTCCATCGTAAGGTTAGAAGTGGGATTGTTCACTGATGATTGCACAGTGTTCAGTTCCATTCACAACTCCTCAGATAATAAAGCAGTCCATGGCCACAGTGTTCAGTTCCATTTGCAATTCCTCAGATGACAACAACATCAACAACTTGTATTTATATAGTGCCTTTAACATAATAAAACGTCCCAAGGTGCTTCACAGGAGTGTTATAAGACAAAAAATTGACACTGAGCCACATAAGAAATTAGGGCATGTGACCAAAGGCTTGGTCAACGAGGTAGGTTTTAAGGAGTGTCTTAAAGGAGGAAAGAGAGGTAGAGAGGTGGAGAGATATAGGGAGGAAATTCCAGAGCTTAGGGCCTAGGCAGCTGAAGGCACAGCCTCCAATGGTTGAGTGATTATAATCAGGGATGCTCAAGAGGGCAGAATTTGAGGAGCGCAGATATCTCGGGGGGTTGTGGGGCTGAAGGAAATTACAGAGATAGGGAGGGGCGAGGCCATGGAGGGATTTGAAAACAAGGATGAGAATTCTGAAATCAAGGCATTGCTTAACCAGGAACCAATGTAGGTCAGCGAGCACAGGGATGATGGGTGAACGGGACTTGGTGCGTGTTAGGACACGGGCAGTTGCGTTTTGGATGACCTCAAGTTTACGTAGGGTAGAATGTGGGAGGCCAGCCTGGAGTGCGTTGGAATAGTCAAGTCTAGAGGTAACAAAGGCATGGATGAGGGATAATGAAGCAGTCCATGGCTGCATGCAGCAAGAACTGGACAATATCCAGGTTGGGCTAATAATGGCAAGCAACATTCGCCCCACACAAGGGCCAGGCAATGACCATCTCCAACAAGAGAGAGTTTAACCACCTCCCCTTGACATTCAATGGCATTATCATCACTGAATTCCCCACCATCAACATCCTGGGCATCACAATTGACCAGAAACTTAACTGGACCAGCCACATAAATACTGTGGCTACAAGAGCAGGTCAGAGGCTAGATATTCTGCGGTGAGTGACTCACCTCCTGACTCCCCAAAGTCTTTCCACCACCTTAGAAGGCACAAGTCAGGAGTGTGATGGAATACTCTCCACTTGCCTGGATGAGTGCAGCTCCAACATCACTCAAGAAGCTCAACACCATCCAGGACAAAGCAGCCCACTTGATTGGCACCCCATCCCCCACCTTAAACATTCACTCCCTCCACCACCGGTGTACCGTGGCTGCAGTGAGTACCATCTACAAGGTGCACTGCAGCAACTCGCCAAGGCTTTTTCAACAGCACCTCCCAAACCCACGACCTCTACCACCTAGAAGGACAAGGGCAGCAGGCGCATGGGAACACCACCACATCTGTGTTCTACTCCAAGATACACACCAACCAGACTTGGAAATATATCGCCGTTCCTTCATTGTCGCTGGGTCAAAATCCTGGAATTCCCTACCTAACAGCACTGTGGGAGTACTTTTACCACACGGACTGCAGCGGTTCAAGAAGGCAGCCCACCACCACCTTCACAAGGGCAATTAGGGATGAGCAATAAATGCTGGCCTTGCCAGCGATGCCCACATCCCTTGAATGAATTAATTTTTTTAAAGCCCAATCTAGCAGCTATGTCCTTCAGAACTCGGCCACGCCGTCAGTAGTGTTGCCACAGAGCCATTCTTGGTGACGGACATTGAAGTCCCCACCGAGAGTACATTTTATACCCTTGATAGCCTCAGCGCTTCTTCCAAGTGGAGGAGTACTGATTCATCAGCTGAGAGAGGGTGGTAGGTAGTAATCAGCAGGAGGTTGCCTTGCCAATGTCTGACCTGATGCTGTGAGACTTCATGGGGTCCGGAGTCAATATTGAGGACTCCCAGGGCCACTCCTTCCTGACTGTGTACCACTTTGCCACCGCCTCTGGTGGGTATGTCCGGTCGGTGGGACAGGACATACTCAGAGATGGTGATGGAGGAGTCTGGGACATTGGCTGACAGGTATGATTCTGTGAGCATGACTATGTCAAGCTGTTGCTTGACTAGTCTGTGAGACAGCTCTCCCAATTTTAGCACAAGTCCCGAGATGTTAGTGAGGAGGACCTTGCAGGGTTGATTGGGCTGTGTGTGCCGTTGGCGTGTCCGAATCCGATGCCTAGGTCGATGCTGGGTGGTCCATCCGGTTTTATTCTTATTGTACTTTCTTCTCGCGCTTTGAGTCCTTCCTATGCTATTTCAGAGGGCATTTAAGAGTCAACCACATTGCTGTGGTCTGGAGTCACAGACCAGATCGGGTAAGACAGCAGGTTTCTTTCCCTGAAGAACATTAGTGAGCCAGTTGGGTTTTTACGACAATCTGATAGCTTCATGGTTACCATTACTGATACTAGCTTTTTATTCCAGATTTATTTCATGAACTGAATTCAAATTCACAAACTGCCATGACTCATGTCTCCGGATTATTAGTCCAGGCCTCTGGATTACTAGTCCAGTAACATAACCGCAGTGCTACTCGTAAAGAAAAGTTCATAACCTCTTTTTGTGTAGGTTCTCTCATTCCTGTTGTGTGCTGCATTGTCCTGCAAAGTCATTTTGAGATATGGGAGGTTTGAAGAGCACATACAGTAACACCCAATTGCACATGGTGCATCCCAGTAAAGGGGAAATGAACATGCAGCTTGCAGCTAGGTTTTGTTGAAAGCTTGCTTTGTGGGCTCACCTGTACCAATAGTTCCATTTTGAAGTTGCAGCTTAACATTGGTTAACAAAATAGTGGAGCAGGCTCAATGGGCCAAGTGGCCAACACCCATTGTATTATTACTAAAGTTTGTGATGCTTCAGTATGAGCTTGCGTACAAAACTGGGAAAGAGCTATAATGTTGTCTGTTTGTTTTGTATGTGGTCTCAGTTAGGGTGTGAGGTTATAAGGAAATTATTTCCTTGCATGCATACTTTGCTTATCTACTTTGTATAGAGAAATGCTGGGTAGTCTTACCTTGTCCAAATTTCGGAGGTTAGCAAACTTTTTCCTCATCTGCTGTCAGTCCTCTGAATGTGGGACATTGCTTTGACTCTTTGATTCCATGCATTCTGGCTGGCTCTCTTGTGGGGAGCAATTCCTTTAGTGCCAAATAATGACCTCCTTTCGCCCAGATTTTAAAAGGAGCAGCTCCATATATAGACCATTAGACACTGGAGTTCTTTATAAGTGCTATGCCATTACTTTCAAGTGATACGGGTTTGCTGCCTGTGATCCACTTGCTATCTGCAATGCCAACAGGAGTAACTTCTCTTTCAGTGGTAACTGCAGCTCCTTTAAGGGTTGTAGCTGTGCTAGATTTCCCATTCCCCTTCCCCGTACAGTGTGCTCCTATAAGCAGATCTAATCTAGGCAGTGAGCTTGCAATGAATATATAATAAGGCAAACTCTGGAAGATTCGGTGGGTCAACCATTCCCAAGTTGTGCACCAATCTTATAGGCTCAGCACCATCATCGGTAATGCGTTCTATGGAGACTTGATGAAAATTGCTCTATTTACAATTATTTATTCAAAGTTAAAAATTTTAAAAAAGCATCATTTACCAGAAATGCAAGTCAAAGGTCCTGTTTGTTTCTTCACCTAGAACATTGTAAAGCTCTACAATCTTTTTTTCTGGCTATGTAAGAATTTTTTTGGATGGGAAGGCTCTGTAATTATGTTTCTCTACTAATAACCATTTTTATGATGAGCTAGTTGGAATTTAAACAAGCATTAATTTCTAAAGTCCTTTTCATTTCAAAAAAAACTCTTTTAGTACCTTTTCTTACCATAATTGCCCAAACTGTTAATGCTAACAGTGCCTCTGTTCAGGCACTATTATCTTGTTTCCAAAAATCATAGGGGTACTTTTATAAATTCAGGTTCTTGGCAGGCGAGGCTCTGTGTCAGCAATGCTAATCTGTAGAATTACCTCATATATCTCAGCTTCACCAAAACAATTCAATTTTAGTGAAACATGATCTACTCTGTGTTTTTCCTTCAGTTGAAATCTTCAGTGCTTTACTGCCAAATTGCAGTAAGTCATATTTATTTGGACAGGGCGATGTCTCATTGCCACTTACTGCAACAATGTCAGTTAACTTCCATGGTTTAACTTTGTGCTGGCAGTGTATCAGAAAATTCTGTATCAAAAGCTCAGCAACAATTCATTCAGCTAAAGAATCTCCCAAAAGTCCAAATACATGGTCCAATGTAACAATGGAATTTGAATATGCCAACTCTGTCAGATCACTGTTTAGATAACACTGATTAAAATATTAATTTTCTTTACTTTTGTCTCCAATTATTATTATTCTGCAGTTAAATGTTTTCTACTGATGTTAAAACGGGTGCACTGCTGCAGCTCATCAGTTTGGTGCCACACAAAATCAGTGTGCTTCTGCATGAATGCGCCTCGTAATACATAGAAATCTTAAAAGAAGAAAAAACTTACTTTATCTGAGCAGCTTCCAGTGGCCCCTTTAAGGGCCGCTGGTTAGACCTCTTAACACCTAGAAAACGTGACACTAGCATGCACTTTGCACGCTCTGCCCATTTCTCCATGACAATTGCCACTGGAGGCCTACAACTGACGTAGGCCCCAATTTTCATATTTAAACAGCCTGCTGCCTGTTTTGAGCAGGAGTACATAGCGTTCATTTAAATGCCTGCCTGAAAATAGTGCCCCTACAAGGTGCTTCCCCAGTGGCTGCAGCATGGGTGGCAGAAGGCTGCTGACCTCCAATTGAGGAGACTGCAGATGGACTTAAAGGGTGACCTCGAGCAGCTCTGGGCCTAGAAGGCCCGGCTTCACACTGCACCATCTCGGCATGGGCAGCAGCGGCAGGGGTGACAGGGTGGGAGCAGGAATGCTGTCATCCTGAGAGAGGACAGCAGGTTCATGATCCATGGAGCCACTGCCACTCTCCCGGGGTGACGCCTCAGCAATTCCACTGATCTGTTGGAGAACAGATTGATGGACTGCTGTGAGGCCCTGGAGGCCCCTTTGAACAGTGGTATCCAGACCCATGAGAGTAGCATTCTGAGCTTCCACTGCAGCCCTCAGACCTTTGATCGAAGCTGCTTGTGCTGCAATGGAAGCTGGGACATCGGCCATCAGACGCTGCATCATGGTGGGTTCCACAGGTATGCTGATGGAAGTGACCACCTGTTCCATGGTGGAAAGGATGGGCTCCAAGCTTTGCACAAAGCCCTATGCCAAGTTGGTGCTGGACTCTGTCGTAAGAATGAGCCTTACGCGTGGTGAACTTAAAGTAAGCTTTAATCAACTAAAAAGGTGCTACATACAAAAGAGGTCTTACTCTATGCCTCTCCAGGACCCAACTGATCAGTCCAGTATTTATCCTGGACGAATCACAGGAAGTGATGCAATAAAGTTCGAGTCACAGGAAGCTGTATTGTGTTACCACATTCTCCCTCCATTTCGTAGCCGCTGGACGAGGGAGAGCCGCACCCGTTTGGGTTCTCGTAGCGGTAGAGGGCCCCTAGCCCATTTACCCGCCGTGGGCCGTGGACCAGAGTCCGAGTGATCCAGCCCACTCTGAGGGGTCAGGACGATCCTGACTGTGTACTGGTGCCCGAACGGGTGTCGGGCAGGGCTGTGGCAGATCCGTTTCCGAGCGTACGGTACAGGGTGGATCGTGGCTGCGCGTGCGAGCCCCGACGGGCTCATAGTCAGTCTGCCCCAGGTCGGCACGCTGGAGTGAGGTACCAGCCGGCGTCAGATCCAGATCGTGATGAGAGGCACCTGGCGAGCCCAGAGATGTGCCTGGTACAATATCATCCCCTGGTGTCCCTCTATGTTTCGGCGGGCAGTGAGCCAGATCCCGCAATGACACGGTAGATTCCCGACCGTCAGGATACCGAATATAGGCGTAGGTAGGGTTGACGTCAGTGAGCTCAACCTCATCTACCAGGGGGTCATTCTTAGACGCCCGGACATATCTTCGGAGTAGCACTGGTCCCGGTGCAGTCAGCCACGACGGGAGAGATATCCCATAGGATGAGCGACGCTGAAATCGGAAGAACCGTTCATGAGGCGTCGTATTTGTGGCGGTCGAAAGGAGGGACCGTGTGGAGTGTAATGCGTCTGGAAGTACTGCTTCCCATTGCTGGTTGGGTAGGCCCCGAGATCTCAAAGCCAGATGTACCGCATTCCAGATGATAGCGTTAAAACGCTCGACTTGCCCATTCCCGACCGGATGATAAGGCGTCGTTTTGCTGGCAGCAATACCCCGTTCCGAGAGATAGGCCTCGAGTTCTCCTGACATAAAAGGGCCCCGATCCGAATGAACATAGGATGCCATGCCACAGAAAGCAAATACCTGCTCAAGGCAGCTGATAACCGTGGTCGTCAGCATATTGGGGCAGGGAAAGGCAAACGGAAAACGGGAATACTCATCGACCATGGTCAATAGATAAGTGTTGCGAGTTGAAGAGGGCAATGGCCCCTTAAAATCGATGCTAAGCCGTTGCATTGGCTGGGTCGCATGTATGAGTATACCACCCGAGGGGCGGAAAAACCGAGGTTTCAATTCCGCACAGACTCTGCAGTCCGAGCACATCTTCTTTACATCCCCGGTAGAGAATGGGAGATTTCGGGACCGCACGAAGTGTAGCATGCGAGTAACGCCCGGATGACACAACCCATCATGGATGTCTACGAGCGTAGAGGGTGCCATGGCGGAGCAGAATGCTCGTGTGAGGGTATCCAGAGCCACATTCTCCTTGCCAGGTCGATAGTGGATGGTGTAACCAAAAGAGGCCAATTCCAGCCGCCAAAGCTGGATTTTATTATTTTTAATTTTGGTCCGTTTTCGATTATCGAGCATGAAGGCGACCGATCGCTGGTCCGTGATTAAGGTAAAGTGCTGGCGAGCTAGGAGATGACTCCACTTCCGTACTGCCTCTATGATGGCTGTAGCTTCTTTCTCGACTGGAGGATAATGTAGCTCAGCCCCTTGAAAAGTCCTGGACAAAAATGCCACCGGACGACCTTCCTGATTCAGAGTGGCCGAGATCGCCACCTCCGAGGCATCACACTCAACAACAAAAGGAAGACTCTCATCGATGGAGTGAAGAGTCGCTTTCTCCAACTGTTTTTTCAGGAGGTTAAAGGCTGCAACAGCCGCTGTGTCTAGTGGGAATGTGCTGGCCTTTAGTAGAGGTTGGATTCGGTCCGAGAAGTTAGGAATCCATTTAGCATAGTATGCAAACAGGCCGAGGGCCCGGCGCAAGGAGGCCGGATTCTTAGGTGGCGGGAGTTCTTGGAGTGGGCGAAGCCTTTCAGGGTCAGGTTTAATGATGCCATTGCCCACACAATAGCCAAGGATATTGATGGTTGGTTGTGACTCAATGGATTTAGCCGCATTTAATGTCAAATTACGGTGCTGGAGTGCATCCCAAAATCGTTGGAGATTGGCGTCATGTTCCCGCTGATTGCGACCTGCGACAGTAATATTGTCCAGATAAGGAAACGTATCCTTCAAGTCTTCCTGTTTGACCAGGTCATCCATTGCTCGCTGGAAGACAGCCACTCCATTAGTGACCCCAAAGGGGAGGCGACAAAATTGATACAGCCATCCATTGGCTTCAAAGGCCGTATACTGCTTGTCTGAGACCTTCAAGGGTACCTGATGATAGGCACTTTTTAGATCATATGTTGAGAACACCGTGTACTCAGCCAATTTATTAACCATATCATCGATGCGCGGCAATGGGTATGCGTCCAAGTCCGTATATTGATTGATGGTCTGTGAATAGTCAATGCACAGCCGTTTCTTGTGAGATTGTAGAGGGTTCTTAACAATAACGACCTGGGCGCGCCATGGCGACGAACAAGGCTCGATGATATCCTCTGCTAAAAGCCGAGAAATCTCAGCCGCAATAAAAGACTGGTCTTCCTGACTGAAACGTCGTGACTTTGTTATAATCGGTTTGCATCGAGGAGGGATACTGGAAAACAGTGAGGGTTCATCCAGTGAAGCTGCTGACAATGCACAGAACGGTAATCGAGGTCGTATATTAGAAATAGTGAGTTCAGGTTTGGATCCGCCGAACTCAACGGTGAGCTTCTTGTGCTGCTTTTGAAAATCCAGCCCTAAGATAAGATCACTACATAAGTCCTTGAGCACCGAAAGCCGGGTGGAGGGATACCTGCGACCATTAAGTGTTATTTCAACCATACAAAAGCCAGAAATTCTGGTATTAAGTGATGACTGAGCCATCGCAACTGCCTGGTCCGATGGGAAAACATGTAGCTTTAACTCTGCAACAATCTGTTCCCTAATGAAACTATCAGTGCTACCTGAGTCAATTAAGGCATGGAATAGGTTCTGAGGACAAGCAGCTGTAATTGGTGTCGTTGCACAAAGAGTGGCTGAAACTCTAGGTGAGTTTCTTCGAGAGGAAGCACGATAGATTTTAGCCGGAACATCTTGATAGGCCCTTACCGGGGCAGTTCGGTAGGACTTAGCTTGATAAGCCCTCGTAGAGGCTCTTGATAGGCAAACCTTTGCAAAATGACCCTTTTTGTTGCAATGACTGCAAAACGCATTGCGAGCAGGGCAGAATTTCCGAGGGTGGAACTCATCACCACAAAAGAAGCATTTCTTAGATTGCCAAGAGGCTGCCACAGTGGGGTCATCATCCTCTTCATCAGTGAAGTAATCAGATTGATCGTCAGGGATAAAGACCTCCCTAATAGAGTTCACCTGTGGCCTCTTAAATTGCCTGACTGTAGTTAAGGCAGCAGACCGAGGTCTGGGCACTGTATAAAGGTCTGCATTTCTTTTTGCCAGATCTAGAGAGCAAGCCATGTCATAAGCTTTCTGAAGCTCAAGTGTCTTACTTTCCAGTAGACGCTGGCGTATAAATGGGGAGGCAAGCCCGCAGATGAAAGCATCATGGATCATTTCTTCACGGTACAGCTCAGCTGAGGCCGCCCGAAAGTTACAGTCCATACTAAGTCTGCGAAGCTCTTGGAGGAATTTATCAATGGATTCCTCCGGCCCTTGTTGGGCTGTAGCTAGTAGATGTCTGGCATAGACCTCATTCGGTGTCTTAGTATATAGTCTCTTAAGCGTCCGAATTGCCTCCTCGTAACTGTCCCATTTCTCCACATACTGAAATACATTCGGGGTGACACAGTTGATGAGTATCCGCAACTTTGAGTTATCATCAGCCTTGCAATATTCAAGAAAATTGTCAAACGTGCGATACCAGTGTTTCCACACCTTACCGGCTGCTGGGGTGTTTGGGTCCAAGTCAAGACGCGATGGTTTAAGGATGTTTTCCATGATGGGTGATTCCCTGGATCCTTAGTTCCGAGTTCGTCCAAAAAGTTTGAGTGTGAAGTTTTCCAAAGTTGATTAAATTGTCGTAAGAATGAGCCTTACGCGTGGTGAACTTAAAGTAAGCTTTAATCAACTAAAAAGGTGCTACATACAAAAGAGGTCTTACTCTATGCCTCTCCAAGATCCAACTGATCAGTCCAGTATTTATCCTGGACTAATCACAGGAAGTGATGCAATAAAGTTCGAGTCACAGGAAGCTGTATTGTGTTACCACAGACTCCTCCATGCTCCTTGACCTTGAATGCAGGCTTTCTGGCAGGCCTGCCAATGCACCAAGTATTTTGTTGTGCACACCCCTCAGCCTTTTTCTGTAGCCTGGCCCATCGAAGTCCTCCTCCGAGTCCTTTACAGCAGAACTTTTTTGGCGATTTCACCCTCCGGCGAGCTGGCAACTGCACTATCCTTGCCCCATGCTCTGGCTGCAGCGCACTTGTGCCCAGTGTCTCACCACATGCAGATCCCACATCTATGCTATCCTCTAAGATGCAACAACAACATAGATTTATATAGCGCCTTTAATGTAATAAAAAGTCCCAAGGCGCTTCAAAGGAGTGTTATCAAAAAGGAAATTGACACGGAGCCATATAAGGAGATGTTAGGGCAGACGACCAAAAGCTTGGTCGAAGAGGTAGGTTTTAAGGAGTGTCTTAAAGGAGGAAAGAGAAGTGGATAGGCAGAGAGATTTAGTGAGGGAATTCCAAACTTAGGACCCAGGCAACTGAAGACATGACAGCCAATGGTGGAGCATTTAAAATCGAGGATGTTCAAAAGGCCAGAATAGGTGGAGCGCAGAGGTCTAGGGGGATTATAGGGCTGGAGGGGATTACAGAGATAAGGAGGGATGGTGTCATGGAGCGATTTGAAAACAAGGAAACAAAGTCTCGTCTTCACACTGAGAACACCCTCCATCATGTTGTGTGGCACTACCACCGTACTAAATGGGATAGATTCAGAACATATCTAGCAGCTCAGAACTGGGCATTCATGAGGCGCTGTGGGCCATCAGCAGCAGCAGAATTGTAATCCACCACAATCTGTAACCTCATGGCCCGGCATATCCCTCACTCTACCATTACCATCAAGCCAGGAGACCAACCCTGGTTCAATAAGGAGTGTAGAAGAGCATGCCAGGAACAGCACCAAGCATACCTAAAAAAAAAATGTGGTGCCAACCTGGGGAAGCAGCAACACAGGACTACATGCATGCTAAAAAGCGGAAGCAGCATGCTATAGACAAAGCAAAGCGAACCCACAATCAATGGATCAGATCAAAGCTCTGCAGTCCTGCCACATCCAGTCGTGAATGGTGGTGGACCATTAAACAACTAACGGGAGGAGGAGGCTCCATGAATATCCCCATCCTCAATGGTGGTGGAGCCCAGCACATGAGTGCAAGAGACAAAGCTGAAGCGTTTGCAACCATCTTCAGCCAGAAGTGCCGAGTGGATGATCCATATCGGCCTACTCCTGAGGACCCCACCACCACAGAAGCCAGTCTTCAGCCAATTCGATTCACTCCATGTGATATCAAGAAACAGCTAAGCGCACTGGATACAGCAAAGGCTTTGGGCCCCGACAACATCCCGGCTGTCGTGCTGAAGACTTGTGCTCCAGAACTAGCCGCACCTCTAGCCAAGCTGTTCCAGAACAGCTATAACACTGGCATCTATCCGACAATGTGGAAAACCGTCCAGGTATGTCCTGTGCACAAAAAGCAGGACAAATCCAATCCAGCCAATTACTGCTCCATCAGTCATCAGCAAAGTGATGGAAGGTGTTGTCGACAGTGCTATCAAGCAGCACTTACTCACCAATAACCTGCTCACTGATGCCCACTTTGGGTTCCGCCAGGACCACTCGGCTCCTGACCTCATTACAACCTTGGTCTGAACCTGGACAAAAGAGCCGATTTCCAGAGGTGAGGTGAGAATGACTGCCCTTCACATCAACGCAGCATTTGACCGAGTGTGGCATCAAGGTGCCTTAATAAAACTGATGTCAATGGGAATCGGGAGGGGGAAACTCTCCACTGGCTGGAGTCATAACTAGCAGAAAGGAAGATGGTTGTGGTTGTTGCAGGTCAATCATCACAGCCGCAGGACATCACTGCAGGAGTTCCTCAGGGCAGTGTCCTAGGCCCAACCATCTTCAGCTGCTTCATCAATGACCTTCCCTCCATCATAAGGTCAGATGTTCGCTGATGATTGCGCAGTGGTCAGTGTCATTTGCAACTCCTCAGATAATGAAGCAGTCCATGCCCGCATGCAGCAAGACCTGGATGACATTCAGGCTTGGGCTGAAAAGTGGCAGGTAACATTCGCGCCACACAAGTGCCAGGCAATGACTATCTCCAACAAGCGAGAGCCTAACCACCGCCCCTTGACATTCAACGGCATTACCATCACCGAATCCTGCACCAACAATATCCTGGGGGTCACCATTGACCAGAAAATTAAGTGGACCAGCCACATAAGTGCTGTGGCAACAAGAGCAGGTCAGAGGCTGGGTATTATGTGGTGTCTCTCTTCCTGACTCCCCAAAGCCTTTCCACCATCTACAAGGCACAATGCAAGGAGTGTGATGGAATACTTTCCACTTGCCTGGATGAGTGCAGCTCGAACAACACTTAAGAAGCTCGACACCATCCAAGACAAAGCAGCCCGCTTGATTGGCACCTCATCCACCAACTTAAACATTCACTCCCTCCCCCACCAGCGTACCGTGGCTGCAGTGTGTTCCATCTACAAGATGCACTGCAGCAACTCGCCAAGGCTTTTTCGGCAGCACCTCCCAAACCCACAACCTCTACCACCTAGAAGGACAAGGGCAGCAGTTGCATGGGAACACCACCACCTCCAGGTTCCCCTCCAAGTCACACACCATCCTGACTTGGAAGTATATCGCCGATCCTTCATCGCTGCTGGGTCAAAATCCTCTAACTCCCCCGCTAACAGCACTGTGGGAGTACCTTCACCACACAGACTGCAGCAGTTCAAGAAGGCAGCTCACCACCACCTTCTCAAGGGCAACTAGGTATGGGCAATGAATGCTAGCCTTGCCAGCGATGCCTAGATCCCATGAACGAATACAAAGAAAAATCAGAATTTTAAAATTGAGGCATTGCTTAACTGGGAACCAATGTAGGTCAGCAAGCACAGGGGAGATGGGTGAGCGGGACGTGGTGCACGTTAGCACATGGGCAGCAGAGTTTATGGAGGGTAGAACTAGGGAGGCCGGCCAGGAGTGCATTGGAATAGTCAAGTCTAGAGGGGATAAAGGCATGGATGAGAGTTTCAGCAGCAGATAAGTTGAGGTAAGGGCGGAGACGGGCGATCTTACGAAGGTTGAAATGGGCGGTCTTGGTGGTAGAACGGATATAAGGTAGGAAGCTCAATTTGCGATCAAATATGACACCTAGGTTGTAAACAGACTTGGTCAGCCTTAGACAGTTGCCAGGGAGAGAGATTGAATCAGTGGAAAGGGAATGGAGTTAGTGGCATGAAACAAAGACAATGGCTTTGGTCTTTCCGATATTTAATTGGAGGAAATTTCTACTCATCCAGTGCTGGATGTCAGACAAGCAGTCTGATAGTATAGAGATGGTGCAGGGTTCGAGAGAGGTGGAGGAGAGGAGAGCTGAGTATCATCAGCGTACATGTGAAAACTCACATTGTGTTGCCGGATGATGTCACTGAGCGGCAGCATGTAGATGATAAACAGGAGGGGACCAAGGGTAGATCCTTGGGTGACACCAGAGGTGACAGTGCAGTATCGGGAAGAGAAGCCATTGCAGGTGATTCTATTGTTACAGCTAGAAAGATAGGAATGAAACTAGGCAAGTGCAGTCCCATCCAGCTGGACGACGGTGGAGAGGCTTTGGAGCAGAATTTTGTGGTTTACCATGTCAATGGCTGCAGACAGGTCCAGAAGGAGGAAAAGGGATAGATTACCTATGTTACAGTCAATTAGGATGTCATTTGTGACCTTGGTAAGAGCAGTTTCGGTACTATGGCAGGGGCAGAAGCCTGATTGGAGGGATTGAAACAAGGAGTTCTGGGAAAGATGGGCATGGATTTGGGAGGCGACAATACGTTCAAGAACTTTGGAGAGGAAAGGATGGTTGGAGATGGGGTGATAGTTTGCAAGGATGGAGGGGTCAAGGGTTGTTTTTTTGAGGAGAGGGGTGATGACGGCAGATTTGAAGGAAAGGGGGACAATACCTGAGGAGAGAGAACCATTAAAATATCCGCTAAGCAGGAGCCAGGAAGGAAAGTTGGGAGGTCAGCAATTTAGTAGGAATAGGGTCGAGAGCGCAGGAGTTCGGTCTCATTGAAAAGATAAGCTTTGAAAGGACAAGAGGGGAGATAGGAGAGAAGTTAGAGAAATATGCAAAATGTGGCCTTTTTTTTGTTGCATTGCAGTTTAATTTATCCTTTTACTTTTGTCTGTCTCTTTTTACCAGCTACCATTCAAGAAAGTTCCCTATGATAGGCAACAGCACACTCTGAATAGAATGGGCATTCATTTGGGAATTCCTCATGCCTTCAGGGAAATAGATTATGAGGATGAGTTCTACAGCCATGAGTAGAAGCAGACACACCTGTATCAGAACTAGGCTCATGACCCATTACTACCCAAGGAGCCATGTTTAAAGACCACAAGCGAAAATTCAAGGGTTTTACGGCACCTGTTACCGTCAAAAAATGGCAAAAGAGCGGCAGCCACCGTTCTTCCGCCAGCTGGTGGCGGGTCCCGTGGCATCCTCCATTTTGGACCTTCCCTTTGCGCTGCTGGTAAGTATGAGCGCCCTGCAAAAAAAATGGCAGATTGGTGACGTCAATCGGCGTGCAAACACAGACTTAACGTCACCATGGTCAACTTTGACCCTAGCGCTGAGTTCAGCACTGGGTCATAACCATGCCAGGGAAACCCAGCTTGCAAAGAGACTGACAGAGGCGCCGTCAGCACTTCTTAAAAGGACATACACATCTTTTAGCTAAGTTTGCATTTAAGCTTTAGGACTGTTTTTTTTTTCATTTTATTGAAGTAGTGGTTTGCTGCAATACATGTTAAAAGTTTTTTTAAGTGTGCAGGGAGTGCTGCTGGATGCTTGCAAAGCCTCAGATGGTAAAGGATGGCCTCTGAAAAAACAGAAAATGCTGCAAATACTCAACAGGTCAGGCAACATCCGTGGAGAGAGAAACAGAGTTCACATCTCAGGACCAGATGCTGCCTGACCTGCTGAGTATTTCCAGCATTTTATGTTGTCATTTCAGATTTACAACATCCACTCGCAGAGGGAAGAGGTAGACACAGACGAGGAAGAAGCAGGAGAGAAGGAAGCCAAAGAAGAGGAAGCCAAAGAGGAAGAAACAGAAGAGGAAGAAGCAGACGGAAGCATGCATCCCAGACAAGCGCTTTGTGGCCGGAATATCCAGGATGAAATCGTCCACCTGCGGTCCCAGTGACCACAACCCCAATTCCCCTTTCAACATTAATCCCACACCTTACCTTCCCTCTGTTACTGACCATCACAGTGTCCTCTTGGCCACGATGCTGAAATAAAAGCCACCACAATCAAAATTTCCAATACAACATTATGCATCTATCCATCCAATATGACATCAAGAAATCAACTCATCACCCTTATGCATTCTCTTAGTCTTGCGTGTGCCTTTGCCTATCCAACTGATGTCATGCAGTACAACCCCAGTGGCTGGGCTGCAGCATGGCTGGTAGAAGGCTGCAGACTTTCAGTAGGGGACACTGCAAATGGCCTTGCTGGTCGACCTTGAGGAGCTGATGGCTGGGAGTGTCAAATCAATCATCATCTTCTTTTTCTTCTTCACTCTCCTCTCCCTCTTCTTGGTCACCCACTGGCTGGGCGGGCTGCATTTCTTGGGTGTGTGAAATGAGGAAAGCACAAGGGTGAGTTGTGGTGAGGGGAGGGCGGGAAAGCAAGAGGTGCACGTCAGAAGGAGGATAACGAATGAGGATACCAGCATTTTGTATCCTTTCAGCTCCGCCGCTAGCCAAGGGCTCAGCCAAGCCCCAGCCAGGAATGGCCTGTACCGTCTCCTCCAAGGGGGTGAGGTGAGGCTAGGAATGTGTGATGTGCTTCGTGAATGGTACAGATTACTAGTAGGTGAGCGATTGCGGAGGGAGTTGTGCATTGAGAAGTATGTGAGGCTAGTGATGCAGTTAGACGGAGATGGCTTTTGAAGATGCATTCTCTGACCTTGACCAGTGATCTGAGGTCATGATGCTTCATTGGGCACTGGAGCCAGGTGGTGGGGGGCGATACTGCTGGCAGTGACAACCTTGGTAATGCGGCCCCACATCGTTCTTTCTGGAGGGTAGAGGACCTCTCTTGTAGTGTTCGCCCCCTGCACAAAGCTGGAGTGCTGCGTTTGAGACCCTGGGTATCCCTTCCCTGGCTTGCTGAGCCATTTCTTTTAATGCTAAAGCAATTTCCCCATTTTTTTAGGTTTGGAAGGGAATTCAGCTTTAAGTGCTGAAGAATCCCATTTGGGACTACTTTTTAACAGTAAATTTATTATTGAAATGCAGTAAGGGCTGAAAGCTGCATTTTTTTCACTGCATTGCAATTTTTATTAGTTCTCAATACATTGCCCCTTTAACTCACAGCCCCTTTAATTGCCCACAATGCCTTGCGAACTCCACACCTTGCTCCCACAGGCTGAAAAAAGCTGCAACGCCAACTGTGGACGGGAACTTCGGGTCGACAGCCTCCATGAATGCCACCAGGAAGGTGTTGCACGGTAGGTTAGCGCTGCGCTACACATCGCCAACCCCAGCATGAATTTTTCAACAGTAGCGCTGCGGCCATTTTCAGCGGCCATTAACTCGAGTTGCTGATGTACACAAATTTTTCTCCCCATCTCAGTTAATTGGACATGGTGAGGGAGCTGTGTATTTGCCACTTACTCTCCACGATGGAGGCAATCAACGATCTTTGCCATCTTCTACAGCCAGTGTTCAGGCAAGATAGGGAAGGAAAGAAAGGAGGTGGGATGGCAGTATTGATTAAGGAGAATATTACAGTGCTGGAGAAAGAAGTTGTCCTGGAGGGGTCAAGGAGAGAATCTATTTGGTTAGAGTTAAGAAACAATAGGGGTGCCATTACACTACTAGGTGTATTCTATAGGCCACCGAGTGGGAAAGATACAGAGAAGCAAATTTACAAAGAAATTACAAATAGGTGCAAGAACTATAGAGTAGTGATAATAATGGGTGGACTTCAACTATGGTAATATAGACTGGGATAATAATAGTGTAAAGGGCAGAGAGGGTGAAGAATTTCTGAAGTGTGTTCAGGAGAACTTACTTGATCAGTACATTTCTGGCCCAACAAAGAAGGAGGCATTGCTGGATCTGGTACTGGGGAATGAGGTGGGTCAAGTAGAGCAAGTGATAGTAGGGGAACATTTCGGGAACAGTGATCATAGTATCATAAAGTTTAGATTAGCTATGGAAAAGGACAGGGAGCAATCTAGAGGAAAAATACTTAATTGAAGGAAGGCCAATTTCAGTGGGTTGAGAATGGATCTGGCCTGAGTAAATTGGAATCAAAGATTGGCAGGCAAAACTGTAATCGAACAATGGACTGCCTTTAAAGAGGAGATGGTTCAGCTAAAGTCGAGGTACATTCCCACAAGGGGGAAAGGTAGGGCAACCAAAGTCAGAGCTCCCTGGACGACGAAAGAGGTAGAGAATAAGATGAAGCAGAAAAATGGGGCGTGTGACAGATGTCAGGTTGAGAACCAGGTTGAATATAGAAAGTTCAGAGGGGAAGTAAAAAAAGGAAATAAGAGGGGCAAAGAGAGAATATGAGAATAGATTGGCAGCCAACATAAACAGGAATCCAAAAGTCTTCTAGAGGCATATAATTAGTAAATGGGTAGTAAGAGGAGGGGTGGGGCCGATTAGGGACCAAAATGGAGACCTACGCATGGAGGCAGAGGGCATGGCTGAGCTACTAAGTGAGTACTTTGCATCTGTCTTTACCAAGGAAAAAGATGCTGCCAAAGTCATAGTGAAAGAGGAGAGAGTGGAGATATTGGATGGGGTAAACATTGATGAAGAGGAGGTACTAGAAAGGCTGGCTGTACATAAAGTAGATAAGTAACCAGGGCCGGATGAAATGCATCCTAGAATGCTGAGGGAAGTTAAGGTGGAAATTGCAGAGGTACTGGCCATAATCTTCCAATCCTCCTTAGTTACGGGGGTGGTGCCATAGGACTGGAGAATTGCAAATGTTACACCCTTGTTCAAAAAAGGGTGTAAGGATAAAGCCAGCAACTACAGGCCAGTCAGTTTAACCTCAGTAGTGGGGAAGCTTTTAGAAATGATAATCCAGGACAAAAATTAACAGTCACTTGGACAAGTGCGGATTAATTAAGGAAAGCCAGCACAGATTTGTTAAAGGCAAATCATGTTTAACTAACTTGATTGAGTTTTTTGA
Source organism: Squalus acanthias (assembly GCA_030390025.1). Classification (NCBI taxonomy): domain Eukaryota; kingdom Metazoa; phylum Chordata; class Chondrichthyes; order Squaliformes; family Squalidae; genus Squalus; species Squalus acanthias. Next base: position 95,007,115 of record CM059428.1, on the reverse strand, counting down.
TGAGGTAACAGAGAGGGTTGATGAGGGCAATGCGGTTGATGTGGTGTACATGGACTTCTAAAAGGCGTTTGATAAAGTGCCACATAATAGGCTTGCCTAAAAAGTTGAAGCCCATGGAATAAAAGGGCAGTGGCAGCATGGATACGAAATTGGCTAAGTGACAGGAAACAGAGAGTAGCAGTGAACGGTTGTTTTTCGGAATGGAGGAAGGTACACAGTGGTGTTCCCCAGGGGTTGGTATTAGGACCACTGCTTTTCTTGATATATATTAATGACTTGGATTTGGGTGTACAGGGTACAATTTCAAAATTTGCAGATGACACAAAACTTGGAACTTTGGTGAATAGTGAGGAGGATAGTGATAGACTTCACTAGCGAGAGGGTTTGAGTACAGGAACAAGGATGTCTTGCTGCAGTTGTACAGGGCCTTGGTGAGACCACACCTTGAGTACTGTGTGCAGTTTTGGTTGCCTTATCTGAGGAAGGATGTTCTTGCCATGAAAGGAGTTCAGCAATGATTCACAAAGCTGATACCTGGGATGGCAGGAATGACGTATGAAGAGAGATTGGGTCGATTGGGCTTATACTCGCTGGAGTTTAGAAGAATGAGAGGGGATCTCATTGAAACTTATAAAATTCTGACAGGACAGGACAAACTAGATGCAGGAAGGATGTTCCCGATGGTCGGGGAGTCCAGAACCAGGGGTCACAGTCTAAGGATAAGGGGTAAGCCATTTAGGACAGAAATGAGGAGGAATTTCTTCACCCAGAGAGTGGTGAACCTGTGGAATTCTCTGCCACAGAAGGCAGTAGAGGCCAATTCATTAAATAGATTCAAGAAGGAATTGGATATATTTCTTAAGGCTAAAGGGATCAAGGGATATGGGGAGAAAGCAGGGACAGGGTACTGAATTTGGATGATCAGCCATGATCGCATTGAATGGCGGAGCAGGCTAGAGGGGCCGAATGGCCTACTCCTGCTCCTATCTTCTATGATTCTATGATTCAAGAGGATATAGACAGGCTAGTGGAATGGGCGGACACGTGGCAGATGAAATTTAATGCAGAAAAGTGCAAAGTGATACATTTTGGTAGGAAGAACGAGGAGAGGCAATATAAACTAAAGGGTACAATTCTAAAGGGGGTGCATGAACAGAGAGACCTGGAGGTATATGTGCACAAATTGTTGAAGGTGGCAGGGCAGGTTGAGATAGCGGTTAAAAAAAGCATACGGGATCCTGAGCTTCATAAATAGAGGTCATGATGCGGAGATGCTGGTGTTGGACTGGGGTGGACAAAATTGAGAGGTCGCACAACACCAGGTTATAGTCCAACAGTTGGACTATAACCTGGTGTTGTGCGACCTCTCAATTTCATAAATAGAGGCATAGAGTACAAAAACAAGGAAGTTAAGATGAACCTTTATAAAACACTGGTTCGGCCTCAACTGGAGTATTATGTCCAATTCTGGGCACCGCACTTTAGGAAGGATGTGAAGGCCTTCGAGAGGGTGCAGAAAAGATTTACAAGAATGGTTCCAGGGATGAGGGACTTCAGTTACGTGAATAGACTGGAGAAGCTGGGGTTGTTCTCCTTAGAGCAGAGAAGATTGAGAAGAGATTTGATTGAGGTGTTCAAAATCATGAGGGCGTCTAGACAGACAAGATAGAGAGAAACTGTTCCCATTGGCAGAAGGGTCAAGAACCAGAGGACACAGATTTAAGGTGATTGGCAGAAGAACCAAAGGCGACATGAGGAAAAACTTTTTATGCAGCGAGTGGTTAGGATCTGGAATGCACTGCCTGAAAGGGTGGTGGAGGCAGATTCAATTGTGGCTTTCAAAAGGGAATTGGATAAGTACCTGAAGGAAAACAATTTGCAGGACTACAGGGAAAGGGCGGGGGAGTGGGACTAGCTGAAGTGCTCTTGCAGAGAGCCGGCACGGGCTCAACGGGCCGAATGGCCTCCTTCTGTGCCGTAACAATTCTATGATTCAGCCAGACCTCCAAACATCCTTCGTGACTGGCGCAACTCTGTCTGTGGTGGTGAAAGTCACAATTGCCTTAATCTTCTATGCCACTGACTCCTTTCAGCCAGTATGCAGTGCACTACTGCATACATCAGATCAATAAGGCATTGTTTACCAGGGCCAAGGATTTTATCACTTTCCCTAAAGAAGATGATCATCAACGAGCGGGCTCTTTATTTTCCAGATTGGCTGGTGTCCAAAAAGCACAAGGCCTCATCAATGGAATCCATATAGCCATAGGGACGCCTTGTACCAATGCAATGACATTTATGAACAGGAATGGATTACATTCCATCAGAATGCAGGTGCTCAGAACTATATCATGCACAAATGTTGCCAGTTACACTGGAAGTTGCTACAATGTACCTGTTTTTATTTTAGGTAGCTTGGTTGTCATGGTATTGGACTAGCAATTCAGAGATTATAAGGGTAATTTTGACTTTGGGCAATAATGTAAAATGGGCAATATCAGATCAGCCACACGTTATACACCTCTCCCGATTTGGCCTACGGATTTTTGTGGCCGTAATTTCTCCTCCAGGATATCAATGCACTGACTATCATGAATATTTATGGAACATTCCGAGCCGTATCTGTAAATCTGTAAGGTAATATTTAAATATTTTAGATCATCCTTCTGCGGCGAGTTTAATTCGTTTTAACAGTGCCAATGCAGCAATTTCTTAAAACTCATGGGGAGGTTGTTGGTGAGCCTACAGCAGAGAAGCCCAAATCGTCCAGCAATTTTTGGCGATTTGCAACTCATGGCGTATCGCTTCCTCGACACAAATTGCTGGGTTATTTACACACTAATAACGGCGCGCGCATTAAACTCGCCATTACATTCCCAGCAAATTCTGGGCCAATGGGTTTAGTAGCGTTCTTGTTTTTACACAATGATCAGCAGCTTTTTTTTGCGTTTCACTACAATCTCTGCTAATAAACAGTAAAATTCAGCAGAGACACACGTTAGTGCACATGCAATTAAACAACATTCATTGCTGATTAGAATGCGTATTTATTTGTAATTTCTGTCTTATTTGTAAAGGCATTATTGCAAAATCAGAACTTTTTTTGGATAGCTTAATTTCTGGGAATAATGTACTTGCTCTTAGCAGCAATTTCCTGGCCATTATTATCTTGATTTTAATTAAGTGTGTGGAATAGTTAAAGTCAATTGAAAACATTTCCGTTTCCAAAGTGAAAACATTTCTATTTCTGACTTGCCTTTAGCTGCTTCATACATATAATTAAAGCAGTGAAAGATTAGTCTAATGAGAGGAAATTGCTGTTAGGATCTGTACATTGCTTCCTAGAGTAGTACCTAGAAATTGGATCGTGCTCGAATTGGGACGTGATCCTGTTGCAGCACACGCTGCACACATCTACTGAAGCCAGCAGCTGGACCACTGCAAATTGGTCCGCCGGCCTCCTTTGCTTATTTCCCGGTTCCAGGGGGCAGCCAGATCAGCCGGCTCAGATGCCGACCGAGGCCATTATGAGAGTCCTGGGGTGGGGGGGGGGGGCGGGGGGGATGAGCAGTGGCCATTAGCTACCCACAGATTTAATAAGGAGCCGGGAGAAACACTACTGCTCCTACCAGCTCCACAATAAGATAAGTAAAAAATTCAAACCTTTCTGGTGGCAGACTCCAGCGGTCCCTTTAAGGACTGCTGGTTTGGCTGCCAAGCGGCTAAAGAAACTGACCGTAGCAGGCACGGTGCATGCTGTGGTCATGCACAATCTAATTTAGCAAAGGGATCCTCAAACAAGCAAGAAGTCCCCTATATGCACTTGTACAGGATCGAACGCCTGTTTCAGGCACCCGCCCTCCATGCCTATGGAGCAGCCTTTACTAAAATGGCAGGAAAGGGCACTTCCGGCATGGAATGAGCGTGCATGCCGCCTGCCATATTGGATCCTTAGGCGCTCGTTTTACACAGGTACAGCACAATCCAATTTCTAGGTCATTTTTTTAGCAAAAAAACTTGCATGATCTTGAACTTTCGCAGGATTAAGTGCCATTTACTATTGACCTTTCTAGTCTTGTAATCTCTAAATCTTCCCTGTTGCAATTCTGCCCATTTTTCATCAGTATTTTGGGATTTTCTGTCATGAACTGTTAGAAAACTAAATTTATCTATGAATCTTGTCAGTAAGTTTAATTTTGAGTGTGGTGTAACTTTTGCTTTTTTCAGTTATGTTATTATCTGTCAAGTCTTCCCATACTAAGAGCGTGCCACCCTGCCTGCTATCTCAGTAGTCCCCCCTCAACAACATTCTGTAACTTCTCCCCATCTCTCCTCAGTCGTCATCTGTCTCATTTCCTACGAGACGTCATGACTTGACCCACCCACCCCCACACTCATATCCTGATTATTTTGCTGCCTCTTTTTGATCCAACGCTTGCCAGCAAGATCAATCTCTGCTGTACTCAAAAATACTGTCATCATTGCCTCTCTCAAAATCCTTTCGTAAATCCCTCCATCCTCTATCATTACTACCCCCATCACTAACCGCCCCTTCCTCGCCAACGTTCTCCAATTGAATCAATTCACTCCCGTTTCTGCTCTGCCCACATATCAAGACTGCACTGGCCAAAGTCACCAGAGTCTTCTGTGCAGCTGAAACCATGGTGCATTATTGCTCTCTCTAAGGTTTTTGATGTGGTTAGCTGCTCCAACCTCCTCTGCCAAATTTCTTCTGTGGTTTACCTCCATAGCACCACACTATCAAGGTTCCACTCTACTTGTCCCTATCCCCTGAAATGCCTTCTCCTTACCTTCCTGCATTATAAACTATGAGATTCCCCCTCTAATTCTTCTACATACAGCCTCAATGGCATTATCCACAAGCACACCATTCCCAATAAACCTACCTCAGGCCGAATCTGACAGTGTGCAACCCCTGTATGGCCCTGAGCTCAGCTTCAAACCCTACATCTTATCCATCACCACTTACTTACACATTTGCCCACATCCATGCCTTCATCAACTCAAGGGTCAACTTCTCTGAAGCTCTTCTCACCAGCCTTGAATTTATACAGAATTCCGCTGACCACACCATATCCTATCATAAGTCCCATTCGCCAATTTCCTTGCAACATGCGCTGGCTCCTTGTCCTTATTTATACATTTCTTCATTGGATTACCTCACTCTACAACAACTCACATTTCTATGGAGCTCCTCATGTATACAGAGACATCACAAAGAAAAAACAATGGACACTGAAGAGAAGGGAAAGGGAAGGAGAGGAAAGATTTAGTGGTGGGGCGAAGTCAACGGCGCAATTGAAGAGAAAGGTTTTGAGGAGATTATTTGAAAGTAGGGAGGGAGGATGCAAAGCCGAGGGATGTAGGGAAGGAGTTCCAGAGAACAGGAGATTGGTGAGGTGATGCAAGACCATAGAGGGATTTGAAAACAAAGTCAAGGATTCGGAATTAAATTGATTATATCAGCCAATTCTAGGGGAATAACATCACAGATATGGCATGTTACATGCCACTGGAGCAAAATGATGAATTTAAAAATTACATGTTTGCATGTTTATATATGCATAGAGTCTATTATTAATTTCAGCACCATGCTGTTTGGTGAAATAAGCAGTAGAGGAGATTGAAACTGTTCCATAAATGTAATACTTTGGGGGTGAAATTGGATAAAGCTGAAAAACGGGCAAAATTCATGCTGCCTGCAAATTATAATGACTGGAGCGCTGATCTCAGCGCTAAACACACTGCTGGTTGGCTTAGTGCTCAATGGGGGGGCCAATATTGGGTGCAATCTACTGGTCAATAAAATTTGGCCTAGGCTGTCTGCACTACTTAAAGGGGAGGTGCTTTGTTGCAGAAGCACCTCATTATCACTCTGAAGCCACGGTTCAATAGGCAAGAGAGAGCGTAAGGAGGGGTTCTCTGATGCGGCAGTGGAGGCCTTGGTCTTGGGAGTGCACAGAAGATGTCAGGTACTCTACCCGCAGGGGGGCAGGGGGCCTTCCAGGCAGCATGCCACAAGGCTTTGGGAGGAAACAGCACAAGCTGTCAGTGCCACGAGTGTCATCCCAGGTCCTGGATCCAGTGCCGCAAAAAGTTTAATGACCTCACACAAATGGTCAAGGTGAGTGAATGCATCTTCAAATACCATATCCCATCATCTGCACCACAAGACTCACACACTACTCAATGCACCACACCCCCATCACACACCTACCAACAATCTCTAGCAATCACGACTTATACCTCACAATCATAGCTTCACCTCACGCTCACACATTTACCACTACTGCAAGACTCACACCCACATCTCACACCTTGCACACACTGCGAGCTATTCAACCATGGCAGGCACATCGCCCAAACACATTGCACCACACTCACTGACACACTTCCCTTTCTTTTGCAGGCAAAGGTGGCACACAACCGCCATGAGCAACAGCAGACGGGCAAAGGGGATGCTCGACTTCAGAACCTGACTGAGCTGGAGGACACAGTGCTGGAGATCATTGGAAGAGCCATCACTGAGGCCGTGGCGAGCGGTGAGGTTGAAAGCATTGATGATGACAGTATGCTCATACCTAATCCTTCTTCTCACATCCCACTTTCCCCTCATCCCACAATCTCTTCTCACTTACAAGCTGCTGATGGTGTAACCATGCACATCTTTCTTTCCCTCCCTCCCTTCACCACAACTCGACTCTGTGCCTTTCTCCTTTCAGATACCCAAGAACTGTCACCAGCACAACCTGTCCCCGACATTATGCAGGAGGAGAGTGAAGGGAAAGAAGAGGCACCGTCACTGGATCTGACACCCCCAGGCATCAGCTCAGAAAATGTCACTGTGCGGACTTTAGAGGGTAGTATAGTGGTGGGATCTGCACGTGGTGAGTCACCGGGCACGAGTAGGCTGCTGCCAGGCTGGGGGGGAAAGGTAGCTCAGGTGCCAGCTCCTCGGAGGGCAAGTTCACATACGCGTTCTGTTGCACAGGACTCAGATGATGACTTTGATGGGGTGGTCTTCAGAAGAAGGGTGATGGGCATGCACACAGAAATGCTTGGTGTAATGGCAGGTCTGCCAGAGAGCCACTTGTCAGTGTCAAGGAGCATGGAGGATTCTGGCTCCAAAATTACATGGGGCTTTGCGCAGAACTTGGGAGCCCATGATTTCCAGGATGGAAATGATGAGTAACTCCATTAGGACACTTGTGGACCCAACCATGATGCTGGGTGTGAATGGCGATGTTGCAGCTTCCATTGTAGCACAAGCAGAAGCGACCCAACGTCTCAGTGTTGCAATGAAAGCTCAGACTGCTCTCCAGCAGGCTCAACTTGTTGCCACGCAGATTCAGACTGATGCCATCGTGGCTGCGTTTAAGAGTGTGGAAAGGGGCTTGCAAGGTCTCACAGCAGTCCAGCAATCTGTGCTCCAACAGATGGCTAGGAATGCTGAGGCGCCGCCCCAGGAGAGTGGCAGAAGCTCCGTGGAGCACGAACCTGCTGTCCTCTGTCAGGATGACAGCTTTCCTGCTCCCACCCCTGCCACTCTGCCAATGCCCTTGCTGCTACCTGTCAGTCAGCCAGCCCAGACTGCTGCCACCTATGCCGAGGTGGTGCAGTCTACAGCAGAGCCTTCTAGGCCCAGAGCTGCTCGAGGTCGTCCTGCAAGGCCATCTGTAGTATCCCCCACAGAAAGTCAGCAGCCTTCCACCAGCCATGCTGCAGCCACCTGGGGTAGCACTGCATAGGAGCACTATAATAAGCATAGGAACACAAAAGGCAGACACTAAGGGAATGCACGAGAGTGATTAGTTGACGTTGTTGTGTAGTTTGGCATTGATTAATTTATAAATAATGTTTAGAATGTATTTTTGTGGTGGCTCTTATTTCAGCTTTGTGCCCAAGAGGAAGCTGTGATGTTCCGTTACAGAGGGATGGTAAGGTGGGGAAGTGTTGGGCAACGGGGATCTGGGGTTTCATTCTGATGAGGCGCTCACGGACAGCCTGTCCAGAACAGGGGTCTGCTACCTGCCTCCTCCCTCTCCTCCTCCTGAGGTGGTCCCGGAACCTGGGGTGGCAAGGGCTGCACCCGCATGATGGTCAAGTTGTGGAGGATGCAACAGACCACCACAAAATGGGACACGCACTCCAGCGTGTACTGGAGGGCTCCTCCTGAGCAGATAAGGCAGCAGAACCGTTGCTTCAGAATCCCGATGGTCTGCTCAATGAGGTTCTTCGTGGCAACATGGCTCTCATTATATGAGCGTTGGCCATGAGTGGTGGAGTTCGGAGAGAAGACAATGAAGTCCCTTCTCCTGGAGTACAGAGCCTCTGTGATCTCCCGACTGCAGTGATGGACGGTGAACTGGAGATGTTAGCTATGTCTCCTGCTCCAAACTGGAAAGATCAGGTAGCGAAAAAAAATTGAGGGCCACAGTGACCTTGAGGGCCACTGGCAGAGCCGTCGTTGCCCTGCTCTGAAGCTGCAGGTCTGGTTCCAGGAGGTGGCAGAGTTCTGTGACGGCAGAGTTCTGTGACCACCTCCTTGGTGAAGCGGAGCCTCCTAATACACTGCTCCTGCCTTAAGTGCAGGTAGGAGAAGTGCTCTTGGAAGATCCTAGGTGGGTAAGGCCTCCTGCTGAGAGCCCTCCTGCCCCTCCTCCTCCTCCATCTGCGAGCAGCTAGTCCTCTTCACTGCCTCCGCTCCATCTCCCTGTCATACTCAAGTGCGAGGGGGACTGCAAGTAGAGCCCCCATGACTGGGAGCAAGTGTTGTGAGCAGAACCCTTTAAATCAGAAGCAAGGCCTTCTCCACTTGCAGCACCACTCCCTGTCACCTCAGCAACTTTAAACAACTCTAGAAAGCACCAAACAGTTACACAAACTTAGAGACCCAGTTGAAATCAAAAAGCAAGTCAGCTGCAGGTTCTTGCTGATCCCTTTAACTAGCGCTGGTGGGGGGTCCTTCCTGCTGCTGAACACATGTTCAGCTGTTCGTGATTTGGAGAGGGCGTTGAATGGAGCGGCGACGTCGAAAATGGCAGGTTGGCGTCAAATCACCATTGCACACTCATTGACTTCATTACTATTTCTCTAGCGAGCACAGGCAGTGGCCACACTGACGACCTGCCCGATTGCCATTTATTGCACGGCCTTTATATTCTAGAAATTACTGCTTGTAATATTAATAGATAAAAGTTTAACATATTCTTATGCCTATTCTGTTCATAATTTCAAGTAAGACATTAAGTTATTTATTTTAAACAGGTCAATGCCTTCACTAAAATAGCAGACCACTAGATCACTAACTACAGTGAATGCGTAGCTATTTCCCACCAAACTCTTTTAATTAGGTTTTGCTGTTAACTTGTTAAAGCAAATATATATTGAAGCAAGATCAGTTTATTAATCTCACCACATATTAAATAAAAAAGTTACTTTACTGTTTATTGAAAAAGCTTCACACATCTATTTTTGATGAATAACATTGGCAATGTCAGCATGACAGTGTTAGGAATTGGAACATTCTTTCACTTTTGTATTCAATGTCTGCATCAAGTACTCACAGGTTGTACAGATCATGACTCAGATACCTTGTAAAATTCCATCTGCTCTATCCTAATAATATGCTTTTAACTCCAGCATTAGAAAAGCACTCCCTGCTGTGCCAGTGTGACATTTTCATTTCCTACATCTGCCATCCTTGTGGCCTCTGAATGGGAGTGCCATACAGGATGATTTATGAGCAATTTTATACTGTAAACTCAGACACTTAACGATGAACTGTGTTAAAAATGCAAAATCTCATTTCATTTAAGACCGCTACAGACATCAGAGAAAGAGGGATTTTATGCTATCAGACTGGGGTGGATTTGGACCAAGGTCTCAGAAGTGAAAAGACAGTTCTAGCCCACTACTTATTGAATAAATTCGTAATAGCTTTCAGCTTTAACATTAGGCCTGCAATTTGAAGCAAATTTATTGCCTTGTGTTTTCATGGAAAGCAGCTACTTAAATAACAATCTAGATACTGTACATTATAACATGGGTTTATCAAGGCTGAAAATTTCTGAAGTTAATTATTATAATTGGTTGATAGATTATCTAATCTATAGTTGTTGATATTTTTCTACAAACTTCAGATTTAAAGTTATTAATTCTTTTTAACACACACATTGCCAATGGACTCTTTATTATAAACCAACCAACAAACCTCATTGTGTTGACCAGATATTAGTTTTATAAATGTACTTTTTAAAACAAAATGTGTTTATCATTTTGTCCTCTCCCTCGGTACTTGTAGTGGACTCCTAGGAATTTGCCAATACTGCGCAATAGTCACTAGGAGGTACATGACAGCATCCTGGGTAACTCCTTCTGATTCTCCTAACTTCTCCTGAGCACAAGTGAGAGTAGAAATAGGATGCATTTCCCTCTTATTGGTGCATTAGCGATGTGGCAGAACTTCCACTGCTAACCCACTGCTTTTTCCGGGGGTGGGTCTAACCATGCTTGTGGAGCAGGTTTAGAGGTGAAACACCGCTGCTCATTGGCATACCTTTGTTAAAAGGGACAGAAATTAGGTGGTGCTGCAGTTTAAAAAATGATGCAGCTAATTAAAGAGGCAAATGCTTGTGGGAATGCTGGATAAATATTGAGAAAGGTTAAGTTAGTCAGAATACCTGAAGGAGAAGCAGCCTTGGGGGGAAAGTGGGAAGGTGGGGGGAAGGAGGGGTCAACAGGGTCCTCAAAAAAAACTCTGATCCACTGCTGGCCCGTCTGAGGCTTCCCCAGGATCATCTCAACCCCTCACTGTGGCTCTAATGGGCAGGTGGAGCGGCCATTCTGTTGATTTCATGCCAATTTGGGGCACTATTTGTAATGCGCCTCCTCTTTGTCTATAAACCCTGCGGAATATCAATGATTGGGAAACCAGCATTTCCAGTGATGCCTCACTCTAACTTCCTCCAATTAAGCCTCTTGAAGTGTCAGCCTTGGCTAAGAACTTTTACCTACAAGACAGAAGGTTGTACGTTCAATCTAGGCTGACATTGCAGTGCAGTACTGAGGGAGTACCACACTGTTAAATGTGCTGTCTTTCAGATGGGATGTTAAACTGAGGCCCTGTCTGTCTGTTAAGGTAGACATAAATGATACCACGTTACTACTCAAAGAGCAAGGGAGTTCTTACAATATCCTAGCCAACATTTATCCTCACCAACATCACCAATAAGTGGTCATTCATCATATTGCTATTTGTGGAACCCTGTTGTGTGGAAATTGGGTTTCCTGCCCACGTCGGAGGCCCCCCACCCCCAACCTGCCACCCTTCATAAAATTCCAGCCATTAACTCTGTTTCTCCCACTACTTATATAGTTGAGTTGTGTTCCATAACTGGGTTGATGATGACAATTGGATCATCCCAGAGAGCAATGAGAACCCCTGGCTTCTTTTCTCCACTACCAACTATAATGTATTATCACATGGCTTGGTATGAGCATGCTCAGTTCGCTCTGGCCTAATAAAGCAAGCTCATGGACTAGCAACTCATCCTGTCTCTGTCCTTCATTTGTTCTACCCACATATATTACATTTTGGCGACAAGCATGGGATCCCAAAGCCATTTTTAGGGATCATAGAAGTACACAGTGTTCAATCTTCGAGTGGACAAGTTTAAGGTGAATTTGTGACGCCTAAACTGAATTTTTGCAATGTTTTACCATTAATGCTCATGCAGAATTGGCTGTGCTTTGCCTTCGCTTGTGTGTATACACAGCAACAGCAGCGTTGATTCTCACAGGTACACAGGTAACATGCTGAGTCACCGATCGACGGGATCAGGATAATCATGGTCGCACCTATGGGATTCATCGGAAGCCTTGGCATGTATGACCGAGCTCGCGAACCATTCAGTTCTTACATTGAGCGGATGGAGATGCTTTTTAGGGCCAATAACATTATTGAGACCGAAGGTGCAGATGAAAAGGTTCTTGCTCAAAATAAAGTAATTCATGAACGGAAGAAAGCAATTTTTCTAACGGAGATCGGGCCAGATGTCTATGAAACGTTGACAAACCTACTCGTGCTAGGGAAAGCGAAGGATGCGTCGTTTGAAGACATTATCAAGAAATTCGAGGACCATTTCGACCCAAAGCCGTGAGAAATAGCAGAGAGCTATAAGTTTGGTACCAGAAACTAAACACAAAGTGAAACCCATCAGCGAGTACATTGCAGCTCTTAAGAACCTGTCTTTGCATTGTAACTTCGACACATTTTTGGATCGTGTGTTGCGAGATAAGTTTGTCTGTGGATTGGTGGATGAGCGCTCACAGTCCAAGTTACTGAACACTCCAAACCCAACGTTTGACATAGCATGCAAAATTGCCCGATCTATGGAGATGGTATCTAAGAATGCTAGGGAGCTCCTACACCTGATGTTGAAGAACTAGGCATCTACAGTATCTATGGCACTAGTGGCAACGCTAGCAGTTGTGAGAAAGACTTCCGTACAAAACTTTTGATCAACAAGCAATATATTGATATGCGTATCAACACGGCGGCAGACTGCTCTATCATGAGCAAGGACACGAGAGTAAGTTTAATCAAAAACCACTTACAAAGAGTACCGTAGAGTTAAAAACCTACTCTGGAGAAATCCTAGTGACATGTGGACAAATGGAATGTACAGTTCAACACAATGGCCAGTCAGCAACGCTGCCTATTATTGTAGCGAGCTACAACAACAGGCCAACTCTCATGGGCAAAGACTGGTTGAGAAAGTTAAAACTAGACTGGAAAAACGTCTTCAGTGTAGATGTTTCAAAGAAGCGACTCGACACAATGCTGAACAAGTACAAAAGCATGTTCACAGATAGTTATGAGGCATCACTGGGTATGATGTGCATATTCGCATCAAGTCCAATGCGAAGCCTGTCTATTGTAAGGCCAGGCCGGCCCCTATGCATTGAAAAGTCAGGTGGAGGAAGAGCTAGCGAAGCTCAGAGTGAACGGAGTGCTAATAAAAACTGCCAAAAGTGAATGTGCTACCCTGATTGTGGTAGTGCCCAAAGCAGACAAAACTGTGCGCTTGTGCAGTGACTACAAAGTTACTATCAACCAAGCAGTTGACGATGAGCAGTACCCGTTACCTACATTGCAAGATTTGTATGCAGCAGTCTCTGGGTCAAAGGTTTTCTCCAAGCTTGACCTGTCGCACGCTTACGCTCAAGCTGAATGTTGACAAAGAGTCAACAGTATCTCACCATTAACACACACAAGGGACTGTACTCATACACTGCTGTATGGTGTAAAGTCCTCCCCCAAAATCTTCCAGGCTACAATGGATAAGATTTTGTAAGGAGTTCCAAATTGGTTATGCAATCAAGACGATGTGCTGATCGCAACAAGCAGCGAGGAAGAAAATCTATAAGTGTTAGATATAGTACTTCAAAGGTTGAATGCCCACAATGTCAAATTGAAAAGGAGCTGTGCTTTTGTGCAGCCCAAGGTTGTGTACCTTGGTCTGAAAATTGATGCAAATGGCTTGCAACCAGTGAAGGAAAAGGTCGTGCTGTCATCAATGTTCCAAAGCTACAGAACGTGTCTGAGTTAAGATCTTTCCTTGGAATGGTCCAGTACTATGCAGGTTTATTACCGGAGTTAGCGACCATGTTAGCTTCATTACATGAGCTCCTCAAGTAGGATGTCCAGTGGAAGCTTACGATGCTTGTAAGAGAAGTCTCTCTAGCGATGCTCTATTTGTGCACTACGACACAGAGCCTGAGCTTAAGTTAGTGTGTGATGCTTCCAACTACAGTGTGGGAGCTGTCATATGCCACATAATGGATGACGGCCAAAAAAAACAAATGCGTTCGCTTCGCGAACCCTCACAAAGAACGAAAGAAACTACGCACAAATTGAAAAGGAAGTACTCGACAGTGTTTGGAATCAAGAAATTCCAACAGTTCCTGATCAGCAGAAAGTTTACCCTGAGAAACGATCACAAACCGCTCCTAACAATATTGGGGCCCAAATCTGCCATTCCTGCAATGGCTGCATCAAGAATGCAACGTTGTTCAGTGTTGTTGCCACAATATGACTACACAACTGAATATTGCACTTCAAAGCAAAACTCAATCGCAGGTGCCTCGGCCAGGTTGCCACGAGGACTCGTGTTGGGAGTGAAGGTGCTATTTTCACACTAGGTGCAGTTGACAAGGACTTTCCCGTGAATGCAACTGGGATTGCAGATGAGACTCAAAAGGACTCAGTACTGAAAAGAGTGATTGAAAGCACTCATGGGATTGGGGGGTTATATATTAGCATGGATTGAGGATTGGTTAATGGACAGAAAAGCGAGTAGGAATAAACGGGACTTTTTCAGGTTGGCAGGCTGTAACTAGCGGGGTACCGCAAGGATCAGTGCTTGGGCCTCAGCTATTCACAATCTATATTAATGAATTAGATGAAGGGACTGAGTGGAATGTATCCAAGTTTGCTGATGATACTAAGTTAGGTGGGAAAGTAAGCTGTGAGGAGGACGCAAAGAAGCTGCAGAGAGATATAGACAGGTTGACTGAGTGGGCAAGAACATGGCAAATGGAATACAATGTGGGGAAGTGTGAAGTTATCCACTTCGGTAGGAAAAACAAAAAAGCAGAATATTTTTTGAATGATGAGAGACTGGGAAATATTTGCATTCCGAGGGACCTGGGTGTCCTTGTACATGAATCACAGAAAGTTAACATGCAGGTACAGCAAGCAATTAGAAAAGCAAATGGTATATTAGCTTTTGTTTCAAAGGTTTTAGAGTATAAGAATAAAGATATCTTACTACAATTATACAGGGCATTGGTAAGGCCACACCCGGAGTACTGTGTACAGTTCTGGTCTCCTTACCTAAGGGAAGACATACTTGCCTTAGAGGGAGTGCAACAAAGGTTCACAAGACTGGTTCCTGGGATGAGGGGATTGCCCTATGAGGAGAGATTGAGTAGACTAGGCCTATATTCCCTAGAGTTTAGAAGAATGAGAGGTGATCTAATTGAAACATATAAAATTCTTAAGGGACTTGACAGGGTTAATGCTGGGAAAATGTTTCCCCTGGCTGGGGAATCTAAAACACGGGGTCACAGTCTCAGAATAAGGGGTCGGCCATTTAGAACTGAGATGAGGAGAAATTTCTTCAATCAAAGGGTTGTGAATCTTTGGAATTCTCTACCCTAGAGAGCTGTGGATGCTCAGTCGTTGAGTATATTCCAGACAGAGGTCAATAAATGTTTGGAAACTAAGGGAATTAAGGGATATGGGGATAGTGCGGGAAGGTGGAGTTGAGGTAGAAGATCAGCCATGATCTTGTTGAATGGGGGAGCAGGCTCGAAGGGTCAAATGGTCTACTCCTGCTCCTATTTCTTATGTTCTTATGTTAAAACACCTTGAATGGATGGACTGATCAGTGTAAGGACACAGAATTGAAACCATTCCATAACCGTCGTACTGAATTGTCTTGTGAGCAAGGTTGTATCAAGTGGGGAAACAGAGCGGTGGTACCGACTTCTTTGAGAGATAGAATTCTGGCCGAACTTCATACTGAACATCCAGGGATCGTCAGTATGAAATCAATTGCAAGAAGCTTTATTTACTGGCCTGGATTGGACAGTGATCGTAAACCACTTGATCATGAACACATACATGAGTTTGACTCAGTTCAGACTTCAGTAACTGAAGTACCAGGTTCAAAGAAGTCTGAGATAGAAACAGGATCATCTTTGAGTTTGGAACCAAAACAAAACAGCCCAAAAATTGGTTCAACACCAAAACCTTCTGTAAGGAGATCAGGAAGGCTCCGCAAACCTGTTATTAAACTGAATTGTAGTTCATTTTTAAAAAAACAGGAGTTTTTATTATGTGGTACATGTAGGACCATAGTTTTGTTGTAATTGAGAGGGGAATACATACATTTTGTTTTAAAGGGGAAAGCAGTGTCATGTATTATCACATGGTTTGTCACATGGTTTATCACATGGTTTGGTATGAGCATGCTCAGTTCGTTCTGGCCTAATAAAGCAAGCACACAGACTAGCAACTCATCCTGTCTCTGTCCTTCATTTGTTCTACGCACATATTACACCAACCATCTCCTTAAACCCCTTTGCTGCCCCTCTACCCTTATCTACAACAACATCTTACCACTAAGAGTGACACCATCCTTCCCATTACCCCCCCAAATTATCTACAACAACATCTTACCACTAAGAGTGACACCATCCTTCCCATTACCCACCAAACCAAGCATATCCAGCACCTCCAAATCATTACCTCTGGAATCCCCCAAAGAACTATCCTTGGCCTCCTTCTCTTCCTTATCTACATGCTGATCCTTGGCTTTGGTCTTCCCAGTATTCAGTTGGAAGAAATTTCTGCTCATCCAGTACTGGATGTCGGACAAGCAGTCTGACAATTTAGAGACAGTGGAGGGGTCGAGAGAGGTGGTGGTGAGGTAGAGCTGGGTGTCATCATCGTACGTGGAAACTGACGCTGTGTTTTCGGATGATGTCGCCGACGGGCAGCATGTCGATGAGAAATAGGAGGGGGCCAAGGATAGATCCTTGGGAGATACCAGAGGTAACGGTGTGGGAGCAGGAAAAGAAGCCATTTCAGGTGATTCTCTGGCTATGATTGATAGATAAGAATAGAACCAGGCGAGTGCAGTCCCACCCAACTGGGCGACAATAGAGAGTCATTGGAGGAGGATGGTGTGGTCAACCGTGGCAAAGGTTGCAAACAGGTCGAGAAGGACAAGGAGGATAGTTTACCATGGTCACAGTCACATAGGATGTCATTTGTGACTTTGATAAGAGCCGTTTCGGTACTGTGGAGGGATTCAAACATGGAATTCCGTGAAAGATGGGACGGATTTGGGAGGCGATAACACATTCAAGGACTTGAGAGGAAAGGGAGGTTGGGGCTGGAGCGGTAGTTTGCAAGGACGGAGGGGTCAAGGATTGGTTTTTTGAGAGGGGTGATGACGACAGATTTGAAGGAGTGGGGGACAGTGCATGAGGAGAACCGTTAACAATATCAGCTAACATGGGAGCCAATAAGAGAAGTTGGGTGGTCAGCAGTTTAGTGGAAATAGTGTCGAGGGAGCAGGAAGTGGGTCTCATGCCAGATTACCGCCTATGCGGTGAAGACAAAAATTTACCCCAACAAGTTCAAGCCCAGGAGATATCATACACTGGCACTTAAATTTAAAATCAGTGTGGGGTAATTTTGACTTTGTGGGTGTCAGCGAATCGGCAGCCAGTTCAACATCTCTCCTGAATTTAATTTCCATTGATGGAAATTAAAATCGGGAGAGATGTAAAATGGGCAGCCGATTCGCTGTCACCCATTTTGCACTATTGCACAAAATCAAAATTACCTGCCTATCTTTGTCTATAAATTCGTCCATGTCCTTGCTTCACCCTATCTTTACAAAATATATTGCAAAGTAATAAATAACGAGTGGATCTCCTGTGACGTTGCCTAAGGTAAGTTGGTAGGTTACCCTCCACTAACCTACCTGGAAGTCTATTTGAAATACTCATTACTGTTTGAGTAAAGAAATTCTTCCAGACAGTAGTTCACTTTGATCAGTTTGAAGGTATGTTCCTTTTAAAAAAGCTATTCTCTAGCTCTGAAGGTTTTCTCTGCTTTTCGTTGAAGGACAGTTGGTCCTGGCCTTCAACATCTCTTTGCTTGGAGTGACCCTACATGTGTGAGAGGGGGCAGGGAAGCTCTTGGATTGCTGGCTAGTGATGGACCCAGTGTGGGCAGATGCATGCGGTCTGGCACTGCACTCAAAGAGTCAAGTGACAGTGGGAGACCACACTAGACAGGTGAGAAAAACTTTGCACTAAAAATGTTGTGCCAAGCAAGATAAAGGGAGCATAGGGAATTTAACTTTGTGTGTTGGACCTCAGCATGTTATTTCAGAAGAAGCCTGAACAGGGCCTGATGCCAACATATTAATACCACAGCAAGAAAGGGTGTCCAACTGGAGGTGGAGAGATAAAAATTTAACTTATGAGAAAAAAAAGGCAACAGACCATAGTTTTAACTTCTAAGGCCATAAAAAAATTAAATTTGCTCTCAGTTTCCTCGGAGAAAACATGGCAGAGTCAAGCATGAAAAGCTAAAAAGTACTCTGCAGTGCCCACCGGTACCCAGAGACTGGAAGTATAGCAGTCACAGAGCATCAGAGTGTCAAATAATACTGAAAAATCCTATTAGAAGTGTCACAGACACAGGGCAAAACATACTGGGGTGAAATTCAACATCGGCAGGGACGCAGAATGGGCAGTGGCAGATCTTCAGGCTGTTATGCACTCTGCTCAATAATCCTTTGTGAGGTATGGAGGAACGGAACGTTTGAGGCTACGGGAGGCATCCAGGGAGCTGAAGGTGCAGAGGGGGAGAGGGGGAGGTAGTTTCAACAGAAGACTGAAGCTTGATTTAGAACTGGGTCTCTGATGATCTTTAAAGCAGTCTTGTTTCACTGCAAAACCATAGACACTACTGGGGCGTGAGCAGAGATGACTAATTTGAATTTGAGTTAATTTAACTATCTACATTTTCTGCTTTGTTTTGTGTGTGGTTGAAGTTTGAAACAAAGTCCAAAATGGAGCAAGTTGTACAGCTGAGCTACGACTGCTGTCGTTATTCCTAACTCTGTCCTTACTGTGCAGGTGGATGAGGGCTGTGGACTTTGCTTCCTCACTCAGAATAACCTCCATCACTGAAGCCGCTCCCTGTTGTTCTATAGGGTGCATTGTTAATAAGGCCCACAGTCGCCATGTTCTCATGCAACATCCACTCAAACATACTTTTTAGCAGGGGCCCCATACAAGAGGACTGCCTGAATTTTCTTTCTCTAGCCCAGGCACAATAAGGTCAACTGCAATGTCCTCGCCGCTATTATCTCCTGGCTGAGACTGCCTAACTCAATAAGGATCAAGGATCGAGCCTGCTAGTCTGTATAATTCAGTACCACGTCATCCGATGCATTTACCTACTGAGCCATTGGAAAAAGCTCTGGTAAAACCGTTCATGTATACATTATCACCATATTTTTGTTATTTCCAGACTCACTATCAACCTGCTCAAATAATGTTAAACAAATGCAGAAGCACCTCAAATAAGAATATCAGCTTCAAGTATGCGGTATACTTATGCGCTAGCCTTTAGCAGATTCTGCCTTTAAACTAAGCAAATAAGCACAAATTTTTCTCTCCCAATTCTTTTAAAAAGAACTCTACATCAGAATTATTTTTTTGCAAACATTCTAAGAAATAGAATAAATTTACATGGTACAATACCAGATTTAAAGAGGGTAAAAAACTGCAAACCCATCTTTGAAATTGAAAAAAAAAGTGTTAATAAGAAAATGACATTGGATATGCTTGAATTGGGCCTGTGATTTTTTTTTTGTTTGCAAGAAGATGGTACAGGGACTAAGACTCACAAGTATTGTTGTACCTAGATTTTTTTTTAAGCATTTTAGATTTGTTATTTTTAATCAGAGACTATTCCAAAATATATGGGCGAACTGGGAGCACAGCAGGCTCAATGTTCATTTTTTGAAAACATGTCTATAATATCAGTCCCACTTGCCTGAATGATTGAATACTGTTGTCTATTTTTAATTTTTCAGAACTAATTAAACCGCAGGGTTCAGATATAGTCTCCACTTAAACTGTCAGATAGAGCTGTAGTACACAGGTTATGCAATATAAGACAGTATTTAAGCACTGGTATTTAATTTGTTATGAAAAAATAATAAGACAACATGCTTCAATTTCTCCTCTCAGTGACCTGATGAGTAGACTAACATTGCTTTGCAAGGGAGGCTGCAATGGCATTCTCTAAATCTTCCTTGACGACAAGAGCAAATAGGGCTGGCAGTATCTTATTATGGAAGTACAAGCTAATGAAGAATCCAAGACGCATTAGGCAAGTAAAAAGGGAAAGAGGCCAGCCTACTTATTGGGCAAGTAGAGGTCAAAAACTCCAGATTTCCATCTGGAAAACAAACAAGTGCTAAGGCATTTTGCACAGCATTGACAATCATCATCAAGCAATCATTAGGCACTGATGACATTTCGCAGGACTAAAAAGAAGCAAGCATGATACCCATATTTAAAAAGGGTAATAAATCTGATTCAGGCAACTACAAGTCCATGTCCATTAGCCCAATGTCAAAAACTGGTAAAATAATACAGCAATTCTGAGGGGTAGGCTGGAAAAGTTCTTTATAGTAATAACATAAGAAGAAACAGCTAACAGGGACTTAGAAGGGAAAGGTCCTCTCCGAGAAGCCTTCTTGACTGCTTTAAGAACATTGCAGATAAATGAGGTCACAGAACTTCCTAAGACATAGGCCGCGAATTTAATAGACCTCAGAGGGAGGTTTGGAGGCGGGTCTGTTACGAAAATCGGAAGAATTGACGGCGGGCTGCGAACCCGCCTCCATGCAACTTTGGCAAATGTCAGGTCAGCGGCTCCTGACCGGACCCGACACCAAACGGCGGGAGAGGCACTTAAGGCAGTTAACAGCTTGTTGGCAGCTGCTCGATCAGTTTAAAAGCAGTCCTGCAATCTCTCATTCTTTCAGATGCCACAACTTAGTGCTTTGAGGTTTGGAACACTTTTTGCACCTCTACTAATCTTGTGTGTGTTCACGCTGAAATCCATGTGCAGTGTGACCTCCTTGGAATACCCTCAGGCCACTTTGTCTGAGCGCAAACAACCTCCATTCCTCGACTGAGATATATACCAGCGGTATGGGAACCATTTATATCCTCTCATCCTGGTCGTCAGATTCGGATGAAGAGCAGCCGCGGCAGCAGCAGAACCAGGCACAGCAGCAGCACCAACAAAAGGAGCGCCAACCTTTTCCTCAGCCACCTGATGATGCACAGGGCAGAGGCCATCAGCGCAGGCCTGCACCTCGCCGCAGGAGATACCCCCAACACCGTGTTTACAGGCAGAGGATGAGCTTCCTCAACATGAGTGAGCAGCAGTGCCAAAGGAGGCCGAGACTTTGGGGAGACGTAGTCGCTGACATCTGCGCAATGCTGCACCAACACCTGGAGCCCAGAGGAGCGTGTGGACACTCCTTACCAGTGGCTGTCAAAGTCACCACCGCACTCAACTTCTTGGCTTCGGGCTCCTTCCAGGGATCAGCTGCAGACATCAGCGGCATCTCCCAGTCAGCCACACACGCCTGCATCACGCAGGCTACCGATGTTCTCTTTGCAAAGTCGCACAATTACATCCACTTCTCCACGGATGAAGCAAGTGTAACTGCGCGTGCGGTTGGCTTTGCAAATATGGCAGGCTTCCCAAGGGTGCAGGACTTCGTAGAGTGCACACATGTGGCCATTAGGGCACCCCAGCACAAACCAGCTGTATTTGTCAACCACAAAGGATTCCACTCCCTTAACGTCCAGCTGGTTTCTAACCACAGGAAGATTATCATGCATGTTTGCACAAAGTACCCTGGCAGTTGCCATGACTCCTTCATCCTGCAGCAGTCTACTGTGCCTCAGCTCTTCAATCCGCCAACGCAACTTTCCGGATGGCTACCTGGCGACAAGGGCTATCCCCTGAAAAAATGGCTCATGACACCAATGAGGAGGCCATCAAATGAGGCTGAGGAGTGCTACAATGTGAGCCACATTTCCACCAGAAGCATCATAGAGCAAACCATCGGCTTGCTCAAAATGCGATTCCGATGCCTCAACCGATCTGGTGGAGCCCTGCAGTATGCACCAGCCAGGGTGTCCAGAATCATCGTCGTCTGCTGTGCCCTGCACAACATCGCACAGCAACGTGGCTTAGCGCTGCCTGAGGAACACGTGGCTCAGCGCACAGCCTCCTCGGAAGAAGAAGGGGTGGATGAGGAGGAGGAGAAAGAGGACGAGGAGGAGGAGGAGGACGACGAGGACGAGGAGGCACACCTTGCGGGGCCGGATGTGGCCAATGTAGCAGCACTCGATCACATTGCTGGCCGTCATGCAAGGGATGCACTCATCCATGCCAGATTCGCATAAGCTTATGCTTCAACCACAGATGGCTGGCATATGGTTATGAATGTTTGGACGACCTTCTTAACACGCCATACATCATCTCTCCAATAATCACTCTCAGCACCATCATTACAAATGCAAGTCGCCCTGAACCCTCAATGTGCAACTTCCATTTCCCCAGAACACATAGGCCAGAACTTCAAAACTTTGCCATCACTTTTGTTTAATCACATCACAAAAGGATGACAATCAATACTTTACAACAGAACAAAACACCCAAGTGACTATTTGTGTGTTAACTACCTCTTATGCGTGCTTCTACGTGGTGCTTCCCCTGTGGCTTCAGCAGATGTAGAGGCACCTTACTCACTTTGATGCTGCGCCTGCTTAGACGCCTTTGACGGGCGTCCTCTGGGTTTGGGAGCTTGGGAGGGCTTCTCCACAGTCTTCTCTTCTTGCGACTGTGCAGGGGCTGAGACGGCCATCTCCGTTGGGTGAGGAATCTGGGGCTCTGACCGAGGGCTCCGCAGTGGCATGGGAGTGTGAGCGCTTGGCGAGGAGCCCACACTTCCTTGTTGTCTGCCACCAACATCCCTCTCATGGGTCACCCGCACTTCAGTGCTAGCAAGTGGCTGGAGAGCACTACTCTATGTCGCGAAGGCCCCACCAAGTAAGCGTTGCTGCGCTGGTGCTGGGTGCGCCGAGTCCTGGTGATGCTGTTCCCTCAGAGGCTGCAGGTTCCTCTGAGGAGTCGTCCGGCTCTTCCTCCTGGACAGTGGGGAGGGGGGCTCTCAATGGTCCTGTGGGAGAGTAAAGGCATGAGTTAGACATCTGATATTTAGGTAGCAGACACATCCTATTGTGCAGATGATCAAAAGTCAATCTCTATGAACATCATATGCCATTGCAGTCAATCATGAAATCTAAATGCGAGGGTTGAAAATCTATTCTGTCACCAGCTTCGTCTAGTGCGCCCGTCTCTCCGTCCCCCACTTTCAGCTCCTCGCCACCTCCCACGATCTCATGAGCAGCCTCCTCAGCACTTGTCAATGTCGCCAGGGATAGTGGGCCTCCTCCTGTCGACGCTTTCTCCCTCTTATTGTGGGCTATCTTGTCCTGCAAGGAGGGACACAAGTGGAGTTTCAGTGAGAGTGATGGAGTGACTGAAGAATCCATAACACAGAAGCTTAGATGGAGAGCGAAATGGAGTGAGGTGCCAAGAGGAAGCTGCATACCTGTGCGTTGTTAGTTACTGTCATTGCATAACAGTGAGAGCGAGTGTGAGGGGTACATAGTAGGATGGTGAAGTGATTCAATAGAGAGAGAGATGGATAGGTAAGTGTGCAAGGGAAACAAGGGTAAGGTGGGATGTGGAGGAGCAGGCTTACAAAGCAGAGTGCTGGTGATGAGAAGAGAAGGGAAGCAGATTGAAGGTAAGTGTGATGTCATACTCACTTTTGCTGATTGCAGAAGATCATTAAACCGTTTCTGGCACTGGGCCCAGGTGCGTGAACATATGGACCGAACGCTGACCTCCTCAGCAATGTGCAGCCAGGCTGCCTTTGTTTGCTGAGAAGGCTTCCTCCGGCCATCGGGAGGGAACAGAATCTCCCTGCGCCCTCTTACTCCCTCCACAAGAGCTTGGAGGGAGTCCTCATTAAACCGTGGAGCAGCCTTGGCTTTGGCAGCAGTCATTGTAGCCTGGGCCCATTCAAACAGCAGCAGAAAGGAGAAATGAGAGGCTGAGGCTAAATGGGCCCCTTAAAAACAACTGCTGCAATGACGTAATCAGTGGAGAGCAACAGACACGCTCCCACTCATTGGACCAGCCAGCGCGCACAACGGGACTAATTAGAGCTATTAAACTAAAATTGGAAATCAGGGAGTAGATGAAACCGCAAGCGGGAGTGGAACCTGCCCACCAGGCAACCCGACTCCAACCCGCCTCCTCTATTAAATTCGCAGTCATAGTCTTGGAATTTCCTGGGAGCTGCTGCTGGTCTGCCACCCGAACTTCCGATGAAGTTATGGTACTGAAATGGGAGCAGCTACGAGGAAATTCACAGCCACAGTATATTCTGACTTTCAGAAAGCACATGACAAAGTTTTGTATGAAGGCTTTGAATTAAACTAAAAGCCACAGGAATCCAGGGTGAAATATGGGGCTGGAAAAGAAGTTGCTTAAAAAATAGAAAGAAGTATCGGTGAAAGCTGTAATGTTAGACTGGGGAAAGTATTAAGTGAAGTCTCGCAGGGGTCAGTGCTTAGATCCCTGTTGTTTCTCATCTGTATTAATGGCCTGGATATCAAAATAAAATGTAAGCTGGTTGAATTTTATGATTACATTAAAATAGAGAGAAAGCAGTAAATACAAAGGATGCAGCAAAAGATTTGAGAAAGATGTTGATTGGCAGTGCAATTGGGCAGACAAATAGCAAATTAAACTTAACAATGATAAATGTGAAGTATTGGACACTGGCCAAAAAGTGTCATAATCATACAATAGCATTAAATTGGCAAAGGTAGACCTAGAAAGGGACCAGTGAGTAATAGTAGTCATGCCACTTTCTCGGGGCTTGATTTTCCGAGTGGAGGCGGGTTGGCGGCGGGACTGGTAGTTGGCGGGTTCTGGTCCCGCTCCCGGCTTCAGCCAGTCTGCTGAAACAATTTTCGGTTGATTGGGCTCGTTAAGCCCACCGTGTGCGTTACCCAGCCTAATCACAAGGTGAGGGTCTGCTGAGCTGCTGTGAAGAGGAGTTTGCAGCCGGTGTATTTAAGGGGGGGGGGGGGCCATGTCCCCATTGGCTCTCACTTCGGTTTTGATGCTCCTGAGTGCTGGTGCTGTCAACGATGTCTGCAGAGAGACCAAAGGCTGCTCCCCACTTCAACAATGACTCCCTCCATGTTCTTGTGGAGGGAGTCAGGGGACGTAGGGAGGTACTATTCCCAGGGAATGGAAGAAGGAAACCTGGCTGCAAATAGCTGAGGAGGTAACTGCAAGGTGTCTGGGTCCAATGTAGGAAGAGGTTCAATGATCTCCTGCGTTCTGGAAAAGTGAGTCTTAATTCTGCTGTATCTGTCATCACATCCCCATCACTCTGCATTGCCAACCCTACTCCTGCACATCCTAACTCACCCCACATCGCTTGCACCATCACCCATCCCTCTCTCCCTATGTACAGAATCACTTCCCCATCTTACTATGCATCCCTCACACCCACCCTCAATGTTATGCAATAACAACAACTAACAACTCAAAAGGAGGAAACTTGGTGATGGGAACCCACTCCATCATAGTTTCCCTCTAAACATCTATCCTATCCATTCTTTACACTCATTCCATCACTCTCACTGAAACTCCACTTCTTTCCCTCATTGCAGGAAAAGAGAGCCCACAATAAGAGGAAGAGGGAGAGAACAGGAGGAGGACCGCCATCGTTCTCACAGCTCACCCACACTGAGGAGGCCGCTCTCGACATTGCAGGAACAGTTGAACAGCTCGAAGTGGGAGACGGAGAGAGGGGCTCAGTAGAACAACCTGGTGACAGAATAATTCTCCATCAATCTTATTTGGCATTCATGAATGACTCATATGTGATCTGATGTCGATAGAAATTGAATGCTCATCATGTGCACAATGGGATATGTCTGCAATCTACATATCACATGTCTAACTCATGTCTTTACTCTCCCACAGGACCATCAAGAGACCCCTCCCTACTGTCCAGGAGGAAGAGCAGGAGCACTCCTCAGAGGATCCTCCAGCCCCTGAGGGAGCAGCATCAGCAGAAATGTGTGCACCCTGCACCGGCGCAGAGACACACACCTCGGTGGGTCGTTCGCGAGATAGAGTAGTGTTGTCACCTGGTGTATCACAACTCACGAGTGAGCAAGAGCAAATGGAGGAGACAGGGACAGCAGTGGAGACTCCTTGTCGGAGGCCGCAGGACGCTCCTAGCTCTGCTCAGCTGCCTGTAGACGCTGAGCCTCAGTGGCCATCCAGAAAGAGAGCGGTGCTGGAACTTCAGGAACAAGTGCAGGAGGCTCTGACTGGGTTTGCAAACACGGTGACTGCGAGTATGCAGAGAATGGAGGATGAGCAACTTTAGGTACCGCCATGGAAAGGATGGCAACCTCCATGGAGGACATAAATCGCCAGACTCAGAACAACATGGTAACACTTCTAAATAGATGGTCAGCTATGGAGGATAGATGGGCATCTATCGTGGAGAGGAACCAGAGGTTCATGGACTTCCCCATTATGAGGAATGTCAGTACAGACACAGGTCCTCATGGCCCCACTGATGTGCAGTAAGGTGCTCTCCAGTTACTTGCTAGTAAAGAAGTGTGGGTGGCCCATGAGAGGGATGATGGTGGGAGGGGACATGCAAGTGGGGGCTCCTCTCCAAGCGCTCAAACTGCCATCCCCTTGGTCAGAGCCCCAGATGCCTCCCCAAACAGTGATGGCCAAGTCTGCCCCTGTGCAGCCGCAGGAGGAGCAGACTTTGGCGGGACCCTCACAGGCTCCAAAACCCAGAGGACGACTGCCAAAGGCATCTAAGCAGGCGCAGCAGGGAAGTGAGCAGGCTGCCTCTATATCTGCTGAAGCCACAGGGGTAGCACCATGTAGAAGCACGCGTAAGAGAAATCTGCCACATAAATAGTCACTAGGGTACTCACTTGGGTGTTCTACTAGAAATCAATGTTAAGTTTCTGTTCTTTTATTCTGTTGTAATAAATTAATGTTATGTGAATGTTTGAATTTGTTGCCATATGTGTGGTCACAATTTGAAGTGGCACAGCGAAGGGTGAGGACGTCTTTTATGTGCAGCAATGGTGGTGACAGTGCATCATTGTAAAGATGCTCTATGGTGTTGAAGTGTGGTCATGGCAACCTTCATGTGCATGTGGCAGCCACATGTCTGTGCTGCATAAATGTAGATGAATCTGGCATTGATGAGGCCATCCCTGGCATCATGGGCAACAATGTGCTCGCGTGCTGGTCGCAATGGGTCAGCCGCCTCCTCCAGGTATTCCTCATCTGGGACCTCATTCTGCTCCTCCTCCTCTGAAGAGGCTGTGCGCTCTGCGCCTTCTTCCTCATCCAGCGCTAATCCTCGCTGTACTGCAATGTTGTGCAGGGCACAGCAGACAATGATGATTCTCGAGACCCTGGCTGGTGTGTACTGAAGGGCTCCACCAGATCTGTCCAGGCATCTGAAGTGTTTTTTGAGCAACCCTATTGTTTGCTCTTTGACACTTCTGGTGGAAATGTGGCTTTGATTGTAACACTCCTCAGACTTGTTTGATGGCCTCCTAAATGGTGTCATTAGGCACGTCTTCAGGGGATAGCCCTTGTCTCCAAGGAGCTAGCCAGAAAGTTTGTTTGGCGGAGCGAAGAGCTGAGGGACAGTGGACTGGCACAGGATGTTAGAGTCATGGCAGCTGCCAGGGAACTTGGCGCACACATGCATGATGCTCTTCCTATGGTTGCACACCAGCTGCACATTAAGGGAGTAGAAGCCCTTGCGGTTGACAAATACTGCTGGGTTCTGATGGGGTGCCCTGATGGCCACGTGTGCAGTTGATGACACCCTGCACCCATGGGAAGCCAGCTAGATTGATAAAGCCTAGCGCCCGCTTGGTAACACTTGCTTCATCAGTGGAAAAGTGGATGTAATTGGCGGACTTGGCAAAGAGGGCATCGGTAACCCACGTGATGCATCTGTGGGTGGCAGACTGGGAGATGCCGCTAATGTCTGCTGCTGATCCCTGGAAGGGCCTAGACGCAAAGAAGT
The DNA here is from genome assembly GCA_030390025.1 of Squalus acanthias. Taxonomy (NCBI): domain Eukaryota; kingdom Metazoa; phylum Chordata; class Chondrichthyes; order Squaliformes; family Squalidae; genus Squalus; species Squalus acanthias. Next base: position 94,979,225 of record CM059428.1, on the reverse strand, counting down.
TGAGGGCGGTAGTGACTTTGACAGTCAATGGTAAGGCGTGTTCACCTGCTCCTCTGAGCTGCAGGTCTTGATCGAGCATTGCGCAAATGTCTGCGACTACCTCTCACGAAAGTCTCAGCCTCCTTTGGCACTGCTGCTCAGTCATGTTAAGAAAGCTCATCCTCTGCCTGTAAACCCGGTGTTGGGGGTATCGCCTGCGGCGCGGTGCAGCCCTGCGCTGCATCAGGTGGTTGAAGAGAAGGTTGGCGCTCTTGTTGTTGGTGCTGCTGCTGCGGCTGATCCTCTTCAGATTCTGAGGACCAGGATGAGAGAGTATAAAGCGTTCCCATTCTGCTGCTATATATGGCAATTGAGGATGAGATGTTATAAGCATTCAGTCAATGGGGAGAAAGGTTATTCCAAGGAGGTGACAATGCATATAGAGTTAACACCACACACTTACAGCCTCAAGACAGATCAAATGTGTCTTCCAAATCCTGAAATCAGCAACCTCTGACATTTGAAAGTGAACAAATGTGAGAGTTCAGCTTTTATACTGCAGTTGCAGCTATGAACTATTCAGCTCGTTGGTACTCCCGACATACTTACCTGACATGATCTCCAAACATCGTGAAACCCATTGAAAATGTGCGAAAATAGGAAAAGGCCATCAAAATAGCAGTTAACAAGCATTTAACAAGGAGTTAAGTATCTTAAATCCCTCACCCGCCGCTTGGTGTCGGGACTGTTCTGAAATCGCAGACCCGACACTTTGGAAACTCACACGGAGGCAGGTTCACAACCCGCTGTCAATCATTTTGAATTTAACAGCTGACCCACCTCCGAACCTGTCCTATGAGCGCCGGCAAAATCAGGGCCTCAGTGTCTAAACAACATGCCAAACAATTAATAAAGCAAATGAAATAAGCAAACTGGGATATATGTCTAGAACAGTAGAGTACTAGGTCTTGGCTTTCTGCTGATTCTCTGCCAGTGTAACAGTGTAATCTGGGCGGGCAAGGGATAAATCCGCACGGGACACAGTCCACTAGTTTCAGGCCCCTTTTCTTTTGCACCTTTCCTAATTTTCACTGGTGATTATGTCAGGAACCCAAAGCACCTGTCCACTGTCTGGCGAGAGCACCAGAGTGCATCATAAGGAAGTTGTAGTGGCTTAATGTCACTTACCATGATATCTGCCCTTACACTAATTCCATCATCTGTATGAAATAGGTATTCCCCATTGTTAAGATTCTGAATATAGAAGGAGGCAATGTTGTTACTAACTGAAGCAGGAAACTGCAGAGTGAAGCCATTCAGAACATTGTAATTCTTTTTTAAAAACATTTTGGCACTCTCTTTTGGGAGGTCAATCTGTCAGCAAAAGAATTAGTCCTGCACTGGGACTGCACAAATTGTTCCATGCATCTTCTCCCCCTTCCCCCTGCCCCAGCAAATAACAACTGGGGTATCTGTAAGGAGGTGGCTTTCACCCAGGTATTTTGCAATGCCTGGTTGAAATGGAATATGAAGAGTTTGAACAACAGAGGGAAAGCAGGAAAATGCAACTGCACCCAAAGCATACGTACTCCTCCTGGCTATGTCTAGCCATAAAAAAGTACTGACCATATCAGAGCTTCAGAAGCCTTACCCAGGAGCAGTTTATCAAGAGTCTTAACTTCCCTAAGGAGGCAATCCAGGAGTATTGCGGTATCTTGAAACTAGATCTTGAACCCACCTCCTGTACTCCAAACACCCTCCCTGTGTCAGTAAAGGAAATAATAACCAGCCCTTATTCTTGCTGCAGGCTCATTCCAGGCTGGCAGTGGGGATATAGTAATATGCCACCATCAGCTGCCAAACTGTGCATCCATGAAGTAACAGATGTTTTATGTATCATAACTGGCAAACTCATTGATGCTGGCTTGCAGCAGGAGAGGGCTGAGAGATTTTATGGATGCATAATAAGCCAGAGTCATAGAAACAGATAGTTCAGGGATGAGGGGTTATAGCGCTGGATGAGGTCACAGAGATAGAGAGGGGTGAGGCTATGGATGAGAATTTGAAATTTGAGATGTTGAGGGACTGGGAGCCAATCTACGTCAGCAAGGACAGGGTGGTGGGCACATGGGACTTGATGAAGATAGAATATGGACTGCAGAGTTCTGGATGAGTTGAAGCTTACGGAGGTTGGAAGTCGGCCAGGAGAACGTTGGACTAGTTGAGAACGGAGGTGATAAAGGCTGAGGTTACAATCAGTCTAGTTCAGCCTGAGCTAATAACTGGGCGGGTAATGGATTTGATGATGAGAGTACGAACTTTGTGATGGGGGCTGAAGATGATGGCTTCAGTATTCCTAATGTTTAGCTAGAAGAAATTGTGGTTCATCCACGAGCGGCAGGAGTGGTGCTGAGGAGAGAGTGGTCCAGTTCGTGCCAATTTGTCAACTGGCGCTGCCACGTGAACTGAGCCCCCAAAGCACTGACTGTCAATGTAACGTGGTATAGGGTTGCAGTGCATGCAAAAGTAAAACATAAATTGTGGTATCCATTACAAAATGTTTGAGTCTTAGGACTCCAAACTTGACCATTCCCTATTATTCTAGGTAAGCACATTGGGGTAGAATTTCCACAGCGGTTCTGCAATTTCCTGCCACAACTTCAGTGGAAGATCGATGGAAATGGCTGTTTTCACCTCTCCATTTCTCTGGGGTCACCATCGATCGTCTGCCGAAATCACAACTGGATATCGGGAGAATCCCCACAGAAATTACTGGCGATTGAGGTTTTTTTCTTAAATGTTTAAGCATTTGTACTATTCTTACATTTTCATAAAATGGTAAAGTATATGATCTATTTATTAATGTACTTTTTAAAATAACAACAACAACTTGCATCTATATAGTGCCTTTAAATTAGTAAAATGTCCCAAGGCGCTTCACAGGAGCATTATCAAACAAAATTTGACACCGAGCCACATAAGCAGATAATAGGACAAAGAGGTAGGTTTTAAGAAGCGTATTAAAGGAAGAGAGAGGTAGAGAGGCAGAGATGCTTAGGGATCAAATTCCAGAGCTTGGGACCAAAGGCAGCTGAAGGCACGGCCGCCAATGGTAGAGCAATGAAAATCGGTGATGCTCAAGAGACCAGAATTGGAGGAGCGCAGAAATCTCAAAGGCTTGTAGGGCCGGAGGAGGTTACAAAGATAGGGAGGAGCGAGGCCAGGGAGCGATTTGAAAGCAAGGATGAGAATTTTTAAATTAAGGCGTTGCCGGACCGGGAGCCAATATAGGTCAGCAAGCATATGGGGTGATGAGTGAACAGGACTTGGTGCGAGTTAGGATACGGGCAGCAGAGTTTTGGATGAGGTCAATTTCATTTAGGGTGGAAGATAGGAGGTCGGCCAGGAGTGCGTTGGAATAGTCAAGTCTAGAAGTAACAAAGGCATGGATGAGGTTTTCAGCAGCAGATGAGCTGAGGCAGGAGCGGAGTCGGGCAATGTTACGGAGGTGGAAGTAGGCGGTCTTGGTGATGGAGCGGATATGTGGTCGGAACCTCATCTCGGGGTCAAATAGGATACCAAGGCTACAAACGGTCTGATTGGCTCGGGAATGGAATTTGTGGCGGGGACCGAAGACAATGGCTTCAGTCTTCCCAATGTTTAGTTGGAGTAAATTTCTGCTCATCCAATACGCAATGTCGGACAAGCAGTGTGACAAATCAGAGACAGTGGAGGGGTCAAGAGAGGGTGGTGAGGTAGAGCTGGGAGTCGTCAGCATGCATGTGGAACCGGACGTGATTTCAGATGATGTCGCTAAGGGGTATATAAATAGATGAGAAATAGGCGGGGGCCAAGGATAGATCCTGGGGGACTCCGGAGGTAACAGTGCAGGAGTGGGAAGAGAAGCCATTGCAGGCAACTCTCTGGCTACGAATGGATAGATAGGAATGGAACCAGTCAAGTGTAATCCCACCCAGCTGGACGATGGAGGAGAGGTGCTGGAGGAGGATGGTGCGGTCAACCCTGTCAAAGGCTGCAGACAGGTTGAGAAAGATGAGGAATAGTTTACCATGGTCACAGTCACAGAGGATATCATTTGGGTCGTGGCAGGGGCGGAAACCTGATTTGATGTATTCAAACATGGAGTTGCCAGAAAGATGGGCACAGATTTAGGAGGCGATAACACATTCAAGGACTTTGGAGAGGAAAGAGGTTGGAGATGGGGCACTAGTTTGCAAGGACAGAGGGGTCAAGGGTGGATTTTTTGAGGAGGGGGTGATGACGGCAGATTTGAAGGGGAGGGGGAGAGTACCTGAGGAGAGGAAACTATTAACAATATCAGCTTACATGGGGGCCAGGAAAGGAAGTTGGGTGGTCAGCAATTTGGCAGGAATAGGGACGAGGGAGCAGGAGGCGGGTCTCATGGATAAGATGAGCTTGTAGTGGGCATAATGGGAAATAGGAGAGAAACTAGAGAAATATGCGAGTTCAGAGCTAGGGCAGGGAGAAGCCTATGGGAAAGTTTGGCCTGGTGGGCTAGGGGAAGTGAGGGAAGCAGAAGAGGCAGTCTCAATCTTTGTGACAAAGAAGTCCATGAGCTCCTCGTAATTGTTTTTGGAGGTGAGGGTGGAGGAGGCAGGGGAGAGGGGGTTAAGAAGACGGTTTGTAGTGGAGAAGATAAGCTGAGGGTTATCTTTGCATTCCAGGATGATCCCGGAATAGTGAGCAGTTTTGCCAGAGGAGGGCAGGACCCAATAGTGCTTTATGTGGTCCAGCCAGATCTGGCGATGAATGGTTAAACCAGATGTCTGCCATACATCTTCAAGTCTGCATCCCATGGACTTAAGGGAGTGGAGATGAAGACCATACCGGGGGAACAACCAGGGTGAGAGAGAGTAATGGTATTAATAGGTACAAAGGTGGAGGTGAGGGTGTGATTACGCAGATCGGTAGCTGCAGAAATGTCATGGTGAATGGAGGTAATGTATTTTTTTAAATAACTGCAAGTAACAACATTACATACTCACAAGGTATAACGTGGTTAAAATCTACTTGCATTTATATAGCACTTTTCATGTCCTCGGAATGTCTCAAAGAACTTTACAGCCAAAAATTTACAAAAAAGTTGTATTTTTTGAGAACTGAATTTAAATAACAAAGGAAACATACTAACAAAATACTTATTCTTCAAGTTGAGCTTCTATCCGTTTTCTATTATCCATATAAATTATGCAAGACCGTAACACAAATGGCTGTAGCATCTAAAAAATGTCATCAGGACTGGACCTGCTCATAATATCAGTTCGAAATGGAGAAACTGGAGAATAACATGTTGCACAATGAACTGCTGCATCTGGAGAAGAGGGGTGAGGTAGTATTGTTAGGACTAGTCCTGCCAAACAGAATCACACATCCTGTCAGTTGATCACAGTAAAATTGATAGAAAACGTGAAAAAAATCTATGCTTCAGACTGCCTGGCCTGTCAACCAAAGAAGAAATATTGAATGTAGCAACCAGCAGTGGAAGCCTTAAATAGGGGAATATTTATGACCTCTCTCCCAGTACCCCTAAATAAATCGTCTAGCGCTTTGGTTTTAAAATTGCTCAAAAATAAATTAAATACATATTTACAGAGTAGCTTAGATTGATCAATATGTAAAAATATGTAAAGTAGACCATTATTGCTGATTTACCTAGGCAAACTTTGTTTTTGTCGCTTAGGCCTGTCATTGTAAAATATTATGTAGATTTTTAGGTTTTTCATAACATTACCAATGATAAACATTTATCATCTCAAAGAGAATGCGTGAATAATATAAACAAAAAAAGCTATAAAACCCGCAGATGTGGGAAATCCGCAACAAAAACAGAAAGTGCTGGAAACAGGTCAGTCAGTATCTGCACAGAGAACAAATCAGTTAATGGGGGAGAAATTCAACATTGCTGCACCCGTTTTACATTTGTAAAATGGGTGTCACAATGACAAGTTTAGCAGTGCGACGGCACACACCCGATCTGCAAGTGTGTTCTAACGGCTGCCTGAAAAAAGTGCAGGCCACATTCCTAAATTTGTTAAGGTTATTTTTTCCGAACCAGCAGTATGTAAAGGGACCGCCGAGGTTGTCGAAGAAGGTTTTTTATATTTATCTCAATGTGGAGTCAGAAGGAGCAGGAGTGCTCCTGTTGCCTCCACATTAATACTGTGGACTACTGCCGGACCTCGCTCGCCTCCCTCCTGATCACCTCATCCCCACCCCTCTCAGGGTATACCAGAGTACTGAAGCCGGCGTTACTATGTTGTCTGGCCCGCTGAGTTTTTCCAGCGTTTTCTGTTGTTATTTCGGATTTCCAGCATCCGCAGTATTTTGCTATCGTATTAGTGTTTGGTTCACTGCCACCTCTCTTCTAGGAATGCCTACCTTGAAGAAGTTCTGCTCTTCTCTTTGACGGGTTCCTTTATCCCCTCCCCCTTTTCCCAGCTTTACCCTGGCCTTAAATCTATTTGATTTCCGGCTCTTCCCAGTTCGGACGAAAGGTCATCGACCTGAAACGTTAACTCTTTCTCTCTCCACGGATGTTGTCTGGCCCGCTGAGTTTTTCCAGCGTTTTCTGTTGTTATTCCGGCGTTACTATTGCCTGAAATTCGTCAGGCTCCGTCCGACCAGCGAGCTGCATCGGGGTGTCCGGAGGCCCGAGGACTAATTTAGGCAGGTCCTTGTGCTTGTCTATGGCTATTACCAGCGAACCCCAGAGTACCCTACCCACATGTAGTCTAATACATATTATTGCAAAACATAATTGTGGTATACTAATTGATTGTGTCATTTTAGATAATTACCTTTTCACTTGAGGTTTCTGTTTTCATTTAAGAAGGAAAAAATCATTTGGAGGTAATTATCAATGAATACTTAGCATGAAATGTCATACATTTTTCTTCCTGTCAATGAAAAAGAGGAATAAAGAAGCTTCTGACAGTAAACTATTGTTTCTTTAATATAACCAATTATCCTTCTTTCAGGCATCTGCCTTGTCCCCTGGGGGAAAATGTGTCAAATTAGGAAGATATTGCAGTGCTAAACTTCTTTGACTCGCCTGAAATTCAGCTGCAAATATTGTTGTGTCACCAGAACACAGTATTAAACTGTTACATTAAAGCTACATTGTTTTGGGCAATTCCTGCTAAATTTAAAATTCATGCATTATTCACAGCAGGTTGGGTTGTTAATTTACAGAAACAGTTCAATTCATCAGCTCTAATTGTCCTTTGTTTGATGGTAAACATTTTTTGAAATTGGTTTAGAAAAGCTTCATTTTGAAGCCATAATCTGCAGAAACATAGAGAAAAGGTCACCCAGCCATTTGCCAGCAGCTTCTTGATCTATGACCCACACCTATGATCATGGCTGAGCTTTCTCCTCAAACAATCATCTTTATCCATGAACCTTTCTTTTTAATGATACATCTATTTGTGTTACCCTATTGAATTCTTAGCTTTCTAACTTCCTAATCCCTCCTGCAACATATATATGCATTTTTTTTTAATGAAGCAGAGATTACTGAACAAATTGCATTGCCCTGTCCGAATGAAGGCTAAATCTCTAGACTGAATTTACATTGAATTATTATAAAATGCTACAGAACAGAAACAAGTCATTTAGCCCTGCACTAGTATTCTTCTCCCACACAAGCCTAATTCTACTCTCATGCTTGATCCCCAGACCTTTAATAGCCCCTTTTTTAAAGAAATTTTGGCCCCTATATTTACAGGGATGGTTTGTGTAGAGGACGGGGCAGACTTTCGGGCAGGAAGCCCGACTTTTTTCGGCAGGTTTCCCGGCCGGAAGTCAGTCTGATTAACAGGCTTGGCTTTCAGTCAGGCAGGGAACACTCCAGAGCAGACGGCAGGAGCAGGTAAGGAGCCTGCAGCTGCTACTGGGAGCGTGGTAAAGCGACTGATCCGGGGTGGGGGGTGGGGGAACAGTCTGATCCGGGGTGGGGGGGGGGGGGAGGGGTCCAATCATGATCCCAAGGGTGGCCTGATACCCAATTCCGGGGGTGTCTTTGTATGGGGGGTAGGCGGATGGTGGGGGTGGGGGGAAGCACTCCTGCTCCTCCTGGCCCACAAGCCATGCTGTAAAGGCACTTAACTTCTCCCGAAGCTCCGAAGCTGTCCTCGCCTCCGTTCAGTTGCCAGATTTCCCAAGACCCGGAAAACCTGGCCAGCTAGGGTTAAACCTGCAAAGCAGGTTAAATCAGAGGCTGCCAGCCTCATTAAAATATTTAAATTGCCAACCTGCCTCCTGACAGCGGGTTGGCTGCCCGCCCCCTTGCCCCGCCTCTGTTGAACCTGGAAGTAAGCGGGTTAGAGGCCGGTTAGAGGCCAGTTGGGGTCGAGTTTGAGATTATAAAATTTTAGCCCCTACCTAGTTCCCTTTTTTAAAACAAATTATGGACCCTGCATCAATAAGGGGTCATGGCAGAGAATTCCAAATTCTAACCACCCTGCTGATAGAAATTGGTCATCATTGTGAAAAATTGGGACAAAATGGTTTTGTTTTTTTACAGGTGCTGTGACCTGTGCCCCAAGGACACTTGAAAAACATCAGGCCCCATATTTGCCTCGAACGATTTTCAGGCGACTGGGGTAGCCACTTGAAACAGGTGTTAGGTCCCTTGCCTATACTAATTTCACTCAGGAAAATTGGGCTGCCCAAGCGGATCAGCGCCTATCATCATTCCGTCAATACACATCAAAGCAAAATTATTAGTATTACTACAGTCTGTGCTGCTTTCTTCTTAGAGATTGGTTTGGTAAATACTGAAATTCTGGCTCTCCACAGCTTAATTCAAACCAAATGGAAAGAAAAACCTAATCATCAATTCTTAAATATACGTCAGTTTAATTTTCTGTGCCCTGAACAAAACTCTGCTCCCTCTGACCCTTCTATCTTTGTACTCTAATCAAGGTGTTTAAAATTATTAAAGGATTCAATAGGGTAGATACAAAGTAACAATTTCCTCTGGTGGGGAAATCCAGAACACGGGGGCATAATCTTAAAATTAAAGTCAGGCCATTTAAGAGTGAAATCAGGAAGCACTTTTTCACAGAAAGGGTAGTGGAAATCTGGAATTCTCTCCCCCAAAAGACTGTGGATGCCGAGTCATTTGAAATTTTCAAGACTGAGATCGATAGATTTTTGTTATTTAAGGGATATGGAACAAAGCTGGGTAAATGGAGTTAGGATACTGATCAGCCATGATCTAACTGAATGGCAGAATGGCCTACTCCTTTTCCTATGATTAATTTAATAAAACCAGCTTATATTTTTTTTAAATTGTGGTTCAGTAATCTGTGATTTGTAACTTGCACATTTCATTTTGTGGTTTCATGGAGAAGTTTAAAGAAAGTCTGGAGTATTAGATTTCCACTAATACTGCAATGCTCCTACCACGGAGAGGGGGGAAAAGTTCTCTGATTTTCTGAGCAACTGACACTTTTCAGACCCCCCACTGGTGCTGCCATAGGCATCGCTCAGCCAAAAGGTCAAAGTGCATTGCTCAGGCTATTGGTGCTTTGATTATGAACGAGTTAGTTATTTTCCTTCCCCTTGATTCCACCCTCCCCAGTAGCGATAGGGTAAAAGAGAAGTTTGGAGGAATCACAGGAGTCAATCAATGTCCTAGGAATAGGAAAGCATTTCACAGAGGTCTGAGAATTATCTTTCCTGTAGCCATAAATCCTGCATCTTTTCATAATTATCCTTACTGTGACTGTTCAGCAGTAGAGAAATACAAGGCGGCTGGTTGATCAGTGTTCTTTGTTGAGGGAATTGTTTTAAACATACTGTTAGCTTCTTGTTTCATTTGGTAGATGATCATGGTAACAGACTTAGAAATGACTCCTACAAAACCTACAAATTCCTGATGAGGAATTGTAGCACTCCAGATCACATTTTTAATGAGCAGGCATAATTTGAAGATAAGACTTTGTTAAACTGGTCTGACCTCCATGGTGGCTGATTAGCAGTCTAGATACCCAACAAGTGGATTTATCTGTTATTCCCAATGGTTATCCCTCATTCATCTGCTGGAATCCTATTTGCAACTTGCTTCTATGGTGGTTTCTGATTTTAAATGCACTGAAAATATATATGACTGGCACATAAACTGCTCGAAGTGATTCAAGTGCATATCTCATATGACTAAGAATTTGAATACACCTCATCTATAAACTCTAATTTATTTAGGCATCCCTTAAGTGATGAGAACAAGAACTCAATTCTGCCGATGTCCTGGCCAACATTCATCCCTCAATCAATATCATTGAAAAAAACAGGTTATCTGGTCATTTATCTTATAGCTATTTGTAAAAGGAGTAGGGAAAATGCTAGAGTCTATTATAAAGGATGTGATAACAGGACACTTAGAAAATATCAATGGGATTAGACAAAGTCAACATGGATTTATGAAAGGGAAATCATGTTTGACAAACCTAATGGAGTTTTTTGAGGATGTAACTGGTAGAATAGATAAGGGAGAACCAGTGGATGCGGTGTATTTGGATTTTCAGAAGGCCTTTGATAAAGTCCCACATAAGAGGTTAGTGTGCAAAATTAAAGCACATGGGATTGGGGGTAATATACTGGCATGGATTGAAAATTAGTTAACAGACAGGAAACAGAGAGTAGGAATAAATGGGTCTTTTTCAGGGTGGTAGGCGGTGACTAGTGGGGTACCGCAGGGATCAGTACTTGGGCCCCAGCTATTCACAATATATATCAATGATTTGGATGAGGGAACCAAATGTCATATTTCCAAGTTTGCTGACGACACAAAACTAGGTAGGGTTGTGAGGAGGATGCAAAGAGGCTTCAAGTTGAGTGAGTGGGCAAATACATGGCAGATGCAGTATAACGTGGATAAATGTGAAGTTATTCACTTCGGTCGGAAAAACAGAAAGGCAGAGTATTATTTAAATGGTGATAGATTGGGAAATGTTGATGTACAAAGGGACCTGGGTGTCCTTGTACACCAGTAAAGCAAACATGCAGGTGCAGCAAGCAGTTGGGAAGGCAAATGGTATGTTGGCCTTCATTGCAAGAGGATTTGAGTACAGGAGCAAGGATGTCTAACTACAGTTGTACAGGGCCTTGGTGAGACCATACCTGGAGTACTGTGTGCAGTTTTGGTCTCCTTACCCAAGAAAGGATATACTTGCCATAGAGGGAGTGCTGCGAAGGTTCACCAGACTGATTCCTGGGATGGCAGGACTGTCGTATGAGGAGAGATTGGGTCGACTAGGCCTGTATTCACTAGAGTTTAGAAGAATGAGAGGAGATCTCATTGAAACGTATAAAATTCTGACAGGGCTAGACAGACTGGATGCAGGGAGGATGTTTCCCCTGGCTGGGGGGTCTAGAATGAGGGGTCACAGTCTCAGGATACGGGGTAGGACATTTAGGACTGAGATGAGGAGAAATTTCTTCACTCCGAGGGTGGTGAACCGGTGGAATTCTCTACCACAGAAGGCTGTGGAGGCCAAGTCACTGAATATATTTAAGAAGGAGAAAGATAGATTTCTAGACACAAAAGGCATCAAGGGGTATGGGGAGAGAGCGGGAATATGGTATAGAGATCGAGGATCAGCCATGATCATATTGAATGGCGGAGCAGGCTCGAAGGGCCGAATGGCCTACTCCTGCTCCTATTTTTCTATGTTCTATGTTTCTATTATGTGCAAGTATCAGTACTCTCACCTCTGAGTCTGAAGGTTGTAGAGTCAACCCCAGCCCCAGAGACTTGAGCACATACTGACACATCAGTGCAGTACTGAGGGAGTATTACTACCTTTTGGATGAGATGAGATATGCACACTTTCTGTGCACAAGTTGGCTGCTGTGTTTGTTTATATCACAACAGTGTAACAGTTCAAAAAGCACTTAATTGGCTGTGAAGTGCTTTGGGATGTCCTGAGGGTGTCCTGAGGGTGTGAATGGCGATATATAAAGGCAAGTTCTCTTTCTTTCTTAATCTCACTGGGAACCAATAGCGCATTGCACCATATATTTAAATATGCAGTCCCAGGAGACCAGCATTCAAACTGAGACCTGAAAGCTCAGTGTGCCATTCTCGCCTGTTTATGTTTGCTATGCTGCCACTCCTGACAAAATCTTACCATTAAGAAGTAAGTTGAGACCAACAGTGGCTCAGGGGCCCCGTGTAAACAAAAGAGTCTACAGAAATCACCAGCTTTATACCAGAGTGCCGTCACTGCCAATGGTGTAATTCTATCAGTATAAAAGTGCTTTTAATAACAGCCCTGTCCAAACACAGAATTGTCACTAATACTGTATGTGAATTGCATTATGAACCCACTCAGAAATGTTAAAAAGAACATGGGAGAAATCGATTTATGAACAGCCATCTGTAATATTTATACTATTCTGTAAAATGGAATTTAATCCACACTACACTTTTCACCCTCTCCAATGGGATTTTTTTATAACAGCCCAGAGATTATACTATTTAGATTATGTAACATTGTTAATCATGCAAAAAAATACTATTGTTGTAGGAGTAATTTTAGATAAATTGACCAGTAATCAATTACTGCCCCCCTCCCCCTGCCCCTTTGCTGACTGTATCAACTGTTTCTATTGCACATGCTGAATGCTTGTGGTAACAAGTTATATCTGGTTTATATTAATGTTTATTTAAGTTATATTACTAGTTTTATCGTTTGATTTGGCTAATGCATATATTTTATATTGAAAGATCAGGTTATAATTGAAAATGAGATCATTGCATTTTGGGGAAATAACAAAATACATCTGCTTTGACAAACTTTTAACAAGGAAAACCTTCCAGATGTCTTTGAAACACATTAGCAGGACAGGCGCCACACATTGTTTAAGCATTTCAACATCAACTTATTTTTTTGTCAAGCAATGCTTCTGAGATGAAAAGAAATGGTTCCAAGTTAATCAATTAAAGCATTTTCAACACAGGATAACATGAGTTTTGATTGCACTACAACAGTGCTCAAAGGTGCACAAGGAGCATTCACATTCTGTTTCAATTTGTGAAAAATTCAGTGGGGCACCTTAACACGTATAGCACTGATGCAGAAGCTTAAAATAAATCATTTTGTTGTTTTCTTAAACAATATTTACATACATCTCCAAATACAATACTACACTAAAATCTGTGGATTCTATTACCAATAGAATAGTTTCCATATCCTACAGACAACGGTACAGTGTTCTATTTTTCCCATGAGTGTACTAGTAAGTGCTGCCAAAATTATTGCTCATATGCTATAAGGCCACATATGAGCATGCAGCTTCATTGTTTGTCCACTGCAGTTTTTCATCCAAATAGGTTTTGTAAAACAAGACGATTGAAAATCTATGTGGCTCTTTCACAGCACAGCAACTAAGGAGCTTTGGAACAAGTTCCGTCAATAAAATTTTGGAAATATGCATTACAGTACACACTGCTAAATATGAGAATCAAATTTTGTGAGGTTCTTTTCCAATTTTTCTTCCTCTTCTAAAATTGTTGGGGTCAATTTTGACTTTTGGGCGAACAACCGGCGTAACGCGTCCATTGGTTACCGTACCCGTGGCAAAGAGGCAGCCATGATTTTGAGGCCATGACACATTTACATTGGGCCAGCGAGCTGCGGGGCACCGAATGGGCGTCTAATAAGGTGGCTAATATTGGGCTACCCCGGCAGCCAGCAATTTAAGTGCAGGGGTGGCGAGGGGGTCCTGATCTCACTGATTGGCTGTCTGTCGGGCTGGAAAGTAGCTGGAGAGCAGGTGGCAGGTAGGTCCGATATCACGGTGGGGAAGGGGGGAATTGAACAGAAGGGGGGCGGGGGGCATAATCGAACATCGCGAAGGGGGATCCGACACCGTGCGGGGGGGATCCGACACCGGGCGGGGGTGATCGAATATCGCGGGGGCAATCGAACATCGCGAGTTGGGGGGGGTGGGGTCAAGTCTCAGGGGTCCTTTGATTTGAAAGAAAGAAAGACTTGCATTTATATAGCACCTTTCACGACCTCAAGACAACCCAAAGCGCTTTACAACTTTTGAAGTGTAGTCACTGTTGCAATGTAGGAAACGCAGCAGCCAAATTTGCGCACAGCAAGCTCCCACAAACAGCAATGTGATAATGACCCGATAATCTGTGTTTTAGTGATGTTAATTGAGCGATAAATATTACATTTGGGGGCATTGGGGAGGGACGTGTCAGAGACTGGGAGAATTAGGGGTGGTTCTAGTTTTTTTTTTGTTGCTTTCTGCAAGCCTCTGGAAGTGCCTTGGCACATTTTGTCTACATTAAAGGTACCAAATAAATGCAAGTTTTTGTTGTGTTTGGTAGCAAAGAGCACTGCTAATGCGGGCCCAGGATCTGGGAGTGAGGGAAGTCTGGGGAGGTGTGTCCTGGGATTCAGCATACAGTGAATCGAATTCAGGAGCAGTGGGGAGTCTGGCAGAATTGGGATCTGCTAGGATCATGCAGTATTGGGGGAGTAAGGTCTAGCATGCTTGTGGGGAGGGGGACCCAAGAAAGTGGGACCTAAACTGTCCATTGCCTCTTTTGAACCATCTGGCCCCAAACCCATACTATGGGCTAAATTTTGCCAGCGCTCAGAGGGCAGGTTCGGAGGCGGGTCTGCTGTCAAAATGGCAGTGATTGACAGTGGGGCGGAAGTCAGTTCTGAACCTGCCTCCGTGTCAGTTTCCCAAGTGCGGGGTCTGCCTGCGGTTTGCAGACCTGGCACTAAGCGGCGGGTCAGGCAATTGAGATACTTAAGAAGCTGCTTAAAGGTATTTAACAGCATTTTACCAGATCCTAACGATTTTTCCATGTTTTTTATGAGGTTCCCAGCGCTCAGGGATCACGTCAGGTAAGTGTGTCAAGTTCTCAATGACTCTGCATTGCTGTGAATACTTGACAGCTGTAAAAGTGGTATAAATGTTATCATTTCACAACTGTTCAATTTCCAATCTTAGGCCGCGATTTTGCTGGCGCGCAGAGTGTGGGTTTGGGGGCGGGTCCGCTGTCAAAATTGAAATAATTGACAGTGGGTTGGGAACCCGCTCCAAACCCACCTCCATGTAAGTTTCCAAAGTGTCGGATCTGCGATTTCAGAACAGATCCGACACCAAGCGGCGGCGGAGGCATTTAAGGTAGTTAAATGCTTGTTAAACGCTTGTTAACTACTATTTTGCCAGCTTATTTCTATTTTACCACTTTTTTCATGGGCTTCACGTCGTTCGGAGATCACATCAGGTAAGTAGGTCGGGTTCTCTATGTCTCCCCATTGCTATGAATAGGTGACAGCTGCAAAAGTGATATGAAAGCTACCATTTCACAGCTGTTCACTTTCCAATGTCAGAAATTTGAGCCTTCAGGACTTGGAAGACACTTTTGAGCTTTATGCAGTTTGGAAGTGTTTGGAGTAAACTCTCTATCCACTGTCACCTCCTTGGAGCAAGCTCTCTCACCATTGACAGATCGCTTCTATCATCTCAACTTCAGCAGCCATCTGTTCCAGCAACATCGGTGCCCTTGAAAAAATCTCACCTTGGTCCTCTGAATCCCACCACGATCAGCCCCAACACCAACATCACCAGGCACACCAACACCACCAACAACAGTACCAACTTTCTCCGCAATCACCTGGTGCACAGAACACAGGGCAACAGCACCTGACAACATTGCTGCCCGGGAGGCCAGCGATGGCATCACCATGGCCAGATTTACTTCACTTGACGCTGTACACCCTGGCTGCCACATGATGCACCAGGTTGACACCACCCCACACCAGCACCATAAAGCATCCCGACAATGACCAAGCCATTCCTTTCACACTCATCACAATTGGGGGGGGGGGGGGGGGGGGGCGGTGGTGGGGGTGAAGTTATGTCTCAACATTCACTGGAACTCTCTAAGACACTTCCAAGGTGAGCACAGATCTGTCCAATAAGTTCAAGTGTTGAAAATATAGATTTCAATGTTTGACAACACATTAACAGAAACTTCACATGAGCATTGTCTAAACCACCCAGGTGCCTACCCTTGTGTGTTGTTAGTTCGTATGCTTGCAGTCAGTTGAGGGTGAGTGTGAGGGGTGACTAGTGAGATGGGGAAGTGATATGTAGACAGAGAGGGATGGGTGGAGGTGCAAGGTAAGTTGCTGTGAGTAAGGATGTGCAGGAGTAGGGTAGGGAAGGCAGAGTGTTGGGGATGTGATGAGTGGCACAGCAGGATCAGGTTGAGTGTGGCTTGGCAGTAATGTTTTGTGATCTGCTCAGATCACTGAAACGTTTGCGCCACTGCACCCAGGTCCTCCTGACGACATCCCTGCTTGTGCCCTCCTGTGCAATGTGCAACCAGGCTGTGTTGATCTCCTGGGAAGGTCTCTTCTGCCCATTGGAAGGGAAGAGAAACTCCCTGCATGTTGTGACTCCATCCATAAGCATATGGAGGGAGTAATGGGAGAGCCTGGGTGCAGCCATGCACCGTTGTGCAGTGCTTGTAGCACCTTAATGCTGTAGAACACTGACAGCAGAACTGTCAAGATCAATTTGGACATGGCCCCTTTAAGGAAACCAGGTGATGACGCGTCATCAAATGATGTCATCAGACCCGCTTTCTGTTAATTGGCCGGGAATCTTGCAGGGCGGGCTTGACAAGCCCAATCAACGAAAAATCGCTTGGAGAGTGTGGGCTGCAGTAGACAGCGGGATGGGACCGCGACACCGACCCCGGCCGCCCCGGACCCGCCTTGGTTGGCGAAATCGCGGCCTTAGAGTCTGGAGCCTTCAGGATTTGGAATACACTTTTCAGCTTTATGGAGGTTTGAAGTGTTTGGAGCAAACTTTCCATTCAGTGTCACCTCCTTGGAGTAACCTCTCACCACTGACAGATCGCTTCTGTCATCTCAACTTCAGCTGCCATCTATTCCATCTGCATCGGTGCCCTTGAAAAATCTCACCTTGGTCCTCAGAATCCCACCACGATCAGCCCCAACACCAACATCACCAGGCACACCGGCATCACCAGGCACACCAGCAGCACCAACCTTCTCCGCAATCAACTGATGCTGCACAGGACACAGGGCATCAGAACCCGAGCACATTGCTGCCCAGGAGGCCAGGGATGTCCTCACCATGGTCAGATTTACTTCGGTTGACACTCTACACCCTGGCTACCACATGATGCACCAGGTTGGCACCACTCCACACCAACAGCATAAAGCATCCTTACAATGCCCAAGCCATTCCTTTCACACTCATCACCATTGTAGGTGGTACCGTTATGTCTCACCATTCACTGCAACTAACTAAGCCACTTCCAAAAGGTGCACACAAATCTGCCCAAGAAGGCAAAGTGTTGAAAATAAAGATTTCAATGTTTGACAACACATTAACAGAAACTTTACATGAACATTGGCGATAACACCCAACTGCCTACCATTGTGTGTTGTTAGTTGGTATGATTGGACAAGGATGAGGGTGAGTGTGAGGGGTGGCTGGCGAGATGGGGAAGTGATAATGTAGATAGAGAGGGATGGGTGGAGGTGCAAGGTAAGTTGGTGTGACGAAGGATGTGCAGGAGTAGGGTAGGGAAGGCAGAATGATGGGGATGTGATTAGTGGCACAGCAGGATGAGGTTGAGTGTGGCTTTGCAGTAACATTTTGTGATCTACTAAGATCATTGAAAGGTTTGCGCCACTGCAGCCTGGTCCTCCTCATGACATCCTTGCTTGTGCCCTCCTGTACAATGTGCAACCAGGCTGTGTTGGTCTCCTGGGGAGGTCTCTTCCGCCCATTGGAAGGGAAGAGGACCTCCCTGCGTGCTGTGACTCCCTCCATAAGCATATGGAGGGAGTAATGGGAAAACCTGGGTGCAGCCGTGCACCTTTGGAAAGGTGCCAAATTTCACCCTCTGCTTCCACCTCAATGCTGCAGAACACTGACAGCACAACTGTCAAAATGATTGTGGACATGGTCCCTTTAAGGAAACCGGGTGATGACGGGTCATCAAATGACATCATCAGACCCGCTTCCTATTAATTGGCCGGGAACCTCACAGGGCGGGCTTAACAAGCCCCATCAACGGAAAATCTTGTTGGAGGCCGGGATCGAGACAGATGCGGGTCCCCAAACGTCACGGATGTCGCCTGCCCCGGACCCGCCGAGGTTGGAAAAATACAGCTCTATGTTCCTGCGTGTCAACCTCCTCACTCACCGGTCCACAACCCTTTTTGTGCTTTCAGCTACGCCCCACCACTATTCTCCCTATCATCAGCCAGTTTGTCTTGACATTCATGCATTAAAGTACATTTTCTGCTTCTTAAAATTAATGGCTGGAATATCACAGACTTGGGGTGTGCCAGAAGCAAAAAGTATACCTTTTAGTGCATTATTAATGAAGCTGCTGACTTACACAGTCTTGAGTAAATATTACTTTCCACAGAAAATAAAGATGACTTCATAAAACACTCAGAAGCTCATGATTATGGTTTTGACGTTTTTAACTTACTCAACCCTCTTACATAGTTAAACTGGATTGACTTCTTAGGAATCTTTCTTTTTCTTACATTAATTTGCCAATGTGAAAAGTTCAATTTTGGAAAGGTGCCAAATTTCACCCTCTGCTTCCACCAGTGCAATATATCAAGTCGGATTTATAAATCATATATCTTCAGTCTCCAGCAAACTTTATTAATTTCAATTAACATTTGATTGGATGGCTTAACTTTGAAATGATAGCAAGAAAAACTAAAATAGCCAAAATGTGCCCTGATCAGTCCAGTAGTTATTTTACAAATAATTATCCCAAACTTGTCTAAATTTCCTTTGAGACGTAAGCATGGAATTTAACAAGAACAGCAATCCTGAAGCAGCTCGCCTGCTCCGGGCTGGCGCAATATTGGGCGACCAGGAGGCCAAACGAGCTGGGAAAATGTAGGTCTGGGTGCAGAAAGTGTGCTGTGACTATGGAGGGAGGGAAGCCTGAGGTTGCAGCAGCTCACGTTATTCTTATGGAGCCTATAGGAGCACTCCTGCTCCGCAAAATGGAGCGTCCATGACGGTGCTTTGCCCAGTTGGCCGTTAAAATGCCATCAGGTCTGATGTGCGTCGTAGGACCCCAATTTTCATCATATCATGAGGCCTGATTCAGGTAGGTGTCTTGGTCGCCCCATGAACAGCAGAAGGAATATGGTGGCAGATGGGAAGTGAGGCAATAATCTCACCACTATGATTTTAATTCTGCTGTCATCTGGTTTCCTCAAGGAGAGTTAAAATCAGCCTTTTACTGTTCAAATTAGCTCATGGTTCCAGCCAAGAACATAATTAACTGGGTCTCAAACCTCCCCAATAGTTTCCCTAACTGGACCTTCCTCCACCCCCAACTTCACAACACTCTGTTCCCTCTTCTACATGGTTGTGCAGGTTAAGCTCCATTCTATTGTTCTCTCCAGTGTCCTCGGGCATAGATCTGAATCCTCACTGCCACTGCTTATTTCAGAGCAATTGGAACTTTTTTGGTGAAACTGTGGTGAGAATTTGTTGTCTTATTACAGTCTAGTTAAAATAAAGAAGTAAATTTGAATATCTTCATTTTTTTGGCATTGGTCCACCCTCACCATCTCTATATAGATTTTTCTTTACTTATAGAATTACATATACATACAGATATCATATTTTGGACCAATTTTGTAAAACAGAATATCATAAAAATTGATATATTTTAACATGCACTGGAAGAACTATTAGCTTCTTTACTAATAATCTTGTATTAATGACAGAATGCCTTGCAATTATTTTAAAATTACTACAGTATAGAAATATATTTATTGTTGAAATGCTATACAATTAATCTTAGATCACATTTTGCTGTAATTCAATAGAATACTTCAGTCCTGAAGTTTTATTACTGTACAATTCTCACTCTTCTTGTCGGATTGTCTTCAGAATATATTGATAGCAGTCTCATCGAAAATGTTTACTTTTTTGACTATCCTATTAAACTCACAGGTGTGTCAGCAGTGCCTCTGAGTCAGAAGATTGTAGGTTCAATCCCCAATCTAGGACTTGAGCACATAATCTCAGTTGACACTTCAGTGCACTGTCAGGTGCACTGTCTATTGGATCAGACGATAGCCTAGAATTATCTGCGTATTTCACCCAGAGACATGTGCAATTGGGCAGAAAATCAAATACGCGGTCCAAAAGATTGCAAAATTTGGGGCATAAGTACAGTACATCCAAATCTTCTCAATCTTTTATGATAGTCTTTCAATCCCTCCGCCCAAATGCATCTCCGTCGATAATAATGGCCTTGCCCCTAAATTACAGAGCATCATATGCGCGTTTCCTACAATTGAGCTTGCTCAGAGGCTCTCTTCAATTTGCAACCAGATTTTCAAGTGCAGCAGTAATCAGTCATTTTTCTGGTGTTTCAATGCAATTTTTTGAGTGTTTTTTTAAAATATATCCTCACTGAGACATACACTGTATTTGATATTTCTTCGAATGCATTTTTATGTCATCAGTATAAGTCACATTAAAAATTGAAAAGCTTCCCGATAGCAGGTTCTTAAACATGCTAGGCTAGAAATGTGTCTCGGGCGGTGGCACAACAGGTAGCCGATCCTATACCGCCCGTTTTGTGCCATCACCCGAGACGACTTTCTAGGCCACTGTGCCTAACGTGCATGAATGATGATTAAATATGTTGAAAATTTAATTTAAAGAAGAAATATATGATGTGGGATCGGCGTTTTCCGTGGGCTACGACTTTTTTGGTGATTTCCGGCTATTTTACGTTCGGAAGTATTCTAATGAGATTTGCAGCAAATCTAAGCATAACTTGACGTCAGCAGAAAAGGTGCGGGAATGGCTGTGAAGTGCTTTGGGACATCATGTGGTCCTAAAAGGCGCTATATAAATGTATGTTCTTTCTTTTGAAAGAATCTTACAGAATTGTGGAAATAATTCAATTATTCGTAGGTCCACAAAAAACAAGTATGCATTCTACTGCGGTCATGAATAAATGAATAAATTTAGTTATTTGTTTAGTCCAGGTTCTATGAAAAACAAAGTATTTGTGATTTTGATTTAATAGCATTATTGTAATATTATTTGTACACATAGTTCTAATGCAGGGGTGCCTAAAGTAAAGCCTGTAAGCCACATGCGGCCTACGAGCCCTGAAAATCTGGTTCTATTTATATGCTTATTATATGTCTTGCTGTTTTTCCCATGTTTAAATTTCTTGGGCCTGGAGGGCCCATGAAACAGCAAAGGGCTGTTTTCAGTACAATTGTCTCATTGGTGGATAAAACCTAAATCAGAGCACCAAATTCTATTAGTGTCAGCAGCTTGAGATCTATACAAATTAATGGAACTATTGATTTAAACTTTATATGTGGTCTGCAAGCTACCTAACAGCTCACATAGAAAGCTTGGACACTCCTGTTCTAATTAATTAGATTAAGATCAAGACTTACTGTTACTTAAAACAACAGTAATTTTACACACATTAGACTTGGCCACAGTAAGGAAAGCAATCAGTGAATGATGAAACTCTACAAGGAAGAAGTCACCTGCAACTCCATGCAATTTTTAATTACATTGAAATCTTTGAGAGTGACTTTCATGAACTAACAAGTGCTGGTGAAGTCTGTACAGAAAAACAGGTGCAGAAAGTGCAATTTGATAAGCTTGCTGGATGTGTCATACATTTTGAAATGTGACAGTAAACGACTTTGCAGGCAATAAGAAAGAGAAAGCTTCTTATATATTTTTAAGGGTGCATCCAGGGTAGCAGCCATGTTCGAGGGTCCGGAAAATCCAGTGCAGGAGTACCAGCTCAGGGGTGATGTGGCAGGTGGTATAAAATATAATAATAAATTATAAAGTTGGGTATTTTTGTTTTGTACCCTCAGCCAGGTACCTCTGAAGGCCAAGAAATAGAGACTCCCAACATAGTTGATCATAAAACCTCCCCCAAGATTACTATTTCTCACTTTTTTTAACATGTTTCTTCATTGTCTTTTCCTACCTTCTATTTTTTTATTTTTTAAGCCTTCCTTTTTTCTTCATTCCTCCATTTGCTTTGTTTGTCCATTACAGTTCTATTTTGTTCTTCCCAATTTTCTGCCCTTCTCTGAAAAAATGCCTCATATTGAAGTACAGTTCTACAGGACTGACAAGCCTCCAACATCTGGCCTAAGTGGTCATAATTCATGTGCGATCCCAAAGATAGTTTCAAGAGATCTTTTAACTGCGGAGGTCACTGCAGCTAAGCCTGATCACATCCTCATCGATAGCCACAATTCAGCAAGAGTCCTTGGGGGTAATTTTGTCTTTGGGTGATGATCAAACTCTACAGTTCTCTGGTCAGACCATTCATTTCGGGGGAGATGTATAACGGGCGGCTAAGCAATATCGCCCGTTTTACACCATCACCCACAGTCACAATTACCTCCCTTTGATAGCAATAGGAGTAGGAACCCTGCCTTTTTTTTAAAACCACATTAGCTCACAGGCACTAAGTCCAATTGTAACACTCCAACTGCTCTCTAGATGAAATCTGCTGACACAACACAGATGGGATTCACACTTCAAATCTTCTGGTCTTCGTCCTATACCTATATCCGTTAAGCCGTAAGGGAAACTGCACCCACCTTCCTCTACATTTATGTTTTAACCATTTTATTTCTTCCAAACTAGGGGAAAGAATATATAAAGGGCTACAGGAAGATGGTAGATATTTTTGGTATTGAAAACTGTCTCGCTTGGGAACCAAACCATAGTTGCAAAATGCAGACAGATATAAATTTCTGAGGATTGCATTTCTCATTACTGAAAAAGGTTACTTTTTTTTAAGCTTTTCTTGGGATGTGTAATTAAAAATTGCATGGAGTTGCAGGTGACATTCTTCATTGTAGAGTTTCATTGTTCAGTGATTGCTTTCCTTACTGTGGCCAAGTCTAATGTGTGTAAAATTACAGTTGTTCTAATTAACAGTAAATCTTGATCTTAATCTAATTAATTGGAACAGGAGTGTCCAAGCTTTATGTCTCCAAAAATAAAAAAAAGTACTTATACTCAGCATAATCTCGATTACTTGTTGCCAAAAGTAGGCTTACTCCTGCTTCCAAAATAAAAAGTCGATATATTCAGCATACTCCAGTATACCCCCCATTCCACCCTTGGATACAAATCTACAGAAGACAATACAGGTAAGTACGAGCGAGCCCAGGGGGGTTGGGGGGGGGGGAAGGGGTCGAAGCTAAGTTTTTTTTAAGGAAGTGGTGATGATGACAGTTTGGAAAAGATGGGAGGAGCACTGCAAGAGGAGAGAGATTCACAATGTCGGCAAGCATTGGGTCAAGGAAAGATAGTTGAGTGATTTGGAGCTGGGTCAAGTGGAGGTCGATGAAGCAGGTTATGGGTCTCATTGAAGACACAAGTCTAGTAAAGGCCAGGAGGAAAGGAGAGAAGGAAGATAGTGACGATTTTTTCTCTCAGGGCAACTAGGAATGGGCAATAAATGCAACCTTACCAACATTACCCACATCCCAAGAAAAAATTAAACATAAAGTACCCATATCTACCTTTTCACTGAAATTAACAAATATATAGCCCATAGAGAGGTTTCACCTATACAGGTAAACATGGGTGGACGAGTGGTGTTTTGACCAGTATAATTAATGAAAAAGCTCTATAAGGCTCAACCTTATGAGAATGAAGATTTTAAAAGGTACCAACAGCCTACTTATCCATTCCCTTTCAACATTTCCACATTACTCATAGATGGCTACTTAAGATCTTGTTTCCCATGTTTTTTAAGTGTTGCTATTCTCATTCACTTAAGACTGTGAGACTATCCTTTTCCCTCCCTCCCTGCAGGAAATCTCTTTCGACACAGGAATTGTTAAATTGCTGTGAAGTCCATAAAAGGGCAGCTTTTCACCGTGAAAGACTGAGCACCTATCTGTCCTGAAGAGGCACTAGATGACTTCTCAGCACCAATAGGACTTTGTTCTACCTTTTTGGACTTTGACCATTTAAGCAATAATCAGAAGCCTATTTCAATATGCTTAGAACATATCGCTTGATGTTAATCCCAGTCGCCACCGTCCCCACCCCCACCCACCTTCCAAAACACACACACACACACACACACACACACACACACACACATTAATATTTACAAAAGCAAAATACTGTGGATGCTGGAAATCTGAAATAAAAACAGAAAATGCTGGAAATACTCAGCAGGTCAGGCAGCATCTGTGGAGAGAGAAACAGAGTTAACGATTCAGGTCGATGACCTTTCATTAATTAATATTTATCTGGTTTATACCCATGTCCTGATTTGCCTTACTGCCCTGCCTTTTAACTGCTTTCAGCCAGAGCCTGTTCAATCCAGAGAGAACTAAGTTATAATTGCAAGTTATTTCCCAATAATCTTGCACACTGTTCATATTGGGTAACAAGGGAATTCAATATAACTGAGTTCTGAATACATATTTAAGTGGCATATGAAAAATAAAGAGATTACAGCCTTCAGATTCATTGCATTGAACCATAACCATTCTAAATGTCACATACTCTATTTCAAAGGAACAAATAAAGAAGAAAAGGTATACCTGAGCCCTTTCCATTTATTAATATATCTGGGAATTCTAATGCTACTCAGTATGGTCATTTTTATAGCAGATTCACACACTCATCTACTGACAACGAGGGCATTATAAATGTATGTTAAACAGGTCACAATGGCATTCATATACATACTGTCATTGTTTCAGTAAGAGAGAAAAAACATTATGGAAATTTCCAAAAGGGTCCCTTTTCAAGCCATTACCTATCTACAAAAGTGTAATGTACCAATCGCAGACTAGGTGCACTTAATGTAGATGAATAGATTTGGAAAATCATGTATGCAGACTGGCATATAAAAAGAAAATACTGAATTTCATGAGACTAATGGCAAAGGCAAGGAAACGTATGTAACATACACATGAAAAACACTCCAAATTAATGCAAGCTGTCATTGTTACCATTTATATCTAGTACAACTAATTTTTAAATGTCCTCTTAATATACCTTTCTAAATATATGGCACAATTTACTATTGAGCTAAAAAAAATAGAACAATAGCCTTGGTCAGTCAAACCTTTAATACCAAATGTTTTGCTGAAATCCTTGTTGGGGAAATGTCTTTCTTCAAATGTGGTGTGTCTCTTTTTCAGCTAATAGTTCAGGCACTATCAGTGCTGTTTAATGAGACTACAATAGAATTCTCTGTTTCTGGGAACCACTGCAGGGTTACAATTTTCAACTGCAGAGAGGCAGACGTGTTGCATAGGTTTACTAAAGCCCAGTATACAATACAGATTGCTGAAACCCAGCTTTAATATGGGTTAGTTACTACATACATTGTTTTTTTTAAAATATGGATAAAAGGAAAACAAATTTTACATGATTAAAATGCTAGCCACAATGGGAAATGAGTATATTAAAGTGAGACACAAGAAATATGCATTATGGTAAAATTGCTAGAGTAGATCCAGAAGAATGTCCAATGTGCTACTGATACTGCCCTGCAATACTAGTCCCAGGGGAGCACAGGAGACACTTCACTGTGCTCAAAGTATGTTGACTTAAGCAATGCCTTCAGGCTAGCAAAGGCAATCCAATATATGTTGATATCTGAAATTATTGCAGTTGTAGAGGATAGATCATCAATAAAACTGACATACAGAAAGGTCTTTTGTAGTTTTCATTACCGCAACCTATCATTTGCAGTTATTACACCGATTTGTACTATAAACATTATTTCCTTCCACATGGTATTTAAAGCTGTTTTATTTTTTAAAGTTACTTTTTATGGTATTCTTTGACTGTGTCTATCAAGTGAAAGCAATGCTATAAACGCAGGCCTATTTTAAAATACAATGACTTTCCTGAACTGTTTTCAGTTGTTAGTGAAAGCTTGGGAATTCTGTTTAATGCTGGAATGCTTACACATAAACCAGATGGGGTGATGATAAATGACCACCAATACCCTAGAAATCCTCAGTTCCAACATTCACAGATCTGCTTTGACTAATCAAGACTTGTCAATTTTAGAAACCAGAAGTTAAGCCTTTCTAACAACTATAAACTGTGTCAATGGTTTCTATAAAGATGTAACATCTGGGATGAAAACTGCTCATATAGAATATATACTGAAACCTTGCAGCAGTAAATCTTTGCAATGTACATCACTGCTGCAAATACTTAACACAAAAACTGTGGTGTGTAACATGACAAGAAAAATATTGCAGCCAATAAAACATATAATGTTAGTGAACCAGTTAGTCACACCATAAGTGGAGAGGCTTCATTGTTCATGTCCTGTAGCTTGTATTATCAATTCTTCTTGGTCCATAGGACCATGGAGATAAACAAAATTTACATAAATGTTGATATTAGTTTGCAACTCTACATCCAATAAATTCCTTTAAAGATATCACACTTGACTGGATTCCTGTCTAATCATATATTTATTAATCCTCTAATCTGACACTGTAATTTCTACAGATTTAGGAAAACTCTGCGACATACTTTAAAAAGTGAAGTTGTATTTTTTTGTCTGATACAATTTCGAGACATTCTAAATAAAAATGCTATTATATTCAATATTTAAAATGTTATATAATTCAGTGAGACCACAAAGAAAAACAGAAAAAGACCTTGCTTAAAGCAATTACTGCAACCCAGGGATAATAAAGATTTTTAAAAACTTGCACACAAATACTAAAATAATTTATTTCTAACGTTACATTCTCCTGTAACGAATTCAATGTAATATTTCGCTCGTTGTGCATAACTGTCGCCAATCAAACTGATCAGAATGTGTGTATCTCTGAAAGTAAAAATAAAATATCCCAAGTAAACAGTAACTGATAAATAATTCAGATACATGATATACTCAAGAAAACAAAACATGCACGTGTTTCATTTAGAATAACACGACTTCGAAGATTGAATAATTTGTACTGGAGACAACGCGATTTGGCTGCTTGGTGTATCTCAAATTCACTCAAATTACCCAAATAGTTTTTTTTCTGAAATACGATTTCCTGGTTAAAAAACACGATAATCGTAGTCTAGTTAACTTAAATAAAAGTGACAAAAGACAAATGTCCGCATATTTACTTAAAAACACATCAAGTGCATCCAAACAATTTAAATGTCGCCAACATATGAGTTATTAATGATTATTTTCTATCCTTTAAAATGTCACAGAAACTCTTAAAAATCGCTTACCTAACTGACAGGAGACATCGTGGAGGGACAGCAGCAGCGTCCAGAAAATGTAACATGCCTTGAGTGCTTTTAGTGCCATTGCCAATAAAATCGATTTTTGTTTTCTACGGGACGATTTGCACACACAAAGTTTTTTTTCGTTATTTTTTTGGGGGGTGCGGGCGGAGCGGGGAAGGCGCTGTAATAATTATTGCCTCTGCTTATTGCAGAGTTTTCGGGTGGCAGCGCAGTGACCGGCTCCAGCACTCTGGTTGTGTTGCAGTAGTTGCGGGATGCCCGGCGCCGGCGGACAGAGCAGCTGGAGCAGCAGCAGGAGGAGTGAATGGGCAAGGGGCAGCCCACCGCGCCGCTCAATCCTCCGGGGCGCGCGCGTGCACCGGGCTCAAGTTGAAGCGGGCGCGCTCACGGGACAGGTGAGCGCGCAGCCCAGATGGGCGCGCGACCGAGTTTTGGGTTCTCGCTCCACGCGCCGCGGGTGACAAGTTGCATCTTTTGTGATTGCCTCCTGATGGGCTTTTATAAATACATTTTTTTTAACTTTTTGTTTTGCAGATTTCGCGCACCTGGTTAAGAACTATCTTTAAAAAAAATGTATTTTCCCTTTTGCGTTTCGGATTCAGTTGGCGCTGTCCAACTTGATTGCCTTGGTTTGTGTTGGTGTAGATTTATGTGGTGGGTGTTTGGATTATCATCAGGTTTTCAAACTCAGTCTCATTCTGAAAATCGTTCTCACTTTCTGCAAAGCATCGTCTCCTGATGAAGAGCACAGCGCCACAGTTTGGACACTGGGAACAGTGATAAATAAATTGATTAAATACTGAGGAGGTTTTTGGCACCCGCTGACATAGATAACTGCAGACCTGTTAAGTGTCACTCATTTAGAGGGAACAACTGCTCTGTTCTCAGTAGCCAAAATGCAAATGCATTCAAAAAGAATGTGTTTAGAATGTAGCCACACAGTGACCAGAGCCACTTTGAGTGAGGCTGCCACATTTTGGTTTAAAAATGTTACCTATTTTGATGTATCTCATTAAGAAAAAAATAATTATAGTTCACTGCAAGTTTGCAATCTATTTCTTTTTGAGCTTTAATCTCACTCTTATTCTAGATGTGAGGGTTTCATAGAATCCTTTGTCTCGCAATCAAGGTCATCAGCTTCCTCTGTGCTTTCTCTGTCCAGTCCTCTTCCCTGCCCCCACTCCCTTTAAACCCTCCTGCCAACTCCACCCACTCACTTCTGTGTGTGATAATTGTGGCTCAGTTGGTAGAACCCTCGCCTCTGAGTCAAAAGATTGTGGGTTTGTAGTTCCACTCCAGGCTCTTGAGCACAAAAATCTAGACTGACACTCCAGAGCAGTACTGAAGGAGTGCTGCACTGTCGGAGATGCTGTCTTTCGGATGAGATGTTAAACCGAGGCCCCATCTGCTCTCACAGGTGGATGTAAAAGATCCTATGGTACTATTTCGAAGAAGTGCAGGGGAGTTATCCCCAATGTCCTAGCTAATATTTATCCCTCCATCAATATTACTAAAAAACAGATTATCTGGTCATTATCACATTGCTGTTGGTGGGAGCTTACTGTGTGCAAATTAACTGTCGCGTTTCCTACATTACAACAGTGACTACACTTCAAAAAGTACTTCATTGACTGTAAAGTGCTTTGGTACATCCGGTGGTCGTGAAAGGCGCTATATAAATGCAAATCTTATTTCTTTCTGCAACTTTCCTCCATCTCCATCCCAATCCTCATCAGATGTATTCACTCTATGAAGTCCACCACCTGGTCCTTAGACTGCCAACCCAGCTTCTGATCACCCAATTTCACTTATCAGCCCCATGCTGCTGTCATCATCCCTACCATAAACAACTTACTTTTTACCCTTATCCTCACAAACTACTGCCCTGTCTCTAACCTCTTTGTCTTTGCCACACAACAACACAATCAGGTTTCTCACTGGTCCCTGTTCTAGTATATCTAAGCCATTTCCCACCATCCCACAGCACCAAGACTGTTCAAAGCTGTTAATGAAGTCCTTATACAGTATGACTACAGTCATGACTCACTGTCCCTCTTTATCCTCCTTCATTGCTCTACTGCCTTCAACACTGTAGATCACTTAACTATCCTCTCCTGCCTCTCCTCCTAAATTCACTTTCATTGCAGTGTTCTCTTGTAATTTTTCCTACATATACCAATCAGTCAAATGCTTCTACTCCCACCTAGATCAATGTATGGTCCCCTCCAATTCATTATCTCCATGCTACCTTTCAAGCATTCACTTGTACACCAACGGCACCCAACTATACCTCTCTTCTGCCATTGACTCCAGGCTGTTGCTATACCATGCAAATGTCTGTTCAACTTCAAGCCCTAGAAAAAAACAACAACTTGCATTTATATAGTGCCTTTAATGTAGAAAAATATCCCAAGGTGGATCACAGAAGCATAATCAGGCAAAAATCGACACCGAGCCAAAGAATGCGATATTAGCAGTTGTAATTAAAAGCTTGGTCAAAGAGGTGAGTTTTAAGGAATGTCTTAAAGGAAGAGAGGGAGGTGAATAGGCAAAGAGGTTTCGAGAGGGAATTCCAGAGCTTAAGGTCTAGACAGCTGAAGGCATGGCCGCCAATGGTGGGGTGCGTGGCAGGGGAGGGGGGGGGGGGGCAAAGGGATTTTGGAATGCACAAGAAGCCACAGTTGGAGAAACATAGAATTCTCAGTGGGTTGTAGGGCTGTAGAAGGTTACTGAAATAGGGAGAGGCAAGGCCTTAAAGGGATTTGAACACAAGGGTGCAAATTTTAAATTTGAAGCCAATGTAGGTCAGCTGCCACGGGGTGATGGGTGAATGGGATTTGATGCAGGATAGGATACGGGCAACAGAGTTTTGGATGAACCGAAGTTTATGGAGGGTGGAAGATGGGAGGCGGCCTGGAGAGCACTGGAATAGTGGAGGTGAAATATGCATGGATGAGGGTTTCGGCAGCAGATGGGCTGAGGTAGGGATGGAGACAGGCAATGTGACCGAGGTGAGAGCAGGCAGTCTTTGTGATGGAGAGGATATGGGGTCAGAAGCTCAGCTCTGGGTCAAATAAGACGGTGAGGTTGCAAACAGTCTGGTTTAACCTGAGACAGTAATGGGGAAGGGGGATAGAATTGATGGTTTGTTGTGGGAGCCTAAGATGATGGCTTCAGTCTTCCTAATGTTTAACTAGAGAAAATAGTGCCTCTTCCAAGACTAGAAGTCAGAAAAGCAGTCTGACAACACAGAGGCAGTGGAGGCTTAAGAGAGGTAGTGGTGCCGTCAGCATCCATGTGGAACCTGACCCCCATATCTTCAGGGACAGCATGTAGATGAGGAAAAGGAAGGGGCTAAGGATAGATTCTTGGGGACCCCAGAGGTAACAGTGAGAGATGGTAAAAGAAACCATTGCTGGTGATGCTCTGGCTACAGTTGGATAGGTAAAAATGGAACCAAGTGAGGGCAATTCCACTGAGCTGAACAGTGGAGGATGGTGTGGTTGACCATGTCAAAGGCTGCAGAGGGGTTGAGAAGGATGAAGAGGGATAGTGCATCATGGTTACAGTCACAGAGGATGTCTTTTATGACTTTGATTAGGGCTGTTTCAGTGCTGTGGTAGGGACTGAAACCTGATTGAAGAGATTCAAGCATGAAGTTGTGGGAAAGATGAGCACGAATTTAAGAGGCGACGATGCGTTCAAGGACTGTGTAGAGCAAAGGGAGGTTAGAGTTAGAGTGGTAGCTTACAATGACAGAGGGATCACGGGTCACATGAACACACACAAAATAAATTGCTCCGGAGTAGCCTGGGACCATGCCATTTTCTGCTGAGAAAAATTATATCAGGAATGATTTCCCTTTAAGACATTTTCTGATATGTGAAAAAGCATCAAATTAATATTTGGGTCAGGAAAACCATCAACAGGGTTTATGCTTTTTGTATTTTCTCAACCAAACCCTCATGTTTATGCAATATGATTGGTGATTAGACTAAGGAGAAGATTACAGTTTCTGGCATCTGTGGCAATTCAGCATGTCATGTGGATTGGGAAAGAGACAGCTATTACTGATGATATTTAGTGATTCCCCGAAAATTAGGAGGATACCACCGCATCCTTAATCTCAGAGCACTGGTCAGGTTTCTTTTCAATGAATGGCCTGAAAATGGTAACATTACCTTATGCCATTCCAGCAGTGAATCTGGGAGATTGGTAACCACAGTAAAACTAAAGGATTGTTCTATTGCAAATTTTGAGATCCATTATCTTGATGAGCAAAATTTCAATATCCTGTACTTCTGTATTTTGTATCCTCCACACTGCACTGGAGTAGTCTCACCATTCAAAAGTGTCATAAGACATATCTAAGGCTCAGTTTTTAGGATCATAGCAATTATCCTGTCTTTAGCTCCTGGACATTCACAAAATACCTATATATTTTTGCAGCACGTCTCAGGATATGGCCATTTTACATATTTCTCCGTGTGACACTACTGCCGTGCTAAGTGGGACAAACAAAGGGCAGATCTAGTGATTCAAAACTGGGCATCTATGAGGTGTTGTGAGCATCAGCAGCAAAAGAAATTGCATACCACCACAATCTGTAAACTCACGGCTAGGGAAATCCCTCACTCCTGGAGCGCCATCAATTCAGGGGAACAACCGTGATTCAATGGAGATTGTAGGAGGACATGCCAAGAGCAACACCAGGCATAGCTTAGATAAGGTGCCAACCTAATAGAACTACTACACAAAGTTACTTGCATGCTATACACCAGAAATAGAAACCTATAGACAAAGTTAACTGGTTTCACAACTAACGGATCAAAGCTAAGCTCTACCACATTCAGTCGAAAATGGTGGTGGACAAACAGGTAACTAACTGGGGGAGGAGGAGGCTCCATGAACATCCCTATCTCCAACCACGGTGGAGCTCAGCACATGACTGCAAGAGCACAGGATGAAGTGTTTGCAAGTGTCTTCAGCTAAAAGTGTGGAGTGGACAATGCTACTCGACCTCCTCCCGAGGTCCCCACCACCATAGATGTCAGTGTTCAATTTGGTTCACTGCACGTGACATTAAGAAGTGACTGTGTGCAGTGGACACAGCGAAGGTAATGAGTCTGACAATAGCCTGACTGTAGTGCTGAAGACTTGTACACCAGAGCTGAGCACTCCCCTGACCAAGCTCCTCCAGTACAGACAGGACAGTGGCATCTACCTAACAATGTGGAATATTGCCCAGGTATGACCCATCCAGAAAAATCAGTATAAATCTAACCTGTTCAATTACTGCCCTAAAAGCCTCCTCCCAATCATCAATAGCTACAATGGCAGGATGTAGGCTGGGTACTCTATGATGAGTGGTTAACCTTCTGACCCCTTAAAGCCTGTCCACCATCTATAAGACTCAGGTCAGCAGTGTGATGGAATACTCGCCATTCGGCTGGAAGGGTACACCTGCAACAAAACTGAAGAAGCTCAACACCATCCAGGACAGAACAGTTCACTTGATTGATGTCCCTATCAATGGACTCAATATCCACCCTCTACAGCACATTTAGGCTGCAGTATCAATATTCTACAGGATACAGTGCAACAATTCAGCAAGGTTAGTTCAACAGCACCTGCCTCCCCGATGACCTCTACCACCGAGAATGTCAAGAGCATCAATGTCATGGTCTTGGGAACACAATCACCACCAGGTGATGCACCATTCTAACATAAACAGATACCACTATTCCGCCAGTGTTACTGGGTTAATATCTTTGAATTCCCTACCTAACAATACCGTGGGAGCACCATCACCACAAGGATTGAAGCGATTCAAGGAGAAGGTCCACCACCACCTTCTCAGGGCATTAAATGCAGCCTTGCCAGCGCCACCCACAACCTGAGAACAAATAAAACAATTAACACTTGAGTCAACTTGGTGACTTTTTTTCCCAGATGCATATGTAACCCAAATACCTTCACCAACCACTACTATTTAGAATTACGAGCTGTGGAAGACACTTTTGCCTCAACTTTCCTGATTTATCACCTATTTTTGGGTGAATTCAAGGCAGACAGAAAAGAGAAATTAATTAGGAAGTCATTACACTGACTCCCTGCTGAGAATTTTTTTTTTGACATTTTCCTGTGAGTGCCATGAAGGTGGCAATTGACAAAATCATGGCCGCCACATGCAAATGAGAGTTAAATGCGGCTTGAAGATCCAACGCTAAATTTCCCTCCCTTTCCACATGTGTCCTGTCTCCCAAAATAAATGCCTGTATAAAAGAGACCTTGGGATTTGCTAAGTAGCTGGAATCAAGTGGAAGTGCAGTTAAAGGCCATCTTCAGAAGTTAGTTTGTAGTGTGCTGTTGAAGACTCATTTCC
Source organism: Squalus acanthias (assembly GCA_030390025.1). NCBI lineage: Eukaryota > Metazoa > Chordata > Chondrichthyes > Squaliformes > Squalidae > Squalus > Squalus acanthias. The sequence continues at coordinate 94,945,486 of CM059428.1, read as the reverse complement.
CCCCTGCTTTTACCATCTCACTCTTGCTGATAGATTCAACATCTGGTGCTGTGGTACTTGATTTTTTTTCATTGTAACTCTTTCACCACAGAGGACAAAGGTGTTTCTTTTCGGGATTCCCTTTTTCCTCTGTTATGAGGAAGAACAAAAGTAGAATGAGGAGGAGCTACACAGAGATGTCAGACTAATCAGACAGAATAGAAAAGGCCTGGCACCCACCTGCAGGTATCTACACCTTACCAATGGCACTGAACTTCTATACCACTCGGGCAGCACTGGGGAACATTTGCAGTATCGACCAATCAGCTATCCAACAATGCAAGAGGCAAGTAACTGATACATTGTTTGTCCAAGTAGCCTCATTCATATCCTTTTCTATGGACCTCATGCACTATCATGAGCAAGCTGTCAACTTTTACAGAGTGATTGTATTTTCCCTGGTGCAATGTATGATCTACTGCAGCTTCATTGCCATGCATGCTGCATTGGGGTGTGTGAGGCACCTCAGGCAAATTGCAAGCCTTTGGACCTCATAATTTGGGCACCTGCCATTGCATTATCAATCTCTATAAGTATATAACATACAAGCTGCTGTTGATAGAAACATTAGTAAACCTATATTTTCTGATAAGTGAGCTACAATGTTACAAGGTTTCCTTGAAGGATGCAAGGTATGTCATAAATCAATATGGAGTACCTAGCGATAGAGTGAGTAAGGCTTAGATTTCCCAAATGAGAAATATATACATACAAATTCAAGGTCAGTTATTTGATGTGAAAGTACTTGTTCCAGATATATCAAGATATGTCATACCATTCAACTCAATTGAGCTGATTTTGATGTGATCCCGTTCAATAGGTGGGAGATGGTTGGAGGCTTGGACCATCATTGCCTTTTGTGGCAAGCTGCCTGCACATTCAGAGCATTTCAACAATCTGGGAGGGGGGTGGGCGGGGGAGAGTAAATCTGGCAACACGCCTGTGGAGCCGGGCCAGTCAAGTTAATTAAAGGTGGGGGGGGGGGGGAGGCGTTGATTAATGTTCCTTCTGGCCCCACAAAAATTGCTTAAAAAGCTACCTTCCCCAGCAGTCTCCAATGGTCCTTTTAAAGATCGCTGATTAGGTCACTCTACGTCCAGTACCACTGGGCAGAGCATGCACAGTGCATGCTGCACCCACTGCTACTTGAAAATTCCATTAGGGTACTATTTTTTTATTTGTTTATGGGATCTGGGTGTCGCTGGCAAGGCCAGCATTTATTGCCCATCCCTAGTTGCCCTTGAGAAGGTGGTGGTGAGCCACCTTCTTGAACCGCTGTAGTCTGTGTGGTGAAGGTACTCCCACAGTGCTGTTAGAGAGGGAGTTCCAGGATTTTGACCCAGCGACGATGAAGGATCGGCGATATACTTCTAAGTCAGGATGATGTGTGACTTGGAGGGGAATTTGGAGGTGGTGGTGTTCCCATGCGCCTGCTGCCCTTGTCCTTCTAGGTGGAAGAGGTCGCGGGTTTGGGAGGTGCTGCCGAAGAAGCCTTGGCGAGTTGCTGCAGTGCATCTTGTAGATGGTACACACTGCAGCCACAGTACACCGGTGGTGGAGGGAGTGAATGTTTAAGGTGGTGGATGGGGTGTCAATCAAGTGGGCTGCTTTGTCCTGGATGGTGTCGAGCTTCTTGAGTGTTGTTGGAGCTGCATATTGACGTCATAGGATCCCAATTTGTATTGTATAATAAGATTTATGCCTCTTTCTGGGTGGTAAGTTCTGCGCTGTGATTTTGAGCGTGCTGCTGCCTCATTCCTGCCCAAAAACAGGGATGCAAATCGAGGCCAATGCAACTAAATGCTGGATTCACTTATCTTGGTAAAGTTCTTCATGATGGAAAATTCCTTCTGTCCCTGAGTGGCCATCTAAGTGGTTGCCCTGCTCACTAGGGATACAGCATTTATCTTCCCAGGGGCATCATCCTACACCAATCCCCTTAAATCCAAACACAACAATGACCCTTTGCCGCACATCCCACAGCATCACCTGTAGGTTTCTCTCTGCAAAGGGAGCAGCTCTACTCGATCACACTTCCAAATTTTGCAGCTCAGTTGTTGGAACAATTTTACACTGGCCACTTCTCCTTTAAGGCACAGCAGCAGCAGCAGCCCTTTTAACTTGCTGCTGTACCAGATATCCCACCGCTCAGCAACTACATTCCCTGCACAGCACCTTATCTAAACAGGGAAAGCATGTAGAATATTTAAATGAGCAAATCTACCACAACCATGGGAACACAAAATTTAGTTACGCGTCTTTTCTTCCATCAACATTTTGTTCCAATTGGCCATTAAGTTTGTATTCAGTTCAAACCAAAAGACTAACCTGCTCAGTTAGTGACTTGTTGCCAAAGTGTTTGGTTTTAGCTCAGATGTACTCAGAAACCAGCATTTTGTCGCTTATGGATATTTTGTACAAAATTGCAGTACTTGGGCAGGAAATCGCGCTACACAGCAAGCGTGTTAATTTGCATAGTGTCTGGCTACACCAAATCACTTGCCCCAGTCTTAATCAACCACAACGACACCACATTCAACATAAGCAATAGTAGCATTAGTGAGGGAGAGCATACCTGAAACCTCATACAAATCTAACTGTCAGATTGAAACAGTGGGTGGTATGAAGGTCACATCAATCTAGGGAATTAATAGAGTAGTTATGCTAAAGTTGGAGAAATATATGTTAATGAATGGCACCAATTAATAAAAACAGAAAACCTGATGATATCTCATTATCAGTTTCTTTACTTTGACTTGACCTTTGCTGTGTACTTCAGGCACATATGACAGCATCTCTAATTGGTACCCATACCGAAATTAAAAAAGTTTGGATATTCGCCTCCTCTAGTGACAGTTTTAAATGACCATGTTTATAAGGAAGTGGATATCAGTTGCAAAAAACTGCAGTTGTCAAGATGAGATTATCTTGTTATCACATAACACTAATCTTTTTAAATGGTTAAACTACTGTTCAGTATGACGAGTTCCTTTCGTGCTTTTCTGAATGTACCTGGATTGAAATAATATTGTTGTTTCTCCTTAGCAGTTAGAAAATAAAATAATTTGAAAATAAAATAATTAATTATTTTATTCTGACAGGCTAATGTATAGCTCCAGTTAAGATACAAATGCAAAGTGATGAAGAAATTGTAAAATTTATGGAGGGAGATTTTCATATTTACCATCTGGGCATTAAGATTCACCTGGGTGGAGCACAGAAAGGAAAATATAGCGGGGAAGATCGGAGGCCAGTAACACAACCCACCTGATCTAACTTCCATTGAAATGAAAGGAAGGAAAATCTGCCGGGATTGTTAGCAGCACTAACTTCCCACCAGATTTTACTTTCTATGCTCCACCCAAAAGATGCTTACTGGGCAGGTGGTAAAGATGAAAATTTACCCCATTTTTTTACCATTATTTAAGAATTCACAAGTTATGCGAGAGTTATCGGAATTTTTGAATTAAAAATTCTTATAATCACTATAATTGTATAATTATGAGTATTCCTAAACAGAATATACTGTACAATATTGGGACAGATTTTGCTGTCAACATAACAGTGAGGCTAATGGCGCTTGCGTTATCTATGTGCAAATGGTACAGCACCTTCAGGCGAGGGGCAGATGCGCAGTTAAATGCCAATATCCAAAAGTTGCTGTCCAAGTTGTGCCACTCTGCTGTTGGCTTTGCGAAAATGGCATTTCACTGTCTGCCTCGCCATTGAAATGCATTGAATGGCGTGAAGTTGCTGTATTTGCACAGTAACTAAACTCGCCACAAAAAGTTGAGTCTTATCATTAAAAGCACAACTACCCTTTTAACGATGTGATAATTGTTAATTAATGCCAATCAACCTCTCTGGCACTGAAAATGAACTATTCTAAGTGTGGAGTCTCATTCCTTTAGTTATTACTTGTTGTTGAAAATTTTTTAATGTCAAATTTAATTTTTTTTAACTTTTCCTTTCTGTTTCTTTTTTCTCCATCTTTTAATTCAATCTTTCGTTTCCTCTCTTTATTTCTCTTTCTGCACTAGATTTGCCATTGAATTCACCCACTGTAATTTACACCTCCTTCTCAGTTCTTCCTTTGTTTATTTCTCAATCCTTTAATCTCATTGGTTAATGAGATACGCAGTTGGTTGCCCTGTTCACTCAGGTCCCAGATGCCCTGTTTTCCTCGCTGCACCATTATCAGCTAGCACTTTCAGCAACTTGCAAAGCAAAATGTTTTAAACCTAAACATGCATGAACAAGTCTACCTAATGGCAGATGCCGTTAGATGCCCTTCTATAGCAAAATCTGGGCAATTGTACAATTAGGTATTATCACAAGATAGTTATATTCATGCAGTTCAATACTTAGCACAACCCCATTTTTACAATAACAGTATTTCATTACAAATTGAATTTCACCAGATTGATTAGAATATAAGTGGTTAAGATTCTTCTTCCATTATTCTTAGTCTAATGATAAATGTGTTCACATCAAGGGTAAAGTTTTTAGAGATCCTTTGCCACTTGGCAAGGTCAAGTGTGCAGTGGAAAGTTGACCACAGTTTTGAGGTAAACCATCTGTTGTGTGCAAAGTCCCAAAGGTGTCGGGATCTCAGAAAATTTCATTCCAAATTCCAGTGTATATAATTTTTAAAAGTCATGAAAGTCATAAAATAGCACACAGAGAATTTAATACAAACAAATTAACCAGAATATTAAAATTAATCCAGTGTGGAATTTTAAATATATCAGAACATTTAAAATCTATCACTATAAAGGGAACTTCATTGCAACATTTCACTTGTAAGCAAATTTCCCTTTGTTCTCTTTCAAAGAAATAATGACTGAAATTTTGAATTTCAGCTTTAATTTGTGAAAAACTAACTCTAATTTTAAGAAGTACATTTATGTCTGCCTGATTATGAAGACCAGCCACATGGATAATTCCCAGAGTGCCTAATTGTAAAAGGAAGGCTTCTAAAGACTGATGAATGTATTCAGTTGATAAATTATTGTTTAAAGACATTACAAAACAATTGTTTGGTTGTAAAAAAAAAATTCCATATACCAGTCAAAGACCAGTGGCAAAGTCTGGTAAAACAAAATAGCAAAGTATGTTTTGAGCTGATAAGTCAGTATTAAGTCAGTATTAATAGATAAAATATAAAATCTACAAATTTAAAAACAATGGAATGTCTTGCACTTCAAGTGTTACACTTCCTGTGTCCCACATCAGGTATTATCTTAGGTATCACAACAGATATACAAAGTTTGCACCATAATTGCACCTGATTGGCTGAAATTTCACATTCATAAATGTGAACAAATCACAAGTGAACAGGTTAAGTACCAATTAGAAATTAAAGTAATCTATCATCAAGTTCAAAAAAACTACAATATTTGGTTATTGAGTAACAGCTACTAATAAAAGAAACAAGAAGCTGAACCAATCAAATCGCTATAAATGTTTTGACAATTCTTTTGGCTATCAGCTGAGCACTTCCAACTGGGGAAACGGGGATTGTAACAATAATGAAGATATAAGAAATTACATATTTTGCAAGAAAATTATTAAACTTACCCATACAAAAATATGTTCTGTGTTTGAAATGCCGGTAACATTTTGCATTTGAGGCCTCTGAAATGTGAGAAGCCTTGAGGTCATATAGGTCACTAGATCCATTACTGTTAGCTGAGATGACTCAAGCTAATAAGCTGTATCTTGCAGCTTGCAACTTACAGCTATGTTTACAACTTCTAGAAATTGTTATGATTGATAGGAAAACTGGCCATTTACAGAGTGTGCCAGGAATTGCTGCTTTACCCCTCCAATGGGAATTACTGAGAACAAAACCCACCAGGGAAATCATTTGTAGGGCAGTGAAAGAAACCAAAATTTTATTTTATATAAAACATCAAACACAAGATCAAGAACAAATCGCTCAACTTTATCTTGGGTAAAAAGATAATTTTGGTTACTGTATTCAAGTGACAAATAAAGCTTTAAACTATGCCAAGTTTCAAAATAGAATCTTTGGACTTGAATCTCTGATTAGGCCCTGGGTGGAAGCCTAGTGGGTTGTCAGTGGAATGAAAAATGGGATGGAATCCACTTTCACCCCATACAACAAGGCCTGCAAAACTTTGGTGGGGAAGGGGGAAGAAGATGAATCTTCCACTCAGCCACCTGCCCTAATTCAATGGGTGTGTTTGGGAGAGTTCTCAGGCTACCCCATGTATTCTACCAAGTAGTTTCATGACAGGCTTCAGGGGAAAAACTGATATGAGACCAACTGAGGCCCCAGGAAATACTCCAAACCCACAGCAGCCTTAGGTAATCGATCCCAGAGCAGATCAAATACCTTAAACAGAAGCCCCAATAACTGCTTCTTGGGTCTTTCTTCCACCCTCACAGCAGCATGTCATTGCTATGTTTTTTCTGGCCTCCATTGGGGTGGGTACTACCTATCTTGTTTGAAGATGACTGACCCCCATTCCTAGGATTTGGGATGGGGAGCATTGCTTGGTGTATGGCACTAAAGGCCCACTCCACTTCCAACTGAGCGTGCTGAAGGGGTTTGCTGTTTTGGCCCATTTGTATTTCCTAAATTATTCTAGATGATTTACAGTGGATATACTGAGAACTCAAAAAGAATAGTTGTTAATATAATCAAAACAGGTAACAACTTGTGGAAGGGCTGTACCATTAATCAAATTTGGAGGGAATTTTGAATAGAAGTTTGTTGGTGGTTGCTGCAGCAGCCATTAAATGATCCTCAACACTTGCCCTGCTCATCACAAAGCAAGTTCTGTGAGCGGGCTTAAAACAGGCGTTAAGCCCTTCATCTACATATGGAAGGAATCTAACACCTGTTTTAGGCAGTTGCCAGGGATGCCTGAAAAATGGCCTGACCCAATTTTGTGTTCCAGGCATCCTTGGTTTGCAAGACATTGGTTGCCGAAATTGGGCCACATTGAGCCATTTTACAAGGTCCAATTTCCACTGCATAGAGTGTTAGTTTGGCAAAATATATTGCACAATATATTACTATCAGGGTTGCTGATTTATGGTGACTGAACAAGTTAAATTACATTTTTAATATATGATATTCTGGGATTTTTACCTGTATATGGGAATCAAATTCCACAATTGTTCATGTTCTTTCTTTCTCATTGTTTTCTCTCTTTTTCTCACTCTCTTCCTGTAAAAAGCTTTTAAGGCTCATCATTACAAGGTATTCTGAGCTCTTTATGGACGAAGCACGCATTGTGGGTGTAGACTAGCCCCAGGGTGCCTTCTCAGTCTTATGATCATAATGACCCAGTTTGCTTTAAATTAGGAGGCCTTCTATGCCAGTAGCACAGGCCTCCAAAAGTTGGCAAAAAATATAATCAGAAAATTGGGCACAGAGTGCCTCAGGCACTGAATGCTCCCCTGACTTTCCAAGGGTGGACAGTGGTACGCAAGGCCCCTCTGGTGGCACAGGGTCTCGGAAATTAAGGCCCTCTATCAGACCGATGCCTTGGCTATAAACTGCTTGTCAGATTTATAAATGAACAAACAGATAAATGAAACAAAAGCAAAATACTACGGATGCTGAAAATCTGAAATAAAACCAGAAAATGTTGGAAACACACAGCAGGTCAGGCAGCATCTATGGAGAGAGAAACAGAGTTAACGGCCGGAATCTTTACCTGTCCATGAGGTTGGTTGCTGGGCGAGGGGGGGTGCCGTGTAGCGGGTCGCTATCTTGGACGTTCTTTTAGCACGCTCTGCAGTGTGGTTTAAACTAAACTACTCCAATTGAATTAGTCATGAGGCTTTCCCGGCCAATTAAGTGGAGTGGGTCTGATGATATCACAGATGACTCGACTTCATTTCAGCTATTTAAAGGGGCATTGTACAGATGACAGTTGAAGGTTGGTGGAGGTGCTAGACATGTTGGTGAGAGAGACAGTGGTTGGTGTCAGAGGAAGAAAGTGGTTTGATTCTAAAGGTTTAAATATTTGTAAAGAAAATTGCAGGCTCAGTGGCAAAAGACTGTGCCAAGGTTCAGTGATGCCTCCCCGGAGATCCTGCTCCAAGGAGTGAGAGCCCGCAGGGAGGTCCTCTTCCCTGGTGATGGGAGGAAGACGCCAGCCGCAGAGACAAAGAGGTCATGGCTGGAGATCGCTGATGAAGTGAGCTGCAGGAGTGTTGTCACCAGGTCCTGGATTCAATGCAGGAAGAGATTTAATGACTTCATGAGGTCAGGAAAGGTGAGTGCAATGCCACATTCAACTACATCCTGATGTGCCTGTCACCCCAATCCCTTCATTCTGCCTGTCCAAGCCTACTCCTGTACATCACTCCTCACACCAACCTACCTTGCAGGAGCACCCATCCCTCACTGTCTATGCATCTACTCATATCCCCATCTGACTAACCACCACTGACACTCACCCTCATCCTACCACAACCATAGAATCATAGAAATTAACACCACAGAAGGAGGCCATTCGGCAATGTCACCCCACTCCCTCATAGTCACCCTCTACAGATGTAACCCATCCATTCCTTACACTCATTCCATGACGCTAACTCAAAGTTCTCTTGTTTCCCTCCTTGCAGGAGAAGAAAGTGCATAGGAACGGTAGCATAGCGGTTATGTTACTGGACTAGTAAACCAGAGACCTAATGATCCAGAGATGTGAGTTCAAATCCCACCACGGCAGCTGGGGAATTTAAATTCAGTTAATTAAATAAATCTGGAATAAAAAGCTAGCAACAGTAATGGTGACCTTGAAACTATCAGATTGTTGTAAAAACCCATCTGGTTCACTAATGTCCTTTAGAGAATAAAATCTGCTGTCCTTACCTGGCTGATATGTGACTCCAGACCCACAGCAATGTGGTTGACTCTTAACTGCCCTCTGAAATGGCCTAGCAAGCCACTCAGTTGTAACTAACTGCTACGAAACACAATAATAAGAATGAAACTGGATGGACCACTTGGCACCAGCTATGGACACGGCAACGGCACACCCTGCCCAGTTGACCCTGCAAAGTCCTCCTCACCAACATCTGGGGACTTGTGCCAAAATTGGGAGAGCTGTCCACAGACTAGTCAAGCATTATGATTCCATCCTGGGCAGCAATGTGTGCCGCTGTGGTGCCATCTGCACCTCAGGTTCTTCCTCCTCTTTGTGTTGCACCTACTCCTCATTCTCCAAGGAGGCTCTGTGCCTTGCTGGTCCAATGCTCGTTGCTGTGCTACAGCATACAACAATCATTCTGGAGACCCTGGTGCATACTGCAGGGCTCCTCTGCGCATCTTCAGCATCCTGATTGCTTGCTCTATTACACATCTGGTCACCATATGGCTTTCATTACAGCACTGCTTGGCCTCCTCAAGGGTGTCATGAGCCATGTCTTCAGTGGATAGCCCTTGTCTCCAAGCAGTCTGGTCGGAGGTGCAAAGAGCTGAGGGTGAGTGGACTGGCGCAGCACGAAAGAGTCATGACAGCTCTCTCGGAATCTGGCACATGCATGATGATCTTTTTGTGGTTGCAGATGAGCTGCACATTGAGGGAGTGGAAGCCCTTACGGTTCACAAACCCTCCTCGGTGATTAGGGGGTGCCTTGATGGGCACATCTGTGCAGTCAATGATGCCCTGCACCTGTGGAAAGCCAGCCGGAGCCGCAAAGCCAAGCGCCCACTCAGTAAAACTGGCTTCATCGGTGGGAAATTGCACGATCTGAGAAACATGGTATCAGTCACCTGGGTGATGCATCTGTGTGTGGCCGACTGTGAGATCCTGGAAATGTCTGCTGCAGATCCCTGGAAGGAGCCTGAGGCAAAGAAGTTGAGGGGGGTGGTGACCTTGACTACCACTGGTAAGGCGTGTCCTCCAGGTTCACTTGGCAGCAGGACTTCTTCCAGCAAACTACAAATGTCTGCCATGACCTGACGCGATAGCCTAAGCCTCCTGAGGCACTGCTGTTCAGTCATGTCCAGGAAGCCCATCCTCTGCTTCCGGTGAGGTGCACCCCTGTGCTCATCCCCTCCTGTGGAGCAGCAGGTCGGTGAGGAGAAGGCTGGTGTGGCTGATGTTGTTGCTGCTGGGACTCATCTTGGTCCGAATCTAAGGTCCAAGGTGAAACAGCAGAAGCGGCATCCATGCTGATCTGATAGATGCCAGGTAAAGTGGAGATCAGAGGCACAATCCTCCAATGTAGTGAGAGTGACTATCAATGTAGTGAGAGGGGCTTACGAAGTTACAGAAATCACCTGCAAACTCCTGAAAGCAAATTCTCTGCGCCAATGATGTCAGCAAGAGCCTTTTCCTTAGGCAAGGAAGCAGGTGTGAGGTGTGAATATTTATGTGATTATTTCAACTGTCAACTGTTCAACTCACACAATGACCGCTCAGCTCTTGCCTTGCTTTGACAGGTGAGGTTCAGGAAGCCCGTGAATCCTGTGCACACCCAGTAAAAACTGCACCATCATGTTAAAAAGCCTGTTCATAGTCTGTTACCAAGCTCTTAAATATTTGAATTAGGTCGCCTGCCTCTCCCGAGCAGGACTTTGGCGCGCTGAGAAGCCAGAAGTCAGCGGGATAAAGGCGGCTTCCCGACGCACTGTCAATTTCAGTGCTTTTAACTGCCCACCCGCTCACAAACCCGCACTCATTTCAAAGGGAAAATTCCGGCCAACGTTTCAGGTCAATGAAGATGTTGGAGGTGAACAGCTTTGAAGCAAATACAGAGCCTGGGACAAAGGTAGGGCGGGGTGGGCTGGGGGGCCGGGGTGGGCAGGAATAGAACAAAAGGAAATGTCTGTCATAGGGTGCAAAGCAGGAGTGATAAATGATAAAAGTGATGATGGTGGAAGGAAAAATTAGGTAATAATGAGACAAGTATAGAAACAAAAGATGGGTCCAGAGGAGGTGTAAATGGTTACAGCAGAACAGCAGAGGAGGAGGGAAGCATGGAAAATCTGGCAAAGAGAAGGTTTCCGTGGCCCAGGAATGTAGTGGAAAAAGGATAAATGAACAGTATGAAATCCAAACAGTATATTTACAGTAATTACAGATTTTATCTTGAAATTGCAAAAACAAGAAAGACACTTCTCCTGTCCTAACGCGCAACATAAAACTGACCTTTGAAACACGGTCCCTTACGTCTTATGTGACTGTTTGTTAACACAGAGGGGGGAATTTTTGGGGGGTCAGCAGGCGCGTTCATTGGTGGGTCAAGTGGGGAAAAATAATTTTGACAGCAGGTCGGGAACCCGCTGTCAACCAGCCACCATGCGACTTTCCCAGATGTAGGGTCTGTCAGGGCTGAACAGATCCGATGCGCAGCAGCGAAGGAGGCAATTCAGGTCATTATGAACTTGTTAACAGCTCATTAAAAAGTATTTTGAGCTCACCTTACCATTTTACGAGGTCGTCCACGGGGTCCACGCTGCTTGGGGATCATGTCAGGTAAGGAGGTCGGAAGTTGTATGGCCATGTGATCATCTCATTACTTGACAGCTGCAAATGTGCTATAAAAGCTCTCATCTCACAGCTGTTCACTTTCCAAGCTCAGTAGCTGTTGCTTACTGCATTTGGAAGACAGATTGAACTTTATGCAGGTTGCAAGTGTTTGTAGCAAACTCTCTACGAAGTGTCACTTCATTGGAACAACCTCTCTCACCATTGACAGATCGCTTTTGTCATCTCAAGTTCACTTGCCATCTATTACATCAGCATTGGTGCCCTTGAAACTATCTCACCTTGGTCCTCAGAATCCCACCATGGTCAGCCCCAACACCAGCAGCACCAGGCACACCAGCAGCACCAACAACAGCACCAACCTTCTCCGCAATCAACTGATGCTGCACAGGACAGAGGGCATCAGCACCTGAGTACATTGCTGCCCGGGAGGCCAGGGATGACCTCACCATAGCCAGATTTACTTCACTTGACACTGTACACCCTGGCTGCCACATGATGCGCCAGGTTGGCACCACCTCACACCAACACCATAAAGCATCCCTACAATGCCCAAGCCATTCCTTTCATACTCATGACCATTGTGGGGGGTACTGTTATGTCTCACCATTCACTGCAACTCACTAAGCCACTTCCAAAGGTGCACTCAAATCTGTCCAAGTGTCTACCCTTGTGTGTTGTTAGTTGGTATGATTGGACTAGGATGTGGGTGAATGTGAGGGGTGGCTAGTGAGATGGGGAAGTGATAATGTAGATAGAGAGGGATGGGTGGAGGTGAAGGTAAGTTGGTGTGAGTAAGGATGTGCAGGAGTAGGGTAGGGAAGGCAGAATGATGGGGGTGTGATGAGTGGCACAGCAAGATTAGGTTGAGTGTGGCTTTGCAGTAATGTTTCATGATCTACTGAGATCATTGAAAGGTTAGCGCCACTGCAGCCTGGTCCTCCTGACGACATCCCTGCTTTTGCTCTCCTGTGCAATGTGCAACCAGGCTGCATTGGTCTCCTGGGGAGGTCTCTTCCGCCCATTGGAAGGGAGGAGGACCTCCCTGCGTGCTCTGACTCCCTCCATAAGCATATGGAGGGAGTAATGGGAGAGCCTGGGTGCAGCCGTGTACCTCTGTGCAGTGCTTGTCAGTGTTTGCAGCACCTCAATGCTGTAGAACACTGACAGCACAAATGTCAAAATCAATTTGCGCATGGTCCCTTTAAGGAAACCAGCTGATGACTCGTCACCAAATGACATCATCAGACCCGCTTCCTTCAATTGGCCAGCAAAAGTGCTGTGCGGGCTTAACAAGCCCCATCAACGTAAAATCATTCTACAGAGCAGGCTGGATCCAGCAGCAGGGTTGGGACCTGCCACCGATGTCCCCAGCCATGGACCCGCCAAGGTTGCGGAAATCGCGGCCAGAAATTTTGACTTGTCCATCCCTGATGACTTCAGACTGACTGCTGACAGAGAGAACGTTACCCTTAGATATACCATTCAAAATCTTTTGAAGATAAACTGTAACAAGAGATATTCAAAAATGGATCTCTCATAACTACATTAGGTGATAAGCCATTCACAGGATTCAAAATGGTGTTTCCCCACATAAATACAGTTGCCTAACAAACATATACTAGAAAAATAAAATCGGAAAATGATGGAAATATGCTGGAAATGCTCAGCATGTCAGGCAGCATCTGTGGAGAGAGAAACAGAGTTAACCTTTCAGGTCGATGACCTTTTATCAGATTCTGATTCAGTGTGCACTCTGGTGGTGATCCAATATGGTGGGCAGCGCACTTCTGCTGCTGGATGGGTGCGTGTACATCGCCTGCCATATTGGACCCGTGGGTACCCATTTCCAGCCTGAGAAACTGGCATGCCGCAATCGAATTTCTAGGCTACATGGTCCTGAGCAGTCTGATTGTGGAACAGAAGACTTTTATCAAGGTGAAGTCAGTTTAAAATCAAATCAAGTATTGGCAAGATACTTAGAATTATATAGGAATTACAACATGGAAACAGGCCATTTAGATCAGCAAAAACATCACATAAATCCCCCCTGCCTCTAGTGGCATGAAGGGATTAGTAGCATTGTGAACAGCTGCCTTTAGAACAATCAGAAACCAGTTTATTTTGGCCTTTCAAGATCAAACATCTCAAGGACCATCATTCATCATGGATAGACATTTCCTTGTCTGTCCTCTCTAGCAGGCAGTTCAGCGATGTATTATCAGCATGTTTTTCTAATTCAGTTTTAGCCTACGGCAGACAGAACACTCAACCACCACTTTGTGAAAGTGACATTAGAGATGCACAGTATTTCTTCTCCTGCATATGTCAATCAAGATTTATCTGACCAAGTTTATTTCAGTTAATGAAAGGCAGACTTCTGTTATGTTTAAGAAGCTATATTGTCATTCTACCTATTACAGATGCACCAATTTCAGACTTGATGAATAAATATTTTGGTCTATAATTGATTCTTTTCTCATGTATTTTCCACTCTATAAGATAATCTGCACAGGTACATAATGAATACTTTCAAGTTACCGTCACCTTGGGTTTAACTTGACATAAATGTTTTCTGGAAAAAGTTCAGTACAGTGGTACACTACCTGCAAAGACTTGACTATACATTATCATAGTAAATTTGTTGAAGGGGTTTGTAAAGTTTTAAAATGAATGTGGTGAGGCATTTTTTTCAAAATTTTACGCAATTTTTAATATTAAAGTTTAATGCAGGCAGTGTTTTCATTATGTTAGGATTAATCAATGGAATTCAGCAAAATTTATTTTTAAAGATACAAATAAATGTTTGATAAAGTTTATGTTTTCTTAGAAAACAGCAACAGACAGAAGATAAGGTTAGACAATGTGATTGGAGATTAGAATGACATAATGGGATAATTATTAGTTATTTTTCTGGTTGGATGAGCTCACTTGGGCTGAATAGCTTCTCCTCTGTATCCATCTTGTGATCTTTTGACTTTATGTATTTATACAACTGAAAATGAAACAATGGGTTATAAGCGTGAAAAGACATAATTAGGTGTTATGAAAAAAAAGTAAGCATTTTGAAGCTTTGAATTTTTTAAAAGATTGATACATGTCCCAATCAACAGATTGAAAATTGTGCAAACCACCAGATGTGCTGACCACTGCACTCAAATTTCCAATATGCATTCCTGGTCATGTGAAGTCCTACGAAGGGAGTGCTAAATCCTAAAATTGACCTCTGCATGGGTAAATTTTTGTCTTCACCGCATGGGCAGTAATCCAGCGGACTGCACTGCCTGCCCATTATAGAACCATCCCAATTACCATTCCATTGAAATCAATAAAATGAAAATCAGCCGGATTCTATAACGTGCCAGATTACTGCCAATGCAGAGAAGACAAATATTTACTCCACAGTGTCGTACAAGTTAATTTATCTTGTTTATAATGGATCAGTGAAGAAGTGAGAGAGAGAGAAAAGTAATGAGAGTGAAGAAACGAGGGAAATGAGGTGAGAAAGAGGTGAGAGAATAAAGAAATAATGAGGGAGGCAGATTGGGTACAGGGGTTTGTGTCCTCAGATACCATAGAACTGTCACAAGCCAAAGATTCAGAGGGTAGCTTTGATTGCCTAAGAGCCTGTCACCTTTGTGGATGATATTTTGGCGGCACAATGGATTGAGTTGATGCAAAGGCATCATGACAGTTGCCTTAGAAGTAAACATTGATTTGCATAATCCACTACTGATGGTCACAAACAAGGTGAACATTGAGAGAGTGCAATTCCTATTCATGTAGACAGTGTCAATTTACCAGGTAGCATGTAAGGCAATGGGTGCAATCTATAATGCCTGAACTTTTGTGAATCAGCCCATTCTGTAAGATCTCACGCTACTGCTGATTGTCCACAGGGAAGGAGATGAAATTGCTTGCTGAAGCAAATGAGGCACTAGTGACTTGCTTAATACAACTATGAATAGTTGATTGGCTTATGTTGCTAATGTTCCAAGTGACAACCTGCTGTGAGCCTGAAGCATAAAATCAAGGGCGCTTGCAACCTTCACAGCCACTGTTAATGCTGTGCCTGTGGAAGAGTTTAGCTGAAGGTCATCGTGAAGCTTGCAGCACAACTCCGTCACTGACTGTATCTCAAATCAGAGCTTCAGGAAGCACTGCTACTCTGACAAATAAAGCTACACACTCTGTAGTTGTGTGTGCGGCCTGATCTGCCTGGCATTTTTCAATTGATCTTCCTCACAAGTAAAAGGAGAATCTTCATGGGGAACCCATTGTGCTACAATCACAGTCTTGCAAAAAAAAGTGTCAAAATACCTAACACAAAGACTACCAGTGAAACAGAAAAAAAAATTAAAGGGAAAATTGTTCAAAAATGGTCTCTAAATGCTCCTACCAATCCTCAAATAGGGCTCTTTAAATTGATAATTCTGCAAACTGCTCAGTTTCTAGCAACCCTGGTCATCCATTTTATAATACAGTACTATCTTTTCATGAAGTTTAGAAGTGGCAGAAGCCTTGAGCAGGAGTAAAATATGTGTGTCTCACCATTTTCAATGTCAGCCCATTTCTTGTCATTATGACACAAAACCACCAAAGACACTTGCCTCGTAATTATTCTGTTGGTTCTAATGTGCAAACTCTAAAAGTGTTCATCTGAAACATTTCTCTGTTATTTTAGCCACAGTGAGCTAACACTGGACCAATATATTATTTAATTTAAAATGAATATTTGGTTCTCATAGCAACAAAGGGAAAGCAAAATCCCAAAAGACCAATTTTAATCAGCATAATTTTTTCTGTTTTTTCTTGAATTCACCACACTTTATTGTTATGCTCTTTGAATTTTATGCAAATTTGAGACATATTCTTGCATTTTATGTGAGATAAATATTTAATGCTTAGAATTCAGAAAATTTAAGATATTGGACATTTTTAATTGCAAATAAATTTATGACTGACCAAGAAAATGCTCTAATTACTTTTAAGACTTTTTTTTACAAAGAATAGTTTTAAAATTTAAAACCTTAAGGAAGATAAACTGATGAGTTGCCTTTGACATGCCTGTTGATGACTGTGGTAATATTTTTCATTTTGATTTTTGTCAGTCAATGGGAAAACTATTCAAGGCATTGGAATGCTTAAAGTTAAACTGTACTTAACACAACACTAAATGTCATATTTATTATCTTGTGATAGTTGTTTCTTAACATGCCGTTGCTAAAACATGAACTGTGATTTGTGGGTCAGATGTCTATCACATGTGTTTCTCTAATTTTTCAAAAGTGGACTGGTTTAATAATTTAATGAGACATGGTCAAGTATAAATCAACAAGTTTGTTCATTAAATGCACAGAGCAATGATTACAACTAATTATATCTTATTTTGCAACATTCCTTATAACATAGAAATGAACAAAATATGCCATACTGTCTCAGTTAGCGGGCTAAATATAACTTTATGACAAGTAATTCCTCTGAACCCAGGTCAGTACTACCTTAAGGAGGGCACCATCATTCCCTGTGACTGGTTCCCTCATCAGATCTTCCAAGCTCACCATAAATTCCAAAATGTGCCAATCAGTTTAGCAACCATACATTGCTCACTGCAAACTGACATTAAATTAGCTTATTATCTCTGGAGTATTTTTGCAAAATATCAGTTGTGGATCAAGAATAATATTTAGAAGTTAAGATTCTAACATTTAATTTTGTGTCATTTATGGTAGACAAAATGTAATTGTGCTTAAAGCTAACACTGGAAAGTTTTTTACCTAAAGTTTATTGATAAAGAAGAGAAATGTTTTATTGTTTATTCCCCCTCCTTGTTTGTAATTATTCCCCTCCTTACCCCAGAAAGAATTTGCTCTTAGCTTGGGTAGGGTATCACAGGGCATTGTCTGGTACTTCACCCAAGTACCAATTCTTCATAAGTGAACCTTGACAGATGGTTTCTACAGGCTATTCAACAGAAAGGGCATTGGAGACAAGCCTGATCTTACCTTCACCTGGCAGCCACAGGTGTACTTCCAGAATAGGTCACTTGACTTGACTAACTTAAGGACACTGAGGCCAATTATACTGCTCCAACTGTTGCTCTCTTTGAGATCAGTTAATTCAACAAAGACTGGGAATTAAACATTGGCCCTTTCTTGTCTGAATGGCAGAACTGCAATAACACATTTGCCTAGTTATCGAAATTGAACTATCTTGAAGTGTAATTTTTCAATCCCAGTGGGAAACTGTGCTTGCAGGGAGTGCAAGATGGAGATAGGTTAGACCATTTTAGCCTTAGTTCCTCAAACTAGTCTTCTTGCAAATGTGTTTCTTCACTGGGAGTGCAAGATCATGAAATTGCCCCTGTGAAGTTTAATAGATGAATAAATGCCATACATCCAGTAACGTGAACCAAAATGGAAGATATTATATGACAAAAATATTGAAAATTGTCTTTATTCCACAGCAGAGGATGAACTCAAGACTCAAACCCATTGTAGCATTCATGAGTTACACAGGTCATTCTCACGAGTACAATAAAATAGCAATATATTCAGCAGTTTCAGTGGTGCAACTTCAAGGAAAGAATGAATTTTGTTATTACACAGGTCTCTGCCAGAGGCTGTTGAGCATAAATGATGGATTGACTCCAGTGATATCAAAATGAAAAGGCATGCGGATTCCATGGAAACCTCAAAATCTATTCCGTGTTGGGACGCTGAGGTAGAGAAGGGAAAAGCTATCTGCCATCTGGTAGAGGTGTTAACACATGGAAGAGGAGCTACTCTTGGGAAGAATTGCTGGCTATGCAGATTACTTGCTGTAGGAAAGATCTACTGCTACTATCTTTTGAAAGATAAGAAAGAAAGAACTTGCATTGATATAGTGCCTTTCACATTCTTAGAACATCTCAAAGTGCTTTTGAAGTGTCGTTCGTCACTATTGTAATGTAGAGAAACAGATAAATTGCTGTGTTAAGTAGCTGCTTCTTAATATGGTGCTATCTACCCCTCAAGAGATCAACTGAGGGATGGGAGGAGAAAATGCATTTCTGGAGGAGTTAGTCATTGTGAGAGATCTTGCCTGGGGGAAATTAATTGATGCATCCTGTGTAACAAAGTACTAGTGAGGTGCACATAAGTGAATGAATTTCAAATAATGGGAAAGATGGGGATTACACTAGAAGATAATAGGTAGGTTTTTTGCAATTGGTGATGTGTATAATGTAGCTTTTTCATTATTTGTCCAGTACACAAATCAATTACCATGATTTAAAGGGTGATCATCTGGCCTTTAACAACTGTCTGCATGTCATTACCTTCACATGTTTCCTGTCATCCTGCTAAATTGACTTGACAAGGACTTTATGGAGTGCAAGGCTCATGGGTTTAGTTTCATTATTGTGGAATTCCAGCATTTAAATACGATCATGAAGAGTTTTAACATGCTGTTGATATTTGGACAGGATTGACATTATTCAACTTAGAATGTTTAAACTTTCACACCAATCCAGTAGCACAGTGATGAAGATTTGGTTGCTTATTAGGTCAAGAGCATAGCTAAAGTGAAAAAGATACTGGGACACATTCACATTCTTGTACATGGAGTGGCTGGATCACCTGGCACAGTGAATGCAGCAGAATCAGACAAAGAGGAGGATCCACCCTTCAGGGAACCTGCCTGATTTACCATCCATTTAAATGAATCACTGGAAAATCAGATGGGCTCCCTTATGGGCGTGCACTCTTCCCCACTCAATTTTCCTGTATTCACTGCGATCCAATAGCCCTAGGCACAGGAACAGGAAAATCTGAAAATCATAACTATGCAATTTTTAATATAAGCTAACCAAGATTTGATTGTGTCCAGGAGATGTGAGGATATGTTTTGTGCTTTTGGTTCTATAACTCCGCTTTTTGGGTTTATTAAATCTAACATTCTTCAATGTCAAATTTTCCATGTTTTTTGCTGGCAGACTATTTTGGCATTAATATTAATGTGAAAATCCAGTCAACTGTGACTTACCTGTGAATATGACAGTTTTATACTTCTCAAGTGAACTAACAACCACTCATTTAGTCTGCCAACATTAAACTTGCTGGAGAAAGCACAATTACTGAGCTATTATAGGGCCAATTTTAACACCTGGCAGGGAGCAGGCAGGAGTGGATGGCAATCCGGCACACAAGTCATCATTGGACGCCGGCAGATTTTAACTCAGTTGAATGCCGGCGGTCAGCTGCTTGCCTGATTTGGACAGAAAGCAGCCGATAGTTGGTGGGGAGACTGAAGACTGGCTGCTCACCAGCACCAAGAGAAGGCTGGGAGGGGGTGGGGAAGGGTGTTGAAAGGGTCTTGTGGCTGGTGAGGTAGGGGCAGGGGGGAGTCCGGGGCAGCAGAGGCCCAGACTTTGCCTGTATGGCCCGGAGGCACTCCTGATCCTCGTGGCCCCACTAAGAAAAGTTTTTTTAACTTACCTTAGAAAGCCTCGCTGGCTCCCTGATAGCGTTACCTGGCCACGGGGGCACCCCACCCAAGAATGGGTTAAAATGCCATCGGGGTGCCATGTACGTCATGGGACAGTGATTTGTGTTTATTAATGGGGCTCCCACTGGATTCTGGCGGAAGCTTTATCCACCGCAAATCCCAGCAATGTTAAAATGAGGAATTGACGGGAACAGAGCGGATAATGGAGCAGCTCCATTTTAATTGTTCCCCCTTTCCTTTCCCACCGATCGGGAAGCGTTAAAATTCCCCCTTATGTTTCAGCAATACACCTGTGACAGATGCACCAACAGGTCTTTGGCTAAATTTGTAAATGTGTGTCCTGGAAAAGGGAGACGCTATTTTCAGTGCAATGGGAGTCGACACCACCAGCACAAGATCAAAACATAATTATGGGTGCGGTGGTCACATGCCAGCATATATGCCATGAAGGCGACAACTAGATTAATAGAATGTCTGTAATTTGGATCAGAGAGGAAGACAAGAAGAAGTTTAGTGACCAGTTGAGTTCAAAAACAAGACAGCATAAAGTATGGATTATGAAACTATATATGGCAACCTGTTTGTAATATAAGCATCTGCTTGCCATCACAACATGAGCCAAATATGATATGAAAATTGAAGCTAATGTGCAAATGAATTACAAACAGACACAAGGCTACATATGGAGAAAGCTCAACCTGCCTGTCATCACAAAACTATATTTGTAAGGACAGCACAGACTTAATAATCAAAGCTAGATGACTCACAAAATGTTCAGGGAGACTTTTTATGGGGAATATATATGTTCACTCGTTATCATTCATAATCTATGCATGAGCAGGTGTCAATTATTTGGGATACTTTATGTATAATTTAGCAAAGCATGTTATGAATAGCATATCAATATTGTCCAGAGATGTTAAAATGCTATCCTGTCTCTCTTGGCCTTCCATGCAGATAAAATAGATATGTTTGGTACCTTCCTAAATCAGTATCTACCTATTCTATGGAAGCTGACTTACAGTACCAGGACCAAAATGAACATCATTATCAACAACAACTGCATGAATTTAGATAGCACTTTTGATGCAGAGAAATGTCCCGAGGCACTTCACAGAAGCATAAAGTGCAAAATGGGTGCTGAGCCAAAGAAGGAAATATCAGGAGGAGTGACTAAAACATTGGCCAATGAGTTAGGTTTTAAGGAGGGTCTGAAAGGAAGAGATGGAGGGGATGAGGTTGAGGGGTTCAAGGAGGGAATTCCAGGGCGTGGGATCTAGGAGATTGCCAATGGTGGGGTAAATGAAGGAGGAGATGCACATGAGCCTGGAGTTGGAAGAACAAAGAGTTCGGGGGATTTAGGGTTGGAGGAGATTACAGAGCTAAGTGAAGCCATGGGAGGATTTAAACATAAGGATAAGAATTTTAAGAACATTTTGGGAGAGGATTGTACTGCTTCAGGAAGGATATCTAATTGAAATTGTCCATTGCGAATCTAGGAGTGTGTCTCCCCTAAGATGCTGGTCCACTCCCCAGCTTTTACCCCAACTATACAAGCAGTAAAGAAAGACGTTTGCATGGTTCGCTCCGCTCTGACTGCACAATAATGTTAACATGCTCTTCATTGTCACATGTGCTTTTTAAACGGTGAAGACTAGTTTGTCTCAAAGATCAAAATAATCCATACAGCTTTCAAAGAATCATAGAATGATACAGCACAGAAGGAGACCATTTGGCCCATCGTGCCTGTGCCGGCGCTTTGAAAGAGCTATCCAATTAGTCCCACTTACCTGCCCTTTCCCCATAGCCGTGCAAATTGTTTCCCCTTCAAGCATTTATCTAATTCCCTTTTGAAATTTATTATTAAATCTGTTTCCACCACCCTTTCAGGCAGTGCATTCCAGATCATAACAACTCACTGCGTAAATTTCTCCTCCTCTCGCCTCTGTTTCTTTTGCCAATTACCTTAAAAAGCTATTGTCGGAAGTGAGATTCAAACCCACGCCCGATGAAAGGGACCCAGATTGTCCAACCTTTGGTATGGTAAGGATTAGCAGACCTTGAGTCTGGCACCTTGCACGACTTGGCCATCCTGACAACTGGGTAAAACAGGGGCAGCCTGTCTGTTTATTGTTAAAGGAAAGAGGAGGCACGTAGTTGTCAGGATTCAAACCTATGTGGGGAGACCGCAACGGATTTCTAGTCCATCACTTTAAGCACTCGGCCACAACTAAGTTCTCTGCCCTCTATCACTGTTTTTCCATAAGCTTCTCCCTCACCTCTCTGACAGAAGTTCTTCTGTCTTTCATATCATGAGGTTGCCTTGGAAGAAGAGACCAGCCACACCGATGACCCCATAGGCACTTCCTGATCAACATCAGTCACCTGATGAAAAGTCATCAACCTGAAACGTTAACTCTGTTTCTCTCTCCACAGATGCTTCCTGACCTGCTGAGTATTTCCAGCATTTTCTGTTGTAACATCAGTCACCTATTGTATGGCTCTGTGAACTGAGTGGCTCCTAACCCTAATGTGTCTTTGAAGCTATCAGTGGCATGAAAGTTAAATGCAATGATTTCTTTGACTGAAACAGGGAAATGAGTGCTGACTGAAGACTCTCCTTGCAGCATGTAATTCAGACGTTGACACAGGTACTGCCCCAGGGATAATTGGTACGGGTAGTTGTGCGTCTTCTCTGCAGCCTTCTTTCCCTCTTCCCTCTCTCTTCAATGGCGATTCAGAACAACACACATCAGAACAGTAATAGCTCAGGTCACGAGCATCATGTTCCAAGGAGCATTTATTGCATTGAATATGAAACAGCACCAATTGCCATTATAAGCCACTAACCAACTCTTAATTGGAATTTTTGAACAGTGGGCAGTAAAATAACACCAGGACACTAGTGCTAATAGTTAGTTTTAACATGGAGGAAAGCTAGTGATAGTGTAATTTTGCCAAATGCCAGCTTAATTCCATTGCCTTTATCCCAGTTTTCTGCCTACTTTAATGCCAGTGAGCTGCTTCTGGACATCCAATTCATATCTGCAACTCACCGAAATTATGTTGATTAGGCCCAAGGCCGAATTTCAGATGATCCTCGGTTGTTCGGCTTCTGGTGCGCGACACATAATGTGGGCATAGAAATGGACCTAATCCAATTGTTAGCTCATATTTGATTCATATTGCTGCAAAACATTCAACTATACTGATTGGCTTCATTAAATCTAACACACTGATAGTAAAAGTATGCTTATTTTGTTCAAGTGTAAATAATATTTATTGAACAGTAGTGCAGCAAAATATGAATATCTTCCTTATATTTACAAATGTTGAGAGTCAGAGAAAGATACACACAGATTCTATGGGTTGTTCCATCTTCCTTTTCAGCTTCCCAATGGTGCAAAATGTACACTATTACTGCAGCCGAACAGATGGGGGGAGTGGGTAAATATCCACAGGATCACTCCAGCTGGTGCCTTGCAGCACTGATCCTGCCGAAGTTTGTAGAGGCAGTTCATTACAATGGGACAGGTGGTTCCAAGCATCACATCAGGCGCATTTCCAATGCCCGCCTCCCCTCAGAGGTTGTACATATTAGTGCCCGCCCACCATTTGGAGGGCAGGTTACCTTGGCAACCTCCCTGACCCCAACCTTCTGCCCACCGAGCAAGGGGGCCAACCTTTAAAAGCATTTTTTCTTACAATTTTTTCTTTGTGGTCCAGGCTGCTTACTGACATCCATTCTTATGGAGGCCAGTGCACCTCACCTCACTTGACCTACCAGCCTCCACTGGGTCCTAACTCAGCCTGAGGAGTGAGAACTCCCCTTACCAGCATTTGCAATGTAAGGGGCAGAATTCCCAGATAAAGCTGAGACCCAGCACAACAGCTTCTCCACTGTTTTTCGGGGTTCTGTGGTCTTCCGCCAGAATAACAGCGAGAGACCTGAAGGATTTTGGGGCCCAGCATCCACTTGACATTTGTGTCAACTGTAAGACCACCTCGCTGAATCAGTCTCACACTACTCCAGCTTCAAACTGGCTGCAGTAAACTTGTTATTGGAGCAAAGCTGACTTTTTAGATGTAAACTTTATGAAGTTAAAGATGGTCCAACAGACCACAAGGATTTTTTTAATGTTAGAAAAGAGTTGACAGGAAATTTGGATCATTCCTAATATTAAAAATATCATTAGCCAATAAGCAGAGTTCTACACATCTCTAGTTAATGTCAAGTGCAGAGTTCTGCTCTCGCTCAGCTTGACTGTGGTACAAACATGTTGTATAACGGAGTTCTGCCCCATTAGGAATCGTAGGATTTCAGTGTCATCTTCAGAATAATTAAACTAAATGTAACCTGTGGTCCTAGTGACAAAATGAAATGAGAAGTGTTAATGAGGCTAATGTTCGGGAGAAGTTCTTTGGTTTCTTGCACCATAATCCTGACAGCAGGAGCTAGCATTGATGGTTCATGCAAAACTGTGTTTCCAAGACTACCGACAGATACTTTTTATATCTGTCAGTTCAGCTTCCTTTATCCTTCTTTGTAGGTGTTCTTATCCTCTCAGCAGTTTGCCGGCTAATTTCATGCTTTATTAGAGAATCCATGCATCCAGCAAAGCAACAGCCATCTGATCAATCTGAACAAGGCGCCATGACTGGCAACCAGTTATTTTCATTTGACCTTTGTAAAGCCCCAGCATGACCTCAGGGAATAGTAAAGGATCGCACATTCCTCTTGTGGTCTCTAGTCATTCGCAATAAATAGTTAATGAACAGTATGATTCTTTAAACAATACTCAGCCAAGAGAAGGAATGAACAATGGCACGTCATTATAGCCGCAGCAATCAAAGGTGCAAAGTGACCATTTAATACGGTTGTATAGTACATAGTTACTTACAAGTATATCTGTTTTCATCACTTTAATTTGAAACACTGTAGAGACAGTTTTATTGTACTTTATTAACACAGACAGTGACAAAAGATTTGTCCTTAGTTTAATCAAAATGACCTTAATGTTATGCTCACTTACTATTCTGGCTATTGAGTAAACAACTTTGCAATAATCTTCTAAATTTTTTGCACTTTTTTTCTTCAGCGATTTTCCCTCCCCCTGAAGGTTTTAATTCCTTGCTGGGGTGCAGTTCCATGGGTGCTTTCTCACTCAAAGTGGTTATTAGTCAAGTGGGAATTGTGATGGTGAATGGACCATAGAAATTTACAGTATAGAAAGATGCCATTTGGCTCCCCATGGCTGTGGCAGCTCTTTGCCTGAGTAATCCAAAACAAATCCAACTGCTTTGCTCTTTCCCCATAACCCTGCATCTTCCTCTGCTTCCAGTCTTAAAAATGCACTGACTCCCCATCCAGAACAAATAATCTTTCCCAAGTCACCCAATCAAAATCCTTTACTATTTTGTAAAACCTTCATTAAATTTTCACTGCTGCAATGGAAATTGTCCCTGTACCTCTCAGCTCTCCTCAAAAGAAAAGTTTCTCATGCTGGATATCATCTTGACGAAGGGTTTGATTAGGGCAGGGAAAATAAAATATGAAAGGAAGCTTGCAGAGAACATTAAAATGGACTGCAAAAGCTTCTATAAATATGTAAAAAGAAAGAGGTTAGTAAAAACAAACATAGGTCCCCTGCAGTCGGAAACAGGGGAAGTCGTAATGGGGAACAAGGAAATGGCAGATCAATTGAACAAGTACTTTGGTTCGGTGTTTACTGTGGAGGACACACACAACCTGCCGGAAATAAAAGGGGTCAGAGGATCTGGTAAGAGGGAGGAGCTGAGGGAAATCCTTATTAGTCGGGAAAAGGTATTGGGGAAATTGATGGGACTGAAGGCTGAAAAATCCCCGGGGCCTGATGGTCTGCATCCCAGAGTACTTAAGGAGGTGGCCTTGGAAATAGTGGATGCATTGACGATCATTTTCCAACATTCCTTAGACTCTGGATCAGTTCCGATGGAGTGGAGGGTGGCCAATGTAACCCCTCTTTTTAAAAAAGGAGGGAGGGAGAAAGCAGGGAATTATAGACCGGTCAGCCTGACATCGGTCGTGGGTAAAATGATGGAAGCAATTATTAAAGATGTCATAACAGACCATTTGGAAAGTGGCGACATGATAGGTCCAAGTCAGCATGGATTTGTGAAAGGGAAATCATGCTTGACAAATCTTCTGGAATTTTTTGAGGATGTTTCCAATAGGGTGGACAGGGGGGAACCAGTAGATGTGGTGTATTTGGACTTTCAGAAGGCCTTCGACAAGGTCCCACACAAGAGATTGGTGAGCAAAGTTAAAGCACATGGGATTGGGGGTAATGTGTTGACGTGGATTGAGAACTGATTGGCACACAGGAAACAAAGAGTAGGAGTAAATGGGTACTTTTCAGAATGGCAGGCAGTGACCAGCGGGGTACCGCAGGGTTCGGTGCTGGGACCCCAGCTGTTTACATTATATATTAATGATTTGGACGAAGGGATTAAATGTAATATCTCCAAATTTGCGGATGACACTAAATTGGGAGGCAGTGTGAACAATGAGGAGGATGCTAGGAGGCTACAGAGTGACTTGGACAGGTTGGGTGAATGGGCAAATGTATGGCAGATGAAGTACAATGTGGATAAATGTGAGGTTATCCACTTTGGTGGTAAAAATAGAGAGGCGGACTATTACCTGAATGGTGGCAGATTAGGGAAAGGGGACGTGCAACGAGACCTGGGCGTCATGGTACATCAGTCACTGAAGGTGGGAATGCAAGTGCAGCAGGCAGTCAAGAAAGCAAACGGAATGATGGCCTTCATAGCAAGGGGATTTGAGTACAGGAGTAGGGAGGTGATGCTACAGTTGTACAGGGCCTTGGTGAGGCCACACCTGGAGTATTGTGCGCAGTTTTGGTCTCCTAACTTAAGGAAGGACATTCTTGCTATTGAGGGAGTGCAGCGAAGGTTCACTAGATTGATTCCTGGGATGGCCGGACTGACATATCAAGAAAGATTGGGTCAACTGAACTTGTATCCTCTGGAGTTCAGAAGAATGAGGGGGGATCTTATAGAGACATTTAAAATCCTGACTGGTTTAGACAAATTAGATGCGGGCAGAATGTTCCCAATGGTAGGGAAAACTAGAACCAGGGGTCAGAGTCTAAGGATTAAGGGGAAGCCATTTAGGACTGAGCTGAGGAGGAACTTCTTCACCCAGAGAGTGGTGAATCTATGGAATTCTCTTCCACAGAAGGTTGTTGAGGCCAGTTCGCTAAATATATTCAAAAGGGAGTTAGATATAACACTCACAACTAAGGGGATCAAGGGGTATGGCGAGAAAGCAGGAATGGGGTACTGAGGTAGCATGTTCAGCCATGAACGCATTGAATGGCGGTGCAGGCTCGAAGGACCGAATGGTCTACTCCTGTACCTATTTTCTATGTTTTTTCTATGTTTCTATCTACACTGCACGCTCCAAGTCAAGTCAAGCATGATCACAAATTTCCTGGATTGTCACCATATTTCTCACCGCGGCCACGCAGACTGAAAACTAATAGCAGGTGAATGTATTTAAATTAATGAGTTCAGAATCATTGATTAAGGTAAAATTAAATATTTTATTTTTCTTGTTATTTTTAATTCATAGCTAAAACTCATGAAAACACTTATTTGTCATTGTGTGTTAGGTTTACTGTATAATGTCTGCATGGTGTAGGGCACTGAAGGGCTGAATTTTAATAGGGAATTTAACGGCAGGGCCTGATTTGAATGGAAAGCATCTGTTTCCCACCCGCAGCCAGTCAGTTTGAGAGGCTGGCTGGCTCCGGGCGGGTAGGCATGCGGCACTAAACCGCAGAGAGGAGGGAGGGAGGGACCGTATGGGGGCCAAGGGGTGGCTGTAGCAGCAGGGGGAGGTGTCCAAGTAGGATCGGGGGATGCGGGGTGCCAGCAGCAGCAGGGCGGGGGTCCGAGGAGGATCTGGGTTCGAGGGGCAGCCGAAAGAATGGCAGGGGACGAGTTGGAAGAAAATCGGGGGCCAGGAGCAGCACAGGGAGGGCTGGAGGAGTTGGGGGGGGGGGGGAAGGGCTGGAGGGGTTCGAGGGGGAGGCCATTGTGGGAGGGGGGGATCGGAGGCCTGGGGGATGGCCTCGTGGGGGGCTCAGATTTCTGGGGGGGATGGAGGGTGGGAGCAGCCGGCAAGGCGGGGGGGGGGGGGGGGGGGAAGAGGGTGGGTGATCGGATGCCTGCGGGGGAGAGGCCTGGGGGGGAATTGTAGGCCGGAGGGGGGGGGGTCTCCGATCACAGAGGGTGGGTGAGGAAAGGACCCTGGATTCTGGAGATAAGTGTAAAGGTACTTACCTCCTGGATCCAGCAGTCCTCACCTTGCTTTAGCTGGCGGGTTTTACGAGATGTGCAAAACCCGACCAGCTAAACTAAATTCAAAATGGAGGTTAAAGCAGAGGCTTCCAGCCTCATTATAATATTTAAATAGACGACCTGCCTCCTGGCAGCGGATTGGCTGCCCACCCCCCATCCCGCCTCCGTTAAACTGGAAATGGGCGGGTTGGAGGTGGGTTCAGGTCGGGATTCCGATTTTTAACACTTTAACCCCAACCCACCCGTTTTTTTAGATTAAAATTCCCCCCGAAATGGATGCACGTGCTACTGATGAAAATGAGAGTAGAGAAAAAATGAATTTAGGCCTACTTTTAGCCACAAAATAGTTGCGGCTCGTAGCACTCACCTGAAGCCAAAAGCCTGAGGCTTGTTTGAAATTTAAGCTTCGGGCCTCAGGCCTCATCCAAATAATTCCAGCAAGCTCTAGGCACTTGTCAGGCCTTTGGTGGAAACTTGACGGCTGCGTCTGGACCAATTTGGGCTGGTTGCAATGTCGTGAGTAGTCCTCAGGTAGGTCCTGGAAGGGGGAGGTGTCAAACAGGAGGGGGTGAGCAAAGGATGACAGTGGCCTGCATTAGTGCTCTGAAGCATAGAAACATAGAAGATAGGAGCAGGAGTAGGCCATTCGGCCCCTCGAGGCTGCTCCGCCATTTAATGAGATCATGGCTGATCATCCAAATTCAGTACCCTGTCCCTGCTTTCTCCCCATATCCCTTGATCCCTTTAGCCTTAAGAAATATATCTAACTCCTTCTTCAATATATTTAATGAATTGGCCTCAACTGCCTTCTGTGGTAGAGAATTCCACAGGTTCACCACTCTCTGGGTGCAGAAATTCCTCCTCATCTCAGTCCTAAATGGCTTACCCCTTATCCTTAGACTGTGACCTATGGTTCTGGACTCCCCCGCCATTGGGAACATCCTTCCTGCATCTAGTCTGTCTAGTCCTGTTAGAATTTTATAAGTTTCAATGAGATCCCCTCTCATTCTTCGAAACTCTAGCGAATATAAGCCGAATTGACCCAATCTCTCTTCATACGTCATTCCTGCCATCCCAGGTATCAGCCTGGTAAATCTTCGCTGCACTCCCTCCATGGCAAGAACATCCTTCCTCAGATAAGGCGACCAAAACTGCACACAATACTCAAGGTGTGGTCTCACCAAGGCCCTGTACAACTGCAGCAAGACATCCTTGCTCCTGTACTCGAATCCTCTCGCTATGAAGGCCAACATACCATTTGCCTTCTTAACCGCCTGCTGCACCTGCATGCTTACCTTCAGCGATTGGTGCACAAGGACTCCCAGATCTCGTTGCACTTCCCCTTTTCCCAATCTATTGCCGTTCAGATAATAATCTGTCTTCCTGTTTTTGCCACCAAAGTGGATAACCTCGCATTTATCCACATTATACTGCATCTGCCATACATCTGCCCAATCACCCAACCTGTCCAAATCATACTGGAGTTTCTCTGTATCCTCCTCACAGCACACACGCCCACCCAGCTTTGTGTCGTCTGCAAACTTAGAGATTTTACATCTAGTTCCCTCGTCTAGATCATTAATATATATTGTGAATAGCTGGGGTCCTAGCACTGATCCCTGTGGTACCCCACTAGTCACTGCCTGCCACTCAGAAAAATACCCACTTATTCCAACTCTTTGCTTCCTGTCTGCCAACCAGTTCTCTCTCCAAATCAATACCTCACCCGCAATCCCATGTGCTTTAACATTGCACGCTAATCTCTTATGCGGGACCTTATCGAAAGCCTTCTGAAAGTCCAAATACACCACATCCACTGTTTCTCCCTTATCTATTCTACCAGTTACATCCTCAAAAAATTCCAGTAGATTAGTCAGGCATGATTTCCCTTTTGTAAATCCATGTTGACTTTGACCGATCCTGTCACTGTTTTCCAAGTGCTCTGCTATTACATCTTTTATAATGGACTCTAGCATTTTGCACACTACTGATGTCAGGCTTACCGGTCTATAATTCCCCGTTTTTTCTTGACCACCTTTTTTAAATAGTGGGGTTACATTAGCTACCCTCCAATCCATGGAAACTGTTCCAGATTCTATAGAATTTTGAAAGATGACCAGCAATGCATCTACTATTTCTAGGGCCACTTCCTTAAGTACCCTAGGATGTAGATTATCAGGCCCTGGGGATTTATCGGCCTTCAATCTCGTCAATTTCCCTAACACCATTTCCCTACAAATAGTGATTTCATTCAATTCCTCCCTCTCATTAGACCCTATGTTCCCCGACATCTCTGGGAGTTTATTTGTGTCCTCCTTTGTGAAGACAGAACCAAAGTATGTATTTAATTGGTCAGCCATTTCTTTGTTCCCCATTATAAATTCCCCTGATTCTGACTGCAAGGGACCTACGCTTGACTTCACCAACCTTTTTCTCTTCACATATCTATAGAAGCTTTTACAGTCAGTTTTTATGTTCCCAGCTAGCTTACTCTCATACTCTATTTTCCCCCTCTTAATTAATCCCTTTGTCCTCCTTTGCTGAATCCTAAACTGCTCGCAATCCTCAGGTTTGCTGCTTTTTCTGGCCAATTTATATGCCCTCTCCTTGGATCTTATGCTATCCCTAATTTCCCTTGTTAGCCACGGTTGAGTCACCTTTTTTGTTTTATTTTTATGCCAAACAGGGATGAACAAATTCTGTAGTTCATCCATTCGATCTTTAAATGTTTGCCATTGCCTATCCACCATCAACCCTTTAAGTAACGCTCCCCAATCCACCCTAGCCAACACCCACCTCATACCATCGTAGTTTCCTTTATTTAAATTCAGGACCCAAGTCTCTGAGTCAACTACTTCACTCTCCATCTTAATGAAGAATTCTATCATATTATGATTGCTCCTCCCCAAGGGGCCTCGCACAACAAGATTGCTAATTAATCCTTTCTCATTACATAATACCCAGTCTAAGATGGCCTGATCTCTAGTTGGTTCCTCGACATATTGGTCCAGGAAACCATTTCGTATACACTCTAGGAATTCCTCCTCCACAGTATTGTTACTAATTTGGTTAGCCCAATCTATATGTTGATTAAAATCACCCATGATAACTGCTGTGCCCTTATTGCATGCGTCTCTAATTTCCCATTTAATGCCATCCCCAACTTCAGCATTACTGTTTGGGGGTCTGTATACAACTCCCACTAACATTTTTTGCCCCTTGGTATTTCTCATCTCTACCCATACAGATTCCACATCATCAGAGCTAATATCCTTCCTTACTATTGTGTTAATCTCCTCTTTAACCAGCAATGCTACCCCACCTCCTTTTCCTTTTTTTCTGTCCTTTCTGAATATTTGATACCCCTGGATGTTGAATTCCCAGCCTTGGTCACCCTGGAGCCATGTCTCCATAATCCCAATTATATCCTATCCATTTACATCTATTTGCGCAGCTAATTCATCCACCTTATTACGAATGGTCCTCGCATTAAGACACAAAGCCGTCAGGCTTGTTTTTTTAACATTCTTATCCTTTTAGAATTATTATTTACTGTGGCCCTGTTTGATTTACACCCTTGATTTCTCTGCCTTCCACTTTTGCTTTTCTCCTTCCTGTCTTTTGCTTCTATCCTTGCTTCCCTTTCCTCTGTTTCCCTGCACAGGTTCCCAACCCCCTGCCATTTTAGTTTAAACCCTCCCCCAGAGCACTAGCAAACACTCCCCCTAGGACATCGGTCCCGGTCCTGCCCAGGTGCAAACCATCCAGTTTGTACTGGTCCCACCTTCCCCAGAACCGGTTCCAATGTCCCAGGAATTTGAATTCCTCCCCCTTGCACCATTCCTCTAGCCAGGTATTCATCTGAAATATCCTTCTATTTCTACTCTGACTAGCACGTGGCACTGGTAGCAATCCTGAGATTACTACCTTTAAGGTCCTATTTTTTTATTTACCTCCTATTTCCCTATATTCAGCTTTTAGGATCTCATCCCGTTTTTTTACCTATATCGTTGGTACCTATATGCACCACGACAACTGGCTGTTCACCCTCCCCCTCCAGAATGCCCTGCAGCCGCTCTGAGACATCCTTGACCCTTGCACCAGGGAGGCAACATACCATCCAGGAGTCTCGTTTGCGACCGCAGAAATGCCTATCTATTCCCCTTACAATAGAATCCCCAGCACTATAGCTCTCCCGCTCTTTTTCCTCCCGTCCTGTGCAGCAGAACCACCCATGGTGCCAGGAAGTTGGTTGCTGCTTCCTTCCCCCGATAAGCCATCTCCCTCAACAATATCCAAAGTGGTATATCTGTTTGAGAGGGGGATGTCCACAGGGGACCCCTGCACTACCTGCCTGCGCCTACTACTCTGCCTGGTGGTCACCCATTCCCTTCCTGCCTGTGCAGCCTTTACCTGCGGCGTGACCAACTCCCTAAACGTGCTATCCACGATGTCCTCAGCATCGCGAATGCTCCACTATGCTTCCATTCGCAGCTCCAGTGCCGCAATGTGGTCTGCCAGTAGCTGCAACTGGATACACTTCCCACACACATGGTCAACAGGGACACAGGAAGTGTCCCTGATTTCCCACATAGTGCAGGAGGTGCATGCCACAGGGCTGAGCTGTGCTGCCATGACTTAGCCTTGAATTAATTTAAATTAACTCAAATCAATACCACAAATTACACTACAATTAAATTATATACTCAAGGGCCCTTGTTTACTAGCACTCCTTGCTACTCAACAGAGACCTTAGAAACTATAACCCCAAAAATTAGGACCTACTTTATAACTAAACTTTATAAACTATTAACCTTAACTGTCAAACTACAGAGTAGTATAAATACTCGCCTGGCCATACTCACCCAATCAGCTGCTTCCTCTTGTCCGCGTCACTTTTTGAATTGTGACGTGGCTCTGGAATGCCGCCACCAGTCTGTGAGATTGGTAAGCCTCTGCAAAAAAGCCCGCAAAAGTGAGTTTAACTACTCACTGTGCTGCTGCTCTCTCCGCTCCCGACACTGGCCTCTGAAAAAAAGCCTGCAAAAGTGAGTTTAAATACTCACTGTGCTGCTGCTCTCTCCGCTCCCGACACTGGCCTCTGCAAAAAAGCCCACAATAGTGAGTTTAACTACTCACTTTCACCAGAGAGCCAGAGGGAGCTAGCCACGATTGCAGGTAGGGGTTTTGTAACTTCGATCGGGGGGAGCCCGAGCCAAGGGAGACCCAAGACTTCCTCGTAAGGTCCAGATGAGCACTCCTCCTCCTCCTGGCCCACAAAGAAACCTGATACAAATTTATAAAACTCTTGCCTCTTCTGGCCCACCACCCAGCTCGCAACAAGTTAGGCCTGGTGGGAAAGTCATCACTGCTCCCCCACTCAGGCCTCCAACTAAAGGTGCAGACCGGGTCCCGATGACATCACGAGGACTCAATCTGCATATTTAAAGAAGGACCCCGCTCCCTTCTTCTGGGTGTTTCCCTTGCCTGCTCAAAAGAGCAGGTTAAGATCGGGCCATGGCGGGAAGGCAGCAGGATCAGAGGGGGTAAGTGACTGCCATCATTTTAACTGCACCTCCCCGCCAGGTTTCTGCCTACTTTTATTGTCTCCTTTTAAAATTCAGTTTTGCTTTTAATTTCCTATTCATAGAATTATAGGGCTTAATCTTAACTCCCAAAAACGGGTGGGTTGGGGTCAGGTCAGAAGATAAAATTCAAAAAATCTGAAACAGGAACTCAACCCACCTTGAACCCGCCCACTTCCAGTTTTAAGAGAGGCGAGACGAGGAGCGGGCGACCAATTCGCTTGCGGGAGGCAGGTTGGACTTTTAAATATTATAATGAGGCTGCCTGCCTTCATTTTAATAGTCATTCTATTTTTAACTCATGTCGGCCGGGTTTCCCAGGCCTCGGGAAACCCAGCAGGTGAAAGGAGGTGAGAAGGGCTGAATCCATGAGGTAAGCGTCTTTACAGCACTGCTTGTGGGCCAGGAGGAGCAGGAACATTTCCTCCAGGCCCAACAAGCTACCCAGTAAGGGTAGCTGAAAGGGTGGTGGAGGCAGACTCAATCATCACTTTCAAAAGGGAATTGGATAAGTAACTGAAGGAAAAAAATTTGCAGGGCTACGGGGAAAGGGTGGGGGAATGGGACTAGCTGAAGTGCTCTTGCAGAGAGCCAGCATGGGCTCAACAGGCCAAATAGCCTCCTTCTGTGCTGTAAGCATTCTATGATTCTATGACTCCATGAACATCCCCCCCCACCCCCCCCACTCCGCACCGCAATCTGTCTGCTTCCCCGCCAAAATCCAGGCTAAAATCTAGGCCATAATCTTTGATGGATCTCATTTTCACCTTGTATCTTTCGAGCCTTGATTTTAACTCCAGGTGGATTCCCCGCTCAGGTCTGAGTTAAAATTACAGTTGTGTCTCAATGATGTCATCGGGCCACAACATGTATATGTGAGGAAGGACCCTGTTGGCTCCCAAGAGCAGGAACTATGGCTGACTTTCCTCTTCCTAAGCTAGGGGAGCTGAGAAAACTTATAGCTGTCCTACCACAGCCAAGCTGAGTTCAGCTGCTTCAGCACAGAGATTGAATTATGACCCTCTTGCTTTTGTTTGGCTCAAGTAATCACTGGGCACACTTGCAATGTCATCAAGGGAACACTATTACGACATAGGTAGAACTAAGAAGGATGTTCTGCTGAGGAAGTTTGAGGAGCTAGGATCTAAATTATTCAGCAGAACACCAAATGTAATAATCTCCGGATTACTACCTGAGCCACGTGCAAATTGGCATAGGGACAAGCAGATCAGAGAATTAAATGCGTGGCTCAAAGTGTAGTGTGGGAGGAAGGGGTTTCGATTCATGGGGCACTGGCATCAGTACTGGGGAAAGAGGGAGCTGTTCCATTGGGACGGGCTCCACTTAAACCGGGCTGGGACCAGTGTCCTGGTAGATTGAATAACTAGGGCTGTAGATAGGGCTTTAAACTAAAAAGGTGGGGGGAGGGGGCAGGTGAGGGAAAATTTAGTAATCTAAAGAGAAATGTCAAGGCAATAGAGCAGTGTACTGAATTGGGTAAAGATAAGCAGTGTGTGACAGGAAGGGACAGAGGGAGAAAAATTTGGTTGGTTAGCGTCTCCTGTTAGGCGGGACGCTAACGGGGTGCTAAGAACTTAGCGCTCAAGCGCGGCGATTTTAGCGCCGCTCGCGAAATCGACGTCGTTTTGCGGCACCACTAAACACTACCACCACGATCTCCTGCACCAGCAGATCATGACGTCAGTCAAGCGTGTAATGCCCCGGTAGCGCCCCAGACCGGATATTGAGTCGCGCCCCCTGCCTTAGCGCCTGCCGCTATGAACGACAGGTAGAGGGGAACGTTTTCAAGTCAGGAAGGGGCTAGGGGATTGCTATTTAAAGGCGGGCACTTCCTGCCTTTTCTTGTCGGCAAAACTTTTGGTTTTATCGCTGTCCTAAGGAGTTTTGGCCCTCAGCACCACTTTTGAGGTTCCTAAGCGCCGAGCTCTTTCCCTGAGCCTATCCATTAGTGCTTCCAACACAATTGCTTTTGAGGTCTCTCCAGGCCGAGATTCAAGGCTGCAATGAGCAGGGTGCGGCTGGCCAGCAAGATGGCCCCTCCCCTTGAAGAACTGGATGGCGCCAGTCTGTCTGGCTTCCATGGTAATTGGCATCGCCTGAGCTTCAGTAGCGTTCTCAGGTAGCGCCTCGCTCCCTGACGTTTGCGCCTTAAGAGAGGTGTGTAGCACCTGATTTAGTGCTCAAATCACCTCCAGGGCTGATAGAGGCAAATTTTGCAGCCGGAGGCGATAATTAGTGCTGGGCTGTAAACTTTGTGCCCGGCCGATATTAGTGCCACAATATGGGCGATACCGAATTTTCCCCCCGAGAGTTTAAAGATAGTGGCCCAAAAATTCGGCCGTTCTCGGGTGAGTACGGACTGTGTACTCACCCGTATTCATTCCCAAAGTGCCGGTTTCCTGCATGCACTGCGCATGCGTGGGAAACCGGCACTTCCGGTATGGCGAAGGGGGCGGTTCCTAGGTGAACCGCGTGCGCACTAGAGGCTGCGCGCACGCAGCACACTTAGGTTTTTTTTCAGGTTTCAACGCGAGGGTAAGTATTGAAGATTCTACGCTAGTAAAAAGGAGGCGTAAGACCCCTTTTGAACAAGGTAAGTAGTTAATTAAGTATAATTTACATTTTTTTCAACAGGTTTATCTTTTTTAGAGACTTTAAAGAAAGGTAAGTTTATTTTTATAACTTTTAAAAAGTATTTTAATTTTTTCAAAATTTTAAATTTTTGTTTAAAGTGGTTAATTTATTTAACTATAGTTATTTTATTAATGTGATGGTTTAAAAAAAAATTATTTGAGGTTTAGCTGTTCTTTTGGGGCCGATTTCAATTCACAGATTTGACAGGTCCTGTCAAATCTATGAATGAAAGATGGTCTGCTGCCATTGGCTCTCCATGGCCCACGTGATCCCAGGGGTCGCATCGCACTAACTGCGCCCCTGGAACACGCAAGCACTGCGCGCCGGCACTAGGGAGAGGCCCAGGACCCGATGTTCCTGTGGGCCCGAAACACAATGGCAGGCGTGGTGGGTAAGAGCGCACGCGATCCTTACCCCCGCGGCAAGCCGGCCACCCGAATTTCTAGGCCAATAGTGCATCAGCAAATAAGGTGAAAACAGGGAATAATGGTAACAAGTTAAAACTAAAGGCTCTTTACCTGAATGTACGAAGCATCCGTAACAAGATAGACAAATTAGTGGCACAAATAGAGATAAATGGGTTTCATCTAATAGCCATTACAGAGACATGGTTGCAAGGAGACCAGGGTTGGGAACTAAATATTCCAGGGTACTTGACATTTCTAAAAGACAGGTAGACTGGAACAGAAGAGTGGGGGTAGCCCTGATAATTAGGGATGAGATAATGACAGTAGTGAGAAAGGATCTTGGCTCAGAAGATCAGGAAGTAGAATCAGTATGGGTGGAGTTAAGAAATAACAAGGGGCAGAAAACAGTGGTGGGAGTAGTTTATAGGCCCCCTAACAGTAGCTATACCATTGGACAGCGTATTAATCAATAAATAATAGGAGCTTATAACAAAGGTAATGCAATAATCGTATGGGGACTTTAATCTCCATATAGATTGTGAAAATCAAATTGGCAAAGGTAGTCTGGAGGACGAGTTCATGGAATGCATTCGAGACAGTTTCCTAAAACAATACATCATGGAACCAACCAGGGAACAGGCTATTTTAGATCTTGTTTTGTGTAATGAGACAGGGTAATTAGTAATCTCATAGTAAAGGATCCTCTGGGGAAGAGTTTTCATAATATGATAGAATTTCACATTGAGTTTGAGAGTAACATATTTAAGTCTGCAACTAGTGTATTAAACTTAAATAAAGCCAATTACATCGGTATGAGGGGTGAGTTGGCTAAGGTAGATTGGGAAATTAGATTAAAAGGTATGACAGTAGATAAGCAGTGGTGAACATTTAATCAAATATTCCAAAATTCTCAACAAGTATACATTCCATTGAAAAAAAAACTTCACAGGAAAAGTAATCCATCCGTGACTAACTAAAGAAATTAAGGATAGTATTAGATTAAAAGAAGAGGCTTATAATGTTGCAAAGAATAGTAGTAAGCCAGAGGATTGGGAGAGCTTTAGAAACCAGCAAAGGATGACCAAAAAACTGATCAAAAGGGAGAAAATAGAATATGAGAGTAAATTAGCAAGAAATATAAAAACAGATTATAAGTGCTTCTACAAGGATATAAAAGGGAAGAGATTAGCAAAAGCAAGCATTGGTCCCTTAGAGGCTGAGACAGGAGAAATTATATTGGGGAACAAGGAAATGGCAGAGACTTTAAACAAATATTTTGAATCTGTCTTCACAGTGAAAAACACAAAAAGTATACTAAAAATAGTGGGGAACCAACGGGCTAATGAGAGTGAGGAACTTAAAGTAATTAATATCAGTAGAGAAAAAGTGCTTGAGAAACTAATGGGACTAAAAGCCTGATGGCCTACATCCTAGAGTTCTAAAAGAGGAGGCTGCAGAGATAATGGATGCTGAAACGTTAACTCTCTTTCTCTCTCCACGGATGCTGCCTGGCCTGCTGAGTTTTTCCAGCGTTTTCTGTTGTTATTTCGGATTTCCAGCATCCGCAGTATTTTGCTATCGTAATGGATGCATTGGTTGTGATCTTCCAAAATTCCCTAGATTCAGGAACGGTCCCAGCGGATTGGAAGGCTGCAAATGTAACCACGCCATTCAAGAAAGGAGGGAGAGAGAAAACAGGGAACTATCAGCCAGTTAGCCTGACATCGGTCATTGGGAAAATCCTGGAATCCATCATTAAAGAAGTGGTAACAGGGTACTTAGAAAATCATAATATGATTAGACAGAGTCAACATGGGTTTATGAAATGGAAATCATGTTTAACAAATTTATTAGAGTTTTTTAGAAGGGTAGATAAAGGGAAACCAATGGATGTAGTATATTTGAATTTCCAAAAGACATTCAATAAGGTGCCACATAAAAGGTTATTAAACAAGATAATGGCTCATGGGGTTGGGGGGTAATATAATAGCATGGACAGTGGATTGGTTAACGGACAGAAAACAGAGAGTAGGGATAAATGGGTCTTTTTCAGGTTGGCGGACTGTAACTAGTGGGGTGCCACAAGGATCAGTGCTTGGACCTCTATATTAATGAATTAGATGAGGGGACCGAGTGCAATGTATCCAAGTTTGCTGATGATGCAAAGCTAGATGGGAAAGTAAGCTGTGAGGAGGACACAAAGAGACTGCAAAGGGATATAGACAGGTTAAGTGAGTGGGCAAAAAGATGGCAGATGGAGTATAATGTGGGGAAATGTGAGGTTATTCACTTTGGTAGGAAGAATAGAAAAGCAGAATATTTTTTAAATGGTGAGAAACTATTAAAGGTTAGTGTTCAAAGAGATTTAGGTGTCCTAGTACAAGAAACATAGAGAGTTTGCATTGTAAGCTGCTATACACATAATAAAACCGCTGCTACCGTGTGGAGATTGAAATTGCGAACGAATTGTGAGATGATAACGGACAGATTCAAAATGGAGGAGGTCAGTGTGTGGTCCTTGTTTGTATGGATTCAAAATGGAGGAGGTCAGCAT
This sequence comes from Squalus acanthias, assembly GCA_030390025.1. NCBI lineage: Eukaryota > Metazoa > Chordata > Chondrichthyes > Squaliformes > Squalidae > Squalus > Squalus acanthias. The sequence goes on along the minus strand of CM059428.1, from coordinate 94,905,912 downwards.
ATGGTCCTTTGTTTGGAAGATCACATGGACAGGAAGGGGAAGCACCGGATGAAGAGGAAGTCCCGCCCTCCCCCCCCCACATCACCGGGACATGGGTGTATCATGCAGAAGGAGCACCAATCAGGGACGGTTGGGAGTGAAACTGACCTATCATAGAAACATAGAAGATAGGAGCAGGTGTAGGCCATTCGGCCCCTCGAGCCAGTTCCATCATTTAATGAGATCATGGCTGATCATCCAAATTCAGTACCCTGTCCCTGCTTTCTCCCCATATCCCTTGATCCCTTTAGCCTTAAGAAATATATCTAACTCCTTCTTCAATATATTTAATGAATTGGCCTCAACTGCCTTCTGTGGTAGAGAATTCCACAGGTTCACCACTCTCTGGGTGAAGAAATTCCTCCTCATCTCAATCCTAAATGGCTTACCCCTTATCCTTAGACTGTGATCCCTGGTTCTGGACACCCCCACCATCGGGAACATCCTTCCTGCATCTAGTCTGTCTAGTCCTGTTAGAATTTTATAAGTTTCAATGAGATCCCCTCTCATTCTTCTAAACTCAAGCGAATACAAGCCCAATCGACCCAATCTCTCTTCATACGTCATTCCTGCCATCCCAGGTATCAGTCTGGTGAATCTTCGCTGCACTCCCTCCATGGCAAGAACATCCTTCCTCAGATAAGGCGACCAAAACTGCAAACAAAACTCAAGGTGTGGTCTCACCAAGGCCCCGTACAACTGCAGCAAGACATCCTTGCTCCTGTACCCGAATCCTCTCGCTATGAAGGCCAACATACCATTTGCCTTCTAAACCATCTGCAGCACCTGCATGCATACCTTCAGCGACTGGTGCACAAGGACACCCAGGTCTCGTTGCACTTCCCCTTTTCCCAATCTATTGCCGTTCAGATAATAATCTGCCTTCCCTGTTTTTGCCACCAAAGTGGATAACCTCGCATTTATCCACATTATACTGCATCTGCCATGCATCTGCCCAATCACCCAACCTGTCCAAATCATCCTGGAGTTTCTCTGCATCCTCCTCACAGCACACACGCCCATCCAGCTTTGTGTCATCTGCAAACTTGGAGATATTACATCTAGTTCCCTCATCTAGATCATTAATATATATTGTGAATAGCTGGGGTCCTAGCACCGATCCCTGCAGTACCCCACTAGTCACTGCCTGCCACTCGGAAAAATACCCACTTATTCCAACTCTTTGCTTCCTGTCTGCCAACCAGTTCTCTATCCAAGTCAGTACCTTACCCCCAATCCCATGTGCTTCAACTTTGCACGCTAATCTCTTATGCGGGACCTTATCGAAAGCCTTCTGAAAGTCCAAATACACCACATCTACTGGGTCTCCCTTATCTATTCTACCAGTTACATCCTCAAAAAATTCCAGTAGATTAGTCAAGCATGATTTACCTTTTGTAAATCCATGTTGACTTTGTCCGATCCTGTCACTGTTTTCCAAGTGCTCTGCTATTACATCTTTTATAATGGACTCTAGCATTTTGCCCACTACCGATGTCAGGCTTACCGGTCTATAATTCCCCGTTTTCTCTCTCCCACCTTTTTTAAATAGTGGGGTTACATTAGCTGCCCTCCAATCCATGGGAACTGTTCCAGAGTCTATAGAATTTTGGAAGATGACCAGCAATGCATCTACTATTTCTAGGGCCACTTCCTTAAGCCACTACCTGCCTGTGCTTACTACTCTGCCTGGCGGTCACCCATTCCCTTCCTGCCTGTGCAGCCTTTACCTGCGGTGTGACCAACTGATGAAACGTGCTATCCACGACATCCTCAGCATCGCAACTGCTCCAGTATGTATATTATCAGGCCCTGGGGATTTATCGGCCTTCAATCCCGTCAATTTCCCTAACACCATTTCCCTACAAATACTGATTTCATTCAATTCCTCCCTCTCATTAGACCCTATGTTCCCCGACATCTCTAGGAGGTTATTTGTGTCCTCCTTTGTGAAGACAGAACCAAAGTATGTATTTAATTCGTCAGCCATTTCTTTGTTTCCCATTATAAATTCCCCTGATTCTGACTGCAAGGGACCTATGCTTGACTTCACCAATCTTTTTCTCTTCACATATATATAGAAGATTTTACAGTCAGTTTTTATGTTCCGTGCAAGCTTACTCTCATACTCTATTTTCCCCCTCTTAATTAATCCCTTTGTCCTCCTTTGCTGAATCCTAAACTGCTCGCAATCCTCAGGTTTGCTGCTTTTTCTGGCCAATTTATATGCCCTCTCCTTAGATCTTATGCTATCCCTAATTTCCCTTGTTAGCCACGGTTGAGTCACCTTTTTTGTTTTATTTTTATGCCAAAAAGGGATGAACAAATTCTGTAGTTCATCCATGCGATGTTTAAATGTTTGCCATTGCCTATCCACCGTCAACCCTTTAAGTAACGTTCCCCAGTCCATCCTAGCCAACTCATGCCTCATACCGTCATAATTTCCTTTATTTAAATTCAGGACCCTAGTCTCTGAGTCAACTACTTCACTCTCCATCTTAATGAAGAATTCTATCATATTATGATCGCTCCTCCCCAAGGGGCCTCGCACAACAAGATTGCTAATTAATCCTTTCTCATTACATAATACCCAGTCTAAGATGGCTTGATATCTAGTTGGTTCCTCGACATATTGGTCCAGGAAACCATCCTGTATATACTCTAGGAATTCTTCCTCCACAGTATTGTTACTAATTTGGTTAGCCAATATGTAGATTAAAGTCACCCATGATAACTGCTGTGCCCTTATTGCACACATCTCTAATTTCCCATTTAATGCCATCCTCAACCTCAGCATTACTGTTTGGGGGTCTGTATACAAATCCCACTAATGTTTTCTGCCCCTTGGTATTTGTCAGCTGTACCCATACAGATTCCACATCATCAGAGCTAATATCCTTCCTTACTATTGTGTTAATCTCCTCTTTAACCAGCAATGCTACCCCACCTCCTTTTCCTTTTTTTCTGTCCTTCCTGAATATTTGATACCCCTGGATGTTGAATTCCCAGCCTTGGTCACCCTGGAGCCATGTCTCCGTAATCCCAATTATATCCTATCCATTTACATCTATTTGCGCAGCTAATTCATCCACCTTATTACGAATGCTTCTCGCATTAAGACACAAAAAGCCTTCAGGCTTGTTTTTTTAACACTCTTAGACCTTTTATAATTATTGTTTACTGTGGCCATGTTTGATTTACACCCTTGATTTCTCTGACTGCCACTTTGCTTTTCTCCTTCCTGTCTTTTGCTTCTATCCTTGCTTCCCTTTCCTCTGTCTCCCTGCACAGGTTCCCAACCCCCTGCCATTTTAGTTTAAACCCTCCCCAACAACACTGGCAAACACTCCCCCTAGGACATCGGTCCTGGTCCTGCCTAGTTGCAAACCGTCCAGTTTGTACTGGTCCCACCTTCCCCAGAACCGGTTCCAATGTCCCAGGAATTTGAATCCCTCCCCCTTGCACCATTTAATCTAGCCACGTATTCATCTGAAATATCCTTCTATTTCTACTCTGACTAGCACGTGGCACTGGTTGCAATCCTGAGATTACTACCTTTGAGGTCCTATTTTTAATTTACCTCCTAACTCCCTATATTCAGCTTTTAGGACCTCATCCCGGTTTTTACCTATATCGTTGGTACCTATATGCACCACAACAACTGGCTGTTCACCCTCCCCCTCCAGAATGCCCTGCAGCCGCTCCGAGAGATCCTTGACCCTTGCACCAGGGAGGCAACATACCATCCTGGAGTCTCGTTTGCGGCCGCAGAAACGCCTATCTATTCCCCTTACAATAGAATCCCCTATCACTATAGCTCTCCCGCTCTTTTTCCTCCCGTCCTGTGCAGCAGAACCACCCATGGTGCCAGGAAGTTGGCTGCTGCTGCCTTCCCCCGATAAGGCATCTCCCTCAACAATATCCAAAGTGGTATATCTGTTTGAGAGGGGGATGGCCACAGGGGACCCCTGCACTACCTGCCTGCGCTTACTACACTGCCTGGCGGTCACCCAATGCCTTCCTGCCTGTGCAGCCTTTACCTGTGGTGTGACCAACTGATCAAATGTGATATCCACGATGTCCTCAGCATCACAAATGCTCCAGTATGTATCCATTCAGTGCTCCAGCGCCGCAACGCGGTCTGCGAGTAGCTGCAATTGGATACACTTCCCGCACACCTGGTCGTCAGGGACACAGGAAGTATCCCTGATTTCCCACATAGTGCAGGAGGAGCATGCCATGGGGCCGAGCTGTGCTGCCATGACTTACCCTTTAATTAATTTAAATTAAATTAAAGTCCTACAGCATACAGGTACAGCAAGCAATTAGGAAGGCAAATGGCATGTTGGCCTTTATTGCTAGAGGGTTGGAGTTTAAGAGTAAGGAAGTCTTGCTACAATTGTACAGGGCCTTGGTGAGACCACACCTGGAGTACTGTGCACAGTTTTGGTCTCCTTATCTAAGGAAGGACATATTTGCCTTAGAGGCGGTGCAACAAAGGTTCACTAAATTGATTCCTGGGATGAGAGGGTTATCCTATGAGGAGAGATTGAGTAGATTAGGCCTAAACTCTCTGGAGTTTCGAAGGATGAGAGGTGATCTCATTGAATCAGATAAGATTCTGAGGGGGATTGACAGGGTAGATGCTGAGAAGTTGTTTCCCCTGGCTGGAGAGTCTAGAACTAGGGCGTATAGTCTCAGGATAAGGGAATCAGTCTTTTAAGACTGAGATGAGGAGGAATTTCTTCACTCAGAGGGTTGTGAATCTTTGGAGTTCTTTGCCCCAAAGAGCTGTGGATGCTGAGTCGTTGAGTATATTCAAGGCTGAGATAGATAGATTTTTGTACTCTAGAGGAATCAAGGGATATGTGGATCGGGTGGGAAAGTGAAGTTGAGGTCGAAGGTCAGTGATGATCTTATTGGCCTAATCCTACACCTAATTCTTGTGTTCTTACTATTACTGCATTTTTTTTTAAACGCTCAAGAGTCGTTAATCATAAATAATCACAGTTATCTCTTGTCTCAAGAAGGCCTCCACATATCTGAACAGTTTTCAGTAGTATTGAAAAGCAACTTAGTAGAAGTACTGAATATTCTTAATTATATCTTGGCCATCTGCAATAATAGTCATGATAGAATCATAGAATGGTTACAGCACAGAAGGAGGCCATTTGGCCCATCGAGCCCGTACCGGCTCTCTGCAAGAGCACTTCAGCTAGTCCCACTGCCCCACCCTTTCCCCGTAGACCTGCAATTTTTTCTCCTTCAGGTACTTATCCAATTCCATGATTGAGTCTGTCTCCACCACTCTTTCAGGCAGTGCATTCCAGGTCCTAACCACTCATTGCATAAAAAAGTTTTTCCTCATGTTGCCTTTGGTTCCTTTGCCAATCACCTTAAATTTGTGTCCTCTGGTTCTCGACCCTTCCGCCAATGGGAAAAGTTTCTCTCTATCTACTCTGTCAAGACCCCTCATGATTTTGAACACCTCTATCAAAGCTCCTCTCAACCTTCTCTGCTCCAAGGAGAACAATCACAGCTTCTCCAGTCTATCCACGTAACTGAAGTCCCTCATCCCTAGAGTCTCTGCAGTCCTGCCACATCCAGTCGTGAATGGTGGTGGACCATTGAACAACTAACGGGAGGAGGAGGCTCCATGAATATCCCCATCCTCAATGATGGTGGAGCCCAGCACGTGAGTGCAAAAGACAAGGCTGAAGCGTTTGCAACCATCTTCAGCCAGAAGTGCCGAGTGGATGATCCATATCGGCCTCCTCCTGAGGTCCCCGCCATCACAGAAGCCAGTCTTCAACCAATTCGATTCACTCCACGTGCTATCAAGAAACGGCTGAGCGCACTGGATACAGCAAAAGCTATGGGCCCTGACAACATCCCGGCTATCGTACTGAAGACTTGTGCTCCAGAACTAGCCATGCCTCTAGCCAAGCTGTTCCAGTACAGCTACAACACTGGCATCTATCTGACAATGTGGAAAACTGCCCAGGTATGTCCTGTCCACAAAAAGCAGGACAGATCCAATCTGGCCAATTACCATCCCATCAGTCTACTCTCAATCATCAGCAAAGTGATGAAAAGTGTCATCGACAGTGCTATCAAGCAGCACTTACTCACCAATAATCTGCTCACTGATGCCCAGTTTGGGTTCCGCCAAGACCACTCTGCTCCCGACCTCATTACAGCCTTGGTCCAAACATGGACAAATCAGCTGAATTCCAGAGGTGAGGTGAGAGTGACTGCCCTTGACATCAAGGCAGCATTTGACGGAATGTGGCATCAAGGACCCCTAGTAAAACTGAAGTCAATGGGAATCATGGGGAAAACTCTCCACTGGCTGTTGTCATACCTAGCACAAAGGAAGATGGTTGTGGTGATTGAAGGTCAATCATCACAGCCCCAGGACATCACTGCAGGAGTTCCTCAGGGCAGTGTCCTCGGCCCAAACATCTTCAGCTGCTTCATCAATGACCTTCCCTCCAACATAAGGTCAGAAATGGGGATGTTCACTGATGACTGCACAGTGTTCAGTGCCATTCACAACTTCTCAGATAATGAAACAGTCCATGCCTGCATGCAACAAGACCTGGACGACGTTCAGGCTTGGACTGTTAATGGCAGGTAACATTCGCACCACAGAAGTGCCAGGCAATGACTATATCCAACAAGCGAGAGTCTAACCACCGCCCCTTGACATTCAATGGCATTACCATCACCGAATCCCCCACCATCAACATCCTGGGGGTCACCATTGACCAGAAACTTAACTGGACCAGCCACATAAATACTGTGGCTACAAGAGCAAGTCAGAGGCTGGGTATTCTGCGGCGAGTGTCTCACCTCCTGACTCCCCAAAGCCTTTCTACCATTTACAAGGCACAAGTAAGGAGTGTGATGGAATACTCTCCACTTGCCTGGATGAGTGCAGCTCCAACAACACTGAAGAAGCTCGACACCATACAGGACAAAGCAGCCTGCTTGATTGGCACCCCATCTACCATCTTTGGATCTGGGAGCTTTGGAGAAGTTAGTCTCAGGGTCAGAGCATTGAAGTAATTCTGAGGTCAGGACTCACTGGGAACGTAGTCTAGGGGGGCGATTTTGTTAATGGGGGCGCGTTTGAGGCGGGACTGCTACTTGGCAGGTCGATGTCCTGCCTCCATCGATTTGTGGCCAACCCATGCTATTTTCCCTTGATTGACCTTGTTAAGCCCGCCCAGCGGGCTTAGCAGGCCAATTAAGGGAAAGCCAATTGCAGAGAACGTCAACGTATGACGTTTCATCTGTCAAAAATTTTTGACAGCTGAATTGTCATTGTTTGACAGCTCTGTGAAGCTGTCAAACGGTGACATTCTCTGCAGTTTGATGAGGTCTTGAATTCAAGACCTCATCAAACTTCTTTCTTTTACAGAAATGAGATGGTTGTTGCATCTGAGAATGCAACGGCCATCTCTCATCTGCAACACGGAGGTGTGAGACTCTCCGCATAGACACTGACTGAAGCCTGCAGGGAGAAACAAAGGTAAGTACACTTTTACTAACACTTTGCACTTACCTCAGATACTCACCTCTCCACTCTTGCACCCATCACTTACCTTCACACCACACTTTTGCACCCCCCATACTCCCGCAGACACAGTACAGGCAGTGAATAGGCTTTAATCCCTTCCCGCCTCCAAGGAGACGGGACCTGGCGTGGGATGGCTACCCGCCTCCTGGCAAGATGGCATGGAGGCGGGTTGGGGGCGGGTTGGGCACCCGCCCCCAAATCCTGCCATTTTCCCTGCAGTCCCGCCTCCATACCCGCCTCCCCAGGGCTGGCAAAATCGCCCCCTAGGTGTTTGTGAGCACTGAGAGATTCTCCAAACATTTGGTCGGGGTTGGGTGGGGGTAAAAGTCTGGGGAAGGTGGTCCAGCAAGACTGGTGGGGTAAGAGTCTGGTAGTATTTGCAGCTGCTGGAGTCTGACAGTATTGCAGGCAGGAGCAGACTCAAGCAGCCTCCTGGTGCGGGGTCCCAAGAGAATGGAAACAAACTGCACATGGCCCCTCTCAAACCATCATGCCACAACCTCCTACCACATTTCCAACTCTCAGTCTCCTCCTTAACCCACCTACAGCTGCTTTTACACGCTCAGATAACAGTATTCCCCTCTCCCTCACCAACATTGTCAACCAATATTTACAGTGCTATAAAGCACTTAAGGGTAAATTTTCTGCTTCTTAAAATTAACAGATACAGAGTCACGGGCTGAGGTACACATTTTCCCGATATGCGCTCCTGTTGTGTGCCAGAAAATCTGCCCTTAACAGCACTATTAGTAAGTTTATCAACTTATACAGTCTGTAATAAAGATAAACTTCTACATTAAAAATTTGTTTCACATCTCCCTACATGGAAAGGCACAGAAATGGTGAACTCTCTTTTAAAGGCAAGCAACAGCCCTTTAACAGCTGCTGGCTTGTACAAACTTGTGACTCCCTGGATCCAAAATCCAGGCCTGCTGCCCTGTGCACATTTACCATGCACAGGGAGCATATTGAAATGAAAGGGATGGGCTTGCCTTACAAACTTTGATGAGATCAACTCTCAGAGCTGCTGGTATGGTTGTGCCCATGCTGTTTGCATAAAATCGGGGCTGAAGGGGTAGATTTTGACTTGGTGATAACGAATTGGCAGCCTGTTTTACATCTCTCACAATTTTTATTTCCACTGATTTCAATGGAAATAAAAATCGAGAGAGATGTAAAACGGCTGCCAATTGGCTATCAAAGAGAGAGAGACCCATTTTACACTATCACACAAAGTCACAATCTACCCCATAATCTTTCACTACCAGTCCACTGATCATGCTTGGCTTTTTCTGATTTTACACCCAACACAAATTTCCCTGAAATATTGAAAGAAGTAAAAATTCTGAGAGGAATACTCCACCATAAACCCTTACCTTCAAATATTTATGCAGTGTCTGTTGTTCCATGGAGCAGAGCTGAACTGCTCTCAGCTTTCTATCACTCTGTAATTGGTAGATAGGCATACAAGAATGAGTGTGTGTGAGATGGTTACTAATATTATTCTCCCTTCCTTCCTTCTTTTTGGGGAAGTTCCTGGATGAGAACTGGATCTTATCTGAGCAACCTAAATGAAACTGAGAAATCATTCTGTTCAGAATCTCAGAAAAAAACCTTAAATCAACTGATTATCACAAAATCCTGGACTGGTATACAAATACATTTTAAGCTGGGCATCGCATGCAATCTTTCCATTTGAGTGTTAGCAGTCTTGTGGCATGGGATTATATGGCCATTCTCCGACAGAAAAGATTTGGAGACAAGCAATTTTAAAATGTGTTCTGAGCAAAAGCTGCCTAAAAGGTGTTAGGGGGAAAAATTCAGTTGGTTGCGCCTCCCGTTAGCGCCTTAAGAGGGCGCTAATGGGGCGCAAAGCATCTAGCACCCAGGCGCGGCGAAGTTTGCGCCGCTCGCGAAATTAACTAGACATTTTGCGGCGGCGCTAAACACTACCGCCACGATCTCCTGCGCCGGCAGATCGTGACGTCAGTCGAGTGTGCAACGCCCCGGTATCGCCCCGGAGCGGATATTGAGTGGCGCCCCCTGCCTTACCGCCTGACGCTAGCAACGACAGGTTGAGGGGAGCGTTCTGCAGTCATGAAGGGAAAGGGGGAGCGCTATTTAAAGGTGACTGCTTCCTGCCTTTTATTGTTGGTGCCATTTATGAACTACGCATTCTGAGCGAGAGAGAGAGAGACTTCTGGAGAGATTCAACGTTGTGTGAAGAAGTTTTGGGTACTGAGCAGCACTTTGCAGGTTCATTTTGATTTGCCATTCCTTGTATCGATTTAGAAGAGATTGTGGGGGCTGCAGTCTGAGCTCTTTGCCTGGTACTCTCCATTGATCTTTCCAGCAGATTTGATGTGCAGGTCTCTCCAGGCCGAGATTCAAGGCTGCAATGAGCAGGATGTGGATGGAAAGCAAGATTAACCATCCCCTTTAAGAACTGGCCCGTGTCATTGTGTGTGTGTTCCATTGTTGACTGACATTACATGAGCTTCGCCAGCGCTCTGAGGTAGCGCCTCACTCCTCGGCCTTTGCGCCTTAAGACAGGTGTGAAGCGCCTGATTTAGCGCTGCAATCACCTCCAGGGGCGATAAAAGTCAAGTTTGCAGTCGGTGGCGATAATTAGCGCCAGGCGCTAATCTTTGCGCCCGGCCGATAATTGCGCCCCAAATGGGGCGATACTGAATTTCTCCCCCTTAGTTTTTAGACACACAGCTCCAAGCTGAGTTGTGATTCTGTAGGCAGATAAAGGGCAATTAATATGTCAAAAGCAATCAAATGGGAAGTGGTTTCTTTCCGATCCCAAACAATAGATAATTCATTAGCAACGCCTGGTCATTCAGGCAGACATCCAACACCTTAGGATTGATAAACTCTTTTGATCTCTGTGGTTCAGGAAGAGAGGCTACAAAAAATCAGGACAAACACCAAAATGGCAGAGCAGAAGGCTGTAAGGGGAGAACCTCTGCCCTTGCCAGGGAGAGTTGTGCTTTTACATTAAGTAAATGGCCTACTGAAGTGGGCTAGCATATGCGTTATATTTATTTTAATAGTGCACAAACACAAGTTATACTGATTGTACCAAGTGTATCTCAGCATACTCAGTGTTTTCCATGTTTTGCCTACTGTGGAATAAAATACCTTATAAATCAAACTGAATGTTCTCTCACTTAGTGTTAGCGTGGTTCACCTTCAGAGAGATTGAAATAGTACATGTGCGGAGAACATGGAGATTCGGTCCAAAAGACAAGGGCGTTTCATTGTTACACTCCCTTGTCCCACTTCCATGATAGTAGATACATGACAATGGTTGTCAATTTCCAGAAGAAGCAGCAACCAGACCGCTTAAGGGAGTGACTGACACCACTGAAGCCAAGTAGATAGCTGCCACAGGCCAGAATTTACAACAGTAGGCAGCATCAGAGAACTAGAATATGATAATATCTAGGCACAGGATAAAACCTTCCACAATGATTGTTATTATTATGAAGTGATGAGAATATGGTCAGTGGTGGAGGGGGCAAAAGTAATAGGAACAACGAAGGAAAGAAGAAATTGACAAAAAAAGCTCCGCTTTCAACCTCACCTCAGCTAGTTCAGTCCCCATCTTTCTAATCTACCCTGTCCTTTCTAGTTGAATCCTAAATTTTATCATATTTTGGTCAGTACTCCCAAGGTGCTCGCCCACCTGTAAAATGTAACTGGAAAATTTAATTTTTTTTTACAATTTTTAATTTTTCCTTTCTGTCTCTTTTCTCTCTCTCTCTCTGAATCCAATCTTTCTTTCTCTCTCTTTATTTCTCTTTCTGTACCTGATTTGACATTGAATTCACCCACTCTAATTTACACTTCCTTCTCAGTCCTTGCACTGTTAATTTCACAATCCTGCACTCTGATTGGTTACAGAGATACACAGTTGCTTGCCTTGTTCACTCAGGTTCCAGATGTCCGGTTTCGCTCACTGTGACATTATCAGCTCGCACTTTCAGCAACTTGCCACTCAAAAAATTTCAAAACCTAAATGTGCAAGGGCAAGTCTAACTAACGGCAGACACAGTTAGATTCACTCCTATGGCAGATTATGACCCAGTATGTTTATTTTCCTGTTTTCAGCCAGGTTTCTGTTAATGCTATTACTCCTAGATCTTCCTGTAAAATAATTGCTTGTGGTTCCCCTAGTTTATAACTAGTCCATTGGATTTTATTCCTCTACTCCATATTGATAAATTGTTTTCTGTATGAATATTATTCTCATCTATTTCTCCCTTCACTATTAGCTGATCTTGATTGGTTTTATTTTCCCAGTACCTCTACTTTCTAGATTAAATACCTCGTCACTTCCCTTTTTAACCAATTTGCCGATACATTAGCTCCCTCCCTGGTCAGATGTAGCCCACCTTTGTGGAAAAGCTCCCATTTGTCCAAGAACTGGTAGCAAATCCCAACAAAGTGGAATCTCTCTTCCTGACACCACACTTTTAGCCATGCATTGACTCCCTAATCTTCCTGTCTTTCTCTATTCTAGTACTGAGCTGGGGAAGATCGTGTCAGCCCCCTAACTATTAAATTCCCTATCACGACTGCATTTATAGCTGCATTATATCAGCTAGACTATGTAGCAACTGCTTCCCTCCCTGCACCTAATTGCTACTCCGACCAAATTCTCAGTTTATAACTTCTTACTCTCACTCTGTTCCCACCTCACTCACTCTGTAATGAGCTCTCGGCTTGAGCTTTCATCTACTTTTTTCCAAAGTAAATAACATACAAGATCTTTCTGACACCATGAACGATCCATATGGGAATGCAATAATACAATTACAACCTTAAAAAATTCACATCCTGTACGGTAAACTACCCCATTAGCAGGAAGATTTAAACAGGACGACAAGGTTTACTTCGTGATCATGCATTTCTGTTGAAAAGTTACAACTATTGGCTCCATCTGTTCCTGCAGAGTTACAATCTGAAAACCTATACATTCCACAGGACATCTGGGCCACATTCTAACACCATCAGACAGGTTTCATCATTAACTAAAAACGAAGAACTTTTAAAACCTGACAAATGTACTTTTTAATTGTACAGCCAGATCTAGTACCTGAACTTAATCCCTACAATCAGCTTATTTTCCCTGCATAATATTTTGATCATTTCTTTATAAATAAAAGAGGAAATTAGCAGGCTATTAGTGCATAACAGGTGTTGGATGGAATTTACTGATCTAGGAATTTCTAACCAAACTGCACAAATGGAATAGCATTTTGTTCTTTGCCAAAAATGTTTTTGTATGTTACAATTTCTTTTGCCACTTTATACAGCCTAACCTTTCACAGGTAATTCTACAGATACCTCAATGTATGGTAAAAAAGATTATTATAGCGAGCTTGCAATACTTGCAGTCAGGCATGAAAACCCAAGTGAAATAACACACAATTATTGATTAGAAATTATTACTGAAATTACAATTGTTGGTGTCCTGTTACTTAAATAAAAAAGGTGAAATACTTTCACTTTGACTTCTCCAGCCACCAGTGTGTACTATTGCTTGTTTGAAAGGTATAATTTGGCATAAATCTAATGCTTGTGTCCTAAGCTAAAACATATGCACAAACAGCAAAAAATGATGCAGTGCCAATATGTGTTATTATACAGTTATACAGAGAGGAGTAACTGTTGATGCCCGCTTTGTGTAAAAATCTTGCATTTAGGAAAAGCATGTGCATTTTTGATGTGGTTATCAATTAAAAGAATAATGAAAACCTGCCAACTGCAGTTTTCATTTCCCAATAAATGGGATACAGGACATTGCTGTGGGGCATATAGTTTCCTTCCTTTGTCAAGTGGCAACTATAGCCTCTAAAAGAAATGGACACAGGAATTATAAGAATGTTATTATCACCAAGTTCTACAAGTTAATGGATATACAACTGTGACAGAGTAATAATGAAAAACAATTACCAAATTACAAAATAGGAAAACAATTCATCTGGAAAAACTAGTTGTCCACTTCTGGAAAAATAATTCTGTAACTTTTTTTTCTACAATCCCTATTGCACAAAAAATATCCGGCCATCACTAAGACCGCCTATTTCCACCTCCAGAACATCGCCTGACTCCGCCCCTGCCTCAGCTCCTCTGCTGCTGAAACCCACATTCATCCCTTTGTTACCTCTAGGCTTGACTATTCCAATGCATTATTGGCCGGCCTCCCACGTTCTACCCTCCGTAAACTTGAGGTCATCCAAAACTCTGCTGCCCGTGTCCTAACTCGCACCAAGTCCCGTTCACCCATCACCCCTGTGCTCGCTGACCTACATTGGCCTCCGGTTAAGCAACGCCTTGATTTTAAAATTCTCATCCTTGTTTTCAAATCCCTCCATGGCCTTGCCCAACCTCCCTATCTCTGTAATCTCCTCCACCCCACAACCCCCAGAGATATCTGCACTCCTCTAATTCTGGCCTCTTCAGCATCCCCGATTTTAATCGCTCCACCATTGGTGGCTGTGCCTTCTGTTGCCCAGGCCCTAAGCTCTGGAATTCCCTCCCTGAACCTCTCCGCCTCTCCACCTCTCTTTCCTCCTTTATGATGCTCCTTAAAACCGACCTCTGTCTGCCCTAATATCTCCTTATGTGGCTCGCTGTCAAATTTTGTTTGATAATGCTCCTGTGAAGCGCCTTGGGTCATCTTACTACTTCAAAGGCGCTATGTAAAAGAGGGGATAAATGCAATTGAAAGGAAGGATATTAACTCAGTTAATACAGAATCTATATGGGTGGAGCTAAGAAATAGCGAGGGGCGAAAAACATTAATAGGAGTGGTATATAGGCCTCCAAATAGTAAAATAGAGGTTGGGGAGGGCATCACGAGGGAAATTAGAGAAGCGTGCAATAAGAGCACAGCTGTCATCATAGGTGACTTTAACTTACATATAGATTGGACTAGCCTAATCAGTAAAAATAATGAGGAGGAGGAATTCCTTGAGTGTTTAAGGGATGGTTATCTGGATCAATATGTCGAGGAACCAACTCGGGAACAGGCTATATTGGACTGGGTACTGTGCAATGAGAAGGGACTAATTAGTAATCTTGTTGTACGGGGACCCTTGGGTCAGAGCGATCATAACATGATCGATTTCTCACTCGAAATGGAGAGCGAAGAAATTGACTCAGAGACTCAGGTCCTGAATTTAAACAAGGGGAATTATGATGCCATTAGACGGGAACTGAGTAGGTCTGATTGGACAACGTTCCTGGGAGGACTGGAGGTAGATAAACAATGGCAAGCATTTAAAGATAGAATGACAAAATTGCAAAAATTGTTTATACCAATCTGGCATAAAAGGAAATCTAAAAAGGTGACTCAACCGTGGATAACAGGGGAAATTAGAGACAGCATAAAATCCAAAGATAGGGCGTATAAAATAGCCAAAAAACGCGCCAGAGCGGAAGATTGGGAACAGTTTAAGATAGAGCAAAGGAGGGCAAAGGGCTTAATCAAGAAGGGCAAAATAGCTTACGAAAGCAAGCTGGCGGAAAATATAAAAACTAACTCCAAAAGCTTTTATAAGTATATCAAGAGGAAAAGACTGGTGAAAACCAAAGTTGGTCCATTGCAGTCAGATACGGGGGAATATATAATGGGAAATAAGGAAATGGCAGACCAACTAAATGCATACTTTGGGTCAGTCTTTACGAAGGAAGACACAAAAAACCTCCCTGGGATATCCGGAAAAATAGGGACATTGGCAAAGGAGGAACTGACGCAAATCAATATCTCTAAGGATATGGTGTTAAGGAAGCTAAAGGGATTGAAGGCGGACAAATCCCCAGGGCCTGATAACATGCATCCTAGGGTACTGAAGGAGGTGGCCCTAGAGATAGCGGATGCACTAAGCATGATTTTTCAGAATTCATTAGACTCGGGAACAGTGCCCATGGATTGGAGGGTAGCTAACGTTACCCCACTATTCAAAAAGGGGGGTAGGGAAAAAGCAGGTAATTACAGACCTGTAAGCCTTACATCAGTTGTGGGCAAAATGCTGGAGTCCATCATTAAGGATGAAATAGCGGAGCACTTAGCAAATGGGGACAGGATAGGACAGAGTCAACATGGATTTACAAAGGGTAAATCGTGCTTGACTAATCTATTGGAATTTTTTGAGGGAGTAACTGGTAAAATAGATGGGGGAGAGCCAGTAGATGTGGTGTACCTGGACTTCCAAAAGGCCTTCGATAAGGTCCCACATAAAAGATTAGCATGGAAAATTGAAGCTCATGGGATAAAGGGGAAAGTATTGACGTGGATAGAGAACTGGCTGTCAGATAGAAAACAGAGAGTTGGAATAAACGGCTCATTTTCTGAATGGCAGGCAGTAACAAGTGGGGTACCACAGGGATCTGTCCTGGGTCCCCAGCTGTTCACAATTTATATTAATGACCTGGATCAGGGAGTCGAATGCAGCATTTCCAAATTTGCAGACGACACTAAACTAGGAGGGGGGGTGGGCTCAGAGGAGGAGACCAGGAAGCTCCAGAGCGATTTGGACAGACTGGGTGATTGGGCGGATAAATGGCAGATGCACTATAATGTGGACAAGTGCGAAGTTATCCACCTTGGGTGCAGGAACGGGAGGGCAAATTATTATTTAAATGGCAATAAATTGGGAGAGGGGGAAGTACAGAGAGACCTGGGTGTTCTTGTACACCAGTCACTGAAGGCGAGCATGCAGGTGCAACAGGCGGTCAAGAAGGCAAACGGTATGCTGGCCTTCATAGCAAAAGGGTTGGAATACAGGAACAGGGATACCTTGCTGCAGCTGTACAGGGCACTGGTGAGACCACACCTCGAGTACTGTGTACAGTTTTGGTCGCCTCATCTGAGGAAAGATGTTCTTGCCATGGAGGGGGTGCAGCGGCGATTCACCAGGCTGATACCAGGAATGGCGGGATTGACCTATGAGGAGAGACTATGTAGTTTAGGGATGTACACACTGGAGTTTAGAAGATTGAGAGGGGACCTCATAGAAGTGTATAAAATTCTGACAGGTCTAGACAGATTAGATGCAGAAGGAATGTTTCCCTTGGCGGGTGAGAACAGAACTAGAGGACATAATTTAAGGATAAGGGCTAAACCATTTAGGACAGAAATGAGGGGGAATTTCTTCACTCAGAGAGTGGTGAACCTGTGGAACTCATTGCCACAGAGGGCAGTGTACGCCAGCTCATTAAATATATTTAAGAGGGAATTAGATATATTTCTACAGGCAAAAGGGGTTAAGGGTTACGGAGAGAAGGCGGGGACGGGATACTGAATTGAAGGATCAGCCATGATCTCATTAAATGGCGGAGCAGGCTCGAAGGGCCGGATGGCCTACTCCTGCTCCTATCTTCTATGTATCTATGTATGTAAATACAAGCTGTTGTTGATTTTCCACTAATTTGACACTTAGGGGTGAAATTACTCTCTTGGTTTCCTATATGGGCCCTGACTTTTTTGCTAGCACTGGCGAACAGATGAAAATGTATCCCTTTGTGGAGAATCCCCTGATGTGTCATTATCAATTCCAGTGTGACATGAATGGGGATCTACATCGAGTTGTCTGATCTCAGTTTGCTTCTAACTAGCAGTTGTAATACACAATTTGGTCTACTGCCGTAAAATGACATCTTAGACTGTTAGAGAAACAAATCTCAGTCAATTGTTAAGAAGCTGTTGGAGGATTTGGAGAGCGTGCCAGACTAAGTGACCACTATCAATTAATTTTATGCTATGGGTATCTTTTGAATTCCAATTGATGTACTAATCCTCCTGTTGAAATCAGTACAGTTTCTGGGGTGAGAATAATTGAGAGCAAACTGAGCTTCTCCTTAAATCAAGTGTAGCAGCATAACATTAAACAGAAGAAGATGAGAAAGAAAGGCGAATAAGAACAGTCTTTCAGCGCTTCAAGCTATTTCCTTCCAATGGAGCATATATAACTGTACTCTGGTGGTGTACTCCTAATTTATTCAAGGGTCAAGTTTCTTAATCCTTGCACCTAGAAGGACAAGGGCAGCAGGCGCATGGGAACACCACCACCTCCAGTTCCCCTCCAAGTCACCCACCATCCTGACTTAGAAGTATATCGCCGCTCCTTCATCGTCGCTGGGTCAAAATCCTGGAACTCCCTCCCTAACAGCCCTGTGGGAGTACCTTCACCACACGGACTGCAGTGTTTCAAGAAGGCGGCTCACCACCACCTTCTCAAGGGCAATTAGGGATGGGCAATAAATGCTGGCCTTGCCAGCGACATCCACATCCCATAAACGAATAAAAAAAACATGAGGAATATCCATTTACCCAGGTGCAATAGTCAGGAAAAAGAGTTGGAGACCATTTTACTGGTCCTTTTTATGTTGCCTTGGGATTTCCAAGACTTCCCTAAGGGGGCCGAGGTGGGCCTACGTTAGCATTAGCTTCGATTTTGGCCAGAATTTTGTTCAGGGAGGCAGGTTGGGTGCGGGGTGGGAGGGGTGGGTGGGAAACCCGGGAAGCCGACTTTACCGGCAGGGCTTAATTTGAAAGTGAGGCCTCGGTTTCCAGCCCACAGCCAGCCAGCTTGAGAGGCTGGGAGGGGGCTTGGGGATCAGCGGGAGGGGAGGGGGTCGGGATCGGCGGGAAGGGGGTCGGCAATCGGGAAGGGGAGAGAGGATCTGGAGGGGGGAGAGCAATCGGGAGAGGGGAGAGAGGATTCGCAGGGGATCGGCAGAGGATGGGGGGTGGTTGGGATCGGGGAGGTCAGGGATCAGCAGGCAAGCGGGGATCGCGGGGGGGAGTCGGGGATCGCGAGGTGGCGGATCGGGGGGGGGGGGGATTGGAGATTGGGGGGGGGGGAGTCGACCAGGGATTGGGGGGGGGGTGGTGGTACCGAGGATTGGCAGAGGGGCCGGAGGATCGGGGCCGGCCTCATCATCATCGTTGGGGGGAGGCCTGGGAGCCGGGGTGGCGAGGAGTCCGGGAATGCGATTGGAGGCCTTGAAGCGGGGGTTCCGATCGCAGGGAGTGGGTATGGCAGGGACCCTGGATCCAGGAGGTAGAAAAAAATCCACTTACCTCCTGGATGCAGCAGTCCCCTCCTCTGTTTAACAGCCGGGCTTCATGAATTGTGTGAAATCCGTCCATAGGAAGTTAAATTCAAAATGGAGGGGAAAATAGCAACTTCCAGCCTCATTACAATATTTAAATTGAGGTAATGCCCCTGGGAGCGGGTTGGTCGCCCACCTCCTGCAAAACCGAAAGTGGGCGGGTTGGAGGTGGGGTCAGGTCGGTAATCCCATTTTTAACAATTTAACTGCCACCCATGCTCCAAATCGACCCTTTTTTTAAATGGGAAAATTCCGATGAAAGGGAATATTTTCGGATTGCATATTGGGAAACAATGCATACACAGTCCATGATTTTCCATCAACAAAAACTGTGGCCGCAATTTTGCCGGTGCTCAAAGAGTGGGTTCAGAGGTGGGTTAGGTGTTAAATTTGCAATGATTGATGGCGGGTTGGAAACCCGCTGCAAATCCGCCTCCGTGTGAGTTTCCAGAGTGTCGGGTTTCACAACAGACCCGACACCAAGCGGCGGGTCAAGGATTTAAGGCACTTAACTCCTTGTTAAGTGCTTGTTAACTTCTATGTTGGGAGTCTTTTCCAATTTCCAACATTTTAATCGGATTTCACGATGTTCGGAGATTACACCAGGTAAGCGTGTCGGGAGAACCAACGAGCTGGAAACTTCACAGCTGCAACTGTAGTCTAAAAGCTGCACTCTCACATCTGCTTAATTTCAAATGTCAGAGTTTGCTGATTTAATGATTTGGGAGACACATTCTGTCTTGAGGCTGTAAGTGTCCAGTGTTAACTCTATATCCACTGTCACCTGCATTGCTAGACATAAAAGGCGCCCTCACCCTTCACTGTGCCACCTCAAATTGTGAGCACACAAATGGCAGGGATGTCAAATGTTCATACAATATTAATTTATTCCAACATAATAAAAGAACAGAAACTTAATATTGAATTCTATCAGAACACTCAAGTGAGTACCCTTGTGATCATTTATGTGTTAGCTTTCTCTTACACGTACTTCTACGTTGTGCTACCCCTGTGACTTCAGCAGATGTAGAGACAGCCTGCTCACTTCCCTGCTGCGCTTGCTTAGACACCTTTGGCGGTCGTCCTCTGGGTTTTGGAGCCTTTGAAGGCCATACCAAAGTCTGCTCCTCCTGCGGCTGCACAGGGGCAGACTTGGCCATCACTGCTCGGGCAGTCATCTGGGGCTCTGACCAAGGGGTTGGCAAGGAGATGGAAGTTGGAGCGCTTGCAGAGGAGATCCCCACTTGCATGTCGCCTCCCACCATCATCCCTCTCATGGGCCACCCGCACTTCTCTGCTAGCAAGTAGCTGGAGAGCACCTTGCTGCACATCAGTGGGGCCATGAGGACCCGCCTCTGTACTGACAGTACTCATAACGGGGACGTCCATGGACCTCTGGTTTATCTCCACAATAGATGCCCATCTATCCACCATAACTGACCATCTATTTAGAAGTGTTACCATGTTCTCCTGAGTCTGGCGATTTATGTCCTCCATGGAGGTGGCCATCCTTTCCATGGGGGAACCTACAGTTGCCAGTGCGTACGCCGTGGCGTTGCTCATGTTTGAGGTGGAATCCTCCATTCTCTGCAAACTAACAGTCATGGTGGTTGCAAACCCAGTCAGAGTCTCCTGCACTTGTTCCTGGAGTTCCAGCACCACTCTCTTTCTGGATGGCCCCAGAGGCACAGCGTCTACATACAGCTGAGCAGAGCTAGGAGCATCCTGCGGCCTCCGACGAGGACTCTCCACTGCTGTCCCTGTCTCCACCATCTGCTCTTGCTCACTCATGCGTTGTGATACACCAGGTGACAACACTACTCTATCTTGCAAATGACCCACCGAGGTGTGCGTCTCTGTGCTGGTGCTGGGTGCACTCATTTCTGCTGACGCTGCTCCCTCAGAGGATGCAGCATCCTCTGAGGAGTCCTCCTGCTCTTCCTCCTGTACAGTAGGGAGGGGTCTCTTGATGGTCCTGTGGGAGAGTAAAGACATGAGTTAGACATGTGATATGTAGATTGCAGACACATCCCATTGTGCACATGATGAGCATTCAATTTCTGTTGACATCAGATGCCATATGTGTCACTCATGAAAGCCAAATAGGATGGATGGAGAAGCATTCTGTCACCAGGTTGTTCAACTGAGCCCATCTCTCCATCTCCCACTTCGAGCTGTTCCCCTGTCCAGAGCGGCCTCCTCAGCATTGGTCAGCTGTGATAAGGATGGTGGTCCTCCTCCTGTTCTCTCCCTCTCCCTCTTATTTTGGGCTCTCTTTTCCTGCAATGAGGGAAAGAAGTGGAGTTTCAGTGAGAGTGATGGAATGTGTGTAAATAATGGATAGAATAGATGTTTAGAGGGAGACTGTGAAGGAGTGGGTTCCCATCATGAAGTTCCCTCCTTTTGAGTTGTTAGTTGTTGTCAGTGCATAACCTTGAGGGTGGATGTGAGGTGTGCATAGTAAGATGGGGAAGTGATTCTGTGCATAGGGAGAGAGGGATGGGGGATGGTGCAAGGGTTGTTAGGTTGAGTTAAGATGTGCAGGAGTAGGGTTGGCAATGCAGAGTGATGGGGATGTGATGACAGGCACAGCAGTATTAAGGCAAGTGAGCATTTATACTCACTTTTCCAGAGCGCAGGAGATCATTGAACCTTTTCCTGCATTGGACCCAGGTGCGTCTATACACAGACCTGGCATTGACCTCCTCAGCTATTCGCAGCCAGGCTGCCTTTGTCTGATGAGGAGGTTTCCTTCTTCCATCAGATGGGTACAGGACCTCCCGATGTCCTCTGTCTCCCTCCACAAGAACATGGAGGGAGTCCTCATTGAAGCAGGGAGCAGCCTTTTGTTTCTCTGCAGACATCCTGGCGAGAAGCAGCAGTCCAAATCACCAGAAACGACCTGAGATCCAATGGTGAAATGGCCCCCTTAAATGCACCAGCTGCAAACGCACCAGCATATCAGCTGAACAGACCCGCACCTTGTGATCAGGGCGGGTAACCCACACGGCGGGCTTAATTAGCCCAATATAAAAAAATTGTGTCAGCAGGCTGGCTGGTGCTGGCAGCGGGACCAGAACTCGTCGGCTACCATTCCTGATGCCAACCCACCTCCAAGCAGAAAATCGCGACCTGTGTTACTCAAACCACGAGCACCCAAAAAACTTTTCACCCAAGCTAACCTTGTAAGCCAATCTAGCGGCATGTTCAATTGGGGACTGAATCAGCTGACCTTGGCCTATAATTTGAGGACAGCTCATTTAATTATTTTGTCTGCATTCCCAGTGCATGACATACTGGGAGTGCCCTAGGCTCAGAGGCCAGCATATTGGGTGCCAGGAGCCAGTGAAGAACTGCAGGTTTCCCGTACTTTAAAAAAAATTGTTTATGGGATGTGGGCATTGCTGGCAAGGCCAGCATTAATTGCCCATCCCTAATTTCCCTGGAGAAGGTGGTGGTGAGCTACCTTCTGGAAACGCTGCAGTCCTTGTGATGAAGGTCGTAGCGGTTGTGTACAATTGAGTGGCTTGCTAGGCCATTTCAAAGGACAGTTAAGAGTCAACCACATTGCTGTGGATCTGGAGTCACATATAGGCCAGACCAGGTAAAGACAGCAGATTTCCTTCCCTAAAGGACATTAGTGAACCAGATGGGTTTTTACAACAATCCAATAGTTTCACAGTCCCCATTACTGATATTAGCTTTTTGTTCCAGATTTATTGAATGAACTGAATTTAAATTCCCCAGCTGCCGTGGTGGGATTTAAACTCACATCTTTGGATCATTAGTCCAGGCCTCTGGATTACTAGTCTAGTGACATTACCACTATGCTACCGTCCCCATTCTGCTGACCTGGAGATTACAGACTGACATAGGTTACCCATTTAGCCCCTGCAGTTCACCGGTTATACAATAATGAGAACTGGCTCTCAAAATGGATGGGCCTCCCCTCGATACTCTCAGGCCATTGACCAGTGCAGTCTGTCGAGCGGCCGCCAAGAGTTCAAATCTACCCCACTGTTTTCCATCTCCCCTTTTTCTCTCTCTACATGGCTATTCCACTTTTTCTCTCTGTATCTCGACATCTGTGATTCTTCTTTACATTCCTTGTTTCTCTTTCTTTTTGGAAGAAAAATTGGTAGATGTTCCTTTTAGATAAATCCATATGACCTTGCTGTGATCCAATTACAGTTGTGAGTGTTGCTGCAAAGTTTATTTTTTTGATAAATATTCACACATATTCACAAATGTTTTCTCACCTGATCTCATTCCTGGATATTTTCTCATCAGTCATTCTGGGGAGTTTGCTATGAACTGAAACATTTGGGGAGGACAGAAATGCAGTGTGATCCCGGTGGAGGGGTTACAGTTCGGAGCGAATGCTGGGTTTCCATTCCATTTACCCTGTGTCGGAAATCCTAATTGACTGGGAAGTGGGTGCCTTAAATACCTTGGGATGTTTTACTACATTAAAGGCACTATATAAATGCAAGTCATTGTTGTTGGTGTCCCTCCCCCATGTCCCAGCAACAGTTTGTGCCTTGTGCTCACTGACCTAAATTGGCGCCCAGTCTGACAATGCTTGGATTTCTCCTCCAGCCCTTCAACCCTCCGAGATCTCTGTGCTTCTCCAATTCTGGCCTCTTGCACATACCTGATTTTCATCGCTCCACCATTGGCAGCCATACCTTCAGCTGCGCAGGCACTAAGGTCTGGATTTCCCTTCCTAAACCTCTCTACCTCTCTCTCCTCCTTTAAGTCTCTCCTTAAACCTACCTCTTTGAGCAAGTTTTTGGTCACCTGTTCTAATATCTCTTTATGTGGCTCGGTATCAAATTTTGTCTAATAATGCTCCTGTGAAGCACCTTGGGACATTTTTATTATGTTAAAGTTACTATATAAATGCAAGTTGTTGTTGTTTAGGGGAAGTAGCTGTCCAGGTCACTCTGTTAAGCCCAGTAAATCCCATGTTGGCGTGGGTTCTGTTATGGGCCTTAAGTGAGGCCTATAGTGAAGAAGACATACGGCAATCAATCCCAGGAGGATCGATTGCTGCTTCCAAGATGCCCTTTGCCTCTTGACTGGAGGCTTTGAAATTTTTTGGTGCTTTGTCTTCAGCCCAACAATAGCCTCAGGCCCATGGGATGGTGCCTCTGTTGTGTCTCTACAGGCGTTTGCCACCCACTCCGAACATTAAAATAACCTGTACTTGGAATTTGGGACAAACCCACTGGCCTAGCAAAATGGTGGCATAAGTCCTTGCCCGACAATTTCTGCCCCCAAAAAGGATCTGTGGAATGGCCCAGAGTATCCAGAATTTTGGTAAGGGTGCAAATCGCTACAGGCAGAATGTGGCTTTACTCACATTAAGTCTGCACCTGCTTGGGTCCCTTTAACATTTCAGTCCCGTAGCCATTTAAGATTTTCATAGAAGACCAAAGTCAAAATACCATGAAAGTCAATTCCAATTAATTTGCCCAGAAAAAAAACTATAATTATTTTGTGTTTGTGTGTCCATGTGTGAAGGACAGTGCAATGTGAAATGATAATTATGTTTTTAAAATAAGAGAAACCAAAATAAGAACATGCTTAAGCTTTAAGCGTAGCTTTTTTAAGTACATTTAATTGATTATTTCTCTCTCCCTGTTTCCTCTTGATGTTGCGAGGGTGACTGGCCCTTTGATTTTCCTTTATTTTCTGTTGTTAAGTGCTTGGCTTGTGCTGAGTATCTCCACACATAACACACAGAGGAGCTCTTCCCCATCAACATCAAGTAGTCTCAAGGCAATCATAACATGCCCAAATTCAGAATAAAGGTCTCAACATTGTACCCTAACCCAAACCTCAGATGATCATTCCTTACTGCACCCAAGTAAATATTTCCACTTCCCACAGCAATTCTTACAATTTATTTGAGTATCGTTTAATGTATTTTCACAGTTGCTCCATTAGGAACTCGGTTGAGACTGCCCAAAGGTATTACACAACAGAACCATAACTTTCCTTCCATCAGGCTGCGCAGAGTTCAAACCCACTGTGCCACGCAGTCTCTTTCACTCATGTTTTACAGTAAAAGACACATTTTTACAAATTTACAATCCTGGAACAGAGCTTTACGTGTTGGGAGCCGGTATGGGGATCTGGGGCACGATGCCCCACAGGATTTTACACCCATTCATTTTAAGTTGTAAAATCCAAAGTATGTAATATATTAGTAGATGTTTGTATCCCATACCACTAATAAAGTAATACAATGCCAAGGGAAAAAAATCATGGACTGAAATTACATCATGGACTATTAGCAGAAAATGCCCAATGGATTCATCAGAAATTACACTCTTACCCATTCACTTTCAACAGGTTCATGCCTCTGCTAGAATAGTGCAGTGAGGAATATTTGATGAATGCATTATGCATTCTACTGCTATTAACCCATGGCATCATTTCATGCACCATAAAACTAAATGAAATATCAAAAATGATAGCCCAGATCTAAAATACCATACAAACAGCTTTGAAAGCTCACGTGTGTCAAAACTCTGAAAGTTTCAGCCCTGCAAACTATTCAGCTGGCTCAGGGCAGCTGGGGTCTTTTTGGGTCGACAGTTCCATGCATGGCATTTCTTTTGCCGGTCAGTCTTTGTATAGCTCCAGGCACCATTAATAAATATGTGATATTTTTTTTCTGTCCACTTCGACGAGGAGGCTGCAGAAATTTGGTAGCAATTTCCTCACGGATCTTTTCGCAGACTGTTCGTTTGAGTTAATTGTTCGGAGTCCCTAAAAGTTTGAGGGCTAGAAATTTGGCTCCGTGGCGCCCAGTTTTTCAGCGCTACGGGTGCCATTTTGTGTCCAAAATGGCATCTGAGCAGCGCACGTACACGTCTGGTGCGGGCCGTGCCGGACGCCATTTCGGTGAGGGTGTTAGCATCGGCGCTGGGAGCATGCGCCGGAAGTATGCAGAGTAGGCAGATCGTGACGTCAATCATTGTGTAATACTGATTTGACACCAGCGCTGCCATTTTTGACCTCAGCGCTGGAGCTCACATGCTCTCTTAACCTCGCACAGCTGAACATGCGTTCAGCAGTAGAAAGGACCCCACATCAGCGCTATTTAAAGGGATCATCACCTATTTACAGGTTGGTTGCTGATTGATTTCTACTAGCGGCTGTTGAGTTTGTAGAAGTGTTTGGTGTTTTCTACACTTCTTTAAAGTTGCCTAAAGTCTACAAGGAGTGGTGTGGCACATGCTCAAGGACTTGATCCGGACTTGCAAGTCCTCTGCTCAGACCAGTTGCTCCCAGACATGAGTGCAGTAGTTTGTATCCCCCCTTGGCCTGCAGCATGACAGGGAGAATGAGCAGAGGCAACACAGAACAGGACAAGCTGCTAGAAGAGGCAGGAGGAAGAGGGGGAGAAGGGCTCTCAGCAGAAGGCCAATTCCACCCAGGGTCTTCAGGGAGCAATTCTCCTATCTCAACCTCAGCGAGGAACAGTGTGTGCGACGTCTCCGTTTTACTAAGGAGATGCTCACTGACATCTGCCCCCTGCTGCAGGCAGACCTGCCGCCTCAGTCCAGGGCAAGGACGGCATTGCCAGTGGCTGTAAAGGTGACTGTGGCCTTGAACTTCATCGCGTCGGGCTCCTTTCAGGCTGGAGCAGAAGACATCTGTAACATCTCCCAGTTTGCTGTCCACTCCTGTATAAGGAAGATGAGTGAGACTCTGTATGCATGGAGAGCTGAATACATTTCATTCTCTCTTGCCAGAGAGAAGCAGGTGGAGCGAGCACGCGGCTTCACCAGAATAGCAGGCTTCCCCGTGGTGCAGGGTGCCATTGACTGCCTTTTGTGGGCGCCACAAGGCAACCGGAAGGGATTCCACTACCTCAATGTCCAGCTGGTGTGTGACCATAGTCAGCGCATCATGCAAGTCAATGTTTGCTATCCTGGCAGCAGCCAGGTTACCTTCATTCTGCAGCAGTCCGCTGTACCATCAGCATTTGAGCCACCACAACAAACCAGAGGGTGGCTATTGGGCGACAAGGGCTATCGGCTGACAACCTGTCTCATGACTCCGATGCACTACCCAACCACACGTGAGTAGCATGCATATAACGAGAGCCATGCTGCCATATGGAATCTGATAGTGCAGACCAGAAACAACGCTTCCGCTGCCTGCACCTCTCTGGAGGACCCCTGCAGTACTTACCAGAGCACGTCGCAAGATTCGTCGTGGTCTGCTGCATGCTGCACAATCTCGGCATCATGAGGGCACAGCCCTTGCCACCAGGCATACGGTGACCAGTTGAGCAGGAGGAGGAGGCGGAGGAGGAAGAGAAGGAGGAGGAAGAGGAGGAGAGAAAGAGGAAGAGGAAGAGGAGGAAAGGAGGCGAAGGAAGTGGAAGAGGAGGAGGAGGAAGCGGAAAAGGAGAAATCAGAAGTGAGGAGGCAACCCAGACATCCCATTTCTGCCCAGGCTGTCCGTGATCGAATCATCCGACTACCATACCAGTGAACGCAACCCCAATTCCCCATTTAACATTAGTCCCATACCTTACCTTCCCTCTGTTACTGACCATCACAGCGTCCTCTTGGCCACAATGCCACAATGCCTCCTGGCCTCCTGTATTTAGAAGACCTCTCTTCTCATGTGCACCTCCCACACCAAGGCCCCCAGTGCTGCGTCTGAAAATCTGGGAACTTTCTCTATGCCATGTTGTGCCATCACTCAATTTTTTTGCTCCTCAGTCTGTTTCCCAGCCAGTTCCACCACCTGCTGAAGCCAGAATGCACCTTCCCTTTAAAAGGTGCAGGCTGCCTTTAAGAAGTACAGGCTAGCTTTAATTGGTGCTAGCCTCCCACGAACTTGGGCTCCCTGCTGAAGGGCTGAGCCACTGAACAGCACTTTAAGCACTTCCTTACCGCTGCAATCATTTTAATTAGCAGGCAGCAGAAAGCGGACTCAATGGGCGCGGGCTAATCGGCATCGCAATACCCGCTCCCGATTTTGGGCCTTATCCAATTTTTAGGCCTCGCTTTAACATGAGTACCATTCATCTATAAGGAAGTTAAACTCTGATTCATAAAATTGGGCTTTGCACTGACTTTGAACTGTTGTATTTAAGAGCATCTTGGACTTCTACTGACAAGCAAAAATCAGGGAAAACATGTCCCTAGCAACTAAGGGGGAAAAATTCGCGTTCGCCAACAAAGTTGCCAGCGTTAATGGTAACTGCAGTTAACGGCTGCTGGAAATGGCCGCAACGCTAACCGAGTGAAATTGGTCTGGGGGGGCATGGAGATAGGTGGCGCAGCGCTCACCTTCCATTCAGCCAGACCTTCCTGGTGGCTTTGCTGGAGGGATCCAGGACGAAGTTTCTGTCCAGGTCCGGCGTTGCATCTTCCCACAGCCTCTGTGAACGAAGCTGTGGAGCTCGCAAGGAATTGTGGGCAATGAAGATGTCTGAGAATTAAAGGGGCCATGCACACTGAAGCAATACAAAATAAAATGCAGTGAATCAATACATTTTTCAGCCCTTTCTGCCTATTAAAAAATATTCAATACTTAAAAGAAGTTCCAAATGTGAATATTCAGCTGTTAAAGCTGAATTACCTTCCTAACCTCAACAAATGGGAAACTGCCTCAGCACTAACACAAATGGCTCAGCAAGCCAGGGAAGGGGCACCGAGGGTCTCACATGCAGCACTCCAGCTTTGTGCAGGGAGTCAACACTGCAAGAGCAGCCTTCTACCCACAGGGGCCAGAGGCCCTCCAGAAAGAAGGATGTGGGAGTACATCACGAAGGCCATCACTGCCAGCAGTGTCACCCCCACTACCTGGCTCCAGTGCCCAAAGAAGTTCATGACCTCAGACCACTGGTCAAGGTCAGTGAATGCATCTTCAAAAGTCGTCTCCTACCAACTGCACCACTAGCCTCACCCACTGCTCAATGCACAACCCCCATCACTCACCTACCAACAACCTGCAACAATCACGAGGCACATCTCCCATTCCTAGCCTCGCCTGACCCCCTTGGAGGAGACGGTGCAGGCCATTCTTGGCAAGGGCATGGTTGAGCCCTTGGCCAGTGGCGGGGCTGAAAGGATACAAGATGCGGGTATCCTCGTACATTATCCTCCTTCTGGCATGCACCTCTAGGCTTCCCACCCTCCCGTCAGCACAACTCCACCCTGTGCCTTCCTCATTTCACACACCCAAGAAATGCAGCCTGCCCAGCCAGTGGGTCAACAAGAAGGGGCAGCCTGCCCAGCCAGTGGGACCACAGGCAGATGGTTCCATCCCGGATATCCCAGCCACAAAGCGGCTGTCTGGATGCATCCTTGCATCTGATTCCTCCTCTTTGGCTTCCTCCTCTTCGGCATCGTCCTCTTCCCTCTGCAAGTGAATGCTGTAATGCTGGAAATACTCAGCTGATCAGGCAGCATGTCGACCTGAGACGTGAACTCTGTTTTTCGCTCCACGGATGTTGCGTGACCTGCTGAGTATTCACCGCATGTTCTGTCTTCTCAAAGGCCTTCATTTACCATCTGAGCCCTTTCAAGCATCCAGCAGCACTCCCTACAAATTTAAAAAACTTTTCACATCTATTGCAGCAAGCCACCACTTCAATAAAATCAAAAAAAAACAATCCAAACTCTTAAATTCAAACTTACTGAATGATGTGTGTCCCTTTAAGAGCTGCAGACATTGTCACTGTCAGCCTGCTTGCACGTCAGGTTAACCTGGCATGTTTAGGACCCAGCACTAGGGTCGAAGTTCACATTGGTGTCATTAAGTCGGTGTTGCACGCCGATTGACGTCACCACGCCGCCATTTTTTTCCCAGGGCGCTGCCAGTTACCAGCAGCACAAAGGGGGAGAGGAATATGGCGGCCATCGCGGGACCCACCACCAGCTGGCAAAAGAGCGGCGGCTGCTACTTTATTGGCATTACATAGCACTACGGAGTGTCGGTAAGTAGATGAATTTCTAGCCAAAAATCTTCACATTAAATTTCAGGTTTACATCTGGCAGTTGAGTGGAATTAAAGTCTGCCTGGAGCAGATCACTACCATCATAGTCAAAAGGAATTTACTAAGGGAAAATATTAAACACTTTGGGGGTGAAATTGGACACAGGCGGGGATGTAAACCAGGCGGTATTGCACCAGTTGCCCGTTATGTGCCCTGCCCGATATTCAGTTCCATTGACTTCAATAGAACTGAATATCGGGCATGTCGTAGCACGGGTGGCAAAACCGATTCAACCTATTTTACGTCCCCGCCCAATCTCACTCACTTTGTATTGCACTTGCAGTAACGCCAACTTAGCAGAGACATTTGTCAATGATATGCAATCATTTTTGGAGCACTCATGCCATTGCTGATGAGCAGCATACATCAGATAATTAAGCCATTTTTGAAACACTGACCAAAGGTAAGAGTTCAAGGACCTTTGGTGTATTAACATAAATCTCTACACACGTCTAGATTTTATTTCCGTTTACGTGGGGTCATTTTTTTTTCCGGTCCTTAGTAGCTAAATATCAATCAATTGGATTCTACAAAAAGTGATCAACCATATTCCAGTATTACAGCCACCTTCTTACCTGACTGAACCTCCTGCACCAGCCACCAGCAGCAGAAGAACGCAAGAAACACTCTCCTACGTGCTCAGGCTCAGCAGGTCGCAGCTGGATGGGGAGACATGCGCTGTCATTGAGAGAGTTGGCAGTACTGGTTCATTTTTTACTTTATTCTTGACCAACATATTAGCTGCTTCTGCCAGAAGGTTAATAAGAGTGAGTAGTTTTCAATTAATAATGGTCACCTCACTTATCTGTGCCTCTGCTTGGTACAAAATGGCAGTGGGTTGTTCTCAGGGCTTGGTGGGTCCATATTACAAAACAATATATTCCTGGAGCAATGCCATGAAAATTCCACCACTATATAATAAAACTTTTATCTACATCCCTGTCGTCTCTGTAATATTTTTGCTTTGTTTTCTGTGTTCTTATGGGTTATGTTCTGCTTTGTAATTTCTTATTTCACCAAACACATTCTGGAAAAGTGACCAATCTGATTCTGCTGAAGAAAATTCTTTGAGATACAGCCACCATGACAGTTTTCCATCTGAACTGGATGTTTGCAGCAAGGGTGGTTTTTTTGGGGGGGATTCATAGCTCTACAGAAAGTTAATGATTGAAGCACTGGAGAGAAAAGTAGAATTTTAAAACAGTAACCTGGGAAGTCAGAGAGTAATTAAACTAACTAACTAGCAAAGCGGCTATTCAGTGTCATGAATGAAGAGTGCAGTGAAGTAAGCAAGCTGATCTCTGCACCCGATTATCTGAGGGCTGAAAGCAAATTGCTCACTTGCTTTTTTGCCGAAAGAAGTGCATGGCTGATGAGATGCAGAGGGACTGGGATTAAATTATGACAATTCATACCTTCAGAAAAAAAAACAATTCAAATGTGCTGATCAAAACTATAGAAAACAATTGTAGATACAGAACCTCCTTTAAAGTTGCAATGTCCCATAATTTCAAACTATAAAATGCATGGAATTACATACTGTTGAATATTTTTTTAAATTTACTAATTCTTCACATTAAACATTGGGTTTACATCTGGCACTTGAAAAGTATGTCCTGGAGCAGTTTACTATCATTATAGACAAAAAGAATTCACTAAATTTATTTATATTTATTTAGCCTGAATTCTGAAACAATATTCTGATTATATTTTACTCCATCTCCAAAATGATCTCAGTTAATGTTGTAAACTATAGTTTAATAATTTGTTACAATACTGAATTTCTATCCCCATGACTGGCAGTCTAACTGTGAATATATATTTTAAAATTATCAGATTGAGAAGTAACTGAAATAGACAGAGTTTCCCAGTTATTGCTAGTTAGACATACAGATGCATGCCCAGCACCGTATATCATTTATTCATGGGCTCAATTAAATATTGAAAGTGGCATAAGGTCACAGAGTTGCCGAGTTAAACTAGTTCCCTGGTAAGCTAATAAAATATGTGGGATTTTTATGATGGCAAGCAGAGTCTTCTGAAAAACGACTTCAGATACATGGAAGATATAAAAGTTATTTTTTGTACAGACAAATAGAAGTCAAGATCTGAAATAGAGAGTATAGTAAAATGAAAATGGCATTTTCTGTGATTATATTTTTGTAATGTAAATAGAATTCCTAGCGCTAAAGGTGCTGAATATGGAATTTATTGCATTCAGAGGCAGGACCTCCACATGTCATTTGGTTTCCTTCTGTCAGGAAGATATTTAAACACTAATTTAAATTCCCTTTTTATCCCAATTGCACAAGTTGCATGGATAAAATGAGCTAAATGGTTGGGTTCAGTTGTCTATGGTCAGTACAATCTCTCCAGAGAAATTATTTGCAGAGACAAAAAACAGGAGAGAAAACAGCAACAGATCATCAAGAAAGATATATAGCAGGCACCAGAGCAGAGTGCACCAACAGCACAGTGATTGACAGGGCAACCAGGCACACCAGATCATCACAAAGCTTGTGATATGAATCAGACTTGGAAAATTCTTTGCAAATTGTGAAACCAGGAAAGCAAAATATGCAATTTTGGCAATTTTAAACTTGAACAGTTTTAAATTACGTCTCAACTGGATTCAAATTGATTCAATTTAGGAATGAGTTCGGAACTCATCCCTATTGTAGCTTTCAAAAGTATTTATTGTCAGAGGACAGCTTGGCTGTTCCTTGCTATTTGCTGAATTTCAAGCGCAAGTTACGTTCAGCGATCTTTTGCGCTGGTTTAAAATACATCGTGCTAGAAGCTGGCCTTGTCCACAAAACTGGCCACGTCCCCAGATTGAATTAATCACTATTGGGAGTTTCTGCTCATTGCGGGCCTTTGAGGAAGTTCTTAAAATTAAGCTGTTCTTTTTAGGCGCAAGGACACTAATAGGCATCTTTTAAAAGCTTTTGAATATATATATTTTTTTATTTACTAAGAAACTGACTACTGTACCCCAATATAACTAATAAATGGTTCTGTATAGATTTTTAAAAAATCATTTTCAGTTAAAATCGGGTTACTCACAGGTGGTGGACTAGACAATCTATTAAAAATGCTTATTTTTGCTGAAAAACCCATTTTCAGCTGCATTAATCAAATTGCACCAGTTTACCACTCTTAAATATATCAAGGAATATTTTTAAAGCAAGCATTTTTTAAAAATTACGTTCTAAAACGCTGCCTGATTGCGCTGGTTCATGGCAGATTTTATGTTCGCCGATATGCAAATGAGTTTGCGCTGAAACTCGAGAAAAAAAAGCACTTCTCAAAACTAGCGCAATTTTGGGTGCAATTTGTGCCCGGATCTCCGACTCCGCCCAAAGCGGAAACTCCAGGACAATCTGTAACTATTTCTTAGATTTGCTGATACAATTCTATTGTAAGAGTAGCATTCCATTGACACGACACAAAGGTTCCAGAGCTATTTGAATATGTGACGAGCTCACAAAAATCTTTATAGTTTTTCTATTCCTCTCATAAAATGGTTTGTTCCAAGTTTTGGGTATGCCAGAGATTTGTTCTCAGGTTCAGTGGCATCAGTTGCCCCTGTAAATGGATCCCACACGCCTCACATGCCGGAGTAGACTCGCACTGCCCGCTATCTACCTATACAACAGTGGAACCCAGTGGTGTAACAATAGGACTCCCTGGCATCTGAACCAGATATTCAACCGAAGTAACTGATCACAGGAATGGTTTGTATTCCTTGTCATTGTCACAATGCACGTAGGAACAAACAACCACCTTGCAGAAAAACTATCAGTCACTTGTTGTCATTCCTAAACAAAGAATTTGTAACTTTTAACATAAATAATTGCAGTGCAAGCATGTTGTAGAATGGACATTGAGTAAAGAATCGTTGCCAAATTGGGCAAGTACATGACTGATGAATATGTATTTAAATGTTACAAGAAAGGTCACCTATAATGGATTATACACAGAATAATGAATTAATGAAACCTTGGAAGAGTACATAGAGATTAATGGACAGGACTTATTATAAGAAAATTATCCCATTGAGGGGTTTGGATAACATCTTAAACTACGACTGAAAAGTAGCTTATTTAAACAGTAAAATGAAATTATTTCTTTACAATCAAAGATCAGTTTCAAATAAATTGCATCTTTAAGAACTGATTTAAAAATATGCTAGTGTAGGTAGTGCATAATATTTATTTTACTGATTCTCAATCATTTCTTACCTACATAAAATGAAAACTAAAGATTGAATTCTATGTAAAATAGTACTGCCCCAGTGAAATTAATCTATTCATTTGATAATACAATAGCAGTAGAGATTGCATCAATGCGCTTACATCTGTACTGATGATCAGACTGTGTGTAATGCTACACAGGGGTTTTTGGGGCCCTGGAGGAGAACAGTGAAGAGGCTTGATTAAAGTTGCACTATAAGAGAGTGTGAACAGAAAACTGCAGTTATGTCTGATAGCAGAAAGACAATGGCTAGAAAATTCTTCGGAGCTGCTCCCACCTTCGCTAGAGTTACTTCATCGGAATCGCCAGAGTTACTTCACTGGAAATGTGGTGGATAAATGGGTTTCTGCTGCACTTTCAGTGAAGTAAAGCTGGCGGAGCCAGAGCAACTCCGAGGAATTTCTCAGACAATAGGGGGGAATTTTAACTCCCAAGGACGGGTGGGTTGGAAGCGGGTGGGGGGTAAAAGTTATTGATATTTTGAGCAGGAGTGTAACCAACTCCTGAAGGGATAATTACTAGTCCTAGCCCCTTTAGGGCTACCCTGGATCAGGCGTATTCCTCAGACGTTCACTTTCAACTAAAGTTTGAGGTAGCCGAATCCTAAAGACGCTTAATTGGGTCTAAAGGTCCGGGCTATCTCTCCCTAAAGGACAAGAACAACCTGAAAATGTTACCGTCCTCCAGATAGCACTTTTAATAAGTTTAGCTAGACTGTAACGTTCCGGATATTATGAGGGTCCGGAAAACTCCCCCAGAATTCTGCAAAGAGCGTACAGAGATTGAGTTCATGAGTTTGATACAGAAGTATTATGTGAGACAATTTTAAAAATATATAGATTTATTAAAGAACCGACATGTAATTACAGTTGGTGAGTCAATCGCAACATTAACAGTTCCAAAAAGAGAAAGCTTTTACAATCTTATTATCAGAGATCCTTATTCTCAAATCTTAACTTTGCTACAGTTTTACAGTTCTTAGTCTTATTCAGAATATCCACCAAAATCAAATACAGTACCTTGATCACCGAGATACAAAGAGTTGTAGACTTACAGAGCCATCTCTGAAGCCTGAGAATCGCTTTGCCCCTTTACAGCAAATCTATTATCCCATTTGAAAGTTCAATATTTATACCCTTTTTCAGTGGTATTTAGGTTTAAGGTTTTCTGCTGATGTAAGCTAATTATCTCTAGTCATTTTTCTGCTGACTTTTGCAATTCTTAGTCACCTCAGCTGTTAGCAATACAGACTCATGTCTCTCCTCTAGGTGTTCAAAGCTTACCATAAAAAATGGTGTAACAGCAGGTGCATTTTATTTGATGTCATTTTTACGAAGGCCTTCTGTTTGTGCCTCTTTACGAAGTGTAATTTAGAACACCTTAACAGGGTGAACCTTTGTCTTGTTCCGAAAGATTCAGACTGTTAGGAGCCTTTAACCTTCTGTTTCAATAAGGTTATTGATTCAGTGTCAACAACTATCTTATCTCTATAGCCAGAAAGCTGTAACAGCTTTAGATTGTTGAGGCTTCCAGATTTCCAAACCAAGTTTGTCATGTTTTAATAAGGCCAGAATTTTTTCATAGAATGGTGTATTTTTCTGAATAGGTTACATGGCTTATTCCTTCACACTCCAACGTGCCCACTTCCACGTTTAATGGAGGCGTGTTTGGATGGCGGCGAGATACCTACTCGTCAAAGTTGTGGATTTCCTAATTGGTTGAGAGCAGGTCCTTAATGGCTCAATTAACATCATTAGGAGATGTTAATGAGGTATTTTAAATTTGTTTTTAACTTGGTTCCACTTGAGCAGGACAGGTTTCCCTGGACTCGGGAAACTGACAAGGGAAACAGAGGTGAGTTTTAGCTGCAGTTCAGGAGGGTATTTAAACTTGTCATTGTCTCATCTGAATAATACCTCACTTGTTGCCGCTGCTGTCTCAGTTCCCTCTGGCAACATAAGAACATAAGAAACAGGAGCAGGAGTAGGCCAATCGGCCCTCGAGCCTGCTCCACCATTCAATAAGATCATGGTTGATCCAATCTTGGCCTCAACACCACTTTCCCACTCTCTCTCCATACCCCTTGACTCCCTTGTAGTTCAAATATCTGTCAATCTCCGCCTTGAATATATTCAATTACTCCGCCTCCACAGCTCTCTGGGGTAGAGAATTCCAAAGATTCACGACCCTCTGAGAGAAGAAATTCCTCCTCATCTCCGTCTTAAATGGGAGACCCCTTATTCTGAAACTATGCCCCCTAGTTCTAGATACCCCCACTAGGGGAAACATCCTCTCAGCATCCACCCTGTCAATCCCCCTCAGAATCTTATATGTTTCAATAAGATCACCTCTCATTCTTCTAAACTCCAATGAGTATAGGCCCAACCCTAACCTTTCGTCATAAGTTAACCCCTTCATCCCAGGAATCAACCTAATGAACCTTCTCTGCGCTGCCTCCAATGCAAGTATATCCTTCCTTAAGTATGGAGACCAAAACTGTATACAGTACTCCAGGTGCGGTCTCACCAGCGCCCTGTAAAGTTACATCAAAACTTCCCTACTTTTATACTCCATACCCCTTGCAATAAAGGCCAACATTCCATTAGCCTTCCTAATTACTTGCTGTACCTGCATGCTAACTGTTTGTGTTTCATGTACTAGGACCCCTAGATCCCTAGATCCACAGCATTTTGTTGTCTCACTCCATTTAAATAATAAGTTG
The DNA here is from genome assembly GCA_030390025.1 of Squalus acanthias. NCBI lineage: Eukaryota > Metazoa > Chordata > Chondrichthyes > Squaliformes > Squalidae > Squalus > Squalus acanthias. The sequence goes on along the minus strand of CM059428.1, from coordinate 94,869,141 downwards.
CTTTTTCATTCTTCCTTCCAAAGTGGATAACCTCACATTTTCCCACATTATACTCCATCTGCCAAATTTTTGCTAACTCACTTAACCTATCTATATCCCTTTGCAGACTCTTTGGGCTGGATTTTCATTGACCCGTGGAGTCGGGTTTGGAGGCGTGTGGGGGGTTAAAGTTGCAGATTCGGGGGCCCGACCCCATCCCGCCCCCAACCCGCCTCCATGCCAGTTTCGCTGGCGGCGGGTACCCGACCTGTGCTGGGACCCGACTCCCCGAGGCGGGAAGGGATTAGTGACAATTAACTGCCTGTTAACAGGTAGTTAACAGGTAGTTTTTTGCCTAGTCCCTATTTTCATGGCTGAAATGTGGGCTTCCCGACAGGTGCCAACCACGCCAAGTTATCGGGGCGGACCGTGGGTCTGCAGGGGTTGGAGGGGTTGATATGTCCGGTGGGCAGGTGAGTGATGGGTGCATGTGTGCAGAGGTAAGTGTGTAAGGTAAGTGCAAAGTGTGGGAAAAAGTTTTACTTACCTTAACTTCCTCCTGCAGGTGTCAGCCCTTCAGTTCTCGGGAGTCAGAAATCTCACCGGCACAGAAAGCAGAAAGGCCGTGGTGCTGTCAAAAACTGCAGCCTTCTGTTTTCTGTGCTGGAATGATTTCTAACTCAGCCTGAGAGGAAGGAATTAACTGAGAGGACAGATTGTCAGTGTTTGACAGCTTCACAGAGCTGTCAAACGCTGATATTTCATCTGTCAAAAGCTCTTGACAGATGAAATGTCAATCTGTGACGTCACCTGTTGCCGGGTGGCCCTTAATTGGCCTGCTGAACTCACTGGGCAGGCTCAACAAGGTCAATCAAGGGAAAATACAGTGGGTTGGCCACAAGTCGATGGAGGCGGGTCTACAACCCAAAAAGTGGGATTCACGACCCCAACCCGCCCCCAGTATCAAAATCCAGCTCTTTGTGTCCTCCTCACAACTTGCTAACCCACCTATCTTTGTATCATCAGCAAATTTGGCTACAGTACACTCGGTCCCTTCATCCAAGTCATTAATATAGATTGTAAATAGTTGAGGCCCCAGCACTGATCCCTGTGGCACCCCACTAGTTACTGATTGCCAACCGGAAAATTACCCATTTATCCCGACTCTCTGTTTTCTGTTAGTTAGCCAATCCCCTATCGATGCCAATATATTACCCACCCAACCCCATGTGCTCTTATCTTGTGCAGTACCCTTTTATGTGGCACCTTATCGAATGCCTTCTGGGAATCCAAATACACTACATCTACTGCGATAGCAAAATACTGCGGATGCTGGAAATCTGAAATAACAACAGAAAACGCTGGAAAAACTCAGCAGGCCAGGCAGCATCCGTGGAGAGAGAAAGAGAGTTAACGTTTCAGGTCGATGACCTTTCATCAGAACTGTGAAGAGCCGGAAATCAAATAGATTTAAGGCCAGAGTAAAGCTGGGAAAAGGGGGAGGGGATAAAAGAACAAAGGGGGAGATGAAGAGACATTAAGAGACATTAAGAGATATGCAAGGCTAGAGGTGGTGTTAATGTGACAGATTAAGGCTGAAAGAAGTGTGAAATCCACTGGCAGAATGAAGGACAGCTGCCAGCTTCTAGGAGGAAAAAAAAGGTGGGGGGGGGGGCAAATAAAAGGGTGGAAAAAATAAAATATAAATGTGATTGGAGCTGAGGTTATGATCTAAAATTGTTGAACTCGATATTGAGTCCAGAGGGCTGTAGCGTGCCTAAACGAAAGATGAGGTGCTGTTCCTCGAGCTTACGCTGCGCTTCCGTGGAACAGTGTAATAGGCCGAGGACGGTGAGGTCAGAGTGGGAGTGAAGCGGTGAATTAAAGTGACAGGCCACCGGGAGCTCGGGGTCCCCCTTACGGACTGAACGGAGGTGTTCCGCAAAGCGGTCACCCAATCTGCGTTTGGTCTCCCCAATGTAGAGGAGACCACATCGTGAGCAGCGAATACAGTATACTAAATTGCAGGAAGTACAAGTAAATCGCTGTTTCACCTGGAAGGGGTGTTTGGGGCCCTGGACAGTGGGAAGAGGGGAGGTGTAAGGGCATGTGTAGCATCTCCGCTCCCCTCACTCACTCCAACCTACCTCCCTCTGAACTTGCAGCACTCCATTCTCTCCGATCCAACCCTGACATTGTCATTAAACCTGCTGACAAGGGTGGCGCTGTTGTTGTTTGGCGAACCGACCTCTACCTAGCGGAAGTTGAACGCCAACTCTCTGACACCTCCTCCTACCTCCACCTGGACCATGACCCCACTACGGAACATCAAGCCACCGTGTCCAAGACCGTCACTGACCTCATCTCCTCTGGAGATCTTCCCCCCACGGCCGCCAACCTCATAGTTCCCCAACCGCGCACAGCCCGCTTCTACCTCCTTCCCAAGATCCACAAACAGGACTGCCCCGGTAGACCCATCGTTTCAGCCTGTTCTTGCCCCACGGAACTTATCTCTTCCTATCTCGACTCTATTTTTTCTCCCCTTGTCCAGTCTCTTCCCACCTACATCCGCGACTCTTCCGATGCCCTCCGCCATTTTAACAGTTTCCAGTTTCCCGGCCCCAACCGTCTCCTCTTCACTATGGACGTACAATCCCTCTACACCTCCATTCCCCACCAGGATGGCCTGAGGGCGCTCCGCTTCTTCCTTGAACAGAGGCCCAACCAGTCCCCATCCACCACCACCCTCCTCCGCCTGGCTGAACTTGTTCTCACATTGAACAACTTCTCCTTTGACTCTACCCATTTCCTCCAAATTAAAGGTGTTGCTATGGGTACCCGCATGGGTCCTAGCTATGCCTGCCTTTTCGTGGGATATGTGGAACACTCTTTGTTCCAGTCCTACTCGGGTCCCCTCCCTCACCTCTTTTTCCGGTACATTGATGACTGTATCGGTGCCGTCACCTGCTCTCGCCCTGAACTAGAACATTTCATTCACTATGCTTCCAATTTCCACCCTTCCCTCACCTTCACATGGTCCATCTCTGACTCTTCCCTTCCCTTCCTCGACTTCTCCATCTCCATCTCTGGGGATAGGTTATTGACTAACATTCACTACAAGCCCACTGACTCCCACAGCTACCTGGACTACACTTCCTCCCACCCCGCCTCCTGTAAGGACTCTATTCCATTCTCCCAGTTTCTCCGTCTCCGCCGCATCTGCTCTGATGATGCCACCTTCCATACCAGTGCTTCCGACATGTCTTCCTTTTTCCTCAACCGAGGATTCCCCTCTACCGTGGTCGACACGGCCCTCGACCGTGTCCGTTCTATCTCCCGCACTTCTGCCCTCACCCCTGCCCCTCCCTCCCGGAACCACGATAGAGTTCCCCTTGTCCTCACCTTTCACCCCACCAGCCTCCACATTCAACGGATCATCTTCCGCCATTTCCGCCACCTCCAGCGTGATCCCACCACCAAACACATCTTCCCCTCACCTCCCCTTTCAGCATTCCGCAGGGACCGCTCCCTCCGCGACACCCTAGTCCACTCCTCTACCACCCCCAGCACCCCTTCCCCTTCGCCCGGCACCTTCCCGTGCACGCGCAGGAGATGCTACACATGCCCTTACACCTCCCCTCTTCCCACTGTCCAGGGCCCCAAACACCCCTTCCAGGTGAAACAGCGATTTACTTGTACTTCCTGCAATTTAGTATACTGTATTCGCTGCTCACGATGTGGTCTCCTCTACATTGGGGAGACCAAACGCAGATTGGGTGACCGCTTTGCGGAACACCTCCGTTCAGTCCGTAAGGGGGACCCCGAGCTCCCGGTGGCCTGTCACTTTAATTCACCGCTTCACTCCCACTCTGACCTCACCGTCCTCGGCCTATTACACTGTTCCACGGAAGCGCAGCGTAAGCTCGAGGAACAGCACCTCATCTTTCGTTTAGGCACGCTACAGCCCTCTGGACTCAATATCGAGTTCAACAATTTTAGATCATAACCTCAGCTCCAATCACATTTATATTTTATTTTTTCCACCCTTTTATTTGCCCCCCCCCCCCACCTTTTTTTTCCTCCTAGAAGCTGGCAGCTGTCCTTCATTCTGCCAGTGGATTTCACACTTCTTTCAGCCTTAATCTGTCACATTAACACCACCTCTAGCCTTGCATATCTCTTAATGTCTCTTAATGTCTCTTCATCTCCCCCTTTGTTCTTTTATCCCCTCCCCCTTTTCCCAGCTTTACTCTGGCCTTAAATCTATTTGATTTCCGGCTCTTCACAGTTCTGATGAAAGGTCATCGACCTGAAACGTTAACTCTCTTTCTCTCTCCACGGATGCTGCCTGGCCTGCTGAGTTTTTCCAGCGTTTTCTGTTGACACTACATCTACTGGTTCCCCTTTATCCACCCTGTTTGTTACATCCTCAAAGAACTCTAGCAAATTTGTCAAACACCATTTCCCTTTCATAAAGCCATGTTGACTCTGTTTGATTGTCTTATGATTTTCTAAATGTCCTGCTATTACCTCCTTAATAATGGATTCCAGCATTTTCCCAATGACAGATGTTAGTCTAACTGGCCTATAGTTTCCTGATTTCTGTCTCCCTCCTTTCTTGAATAGTGGCGTTACATTTGCGGTTTTCCAATCGGCTGGGACTTCTCCAGAATCCAGGGAATTTTGGTAGATTACAACCAACGCATCCATTATCTCTGCAGCCACTTCTTTTAAGACCCTAGGATGCAGGCCATCAGGTCCAGGGGACTTGTCGGCCTTTAGCCCCATTAGTTTGCCCAGTACTTTTTCTCTAGTGATAGAGATGGTTTTAAGTTCTTCCCTCCCTATAGCCCCTTGATTATCTGTTATTATTGGGATGATTTTAGTGTCTTCTATCATGAATACCGATCCAAAATAATTGTTTAGAGTCTCTGCCATTTCTCTATTTCCCATTATTAATTCCCCAGTCTCATCCTCTAAGGGACCAATATTTACTTTAGCTACTCTCTTCCTTTTTATATACCTGTGAGAAGTCGCACAACACCAGGTTATAGTCCAACAGCTTTATTTGAAATCACAAGCTTTCGGAGCGCTGCTCCGAATTTCAAATAAAGCTGTTGGACTATAACCTGGTGTTGTGTGACTTTTCACTTTTGTCCACCCCAGTCCAACACCGGCATCTCAGCATCATTTTTATATACCTGTAGAAGCTCTTACTGTCTGTTTTTATATTATTTGCTAGTTTACTCTCATACTCTATCTTCTCCCTCTTTATAATTTTTTTAGTCTTCCTTTGCTGGTTTCTAAAAATTTCCCAATCCTCTGGCCTACCACTAATCTTCGCAACATTGTACGCCTTTTTTTTCCAATTTGATACCATCCTTAACTTGCTTAGTTAGCCACGGATGGCGCATCCTTCTCGTAGAGCCTTTCTTTCTCACTGGAATATACCTTTGCTGAGATTTATGAAATATCTCCTTAAATGTCTGCCACTGCTGATCTACCGTCTTACCCTTTAATCTATTTTCCCAGTCCACTTTAGCCAACTCTGTCCTCATTCCCTTGTAATTGCCTTTATTTAAGTTTAGGACACTAATTTCAGACCCAAGTTTCTCACCCACAAACTGAACTTGAAATTCTACCATGCTTTGATCACTCTTTCCTAGGGGATCCTTTACTATGAGATCATTAATTAATCCTGTGTCATTACACATTACCAGATCTAAAATAGCCTGCTCCCTGGTTGGTTCCTCAAAGTATTGCGCTAAGAAACCATCCCGAATACACTCTATGAACTCGTCCTCAAGGCTACCCTTGCCAATTTGATTTGTCCAATCTATATATATGATGATTAAAATCGCCCATGATTATTGCAGTACCTTTCTTACAAGCCCCCAGGCAAATGTCTGACAGAGAGTGTTTGTATGGATACAGTGTTTTTCCACCTTGGAGGATTTCAAATTGACAAGAACAGGGTAGGAGGCACCTTGGATGTGTTTGATCGCACATCAGAAGAGGAAGACCATCACCATCCATGGCAGCAATGACATGCTGTGGTGGGATCAGCACATGCACAGGAGAGAGGTTCACAGGAGGGAGGTTTGCAGGTGTAGGAGGATAAAGAGGCTCAGCACTCACCTTTGGAAGTGATGCAAATCATTAAATGTTATGTGGCATTAAAAAAAAAGGGAATTTAACTGCATAACATTTTGTCAAACACCCATGTGCATACCCGTGGTGAAATATAATTTCTTCAACTTAAGCTTCCTAGCACTATAAGGTGGTGCATCCCGTGCAGCTTCAGCAGAGGTAGAGGCAGGCTGCTCACATTCCTGCTCTGACTGCTGAGAAGCTTTGGGCCCATGACCTCAGGGTTTTGGAGTCCTGAGGGCCCCGCCAAAGACTGCTCCACCTGCACTGTGCAGGGGCAGACTCGGCCATTGAGAGATGAGGCAGCATGTCAGGTACTGGCTGAGGGAGGGGCAACTGGTGAGAAGTGGGAGCATTTGACTGGAGTTCCCACTTCCATGTCCCCTTTCGCCACCATCCCTCTCCTGGGCCAGGGCCAGGGCCACACCACTCATTTTTTTTTCGTTCATGGAATGTGGGCGTCACTGGCAAGGCCAGCATTTATTGCCCATCCCTAATTGCCCTTGAGAAGTTGGTGGTGAGCCGCCTTCTTGAACCGCTGCAGTTCGTGTGGTGAAGGTTCTTCCATAGTGCTGTTAGGGAGGGAGATCCAGGACGATGAAGGAACAGTGATATATTTCCAAGTCAGGATGGTGTGTGACTTGGAGGGGAACTTGGCAGCGCCTGCTGCCCTTGTCCTTCTAGGCGGTAGAGGCCGCGGGTTTGGAAGGTGCTGCCGAAGAAGCCTAGGCGAGTTGCTGCAGTGCATCTTGTAGATGGTACACACTGCAGACATGTTACGCCAGTGGTGGAGGGTGTAAATGTTTAAGGTGGTGGATGGGATGCTAGTCAAGTGGGGTGCTTTGTCCTGGATGATGTCGAGTTTCTTGAGTGTTGTTGGAGCTGCACTCCTCCAGGCAAGTGGAGAGTCTTCCATCACACTCCTGACTTGTGCCTTGTAGATGGTGGAAAGGCTTTGGGGAGTCAGGAGGGGAGTCAGGAGGTAAGTCACTCGCCGCAGAATACCCAGCCTCTAACCTGCTCTTGTCGCCACAGTATTTATGTGGCTGGTCCAGTTCAGTTTCTGGTCAATGGTGATCTCTAGGATATTGATGGCAGGGGATTCGGCGATGGTAATGCCATTGAATGTCAAGGGGCAGTGGTTGGACTCTCTCTTGTTGGAGATGGTCATTGCCTGGCACTTATGTGGCACGAATGTTACTTGCCACTTATCAGCCTAAGCCTGAATGTCGTCCAGGTCTTGCTGCATGCGGGCATGGACTGCTTCATTATCTGAGGAGTTGCGAATGGAACTGAACACTGTGCAATCATCAGCGAACATTCCCACTTCTGACCGTATGGTGGAGGGAAGTTCATTGATAAAGCAGCTGAAGATGGTTGGGCCTAGGACACTGCCCTGAGGAACTCCTGCAGTGATGTCCTGGGGCTGAGATGATTGGTCTCCAACAACCACAACCATCTTCCTTTGTGCTAGGTATGATTCCAGCCAGTTGAGCATTTCCCCCTGATTCCTATTGACTTAAATTTTACTAGGGCTACTTGATGCCGCACTCAGCCAAATGCTGCCTTGATGTCAAGGGCAGTCATGCTCACCTCACCTTTGGAATTCAGCTCTCTTGTCCATTTTTGGACCAAGGTTGTAATGAGTTCTTGAAACTTGTGGTCCTGGCGGAACCCAAACTGAACATTGGCGAGCAGGTTATTCGTGAGTAAGTGTCGCTTGATAGCACTGTCGATGACACCTTCCATCACTTTGCTGAGAGTTGATTGAGAGTAGACTGATGGGGCAGTGATTGGCTGGATTGGATTTGTCCTGGGCTTTTTGTGGACAGGACATGTAATATATTTGTGTTGAACAAATGAGGGACAGTGGCACGATGAGTTGCTCGTCCATGTGCTTGTTTATTAGGCCCGAACGAACTGAGCATGCTCATACAAAACCATGTGATAATAGATTACACTGCTTTAGATTACACTGCTTTCCCCCTGTGTATGTATTCTTTTCTCAAATATAACAAAACTATGCTCTTATTTTTCTCAGTATTACATGTACCATATAACAAAGGCTCCTGGCTTTTTTCTTTTAAATGAACTACAAATCCAGTTTAATAACAGGTTTGCTGAGCCTTCCTGATCTCCTTACAGAAGGTTTTGGTGTTGAACCAATTTCCAGGCTGTTTTTTTTGGTTCTGAATTCAAAGATGATCCTGTTTCTATTTCAGATTTGTTTGAACCTGGTACTTTAGTTACTGAAGTCTGAACTGAGATAAAATCATGTATGAGTTCATGATCAAGTGGTTCAAGATCATGTCTTGGTTCATCTCTAGCAGAGATCATTTGATCTACATGAACACTTTGGATGTTGTTACCAATTTCAACCAAATATCTCTTGGTTCCACCAACCTCTACTGTGGTTCCTACATCCCACTTGTGTGCACTCGACTTGCCAGGTGGACTGAGAACGTGAATGCACTTGTATTATTTGAAACTGTGTTCTTTCTGATTGGTGTTATAATGGCGTTCCTGATTCAACTGTTTCTGTTCAACTCTTGAGGCCAAATTCAGTTGAACAAGATGCAATCGTGTTCTCAATCTCCTCTTCATTAAGAGTTCTGCTGGGGTATGTCCAGTTGTAGTGTGCGGAGTAATTCTGAACTTCAGTAAGAAATTTGCCAAACGTTGCTTCATTCTGAGTCCCGAACAACCCTGCAACACTTGCTTTTTGAGAACTTCTTTCACTATTCTGATTGACCTATCAGTTGCTCCGTTTGAAGCTGGATGATATGGAGGAACGAGAGGGTGTTTGATACCATTCCATTTCATGAATTCTTGGAACAGAGCAGAACGGAACTGAGGGCCATTGTCAGAAACACGCTCTTCAGGTAAGCCGTGACATGCAAAGATAGACCTCAATTCAGATTCGACCCGAAACTTTGACTCTGTTTCTCTCTCCTTGATGCTGCCTGACCTGCTGAGTGTTTCCAGCATTTTCTGTTGTTATTTCAGATTTCCAGCATCCACAGTATTTTGCTACTCAACCCATCTATGGTAGGTTCAGTTGTAATATTTGAACCGATGTGTTTCACTTCAATCCACTTTGAGTGACTATCTACAAGTACCAGGAAATAATCATTTGCTTTCTCACGGAAGTCTACATGTACTCTCTGAAAAGGTCTACTTGGCCATGACCAGGGTTGTAGTGGAGTTTTGGGTGGTTTGTTTCTGCAATTTTGGCAAACGCTGCCTTTCTGACAAGTGATTCAAGATCACTCTCCAATCCTGGCCAGTAAACAAAGCTTCTTGCAACTGATTTCATATTGATGATCCCTGGAGGTTCAGCATGAAGTTCGGCCAGAATTCTATCTCTCAAAGAAGTAGGTACCACCACTCTGTTTCCCCACTTGATACAACCTTGCTCACAGGACAATTCAATGTGACAGTTATGGAATGTTTTCAATTCTGTGTTTATACATTGATCAGTCCATGCAAGGTGTTTTCATACACTCTTTTCAGTACTGAGTCCTTTTGAGTCTCATCTGCAATCACAAGAAAGTCTTTGTCAACTGCACCGAGCGTGAAGATTGCACCTAACACACGAGTCCTCATTTGGCAACCTGGACAAGACATCTGCGATTGTGTACTACTTTGAAATGTGATATTCAATTGTGTAGTCATATTGTGACAACAACACTGCCCAACACATTGCATTCTTGATGCAGCCATTGCAGGGATGGCAGATTTGGGCCCCAATATTGCGAGGAGAGGTTTGTGATCAGTTATCAGGGTAAACTTTCTGCCAATCATGAATAGTTGGAAAGACTATGGCAAGTGCTTCCTTTTCAATTTGCGAATAGTTTCTTTTGCTCTTTGTGACAAGCAGCTGGTACCGGAACCGATCGGACAGATGGCTGGTGTGTGTGAACAGTTCTCTGGCTTGAGGCCTCGCTTCCTCTCGTCTAGAACCTCTGAGTTGGTGAGCATGGGATCACTCTCAAAAGAGCATTCAACCAGCCCAACTTCTGTTTAGCTCTTCCCTCCACTGTCTGAGTGGGCAAGCCCTCAGGGTGTTATTTTTATTCTCTTCTTAGTGGTGGGCCTGAAGCCAAATTACAAATGATTTATTTAACTAACTGAATTTAAATTCCCCAGCTGCCGTGGAGGGATTTGAACTCATGTCACCGGCTCATTAGTCCAGGCCTCTGGATTACTAGTCCAGTAACATAACCACTATGCTACTGTACCCTTTTGCTGCACTCTGTATTCCTACCACTCTGCTGCAGACTGGTGGAGATCAGTGACATGTTGTAAGGACACGGATAAGGTATCTGTCATCCTGTTTAAGGCAGCAGACAAGTTGGCATCTAAAGTCTGCACTGCCGTGGTCACAGCCTGCATAGACTCATTCGAGAGCCTTGCTTGAAGCTCCTTGGAAGCGGCAACTCCCTCCATGGGAGACATTGTCGCAATTCCCTGCGCCACCAATCTACTAGTGATGGAGTTGGACTCCTCCATCCTCTCTGCTATTGTGGAGAATGTGCCTGGCACATCTGTCACTACCTGGCTAAGTTGCTGATCCACCTCTAGCAGTCTCCTTCTCAACGATAGCTGGCGTTCAGCATCTGTGTCCAGCTGAGTAGAGCTTGGAGAGGATTGCGTCCCTCGATGCCAACTCTCCAAAGCTGTCCCTGCCACTAGTGTCTGCTCCTGCTCACTTGTGAGGTGTGAATCACCAGATGAAAACCGAACTAACTGTCTAACTGGACCCATCAAAGTGCGAGCATCTGTGCTGGTACATGGCTATAGGTCGAGTGATGGTGCACCCTCAGAAGGAATGAGGTCCTCCGAGGAATAGTCCTCATGGATGATCTGCGACATTGGATTTCGCCGCTGCACTTACTGGCATGCCTTAACAACAACAAGCAGAGCAAGCATTGAGAAGCAGGAAGGAGGCTCCAGCAGTGGTATTTAAAGGGATCATCAGCAATCACTTGCACCTGACCTGTTCACGCAGCTTGACTGGCTCTGTGCTACTTTCTGCAATTCCACCAGCTTTATTAACTTCTTTCAAGGTTCTAAGGTAACAGGGAGTTTTGCTGCAAATGCAGAACGTCTTCATTATTTTTTAAAGGCTTCTGTTCACAACACTTGCTCACAGTCATGAGGACTCTACTGGCAGTCCACCTCGCGCTCCAGGATCTTTGGCAGAGGGAGCGGAGGCAGTGAAGATGATGAGAAGATGCTTGCAGATGGAGGAGGGCCACGAGGGCTTTCAACAGGAGCACTTACCCACCTAGGGTCTTGCGAGAGCACTTCTTCTACCTCCACTTAAGCGAGGAGCAGTGTATTAGGAGGCTACGCTTCACCAAGGAGCTGGTCACAGAACTCTGCCACCTCCTGCAACCAGACCTGCAGTCTGAGAGCAGGGTGAACATGGCTCTCCCAGAGGCAGTTAAGGTCACCGTGACCCTCAATTTCTTCACCAGCAGATCCTTCCAGTCTGTAGCAGGAGACATAGCTAACATCTCACAGTTCACCATCCATTGCTGCATCCAAGAGGTCACTGAGGCTCTCTACACCAGGAGAAGGGACAACATTGTCTACTCTTTGAGTAGAGAGAAGCAGGACGAGTGCGCATGTGGCTTTGTCAGGATAGCGGGCTTTCCAATGGTGCAGGGTGCTATCGACTGCACACATGTGGCTTTGCGGGCGCCATCTAACAATCCTGAGATCTTCCGTAACCACAAAGGCTACCATTCACTTAATGTGCAGGTGGTGTGCGACCACGGCCAGCGATTCCTCAATGTCAATGCCCGCTATCCTGGCAGTAGCCATGATGCCTTCATCCTGCGTCAGTCCGGTGTGCCAGCAATCTTCCCGCTATCACAACAAACTTGAGGGTGGCTGCTCGGAGACAAGGACTATCTGCTCTCCACCTGGCTCATGACTCCCCTCTGCAACCCCAAAACTCGTGCCTAGCAATCATATAAAGAGAGCCATGCTTACACCAGGAATGGGAAGGGTAGCATAGTGGTTATGTTACTGGACTAGTAACCCAAAGGCCTGGACTAAAGATCCAGAGACGTGAGTTCAAATTCCACCACAGCAGCTGGGGATATTAAATTCATCTGGAATTAAAAGCTCGTATCAGTACTGGTGACCATGAAACTACCGATTTATCGTAAAAACCCATCTGGTTCACTAATGTCCTTTAGGGAAGGAAATCTGCCGTCCTTACCTGGTCTGGCCTATATGTGACTCCAGACCAACAGCAATAGTGGTTGAATCTTGACTGCCCTCTGAAATGGCCTAGCATGCCACTCAGTTATACCAAACCACTACAGAAAACAACAAGAATAATAATACTGGACAGACCACCCGGCATCGACCTTGGCACTAGCTTTGGATACGACAAAGGCACACCCAGCCCAGTCGACCCTGCAAAGTCCTTCTCACTAACATCTGGGGACTTGTGCCAAAATTGGGAGAGCTATCCTACAGACTAGTCAAGCAACAGCCTGACATAATCATACTCACAGAATCATACCTTTCAGCCAATGTCCCAGATGCCTCCATCACCATCCCTGGGTATGTCCTGTCCCACCAGCAGAACAGATCCACCAGAGGTGGCAACACAGTGGTATGCAGTCGGGAGTGAGTGGCCCTGGGAGTCCTCAACATTGACTCCGGACCCCATGAAGTCTCATGGCTTCAGGTCAAGCATGGGCGAGGAAACCTCCTGCTGATTACCACCTAGCGCCCTTCCTCAGCTGATGATGAATCAGTACTCTTCCATGTTGAACATGACTTAGAAGAAACACTGAGGGGAGCAAGGGCACAGAATGTACTCTGGGTGGGAGACTTCAATGCCATCAACAAGAATGGCTCGGTAGCACCACTACTCACCGAGCTGGCCTGAGTCCTGAAGGACATAGCAGCCAGACTGGGCCTGCGGCAGGTGGTGAGAGAACCAACACGAGGGAAAAACCTACTTGACCTTGTCCTCACCAATCTATCTGTTGCAGATGCATCTGTCCATGATGGTATTGGTAGCAGTGATCACCGCACAGTCCTTCTGGAGACGAAGTCCTGTCTTCACACTGAGGACACCCTCCATCGTGTTGTGTGGCACTACCACCATGCTAAATGGGATAGATTCAGAACAGATCTAGCAGCTCAAAATTGGGCATCCATGAGGCGCTGTGGGCCATCAGCAGCAGCAGAATTGTATTCCACCACAATCTGTAATCTCATGACCCAGCATATCCATCACTCTAACATTACCATCAAGCTAGGGGACCAACCCTGGTTCAATGAGGAGTGCAGAAGAGCATGCCAGGAGCAGCACCAGGTGTACCTAAAAATGAAGTGCCAACCATGGGATGCTGCAACACAGGATTACATGCATGCTAGACAGCAAAAGCAGCATGCTATAGACAGAGCTAAACAATTCCAGAACCAACGGATCAGATCAAAGCTCTGCAGTCCTGCCACATCCAGTCGTGAATGCTGGTGGACAATCAAACAACTAACGGGAGAAGGAGGCTCCATGAATATCCCCATCCTCAATGATGGTGGAGCCCAGCACGTGAGTGCAAAAGACAAGGCTGAAGCGTTTGCAACCATCTTCAGCCAGAAGTGCCGAGTGGATGATCCATCTCGGCCTCCTCCTGAGGTCCCCACAATCACAGAAACCAGTCTTCAGCCAATTCGATTTGCTCCATGTGATATCAAGAAACGGCTGAGTGCACTGGATACAGCAAAGCCTATGGGCCCCGACAAGATCCCAACTATCATGCTGAAGACTTGTGCTCCAGAACTAGCCGCGCCTCTAGCCAAGCTGTTCTAGTACAGCTACAACACTGGCATCTACCCGATAATGTGGAAAACTGCCCATGTATGTCCTGTCAACAAAAAGCAGGACAACTCCAACCCGGCCAAATACTACCCCATCAGTCTACTCTCAATCATCAGCAAAGTGATGGAAAGTGTCGTCGACAGTGCTATCAAGCGGCACTGACTCACAAATAACCAGCTCACTGATGCTTAGTTTGGGTTCCGTCAAGACCACTCAGCTCCTGACCTCATTACAGCCTTGGTCCAAACATGGACAAATGAGCTGAATTCCAGAGGTGAGGTGAGAGTGCCTGCCCTTGACATCAAGGCAGTATTTGACTGAGTGTGGCATCAAGAAGCCCTAGTAAAATTGAAGTCAATGAGAATCAGGGGGAATACTCAACTGGCTGGAGTCATACCTAGCACAAAGGAAAATGGTTGTGGTTGTTGGAGGGCAATCATCACAGCCCCAGGACATCGCTGCAGGAGTTCCTCAGGGCAGTATCCTTGGCCCAACCATCTTCAGCTGCTTCATCAATGACCTTTCCTGCTTCATAAGTTCAGTAATGGGGATATACGCTGATGATTGCACAGTGTTTAGTTCTATTCGCAACTCCTCAGATAATGAAGCAGTCCATGCCCGCATGCAACAAGACCTGGACGACATTCAGGCTTGGGCTGATAAGTGGCAAGTAACATTTACGCCACACAAGTGCCAGGCAATGATTATGTCCAGCAAGCGAGAGTCTAATCACCACCCTTTGAAATTCAACGGCATTACCATCGCCGAATCCCGCACCATCAACATCCTGGGGGTCACCATTGACCAGAAACTTAACTGGACCAGCCACATAAATACTGTGGCAACAAGAGCAGGTCAGAGGCTAGGTATTCTGTGGCGAGTGTCTCACCTCCTGACTCTCCAAAGCCATTCCACCATCTACAAGGCACAAGCAAGGTGTGTAATGGAATGCTCTCCACTTGCCTGGATGAGTGCAGCTCCAACAATACTCAAGAAGCTCGACACCATCCAGGACAAAGCAGCCCACTTGATTGACACCCCACCCACCATTCAGTCCCTCCACCACCGGTGCACTGTGGCTGCAGTGTGTACAATCTACAAGATGCACTGTAGCATCTCGCCTAGGCTTCTACGACAGCACTTCCCAAACCCACGACCTCTACCAATTAAAAGGACAGCAGGCGCAAGGAAACACCATGGTGGAGAAATTTGGTATCGTCCCGTTTGGGGCGCAATTATCGGCCAGGCGCAAAGTTTAGCGCCTGGCGCTAATTATCGCCTCCGACTACAAACTTGGCTTCTATCGCCCCTGGAGGTGATTGGAGCGCTAAATCAGGTGCTACACACCTCTCTTAAGGTGCTAACACCGAGGAGTGAGGCGCTACCACAGAGCACTGGCGAAGCTCATGTGATGTCAGTAAGCAATGGAACACAGACACACTGGCGCCGGCCAGTTCTTAAAGGGAAGGGTCGATCTTGCTCTCCATCCACACCCTACTCATTGCAGCCTTGAATCTCGGCCTGGAGAGACCTGTACATAAAATCTGCTGGAAAGAACAATGGAGAGAACCAGGGAAAGAGCTCAGAGTGCAGCCCCCATAGTCTCTTCTAAATCGATGCAAGGAAGGTCAAATCAAAATGAACCTGCAAAGTGCTGCTCAGTACCCAAATCTCCTTCACATAGCGTTGAATCTCTCCAGAAGTCTCTCTCTCTCTCAGAATGCGTGGTGCAAAAATGTCGCCGACAAAAAAATGCAGGAAGTGGTCATCTTTAAATAGCGCTCCCCCAGTCACTTCCCGACTGCAAAATGTTCCCCTCAACCTGTCGTTGCTAGCGGCAGGCGGAAAGGCAGGGGACACCACTCAATATCTGGTCCGGGGTGATACCGGGGCGTTGTACGCTCGGCTCACGTCACAATCTGCGGGCACAAGAGATTGTGGCGGTAGTGTTTAGCACCGCCGCAAGATGTCTGGTCAATTTCTCGAGCGGCACAAACATCGCCGCTCCCATCACTAGTTGCTTTGCACCCCATTAGCGCCCTCTTAGGGCGCTAACGGGAGGCGCAAAGCAACTGAATTTTTCCCCCCATCACTTCCAAGTTCCCCTCCAAGTCACACACCATCCTGACTTTGAAATATATTGTCGTTCCTTCATCGCTGCGGGGTCAAAATCTTGGAACTCCCTCCCTAACAGCACTGTGGGAGTACCTTCACCACAGGGACTGCAGCGGTTCAAGAAGGCGGCTCAGCACCACCTTCTCAAGGGCAATTAGGGATGGGCAATAAATGCTGGCCTTGCCAGTGATGTCCAAATCTCTGGAACGAAGAAAATTAAAATAAAATGTCATCGAGCAGACCATCGGGCTACTGAAGAAATGGTTTCATTGCCTTAACCACTCGAGAGGAGCCCTCCAGTACTCGGAGGAGCGGGTGTCCCATTTTGTGGTGGTCTTCTGCATGCTTCACAACTTGGCCATCATGAGGGTGCAGCCCTTGCCACCAGGGATTGTGGCACCACCTCAGGAGGAGGACAAGGGAGAGGAGGCTGAGGAGCAGGAGGAGGAAGAGGAGGAGGAGGAAGAAGATGAGGAGCATGAGGATGAGGAAGAGGAGGGAGGGAGGAGGCAGGCAGCCAATCGCCCTTCCAGATGGGCTGTCTGTGAATGGCTCATCAGACTCCGATTCCAATGAATGAAACCCCAGATCCCCGTTGCTCACCACATTCCCATCATACCATCGCTCCGTCATGGAATATCACAGCCTCCTCTTGGGCACAAAGCTGAAATGAGAGTCACCACAAAAGATTCCAAACAAAATTAATAAATTGATCAAAAATGAGTTAACACATATTGACAGGAAAAATTTTAACTATTCACCCTTATGCAATCCCTTACTGCCTGTCGTTCGTGAGTCTTTGCCTATTCTAGTGCTCCTACGCAGTGCTCCCCCAGTGGCTGCAGCATGGCTGGTGGAAGGCTGCTGAGTTTCCATGCGGGAGACTTCAGATGGCCTTGCAGAACGACCTCGACCAGCTCTGGGCCTAGAAGGCCCGGCTGTAGACTGCACCACCTCAGCATGGGCGGCAGCTGTCTGGGCTGGCTGGCTGACAGGTAGCGGCAAGTGCATGGCGGAGTGGTAGCGGTGGGAACAGGAATGCTGTCATCTTGAGAGAGGACATCAAGGTCCTGCTCCACTGACCCACTGCCACTCATCCGGGGTGGTGCCTCAGCATTCCTAGCAACCTGTTGGAGCACAGATTGCTGGCCTGCTGCGAGGCCCTGCAAGCCTCGGTCGACCCAGCCACGATGGCAGCAGTCAGAGCTTGCGTGGCTTCAAGCTAAGACTAAATGACAGCTGTCTAAGCTTGGGTGACATCACGCTGAGACTGCATGAGAGCAGCCTGAGCTTCCGCTGCAGCACTAAGACGTTGGGTCGCTTCTGCCTGTGCTGCAATGGAAGGTGTGATATCGCCCATCACGTCTGGGTCAACATGGTCTCTTTGGGAGCGTATCATAATTTCCAGGCTGGAAATTCTGGGCTCCTAGCTCTGCGCAGAGCCCCGTGCAATGTTGGAGGCGGACTCCTCCATGCTCCTTGACATTGCCGAGATGCTTTCTGGTAGGCTTGCCATTGCACCTATCAATTCGATGTGCATGCCCATCACCCTTCTTTTGAAGGCTGCCTTATTGAGGTCCTCATCTGAATCATGTGCAGTAGAACTCGCGCGCAAACTTGCCCTCTGGGGAGCTGGCCCCCAAGCTACCCTTTCCCCTGGCATTGCTGCAGCCCACTCGCGCCCAGTGCCTCATCCTGTGTAGATCCCGCTACTACACTAGCCTCTAAAGTACACGTAGTGCCAGTTTCTGAGCTGGTGTCTGCGAGTAACGCGATATCTTCTTCCTCCTCCTCTTCTCCCCTCTCACTCTCTTCCATGACCTCGGAGACAGGCTGCTTGGGTGTTTGTTGATTATCTGAAAGCAGAAAGGCACAAGAGTGGGGTTATGGTGAGGGGAGGGGGCTTAGGGAAAGCCAGATATGCATGCATACAGTGTGAGTAGCTTGAAAGTGAGAAGAGATTGTGGGATGAGGGGGAAATGGGATGTGAAAAGAAGGATTAGCAATGAACATACCGTTGTTATCCCCAAGGGATTCAACCTCACCGGTTGCCATGGCCTCTACCACATGCCGCCCAATTAGTTGGAGAACTCGCTCCTCGAGCTGGCTAAAGTTCTGCATGTCAGCCTGCCCCCCGCCTGTCTGCTGCTGCTCCCTCCAATTATGTGCCAGCTTGGCCTGCAAGAGAAAGAGAAGTGTGTGAGTGAGTGTGGTGCAATGTGTTTGGGTGATGTGCCTGCCATAGTTGAACAGCTGTCAGTGTGTGCAAGGTGGGAGATGTGGTTGTGAGTGTTGCAGCAGTTGTAAGGTTGTGAGGGTGAAGTGAAGCCATGATTGTGAGGTGTGAGTGGAGATAAAGGTTGTTGGTAGGTGAATGCTGAGGATGTGGTGCATTGAGCAGTGCGTGAGGCTTGTGATGCAGCTGGTGGTGTGTGGCATTTTCTGAAGCCTTCACTCACCTTGACCACCCATGTGAGGTCATTAAACTTCTTCCTGCACTGGATGGTAAACCTTGGCACCACAGTACTCGTGGTTACATGGTCGGCTATCTCCTGCCACATGATACGGGAGAAGTACAGCAAGGGCTTCCTGCCACTTTGTGAGTAGAGTACAGTCCACCTCCTCTCCACAGCCACAATGAGTGCCTCCAGAGCTTCGTCGAAGAACCTCTCTCTCTCTGGTACGACGATCTTCCATTGCTCTCGATCTGCAACTCTTGCTTCTGCTTGTGCTTCTGCTTGCTGGGGCAGCTCCAGTTGCAATTGCCCTGACAATGAAGTGCTATAGCATCAATGCAACTCCCTTTTAGAGTAGTGGAAAAAGCTTGTGGCACACATGACTGTGAATTAGACTGGCCCCGATATTGGTCCACCTGTTAAGCCAATGAACAGAAGTTTTAGTCCTGAAATCATGACTATAATCATGTTAATAAGATAACAGAAATTTTGCGTGATACCTAGACCATTTTGAGGTGGCACAGCTTAACATCGTTTGGCTTCGATGTCTACATCTGTGCCCTCTGCAGCAGGGCTAGGATGTGAGCTCACTTTCCAGCAAGCTGGTTCCTTAGCTATTCTATCTTCCTGCCCTTGTGCCTGCACACTTGTGCAGTGTGAAGATTCCAGTGCAGACCCCTCTACCTGACCCTCTAAAATATGTGGAATGCCAGTCTTTGAGCTGGTGCTTGCGAGGGTAAGGTCGAGTGATGCTTCAACTCCTGGAGAGCTTTCCTCCTCTTCCTCTGTTCGCACTGGACTTGAAAGGGAAGAGAGGGACAAGAGTTACTATTTAATGGCAAGGGTAAGCAGAGACGGATGATTGGCTGTTCAAAGCACTTCATCATGTGTACAATTTTGGTCTCCTTATCTAAGGAAGGATATACTTGCCATAGAGGGAGTGCAACGAAGGTTCACGAGATTGATTCCTGGGATGGCGGGACTGTCGTATGAGAAGAGATTGAGTAAACTAGGCCTGTATTCTCTTGAATTCAGAAGAATGAGAGGGGATCTCATTGAAGCATACAAAATTATTACAGGGCTTGATAGGGTGGATGCTGGGAGAATGTTTCCCTTGGCTGGGGAGTCTAGAACCAGGAGCCACAGCCTCAGGATAAAGGGTAGGCCATTCAGGACTGAGATGAGAAGAAATTTCTTCACACAGAGGTGGTGAATCTTTGGAATTCACTACCCCAGAGGGCTGTGGAGGCTCAGGCATTGGGTATATTCAAAACAGAAGTCGATAGATTTCTGACTAGTAAGGGCATCAGGGATATGGCTATAGGGCCGATGAATGGAGTTGAGGCAGAAGATCAGCCATGATCTCATTGAATGGCGGAGCAGGCTCGAAGGGCCGAATGGCCTACTCCTGCTCCTATTTCTTATGTTCTTATAACATGTGAGGGTGAGATTTCAGTGAGAAGGGAAAGAGGGGGGAGATGAGGAGAATTGTTTCATGCGGCAAGTTGTTATGATCTGGAATGCATTGCCTGAAAGAGTGGATGAAGCAGATTCAATAATAACTTTGAAAAGGAAATTGGATCTCTACTTAAAAAATAAAAATTTGCAGGGCTTTGGGGAAAGAGCAGGGGAGTGGCACTAATTAGTAGCTTTTTCAGAGAGCCAGCATGGACACGATGGGGCAAAGAGCCTCCTTCTATGCTGTATCATTCTATGATTGTATTCTGGAATAAGATGGCCAAAAATCATGCAGGATGTATCCTCCATCCTCACCAAACACAGACTCCTAACATCCCCTTCACACAAGTGCAGAGTGCTACAGTAGGACCAGAAGAAGGTGGAGAGAAGGGTGCTGCAGTGATTGGAGGAGAGTAATGGGAAGTGGGAGAGGGAAGGGCTGTGAGTTCTGGGGTTACAGGTGGTGCAGGGCTCAGCAGAGTAATGAGAGATATGAGTTAGGAGGTTTACCTTAGCAGCCATTGTCAGAACCTTTTTCTGCATTGCAGTTAGTGTGTATATATAGAGATGTTTCCCACTCATAGGAACTTATCCAGCTCCTTTTGAAAGCTTACAGCAAACCCACACACACTGCACATGCTGGCAACTTATTCTCTGTGAAAAGAAGTACTTACTAGTTCTATGTTTTTTAACTTATACTTATGTTCTTGATCCTCCCTAACCTATCCTGCTCAAAAACCAAATCCAAGTGTATTTTAAAGACTTCAAAACTATCTTTGGCACTTTTATGCTTTTCCAAAGCAAAAGGTCCCAACAATTTAAGCCTGTACTGATAACTAGTTATCAATCAAATGGCTCTCCTCTGAACCTTTTCCAGGGCCTCGATATCCCTCAGTGGGTGACTAACAGAACCCCCAAAAAACAGCTGACAATGGGTGTTTATATCTTTCCCGAGAATTTCATCAGGTTCCGTCGGTCTCCTGCCAGAGTTACTGTGGGAAACTGGGAGAACCCCTGGAGAATTATCAGAAGACATTCTCTACCAGATTTTGAAATAAACCCCAAATTTTCCTTATTCTTTGTGTTTAAAATGAGGTCTCAAGATGTTTGCGAATCATATTCATGACATCATTGTGCACATTGAGTGTGATTTGCTTAATCAGTCTAGCATGAAATGATTTAGCCTCAATGCAAACTGTTCCTCACTGAAGTCTACGTAGCTGAGATATCTGTGGTCCTCGCGATGTGGATGAGTAGTAGTGGGTCTTATTGGTGCATCTCCTCAACCTTTCAACCTTCTGGGTTGTCATTCCCTGCTGTTGCTGCTCCTCATTTCTCTAACATATCTAACAATGTGCTGCTACATCCATATTGTTGTGTACAATAAAAGATTCCTCTTTGTGCATTTGGTAGGGTATTTCCTGCATTGCTCACTCCTTGAACTTTGCCAGCTCTCTCTGGTGCTTTAACACTAACTTCAATTTGGGGAAATTATTGCTATGTGCAACTGAGCTTCTTCCTGAGCACATTTGAATGTTTCCCATTAATTGCTTATTAATAAGAACATAGCAAGCTACAAAAATACCTTAAAGACCAGGTTTTCATGCTAATGTCGACAATAACTATTAACCCACAGGATGTAAAGTATGCAAAAAAATATTTTTATCGTTCATAGTAAAATGATTTCTAAGCAACTTATAGTCATAGCAACACATATACTTAGTACTTCACATTTCACTGAAGGACAGTGAATTCAAGTTGAGGAAAGCCTTAAAATAGAGTGAACTGCACCTTGATGCCGTGATGTGGTGGTATATGGGATCGCCATCAAGAGTCTTCACAAAATGGGTTCTTGACTTTGTGCGATACTGTCAATCAGCAGCCCGTTTTACAATGACGTCAATGGAAATAAAAATCGTGAGAGATGTAAAACAGGCGCTGATTTGCTATAACCAATTTCACACTATCACACAATGTCAAAATCTATCCCAGTGAATTCCTAATCTCTGGTACACTATTCGGCAGGAGGGGGGATGGTGCGTAGTACAGTATGCAGCACTCCCCTACCAACCACAGGGGAACATTTGGTGAGTGAATCATTACAGTCATCTGTGCTAACTTCCTAGAGCAGCATTGAGAAAGGCCTGGGACCCAGTCTTCTGACCATCCTCTCAGTGAAGGAATGGTAATTGGCAAAAGAAGACCTAAAGAGGGGGTGAAAAAAATTTAAATCACCATCAGGCACTGCAGTTAATCTGGTGAAAAACTGGGCTAAATGGCTACCATCAGTGTTTCCTTTTGTTTGTCATGTTATTTCTCAACTATAATAAAATGATACTAAGGTACTCACAAACATGGTAAAAAGAATGGTATCACTATTATTTTATTATGTAATTATATCTGCATGATTTCTGCAATCCAAAAATTGCTGCACATACACAGACTTTTCCCATAGAAATGTTTAAGCATGAATCTTGGCATCTCACTTACCTCAGGAGGAGGTGCGTGTTGATCCGTATTCAGTATTTTTCATGTTCTGCTAACGATTAAAACATGAATTTATTGCTCTCTTTTTAGTTCTGTACCTTGGGATGAGGTTGGCCTCATTGTTTTTATGCAGAAAGCTGATCCACAGCAGGACCACATTAAGTTGGCTAGTCATTTTCTCCTGGGTCACAAAGATGCCATCTTGGCTGAGAAAATGCTCCTCCAACCCACTTGGAAGAACCAGCAAACATAACTCGTGCTAGGAAAATTATATAAACCTGGAAATAAAATCCTGATTGATTTGGAAAGGAACTCTAAATTCATTAATCATGAATTGACCCAGAATTAAACTATAAACTAAATACCAAATGATCCACAATAAAATATTTTAATAGACATTTATAAAACATGTTCAGTAAAATTGGCTTTGGTGGAATGTCACACATTTTAAAAAGCTGACAACAGACTCCAAAACCTAGTAGAATAGGAATACCAGCATGGACTCAAGAGGCTGTTTGCATAGGTCCAACTTCAGGTCATGAAGTTGTTCAATGGGGAATTGCGATGCTGGTTTGACTCCACAGTTTGGATTCTGCAATATTTGCACTTTAGCTTTTCACAAGAGTTGTGCTAAAGTTCACAAATGTATTCCTGAACTTATAAAACTTGGAAAAATATCAGTCCTGAAATTAGTCTAAAATGTTTGAGTTGGGTGTGACATCGACCTAGGGGCCCAAAACCGAATGAACTTCTAAGCTGGAGTTTGTTTTCTTATCCATGCGGAAGGTTAATTTCCCCCTGATAGCTGCTTCTATTCCCAAGTGCTAATAACTGTGCTTCCTGTAGAAACTCCAGGCTGCTGATTCTTCCCAGAAGGATCTTCTAAGCTCACTTGCTATCCTGTGCGATTATTTATGCTACAGGACTGCTTCTGTAATGACATCTGTCCCTGATGTAATATCATGAGTAAAGTAAATTCGCAAAATAATTTATCATTTTATATTCAAAATAGCAACATTTTCATTAAAGAAATCAGACCTAAAATTCATTTTGGGTTGATATTAACTCCCCTTGAATGGCAGAAACCAGGCAGCTAAAATGGAGCAGGGGATGTACCCACTCCATTCCCACCCCAATCTTGCCGACTGCAATTTCATTTTGCAGATGGCAAGAACACCCACCCTAAGCCAACGGGGATTTCTTTAAATATGTAGATCAGACACCGATAACGCCATCGGAACGCAATCTACTATTTTATCCTGAGTAGTGAGCGGGTGAGCAGTGATGGCCTCCCTGCCAGGCCAAACCTGCTGGAAACAGGAGCCAAAAGGCATAAATGGTGGTGGACCATTAAACAACTACCAGGAGGAGGAGGCTCCATGAATATCCCCATCTTCAATGATGGTGGAGCCCAGCACGTGAGTGCAAAAGACAAGGCTGAAGCATTTGCCACCATCTTCAGCCAGAAGTGCCGAGTAGATGATCCATATCGGCCTCCTCCTGAGGTCCCCACCATCACAGAAGCCAGTCTTCAGCTAATTTGACTCCACGTGATATCAAGAAACAGCTGAGCGCATTGGATACAGCAAAGGCTATGGGCCCCGAAAACATCCCGGCTATCGTGCTGAAGACTTGTGCTCCAGAACTAGCCGTGCTTCTAGCCAAGCTGTTCCAGTACAGCTGCAACACTAGCATCTATCCAACAATGTGGAAAACTGCCCAGGTATGTCCTGTCCAGAAAAAGCAGGACAAATCCAATCTGGCCAATTACCGCCCCATCAGCCTACTCTCAATCATCAGCAAAGTGATGGAAGGTGTCATTGACAGTGCTGTCAAGCGGCACTTACTCACCAATAACCTGCTCACTGATGCCAAGTTTGGGTTCTCCCAAGACCACTCGGCTCCTGACCTCATTTCAGCCTTGGTCCAAACATGGACAAAGGAGCTGAATTCTAGAGGTGAGGTGAGAGTGACTGCCCTTGACATCAAGGCAGCATTTGACCAAGTGTGGCATCAAGGAGCCCTAGTAAAACCGAAGTCAATGGGAATTGGGGGGAAAACTCTCCACTGGTTGGAGTCATACCTAGCACAAAGGAAGATGGTTGTGGTGGTTGGAGATCAATCATCACAGCCCCAGGACATCGCTGCAGGAGTTCCTCAGGGCAGTGTCCTAGGCCCAACCATCTTCAGCAGCTTCATCAATGACCTTCCCTCCAACTTAAGGTCAGAAATGGGAATGTTCGCTGATGACTGCACAGTGTTCAGTGCCATTCACAACTCCTCAGATAATGAAGCAATCCATGCCCGCATGCAATAAGACCTGGACGGCGTTCAGGCTTGGGCTGATAAGTGGCAAGTAACATTCGCGCCACACAAGTGCCAGGCAATGACTATCTCTAAGAAAGCGAGAGTCTAACCACCGCCTCTTGACATTCAACGGCATTACCATCACTGAATCCCCCATCATCAACATCCTGGGGGGTCACCATTGACCAGAAACTTAACTGGACCAGCCACATAAATACTGTGGCAACAAGAGCAGGTCAGAGGCTAGGTATTATGTGGCGAGTGTCTCACCTCCTGACTCCCCAAAGCCTTTCTACCATCTACAAGGCACAAGTAAGGAGTGCCTGGATGAGTGCAGCTCCAACAACACTCAAGAAGCTCGACACCATCCAGGACAAAGCAGCCCGCTTGATTGGCACCCCATCCACCACCTTAAAAATTCACTCCCTCCACCACCGGCGTACCGTGGCTGCAGTGTGTACTATCTACAAGATGCACTGCAGCAACTCACCAAGGCTTCTTCAGCAGCACCTCCCAAACCTGCGACCTCTTCCACCTAGCAGGTGCATGGGAACACCACCACCTCCAAGTTCCCTTCCAAGTTACCCACCATCCTGACTTAGAAATATATTGCCGTTCCTTCGTCGTCGCTGGTTCAAAATCCTCCCTCCCTAACAGCACTGTGGGAGTACCTTCAGTACACGGACTGCAACAGTTCAAGAAGGAAGCTCACCTGCACCTTCTCGAGGGCAATTAGGGATGGGCAATAAATGCTGGCCTTGCCAGCGACGCCCACAACCCATGAACGAATAAAAAAATAAGTTACCTTTTTTTGGTTCCTTTTGGGCCAGGAGAAGCAGGGGTGCTCCTCTGGGGCCCACAAGGAAACCTTTGGCTTCCTCCCCCCTCCCCCAACCGAGATTCCCCTTATCTTGTGCCGGGGCCCAATCCCCTGGGTCCCGGGTGGCGCCCTCCTGCTGCACGATTTAGCGGGTGGGCAGCCGCATCCTGCTGACCTCTGTGCCGTTTAGATCGTGAAGTCTGCAAGCATCATTTTAATGAGGCCCGGCCGATAAAATCGACTGAGCCTCCCTGCCCCTGCTTTGCTGCGTTCCCGCCCGGGAGTTAAAATCGAGCCCATCTGATTTCAGTTCAGCCTAATTGAACCGGCAAAGTTTGGATGCGGAATATTATTGCTCCAGCCAGTTGACTTGTCATTACTTCACATTGTCATAGACTAGAAAGAGCATTGGTGAACAGATCTTTAAGGTTCTCTCAATGAAAAAGTGACAGCAACATCCAGGTGTAGGGGAATATTTTCTGAATAAATGAAAGCACCACCAATCAAAAATGTTAGATGTTCTATTTCTGTCAGTTTCATGCAACACAAATCCATTAGTTTCAACTGCAGAAAAGTTGCCAATCATAACGTGTCAATCTACTCACATCTCTCACACAGCAAACAGCTGATTAACTGGTATAAAGAATGAAAATAACGTTATTCTTAAACTTAAATTCAGATCTGACAACAGGAATTGACAGTGGAAATCAACTTGAGTCTGGCAAGCAGGGTAGGGGTCTGTCAATGGGATTAAAGTCAGGTCTGACAGTGATAAACAGACCTGGTCTGACCACAGTGGTAAGATCAGTGGCCCCATCTCCTGCAATCCCCCTGAGATTGACAATGCTTCTGTCAATTCTGTATATATCCCCTCTTCATACTTCTGCTGGAGTTTCTCTCCAGTGTTGATCAATCACAGTCCGAAAAACGTTGTTTCCCTGCCCTTTTACGATTGGTGCAAAATACATAATAGCAGTACAAATAATTTTTGGGGTCTCTCGATTTCCCATTGGCAGAATCCCTGGGGGGACCGGCATAAAAAGCTATAAATTGTCATTTAAACCATTTCTCAAGTGTTTCTGCCGATCCCCTGCCGAAGTTCTGGTGGGGTATCAGGAGAATGCCCATAGAGAATCTCCCTAATCTTGAGGCAACAAGAAATCATTTAAGGAACAAAAAAGATATGCAAATAACTATATAAGGTGGCAAAAATACATGGAAATCTGCACAGAAACAAAGGTAAAACTGAAAAAACAAAACAACAAAAGATGCCAGATACACACAACAGGCCAACACAAACACCTGAAAAGACAAAAGACAGGTCAACATATTGGATACATGACCCCTGCCTGAAATGTATTCTGATGAAGGATATATACTTGAAACATCAATATAGAAGTAGCATATCATGTATTATAGCCACGATGCCCTAGGTCTTCTGATCCCTCACGACACATTCTCAGCAGATCCATGGTGGACAGAGGTGGAAAATTGCTCAGGGTCATGCACTGCTTCTGTGCGCATCCCACCCATTTCCCAGTGGCTGGGCCCGGCTGCACAGAATGTACCCGCTCATATGTTATTTGTAGATTTAACTAACGCTGGACACACGGACTGTCGGTTAGGCTGAGGTATCCAGCATTCTTAGATCAGTGGAGCGGGGCCATACAATCTTTCACAACTGTAAGGTTCTGTACGAGCACTTACGGGGTGAGACCTTGCACAGGCCAAAGAGTAGGACGGAATTTAAAAAAAATTAACTGTTTCACTGGCAACTTGGAGGCCAACAAGAGCTGCTGGTGTAGTTTTCCACTCTGATTTCCTTGGCTGATATAAATAACCCTGAGCCCAGAAACCCATCTGGCCCCACCCCACCAGTCTGCCTCAGTCAACAGCAAATATCGCCCAATATTTGGGAGGTCTAATTTCTGCCTTTGTGCTACCAGTGATGAGGCTGGCCTGTGAGGACTGTGAGTTGGAAGTTCAGGCACTTGCATGATTTTCCGACCATTTAAACTGTGCACTGTGTGCGCTGGAATTTCAAATATGCGCCCTCATCAACGCCAAGGGGGAAAAAATTCAGTTGGTTGCGCCTCCCGTTAGCGCCTTAAGAGGGCGCTAATGGGGCGCAAAGCATCTAGCGCTCGGGCGCGGCGATGTTTGCGCCGCTCACGAAATTAACTAGACATTTTGCGGCAGCGCTAAACACTACCGCCACGATCTCCTGCGCCGGCAGATCATGACATCAGTCGAGTGTGCAACGCCCCAGTATCGCCCTGGAGCGGATATTGAGTGGCGCCCCCTGCCTTACCGCCTGCCGCTAGCAACGACAGGTTGAGGGGAGCGTTTTGCAGTCAGGAAGGGACTGGGGGAGCGCTATTTAAAGGCGACCGCTTCCTGCCTTTTATTGTTGGTGACATTTTAGAACCACGCATTCTGAGAGAGAGAGAGAGACTTCTGGAGAGATTCAACGCTGTGTGAAGGAGTTTTGGGTACTGAGCAGCACTTTGTAGGTTCATTTTGATTTGACCTTCCTTGCATCTATTTAGAAGAGACTGTGGGGGCTGCACTCTGAGCTCTTTCCCTGGGCCTCTCCATTGTTCTTTCCAGCAGATTTGATGTACAGGTCTCTCCAGGCTGAGGTTCAAGGCTGCAATGAGCAGGATGTGGATGGAGAGCAAGATCAACCCTCCCCTTTAAGAACTGGCCGGCGCCATTGTGTCTATGTTCCATTGCTGACTGACATCACATGAGCTTCGCCAGCGCTCTGAGGTAGCGCCTCGCTCCTCGGCCTTTGCGCCTTAAGACAGGTGTGTAGCGCCTGATTTAGCGCTCCAATCACCTCCAGGGGCGATAAAAGCCAAGTTTGCAGTCGGAGGCAATAATTAGCGCCAGGCGCTAAACTGCGCACAGCCGATAATTGCGCCCCAAATGGGGCGATACTGAATTTTTCCCCCAAAGTATTAGTTGGATTTTTAAAAGTAAATTGAGGTTATATGTTATTCCTGTATATTTTCCTGATTTTTAAAAGACATTTATATTTTTTAAATTAACATAGAAGAACCAATTAAATATTTTTGCATCAGCACACAATCAGTTTGTGGTTATGAAAAGGCAGATACAGCTTTTCACCAGAGGAAAGCAACACATTTTTGTGTGTGTGTTGCTGCTACATGCTTACATCGTAAAACATGGGGGAGGGAAGAGAGGGAATTATTTCGGTCCTTGAAGTGCTGTCATTTGCATTTTATATTGCTTAGCTCTTGTCTAAGTGGTTTTGTAATGACTTTAATAAGAGCACATTTTCAGTTGAGACACAGCACACACACCACTAAATTACCTTTTGGTTGTTTTGGTTCAAATTTCTCCTCTAAAAGCAAATTTCTCTGTTTAGCAGGAAACGCTAACCCTCACCTGACATAAAGGTTGAAGCAGAGCCAAGTTTTCACTTGCACTATTGACCTCTGGCTCAACAATTTCAGAGCTTTGGATCTGGGTTCAAGTTTGATGGGCTGGGGTCAGTTTGGGTTGAAATGACCCGAAAAGTCAAAGCAAGGCTGGTTCACTCCTCTGCTTGATTGTTTCTTTTCATATTTACACGATTTATACAGATCACAATCACAGAAACTAAGTGAGGAGTGAGAGTTGAAATTCACTTGGTTTACTCTTGAGGTATAAGATGTCGAATGTCAAACATCTAAAATTAAACATTTCCTAACTGATGCATATGATGTTGGACAAATAACATGCATATATTCATATAAAAATCTAAAGTCACAGTCAAATAGATTCATACAGTCAAACTCAGCATAGATAGACAGATGTATAGATAGAGAGAGATGGATAGGATCACCAGTTAAGAAATACTGTAGAATTTGCATTTTAAATTTTTACACCTTTGCTGTGTAGAAAACCATATATTCTACATGATTAGTATGCTTTTCAAGGTGGCTGGCTGAGGAATTAGACTGGATTTGAAGGCTGACAATATGGAAGGTGCGTTAGTAGATAAAGCATACATTATTATTCATTAATTTTCTTCTTAAAATTTGCAGAACTGTGCATGGAGTTTTAATAAAATACCCCACAGCTCCTCTAACAGGATTAGGTGCAAAGTCTTTAGATGTTTATAATAACAGTGGTGAGAGGAAACATGACATCTACAAAATGAATATTATCATGAGCCTTATTTTAATCCGAAGAGCCCATTCTTATTTTAAAAAAATCTAAGTTTGTAGCATGCAAGTATAATAAATTAATTGCAGGAAGCATAGTTGACTTCATACCCTCTGACCATTTCTGCGCTTGTTAGCTGCTCTTGCACAGTATGAGTTTCCTAGGACTACTACACGAAGCACTATTTTCAATTAGCAGCTTTACTTGTTTGTCTGAGATTATATGAGTAGAGGGTCAACAATTGTAGTAAAGCTATATTAATGAAGTAAAGTGGAAAATTTTTATCCTAATAATCAGTTTGATCATTTAATTAAATCTATTGGATTTCTTTCCTTCAATTTCAATAAGCAATAATTGGACTTCTGTTAATCAGGATACTCAACAAGTTTTCGACCTCTAAGGCCGGAATTTTCCCAGCGGGTGGGTTTGGGAGCAGGTCAGCAGTAAAAATCACGGAAATTGCCAGTGCATGGCAAGCCCACTGTCTTCAGCCGACTTCCGCATTTAACTTGGGCGCGCTTCCCAGCGTGCCACGGATCCGCTCGGGAGAGGCAGGCGACCTCTTTGAAGTAATTAAATGCTTGTTGAGAGACCCTTAAGAGGCTTTTTCACATCAGGTTTTGGCTTTAACTTCTTGAGCACGGGATTCACGCACCTCGGGAACCTCGCCTGTGAAGGGGAGGCGGAAGCTCAGTGGCCATTGTGCGAGTCCATTAAGTGACAGCTGGAAAAAACACAAATACTCACACATTACTTGCCTAATGGAAAGGCTCTTGCTGACAGGGGTTTGCAGGTCATTTCTGCAACCTCGGAAGACACTCTCACCACATTGCTAGTCACTATCAGTACATTGGAGGATTGTGCCTCTGATCTCCACTTTACCTGCCATCTGTTTGATCAGCATGGGTGCCACTTATGCTGTCTCACCTTGGACCTCAGAATCGGACCAAGATGAGCCCCAGTACCAATAACACCAGTAACACCAGCAGCAGCAGCAACCATAACTGTAGCCTTCTCCTCAATGACCTGATGCTTCACAGGGGAGAGAGGGTCAGCACAGGGCTGCACCGTGCCGGATGCGATACCCCCAACACAGGGCATACAGGCAGAGGATGAGCTTCCTGACATGATTGAACAGCAGTGCATCAGGCGGCTCAGGCTATCGGGCCAGGTCATTGCAGACATTTGTAGCTTGCTGGAACAAGTCCTGCTGCCCAGAGGACCTGGTGGACACACCTTACCAGTGGTCATCAAAGTCACCACCGCCCTTAACTTCTTCGTCTCAGGCTCCTTCCAGGGATCTGCAGCAGACATTTGCAGGATCTCGCAGTGGGCCGCCCACAGATGCATCACCCAGGTGACCGATGCTATGTTTCACAAGTCAGCCACTTACGTAAACTTTGCCACTGATGAAGCCAGTGTTACTGAGTGGGCGCTTGGCTTTGCAGCTCTGGCTGGCTTCCCACAGGTGCAGGGCATCATCGACTGCACACACGTGGCCATCAAGGCACCCCCACATCACCCAGGAGTGTTTATAACCGCAAGGTCTTCCATTCCCTCAATGTGCAGCTCGTCTGCAACCATAAAAAGATCATCATGCATGTGTGCGCCAGATTCCGTGGCAGCTGTCATGACTCTTTTGTCTGCGCCAGTCCACCCTCCCTCAGCTCTTCGCACCACCAAACAGACTTACCGGCTGGCTGCTTGGAGACAAGGGCTATCCGCTGAAGATGTGGCTGATGACACCCTTGAGGAGGCCAAGTTATGAGGCCGAGGAGCATTATAATGACTGCCACATGATGAAGTTGCACTTCAGATGCCTTGACCGATCTGGAGGAGCCCTTCAGGACGCACCAGCCAGGGTCTCCAGACTCATCGTTGTCTGCTGCGCGCTACACAGGAGGAGGAGGAGGACAAATCTGAGGTGGAGATGACACCAGCAGTGGCTCACATTGTTGCCTGGGAGGCCTGGGATGGCTTCATAATGGCCAGATTTACTGAACTTGCTCCAGTGCACCCATATGGCTCCCAGATGCTGTACTACCTCCCCCACACCTGTCCAACAACACCACAAAGCAGTCCTACAATGACCAAGCCATCCCTCTCACCCAAACCCCCATAGCTCGAGGTTAAGTAATGTCCACTCCAAGAGACAAAGTCACTTCCCAGATAGCAGCAAAAATGGACAAGACCGGAAAGTTATGCAAATAAATAAATTTATGTGTGTCAGAAACATAACTGAAACCTAATATTAACATATTTTCATAAAAACATTTGAATACCCTTGTGCATCTACGCTTGTGTCTTTTTTCTTTTCCGAGTGCTTCTACGAGGTGCAACCCCTGTGGCTTCAGCAGAGGTCGAGGCAGGCTGCTCACTTCCCTGCTGCGACTGCCTTGACATTTTAGCGGACGTCCTCTGGGTTTTGGAGCCCATGAGGGCCCTGCCAAAGACTGCTCCTCCTGCACCTGTGCAGGGGCAGACTCGGCCATCGGGATCCGAGGCAGCAGGTGTGGATCGGACTGAGGGGGAGGCAACAGGGGAGAAGTGGGAACGCTTTGAGCAGAGCCCCCACTTCCATATCCCCACTCGCCATCATCCCTCTCATGGTCCACCCGCATTTCCCTGCTAGCAAGGAGCTGGAGAGCACCTTGCTGCACATCAGTGGGGTGCTGAAAGTCCAAGTCTACATTAATATCCCTCCTCGAGATGAGGTCAATGAGCGTCTGCCATCTGTTGTTCACAGCAAGCATGTTCTCGTTGGACTGGCGCATTTGCTGTTCCAAGCAGGTGGCCATCCTCTTCATGGAACAACACATTGTTGCCATCGCCTGCGTCATGGTGGTGCTCATGTTGGAGATGGACTCCTCCATTCTCTGTACAATCGTGCACATCGCGGCTGAAAAAGCTGCCAGAGCCTCGTGAAATTGTTGCTGCCCCTCCAAAATCACCCTCATTCTCAATGACCCCCGAGGCTCAGCATCTGCATGCAGCTCAACAGAGCTTGGATCGTCCTGCGCCCTCCGGCGAGGAGTCTCCACTGCTGTCCCTGTCAACACCATCTGCTCTTGTTCACTTGTGATGTGTGAGACACCAGGTGACAACAGTACTCTATCTCTCACAGGATCCACCGAGGTGTGTGTATCTGCGCTGGTGCTGGATGTGCATGGGTCTGCTGACGGTGCACCCTCAGAGACTGGAGCTTCCTCTGAGGAGGCATCTTCCTCCTCCGGCTGGACAGTTGGTGGGGTGGGGTGGGGGGGCACTTGATGGACCTGTGGGAGAGTAAAGAGATGAATTAGAAGTGTTATGATAAGAATGGGTAACATTACTGACGTAAGAAAACTACTCGGCACTTGGTCTAAGCATTAAACAAAGCTTTAATCAACTGTTTTTCAACATGGAGATCTAGTTGTGTCCTTTACTAGTTCCTGTTGAGGAATGTCCTAAGCAAGCTGGGCCCATGCCCGAGTATTTATACTCTCCCTGGACAGCGCCACCAGCAGGCCGCCCAGTATTACCTTCATACATGAATGACAAGATTCATGTCATTCTTTCCGCCTGAAAGATTGGAAGTCCGGCGGCTTCCTTCTACCGAATTAGCCGGACTAAGAATAGATGCAGTCGTTTGGAGTTCCATTGGAGGCCGGAAGGCACGTCTCCTTGGACCGTGTTTTGGTCCCTGGGTCGCACCGGCGGGCTGGCAGAGTCCGTGTCGCCTTGATCGACCTGAGGAGGACTGGGGAGATCGTGGCTCCGGGTGCGGGTCCCCACCGGCGCAGAGCTGGCTTCGTCCTGCTCAGTAGCCGGTGATTGACCGGCGTCCTGGCTTCGGGTGGCCATCCCGCAGGGAATGCTCTGTTCCCTGGGTTGATCCAGCGGAGTAGCTGGCAGATCCCTTGATGTCCTGGGTAGGGCGTCATCCTCGGAGGAGCGCGGAGTATCGGCGTCGTTAATACAGATCTCTCTATCGATTGGGTCCGTGGGACCGGTTGGGCAGGGAGCCAGATCCTGAAGTGAAACTGTGGACTCCCGGCCATCAGGGTACTGCACGTACGCGTACGTAGGATTGACATCCGTTAGTTCCACCTCATCGAAGAGGGGATCACTCTTGGAGGATCGGACGAATCTTCAGAGCAGCATGGAGCCAGGAGCTGCCAACCATGATGGTAGGGGCGTCCCATGAGTGGAGCGACGCTGGAACCCGAAGAATCGTTCGTGAGGAGTAACATTGGTGGATGTAGAAAGAAGAGACCTGATGGAATGCAACGCGTCAGGGAGCATAGTTTCCCACTGCTGGTCTGGTAGATTGCGTGACCTCAGTGGAAGATGAACAGCGTTCCAAATGATAGCGTTGTATCTCTCAACCTGTCCGTTTCCAATAGGATGATACGGTGTTGTTTTACTTGTGACGATTCCCCGTTGGGAAAGATAACTTTTGAGTTCGCTTGACATGAAGGAGGGACCCCGATCAGAGTGGATGAAATTGGCCGTAGCGCAAAGGGAAAAGACCTGATCGAGGCATTTGATCACTGTAGAAGTAAGCATATTGGGACAGGGGAAAGCAAAGGGAAAGCGTGAATATTCGTCCACCATAGTAAGCAAGTAGGTGTTTCGCGTTGAGGAAGGCAATGGCGATTTGAAGTCAATGCTGAGTCGCTGCATAGGCTGTGTAGCATGTATGAGCGAGCCATCTGACGGACGGAAGAATTGCGGTTTTAATTCCGCGCAAATTCTACAAGTGGAGCATGTTCTTTTCACGTCTTCCATAGAAAATGGAGATTTTTAGATCGCACAAAGTGCAACATACGTGTAACGCCAGGATGGCATAAGTCAGTGTGAAGATCCGCAAGCGTCGAAGTTGACATGGAAGAGCAGAATGCACGCGTGAGGGTATCCGGGGCCACATTCTCCTTGCCGGGTCGATACTTTATGGTGTAACCAAAGTCGGCCAATTCCATCCTCCAGAGCTGTATTTTGTTATTCTTGATTTTAGTGTGTTTCTGGTTATCCAGCATAAAGGCCACCGAGCCCTGATCGGTTATGAGCGTGAAATGGCGACGAGCGAGAAAATGACTCCATTTACGTACTGCTTCGATGATAGCCGTAGCCTCCTTCTCGACAGGAGGATAATGGAGCTCGCTACCCTGCAAAGTTCTAGACAGAAATGCAACAGGTTGACCGCCTTGATTCAAGGTAGCCGAGATCGCCACCTCCAATGCATCGCACTCGACCACGAAAGGGAGATTTTCATCGATGGAATGAAGCGCGGCTTTTTCCAGTTGTTGCTTGAGGAGGTCGAAAGCTGAAATAGCCCTCGCCTCCAACGAGAATGACTTTGCGTGAAGCAGGGGCTGGATCTTGTCGGAAAAGTGAGGTATCCACTTCGCATAATAGGCGAACATGCCGAGGGCCCGACAAAGAGAGCTGAGATTTGTAGGAGGAGGGAGCTCCTGAAGCAGATGAAGTCGCTCTGGATCCAGTTTGATGACACCATTGCCCACCCAGT
This sequence comes from Squalus acanthias, assembly GCA_030390025.1. NCBI lineage: Eukaryota > Metazoa > Chordata > Chondrichthyes > Squaliformes > Squalidae > Squalus > Squalus acanthias. The sequence goes on along the minus strand of CM059428.1, from coordinate 94,833,829 downwards.
AGCGAAGGATTTTGACTGATGGTACTGATTTCACAGATTTGGACTCATTTAAGGTTAAGTTGCGACGACGGAGAACGTCAAGAAATTTCTGGAGGTTGGCATCATGCTCCTTCTGGTCATGACCAGCAATGTGATATTATCCAGATATGGAAAAGTGTCTGTTAAGTTCTCCTGTTTGACTAGGCTATCCATTGCCCATTGAAAGACGGCCACTCCATTGGTGACTCCGAATGGAAGGCGACGAAACTGGTAAAGCCGACCATTGGCCTCAAAAGCCGTATACTTTTTGTCAGAGTCCTTTAACGGTACTTGATGGTATGTGCTCTTTAAGTCAAAAGTTGTAAATACCTTGTAGTTAGCAAGGTTATTGACCATGTCATCGATGCGTGGTAGTGGATAGGCATCCAGGTCGGTATACTGGTTAATAGTTTGCGAGTAATCGATGCAAAGACGTTTCTTGTGTTGCTTCAGAGGATTTTTAACAACGATGACTTGAGCCCGCCAGGAAGATGAACATGGCTCAATGATACCGTCAGCTAGAAGGCGAGAGATCTCTGCCTCAATAAAGGATAGGTCATCTTGGCTGAAACGTCGTGATTTAGTGGCTATGGGCTTACATCGGGGGGAAAGATTGGCAAACAAGGAGGGCTCGTCGAGTGGAGCCGCCGAAAGTGCACAAAACGGTACTTTGGAAATAGTAAGCTCCGGCTTTGATCCTCCAAACTCGAAAGTGAGTCTTTCGTGTTGTTTCTGGAAATCCTGTCCCAGGAGCACATCACTGCATAGGTTTTTGAGCACCCCGAGCCGGGTAGAGAAATAAGTGCGGCCATTGAGAATAAGGGCGATAAGACAAAAGCCGGAAGAGTTACTGGTCAGTGTCGTCAGAGCCATTGCAATTTCCCTGTCCGAGGGGTAAATACACAGTTTTAACTTACTGACAGCCTGCTCACTGATGAAGCTGTCAGAGCTGCATGAGTCGATTAATGCACTCAAAATGTGTCCATTTACCAAAACCTTCGTGGCTACATGGGACAGGCTTTGGGGAAAAACAGCTGTGATGGGAGGAGGGGCAGTTTTATCCTTGACAGCTAGTAGTGGCTCTTGGGGGAGGATCAGTTTTATAGATGACAGCTGTAACATTAGTAGTGGCTCTTGGGGGAGGAGCAGTTGTATAGGGAGCAGCTGTAACCCTAGAAGAGGCGCTTGACTGACATACTTTCGAGAAGTGGCCTTTCTTACTGCAATGATTGCAGATTGCATTACGAGCAGGACAAATTTGACTATAATGAAATGCACCTCCACAGAAGAAACACTTACTTTTAGATTGCCAAGATGCCGCTAGGGTAGGGTCGTCATCAGCTAGGATAGAGTCGTCATCAGTGAGGGCTTCCGCCTGAGGCTTATCGGAGGAGTCACTAAAAGTGATAGCAGCAGTCCGTACACGTGGTAAAAGATAGGCATCTGCATTTTTTTTTGCCAAGTCCAGAGAATATGCCTGGTCATAGGCAGCTTGTAACTCGAGGGTTTTATTCTCCAGCAGACGCTGGCGTATGAAGGGAGACGCAATTCCATTAATAAAAGAATCACAAATTAACTCCTCCTGGTACTGCTCAGCTGAGACAGCCTTGAGATTACAATCTTTGCTGAGCCTGCGAAGCTTTTGAAGGAATTCGCCAAGTGATACCCCGGGTTGTTGTCGAGTTGTGGCCAGTAGATGCCGAGCAAAAATTTCGTTTGGGGCCTTAACATATAGTTGCTGTAGTATTCGGATAGCGGAGTCATAGTTTACACAGTCTTCGATATAGTCAAACACATAAGGGGATACATAATTGGCAAGTATCTCTAACTTATCAGGAACATTCTCACCACATGCCCTGAGGAAGTTGCTGAAGGTACGATACCAGTGTTTCCATACCTTAGCAGTTGTAGGTGAATTTGGGTCCAGATCAAGACGGGCGGGTCGGAGTAGTTTCTCCATGATGGATTGATTACTATATCTGGTTCCCTTCTACCGTTTGAGTCGTAGCCGTCTGTTCCCAAAACCACTCAGAGCATGGAGCAGGTCCAGTTGATTAAATTGATGTAAGAAAATTACGAGGCACTTGGTCTAAGCATTAAACAAAGCTTTAATCAACTGTTTTTCAACATGGAGATCTAGTTGTGTCCTTCAATAGTTCCTGTTGAGGAATGTCCTAAGCAAGCTGGGCCCATGCCCGAGTATTTATACTCTCCCTGGACAGCGCCACCAGCAGGCCGCCCAGTATTACTTCGTACATGAATGACAAGATTCATGTTAATTACCATTATGCACATGATGGCTTTTCACTGGCTGCTGTCATCAGTCACCATGAGTGACTGTTGTATGCCATGTGGTTGTACGAGATTTAATTCTGTCACCAGGTTGCTGGGAGGTCCCCCTCTCTCCGTCTCCCACCACCAGCAGCTCTGCAACTCCAGAGATTCTGAGGGCGTGCTCCTCTACTGCTGTCAAATTACTGAAGGCTGGAGGGCCACCTCCGGTTCTCTGCCTCTCCCTGTTGTTGTGGGCTCTCTTCTCCTGCAAGGAGGGAAAGCAGAGAACTTTGAGTGAGAGTGATGGAATGGGTGTAAGGAATGGATGGGTTACATCTGTAGAGGGTGACTATGAGGGAGTGGCGTGACATTGCCAAATGGCCTCCTTCTGTGGTGTTACTTCCTATGATTTCATTAGGATGAGGGTGAGTGTCAGTGGTGGTTAGTCAGATGGGGATGTGAGTAGGTGCACAGACAGAGCGGGATGGGTGCATCTGCCAGGTAGGTTGGTGCGATGAGTGATGTGCAGGAGTAGGCTTAAGAAGGCAGAGTGATGGGGATGTGGTGACAGGCACATCAGGATGTAGGTGAATGTGGCATTGCACTCACCTTTCCTGACCTCATGAGATCATTGAATCTCTTGCGGCAATGGATCCAGGTCCTCCTCACGACATCCCTGCTACTGACCTCCTCCACGATCTCCAGCCATGCCCTTTTTGTATCTTTGGCACATTGTTTTCATCGATCGCCAGGGAAGAGGACCTCCTTGCGTACTCTTACTGCCTGCACCAGCACTTCCAGGGAGGCATCTGTGAACGTTGTCGCTGCCCTCTGTTGTGTCTCCATGCCCCACAGATTTGTCACTCTTATTGCGTAATTCAGTGTTGTTGAAACCACCTTCTACACTCCTACATCAACTGGCTGAAGAAAGCAAGTGGTTGCCAGGCGCCGTCGACCCACTGCTCATACACGGCGCCGACCACGTGGTCGGAGGCGTCCGTGGTGAGCGCTACCCTGGCATTGGGCCGTGGGTGCGCGAGCAGGGTGGCATTGGCGAGCGCGGTATTGGTGGAGTCGAAGGCGGCTGACGCGTCTGCCGTCCATTCGACCGCCATCTTGCCGCTCCTGCCCCGGAGGGCTTCATACAGGGGCCTCATGAGGAACGCCGCTTTGGGGATGAAGCGGTTGTAGAAATTCACCATCCCGAGGAACTCCTGGAGGCCTTTGATGGTGGTGGGGCGGGGAAATTGTTGGACGGCCTGCACCTTGGTCGGCAGGGGAATGGCCCCAGCATGGGTGATGTGGTGGCCGAGGAAGTCGATCTTGTCCAGGCCGAACTGGCATTTGGCTGGGCTGAGGATGAGCCCGTGGTCGCTGAGGCGCCCGAACAGGATGCGAAGGTGTTCAAGGTGTTCCTGCTTGGAGGAACTGGCTACCAGGATGTCATCCAGGTAGACGAACAGGAACTTCAGGTCCCGAAGGACCGAGTCCATGAGCCGTTGGAATGCCTGGGCCGCGTTTTGAGGCCGAAGGGCATCCACAGGAACTTGAAAAGGCCGAAGGGGGTGATTACGGCCGTCTTGGGGACGTCCGCAGGGTGGATGGGGACTTGGTGGTAGCCGCGCACCAGGTCGACATTGGAAAAGACTGAGCGGCCGGCCAGTCTAGCCGAGAAGTCCTGGATGTGCGGCACGGGGTACCAATCCGGGGTGGTGGCGTTGTTGAGGCGGCGGTAATCCCCGCAGGGGCGCCAACCCCCGCCTGGTTTGGGGGCGATGTGGAGTGGGGAGGCGCAGGGACTGTTGGAGCGACGGATGATGCCGAGCTGTTCCATGGTGGCAAACTCGGTCCGCGCGATCTCCAGTTTGGTCGGGTCCAGCCTGCGGGCGTGGGCATACAGTGGGGGGCCTGTGGTGGGGATGAAGTGTTCCACCCCGTGTTTGGCGGCCTCCGCGGAGAAGGTCGGATTGGTAAGGGCTGGGAATTCGGCCAGGACTGCCGAGTAGTCATCCGTGGCCCGGGCGTAGCACTGTGACGCCATGTTGGCGGGTTGACGGGGGGCCATGGCGCCCAGGATGGGGACATGGTGTTCATGTCCACGAGGCGGTGTCGAGGGATGTCTACCAGTAGGCCGTGGTTGCACAGGAAATCTGCGCCGATGAGAGGGGAGAGCACCTTGGCAGTGATGAACTCCCATCGGTAGCGGCGACCAGCGAGGTCAAGGGTGACTGTGCGGGTGCCGTATGTCCGTATGTCCGAGCCATTAGCAGCAGCCAGCGCCGGTCCTCGTTTGCCCTTTTGGATGTCGAGGGAGGAGGCCGGGATGATGCTGTGCTGAGCTCCAGTGTCGCACAGGAACCGGCGGCCGGTTTTGTCATCCGTGACATACAGCAGGGAGCCCGCGTGGCCCACGGCCATCGCGGGTGCTGGTACGGGGGCGGACTTGAAAGAGCAGGGAGGTGTGCACCGTTGTGCCCTGGCACCGAACCGTGCGTGGTAGTAACAGTGGCCCGGGTTAGTGGGGCGCGAAGGCCCCGTGAGCCCAGTATCTGGGCCTTGTGGCCGCGTGGTGGCCGGTGAGGGGCGCGCCCGGGCAGTGGCTGCCAGGTCCGGAGTGAAGTCGCGGCTGGAGTGAGCGGACAGCAGCTTGTCGGCCTCATCGGCCAGGGCTTCCAGGTCCGTGAGGCCGGACGCCACGATCGCTGGGTGGATGCTGAGAGGTAGCTGGCGGATGAACAGCGTGCGGAAGAGGGATCTGGGTGGGCTCTCGTCGGTGAGGGAGAGCATGTGGGAGAGGAGGTCTGACGGTGAGGCATCACCGAGGCCTGGAAGGTCGAGGAGGTGGCAGTTTCGATGTTATGCCGAAGCCGTAAATTTTTTAAGGAGCGCGGCCTTAAGATGTGCATACTTGCCTTCCCCTGGTGGGTTCTGCAGCGCTGTCCAGACCTTCGTAACTGTGGAGCTACCGAGTGATGTGACGGGATAGTCGTACTTCGTCCCATCTGTGGTGATGTTTCGCAGCCGGAAACGCGACTCGGCTTGAAGGAACCAGACTTCGGGCTGGTTTTCCCCAAACTCCAGCAGTTTCACGGAAACTGCGTTTGTGTCCACCATTGCAGTGCTCGGAATACGTTCTGAGCGTCGGGGTCACCAATGTTGTGGCTGCCGCGAAACACGAATTAAGGCCGAGTCCATGTGTGGAACACAAAAGCTTTTTATTACATCTGCCTGCTAAGATGGCTGCTAACACTACAATCTTGAAGGTTCTGAGGCCCCGCCCACTCCTTTTCTCCTGCCTTAAAGGCAAGGTGCCTTAAAGGCAAGGTGCCCGATTTATTGTCCACGGACGGAAAAGTGGATTGCGCCCGTTTAGGTGGCGATCCGCCACAGAGTATTATTTAAATGGTGATAGATTGGGAAATGCTGATTTACAAAGGGACCTGGGTGTCCTTGTACACCAGTCACTGAAAGCAAACATGCAGGTGCAGCAAGCAGTTAGGAAGGCAAATGGTATGTTGGCCTTCATTGCAAGAGGATTTGAGTACAGGAGCAAGGATGTCTTACTACAGTTGTACGGGGCCTTGGGGAGACCACACCTGGAGTACTGTGCGCAGTTTTGGTCTCCTTACCTAAGAAAGGATATACTTGCCATAGAGGGAGTGCTGCAAAGGTTCACCAGACTGATTCCTGAGATGGCAGGACTGTCGTATGAGGAGAGATTGGGTCGACTAGGCCTGTATTCACTAGAGTTTAGAAGAATGAGGGGATCTCATTGAAATGTATAAAATTCTGACAGGGCTAGACAGACTGGATGCAGGGAGGATGTTTCCCCTGGCTGGGGGGTCTAGAACGAGTGGTCACAGTCTCAGGATACAGGGTAGGACATTTAGGACTGAGATGAGGAGAAATTTCTTCACTCCGAGGGTGGTGAACCTGTGGAATTCTCTACCACAGAAGGCTGTGGAGGCCAAGTCACTGAATATATTTAAGAAGGAGATAGATAGATTTCTAGACACAAAAGGCATCAAGGGGTATGGGGAGAGAGCGGGAATATGGTATTGAGATAGAGGATCAGTCATGATCATATTGAATGGCGGAGCAGGCTCGAAGGGCAGAATGGCCTACTCTTGCTCCTATTTTTCTATGTTTCTAATCTCTTGGAGTACAGATTGCTGGCCTGCTGCAACACCGTTAAAGCCCCGGTTGATGGTGCTAGACCCAGCCATGATGGCGGCAGTCAGAGCTTGCGTGGCATCAAGCTGAGACTGCATGAGAGCTGTCTGAGATTGGATGCCACCAAGCATAGACTCCATTACAGCACTAAGACGTTGCGTCGCTTCCACCTGTGCTGCAATGCAAGCTGCCAGATCGCCATCACACGCGGCATCAGATCTGCATCGCCACGGTCTCTCTGGGAGTCTACCATCCTTTGCAGACTGGAAATGATGGGCTCCATGGTGTGCGCAGAGCCTTGTGCAATGCTGGAGGTGGACTTCTCCACGCTCCTTACCATTGCCGAGAGGCTCTTGGGCACCCTTTGCATTTGCACCTATCACCTCTGTGTGCATGCCCCTCACCCTTCTTCTAAAGGCCTCCTTATCGAGGTCCTCATCTGAGTCCTGTGTAGCAGAACTCGCCCTCCAGGAAGGTGGCCCCTGAGCTCCCCTTTCCCCTGGCCTTGCTGTAGCCCACTCGTCCCCGGTGCCTCACCCTGTGCAGATCCCACTACTATGCTAGCCTCTAAAGCATGCATAGTGCCAGTATCTGAATTTGTGTCTGCAGGTGAGAGATGCAGTGACACGGTGCATTCTTTCTCCTCTTCTCCCGTCTCGCTCTCTACCGTGCCCTCAGGGACAGGCTGCTTAGGTGCTTGCTGATTATCTGAAAGCATAAAGACACAAGTGTTGGGTTAATGTGAGGGGAGGGGGGCAGGAAGGGAGAAATGCATGCATACAGCATGATTAGCTGGAAAGTGTGAAAGGCTTTGGGGTGAGGGGGAAGTGGGATGTGAGAAGAAGGAGTTGGGATGAACATACCGTTGTTGTCCCCAAGGGGTCAACGTCGCCAGTGGCCACAGTGCCCACCACCTGGCACCCAATGATTTGCAGCACTCGATTCTCCAGCGCAGACAGTGGTTGGGTGTCAGGTTGTCCCCCGCCTGTGCACTCCTGCTCCCTCCTGTTGTGCGGCACCTTGGCCTGCAAGAGAGAGGAAAATGTGTGAGTGAGTGTGGAGCATTGTGTTTGGGTGATGTCCCTTTCATAGTTGAAAAGCTGTCACTGTGTGCAAGGTGTGAGATGTGGGTGTGAGTGTTGGTGGGTAGTGATTGTTGGTGGGTGAGTGCTGGAGGTATGGTGCTTTGGGCAGTGTGTGAAGATTGTGGTACAGATGGTGGTATGTAGTATTTGTCGAAGCATTCACTCACCCTGACTACTTGAGTGAGGTTGTTAAATTTCTTCTTGCACTGTGTGTGCCGGGTAGAGCACTGCCCTCCGTCTCTCCATAGCGAAAACCAATGCCTCCGATGCTTCATCGGAGAATCTGCGGGCTCTCTCCCTGGGGCGTGGACCTGCCATGAGTACACCAGGTTCAGTCCTCTGGCTCCTTCTCCTCGTTCTGCTTCTGCTTGCTGAAGCAGCTGCACAACCAGCAATGCTGAGAATGAGGTGCTGCAGCATCAATGAACTTCCCCTTTAAGTAGTGAAAAATGCCTGTGGCAATGATGAGTTGCGATTGACCTGCACCCGATGTTGGTCTACCCTTTAAGTCTAATGCCAATGAGCTTGGGTTTTAAGACTTGATTTAGGATTCCAATCATTTTATTGAGCAGTGAGGACAAATTTTGCGTGCAGTCTAAAGCATTTGCGCCTGGCGCTAATTCTCCAACTTTTCCACTGATACCACCCATTCCTTGGCTATAACGAATTTCTAGCCCATGATGTTTAAAAATAAAATCAGTCAGTCTTAGAACCATAGAAGTTTACAGCACAGAAGGAGGTTATTTGGTCCAACATGTCTTTTTCAGATCTATGTTGGAGCAATCCAAACATATCCCACTGCCCCACTCTCTTCCTAAAGCCCTTTATCTTCCTCTGCTTCAAATATTGAGTCAGTGAACACAGGGGTGATGGGTGAGCGGGACTTGGTGCGAGTTAAGACATGGGCAGCAGAGTTTTGGATGACCTCAACTTTACGGAGAGTAGAACGTGGGAGGCCGGCCAGGAGTGCGTTGGAATAGTCAGGTCTAGAGGTAACAAAGGCATGGATGAGGGTTTCAGCAGCGGATAAGCTGAGACAGGGTCAGAGTCAGGTGATATTCCAGAGATAGAATTAGGCGGTCTTAGTAATGGCGTGGATATGTGGCCGGAAGCTCATCTTGGGGTCAAGTATGATACTAAGTCTGGTTCAGCAGAAGACAATGGCTTCAGTCTTCCCAATATTTAGTTGGAGGAAATTTCTGCTCATCCAGTACTGGATGTCGGACAAGCTGTCTGATAATTTAGATACAGTGGAGGGTCAAAAGAGGTGGTGGTGAAGTACTTCAATAATTTTTTTTGTAAATCTGTCTGTGTGGGAAGGTTTTATAGCTAAGCTATATAATACTATATATAAGCTTATATAGTAATAAGTTACTATATCAAGTAACTATTATTTTCTGGTCTATTTGTATTTCTAACTCATGCATACTCCAGGGAATATACATCTGATCAGAGATGTTTTTTTACTGCATTGAAGCATACAGCAACAGAAGTCTTTTAACATATGGTCAAGGTCCTTTTAAAGAATTCTAGTTAAGTTAATTTGTAGTTTTTGTAACAAGTGATATTCAGGCTAATTTCTGCAATTTCATTTCTTTCTTTTAAAATCCATCGTGAAAACCTACTTTTAAAGCTACAAGAACCTCATATAAGAATACTAATTTTTTTTTGTGCCTAATTGGTCGAAAAAGTCAATGCTAGTTAATGGAACATTTTCCTACTTTTGGAATGCATGAGCCGAAGATTTTCGGGGGCCCAGGAGGAGCACTCCTGCCGTACCAACCTCCCCAGCTTCTTTCAGAAATTCAGAAATTCAGAATCCTATGACTCACGTCATGCCAATATTGATCTGCATAATTAGTTCTTTGATGGAGATGGGGTAAAGCATTATCTGTGCCACTTCCGAGGTCCCTGAATTGCGGCGGCGTATTCAATATATTTTTGCAGGAAATTTTGGAGTAAGATCAGGGCACAAAACAGCAGAATTAATGATGTATATCCTCATTTGACCTCTTCCAGGAACCTCTGGGCCATTAAACCTGATACCATTTTTGGATGCAATAGTCCCAGAAAGATGGAAGTAAAATCCATAATAAAAGTGAGATGAGTATTTATACCATCTCACTGTCTGTTAATCATCACTGACTGTACCAATTCTTCGCCTTGTGTGGTATATACCTCTTCAACTTACTTCTAGATCAACTTTCTATTTGTAATCAAATGTCACATTTAGATGTAAGGAAGAATAATGTTCTGATCCCCTTCACTGAAAAGCTTAGGCAGTGTTATAGTATTATGGGTTATTACTGCATTTATTCCACTCACGCTTCCAGACTGAAGGGATAAGCAGCTTTTCTTAAGTAATGATGATTTTTAATTTACCTAGTCATTCATCCATAGTTTATTCCTGACATGCAGCATCTTTGGTGAGTTTTTGATTGATTTGTTGATGATACACTTGGGTGAACTTTTCTAAAACCCCTGCTTCCGGTTCATCCTCGAATGCAGCGGGTAGCTTATTGGAAAATCATGGGCCGCGCATCTGATGCGCTACCTGCTGGTAGTACGGAGCCTTGGAAAATGTTACCCTATTTTCTTGGCCCAGTTCCCACCAGTTGTATGACTGAACAGATTCCCTGCCCCAAAGAATTGCCTGAGATTAGAACTAGGTCTTAGAAATCACAAATATGTACGTCGTAGAAGTCAGAAGGCACAACAATCTGTTATATTGACCTCGACTTGTTTAAAATGCTGGTGACAAGATTTGACAGTACAAAGAATTTGCACTTATGAAGGAAGTGATCAAGCATCTGAAAAAATTGAACAGGCGAGCAATTGTTTAAAGTCGACAAAAGCAAATCACATCTCATGCTTCGAGAGATGTGATGGGACCAATAATGTACAGGGCACAAATCAGTTGACTTCGCTGGATAACATGAAGTTACCAAAATTGCATCATTTTCTGGTGCTCCAGACATGTCACTCATGAAGTGCTTTGAGTGCAGGACCTCAATGTTGGGCACCTGCAGCCAATGAAGTGTTGCTTCCTGTCCATTGTGCACTGGGCAATTGTCTTGCCTGGCGGGAAAGGGACACCAGCCATGGGGTAGGGTGGTGCAGGGGTATTAGGCAAGGAGCAGGATAGTCAGGCTAGAGGTGCCAAAGGGCAGCTCACCAGAGGGCCTTCCTTTCCAGCATGGAAGTGGTGGCCAACTCCATTAGCACACTTGTGGACCCAACCATGATGCAGCATCTACTGGCCAATGTCTCAGCTTCTATTGCAGCACAAGCAACAGCCACCCAACATCTGAGTGCTGCAGTGGAAGTTCAGACTGCTGCCATCAAGGCTCTGGATTCCAGTGTTCAAAGGGGTTTGCAGGGTGCCACAGCAGTCCAGCAATTTGTCCTCAAAGAGATTACTAGGGTTGCTGAGGCACCACCCCAGGGGAGTGGCAGTGGCTCCGTGGAGCACGAACCTGCTGCCCTCTCTCAGGGTGACAGCATTCATCCTTCCACCACTGCCACTCCAGCAGTGTCCTTGCTGTGGCTGTCAGCCAGCCAGACCAGACTGCTGCTGCCCAAGCTGAGATGGTGCAATCTGCTAGGCCCAGAGCTGCTCGATGTTGTCCTCCAAGGCCATCTGCAATCTCCTCCACTGAAAGTCAGCAGCCTTCCACCAGCCATGCTGCAGCCACTGGGGTAGCACTGCGTAGGAGCACTAGAACAGGCAAAGGCACATGGAAGACATGCACTAAGAGAATGCACAAGGGTGATTTGTTTACGTTTTTATGCAGTATGGCATGATTTCATTTATAAATTTGGTTTGGAATGTTTAATTTGTGGCTTTTATTCTTGCATTGTGGCCAAGCGGTCGTTGTGATGTTCCGTGACAGAGGGAAGGTAAGGTGTGGGACTATTGGTGAATGGCGAATTAGGGTTGCGTTCACTGGAATTGCACTTGGATGAGTTCTTCACGGACACCTCGGCTGGAAAGGAGCTGTCTATGTTGCCTCCTCTCTTCCTCTTCCTCCTCCTCCTCCTCCTCCACGTCAGCTGCTCACCATATAGCTAGTGGCAAGGGCTGTGCCCTCATGATGGTGAGGTTGTGCAGCATGCAGCCAACCACCACAGACCTTGGCACACGCTCTGCCGAGTACTGCAATGCACCTCCAGAGCAGTCCAGGCAGCAGAAGTGTTGTTTCAGCACACCAATGGTCTGTTCTATCACATTTCGTGTGATAACATGGCTTTCATTGTGTGCATGCTGCCCACGTGTGTGCGAGTTGCGCACCGGCTTCATGAGCCATGTCATCAGCGGATAGCCCTTGTCACCCAGTAGCCATCCTTTGGTTTGTTGTGGTGGCTCAAATGCAGATGGCACAGTGGACTGCCGTAGAATGAAGGCATCATGACTGCTGCCAGGATACCGGGCATTGACCTGTATGATTTGTTGCCTATAGTCGCACACCAGCTGGACGTTGAGGGAGTGGCAGAGTTGACATACGGCGATAGCAAAGCAATGTGTGGCAGTCAAGCACATAATGCAATCCTAGCGAAGCCACGTGCTCGCTTCGCCTGATGCTCTCTGGCAAGAGTGAATGAAATGTAGTCAGCTCTCTTTGAATAGAGAGCATCAGTGACCTCCCTTGTTGACAGCAATTTGCGAGATGTTGCTAATATCTCCAGCTCCAGCCTGGAAGGACCCTGATGCATAAAAGTTCATCACCACGGTTAGCTTCACAGCCACTGGCAATGCGGTCCTTGCCCTGCTCTGAGGTTGGAGTTGTGGCTGCAGCAGGCGGCACATTTCAGTGAGGATGTCCTTATTGATGCGCAGACATCTCACACATTGTTCCTCGCTGAGTTTCAGGTAGGCGAATTTCTCTCTGAACACCCTGGGCAGATCTGGCCTCCTGCTGAGAGCACTTTTGCCCATCCTCCTCCTCCCTCTCCCAGCAGCTTGTCCTGCTCTGCGTGGCTTCTGTTCATTGTCCAAGTCATGCTATATTCCAAGGCGAATTCCTGCTAGTGCACTCATGTCTGTCAGCAATAGATTTGTGTTCAAGAGCCTTGAATTCAGGACAAAATCCTTCAGAATGTTCCACATCACTCCCTGCAGACTTTTGCAACTTTAAACAACTATAGAAAGCACCAAACACTTGTACAAACTCAGCAACAGCCAGTAGAAATCAATCAGCAACTAACCTGTAAGTAAGTCCCTTTAAATATCGCTGGTGGGAGTCTTTTCTGCTGCTGAACGTGTGTTCAGCTGTGCGAGCTGAAGAGAGGGCATTAGCTGGAGCGCTGAGCTCCAAAATAGCAGCGTGGCATCAAATCAGCATTGCACACTGATTGACGTCATGACCTGCCTACTCTGCATACTTTGGGCGGACGCTCACTGCGCGCGCGCTAACGCCCTCACCAATATGGTGTCCGGCGTGATTCTCTTCACAAGTGTGTGCGCGCGCACCTCGGATGCCATTTTGGCACCCAAACAGCACCCGTGGTGCCCAAACCACGGGTGCTACCGATCTGAATTTTACGCCCATCTTGTTTAAATCAAGTAAGATGACCCACTAATTTTTATTATTAAATGAAAACAACTTGAATTGTTTGAATTAAGTGAACCTGACCATAACCGCTATTTTGTTTGTTTATCTTACTGTAAATAAAGTAGTTCATTGATTTCTATCAGCTCTCATCTCACCAAGTATTTGCTTAGTCCATCTGTAGAGAGATTAAAAAAGCACATGTATCTGGTTCAAATGTGAACCAACTCACATAAATTAAAGCACTCAGATTGCTTACTGGAGTGATTGATGCCACTAAATCCAAGAAGCTATCTACTGCAGATCTGATTGTAGCAGCCACCAAACAAAGAATAACATAAAGTCAAGAGTATGCTAATTAATACCCAGAACTTGATAGGGCCAATTTTCCTCCTTGTTTCTATGCTGTCAGAACATCAGCAGGGCAGAACTTCTGCCTGTCCTATACCTGTTCCCTTGACTCCAGACAATTTTCTAGGGACAAATTCAGTTGAATATGTTGGGTAGGTTCATGATAGGATTCCCACCTTCGTAGGGGAGCCGACCTCGTAAGTAAAATTCACTGCTGAAAGCTTCTGAGAGTACCTTTCCCCTTTGCCGCAGCAACCCGGGACACCAGGAACTCAACTTAGAGGCCAGCATTGTTGTGGTGCAAATAACGGGGATATATGTCATATGACATATTCCCATCGTTTCAATATACCTGGCCATATTTGGGCAGACGTATTGTACACCTGACATTACTTTGATGGGAAGATCTGGAGCGGTGGCAGGTATCAGGCAGCCAGTGGAAAGGCTCCCACTCACTTTAGTTACATCAGGGAGCTGCTCTAATGGCAGCTTTGAATAGGTGTTAAATATGCCTCCATTAAAAGCCAAGCTGCATAAATTTATGCAAAACCTCTTTAATATCTTTTGAGCAAGCAAAATCATAGTTGATGCAGGGTCAGTACATTTATTACACCTGTTTACTCCCAGGAGCAATTTTAGGATCATGGACAAAAGTTAGTGACCACACTTAACACTAATATACTAAATTGCTATCCCTTAGGTTCGATAAGGTAGCTGTAGAGAAGCTGTTTCCACTTGTGGGGAGTCCAAAACTAGGGGCCATAAATATAAGATAGTCACTAATAAATCCAATAAAGAATTCAGGAGAAACTTCTTTACTCAGAGAGTATGGGAATGTGGAACTGGCTGCCATATGGAACTGTTGAGGTGAATAGCACAGATGTATTTATGGGGAAGATAGATAAGTACATGAGGGAGAAAGGAATAGAAGGATATGGTGATAGGGTTAGATTAAGTAGGATGGGAGGAGGCTTTTGTGGAGCATAAACACCGGCATAGACCTGCTGGGCCGAATGGCCTGTCTCTGTGCTGTAAATTCTATGTAATTGTATGTAATACTTGATGCACATTTAGCATGTGCACTACCTTTAGTACACACATGGTACTTTTCCCCCAGGAGTTTACTGTAACAATAAGGGGAGATCTTACTCCATCTGAGCACAGTAAATAATGTAAAATTGTATGGGTTGGAGCACACCCTTGCAATTAATTTAAATGGAAGGAAAATTGGACGGGTTCCTTTACACGTGGTCTGACCCGTCTGATTGTCTGACATGCTGTGCCCAGGCGATCCAACTCTGGGGTAGAATCAAGCCAGACTCAATCATAATTGACTTGTGAAACTCGATTGATTTGATAAGATTTTAATTAAATATCAAGATATGAATTGAATTCTTTTCTGCTTTTGGCCACAGATCTCAAGACTTGGATATTTCTCAGGGGGAGGAAGCACAAATGGAGAAGGCTTGCTTTCTGATGTAATCACACCATATATGGTAGACAAAAATGAAGTGTTTTTAATGTGAGTGGAAAGAAAGTAATAACTGAGCCGTGTTATTATGTCTGATTGTATCCTTGGGGAACTCAGGTTGAATGTGCCAATATGTGTTTAACACCAATATGGGAAAAAGTAAAATTATCTTGGTAACTCACAAGAATGAAATTTCATGAAGCTACTTGAATTTTTCAACAACAGAGTTGCTGGAAGGAGGTCAGATTGTGGTCTCCTGTGTCATAGCTGCAAAATGCATACTGCTCATCTGTTTTCCTCTCAATATGTGTATCCTCTTCCCTACCAGTTCCAGAGTAGAAAATACATGTCTGCAATTTAAAAGAAGCCGGCTCCTATAATCTGTATTTGGTGCTGTCGTTTAGAGGGAACATCTCAAGATTTGAGAAATCTGTTGTCAACTCAACAAATGATTAGGCATGATTTTTCAGTTTGAGGAATTTATCTGATGATATTCAAGTCAATCTTTGTCTCCATGTAAGGAAATGTTTGAGCCTTATTTTGGTTGACATGGAGCCACAATAGTGTGGAACATCCGGTGATCTACTTTCCCAGATTGCTCAGTAATTTGGGATTAAATGTACTTGTTTCTTACAACCCTTTTGCTATTGTGCTGTTTTTCAAATGATCTGGCAGCTGCAGTTGTCTCTCATTCAAGACTGTGTGGGATACACTCCCGTCATGTGCCAATATTTATTTCCTTTAACCTTTTTTTCATATTGCACAGCTTTTATTTAGGCTACTTAGAAGGCATTGACTTCCTGTCCTCATGGTTATTCAAATTAGTTTTTCTCTCACTTACTTCTACTAATAACTTCCCCCAGCCTTGTGGAATCAACCACGTGGTGCTTCAGATCTTAATAAGTTTATTCTAAATCTTATATATCAATAATAACTTGACAAGAGTGTCCATAGCAATTCACAACCTTTTTACTCATGATTTGTCATACTACGTTACCTAATAATTCTGCATATTTATTTCTTCTTCTCAGGCCTTTCAATATACTCATACTTTCATTATGTTGGTGTTAGCTACTTGTAATTAAGATGCAGCCCACTGGAAGGTTTTGCTTTCATTATTTCATCATCTTAGGCAATAGTTCTTTGTGTGTAAGAAAAGGTGAAGATCTGGGAGTTAATAACTCCCTGGTTAAATCTTTGGTTAGTAATCCTTGCCTGTAATTGAGAAGCAAGAACTGGGAATACTTCATTTCCTCAAGTCCTGAACTGGGAAGACTGAACTATTGCTCAAAATCCCTAATGGCTGAATGGCCATCAAATACAAATTATGTTTTAAGTCTTACTTGATGTATGTTAATAGATCAAAGTTATGGCTCAGAATAGAGCTAATGGATAACTACACATTAAAACACGGGGGGGGGGGGGAATTCGGTACCTTAGCACCTCCCGTTAGCGCCAGCAGATGGCAGTAATGGGGCGCTGATGCAGTAGCGCCGGGGCGAGGCGAATCCAGCGCCACACGGCAAATCTGGCTCCCCCCTCCCCCCCCCCCCCCCTCCGTTGCACCGCCGGTACGAGGTGCTGCCAGAGACTTCAACGCCAGGCAGATTGTGACGTCAGTGAGTGAGCAGCGTTCACTGGCCGCCCGATCTGGAAAATTCATTGTCGCCACTTACCTTAGCGCTTTGACCAGACAGCGACAGGGAGAGCTGGCGTGCAGCTCCAGGAAGCCGGCTCCAGCGACGTTATTTAAAGGCATCAGCATTAATCACTCCCAGCTGTCAAGGCAGGTTAGTTTCAGTGGTTTCTTGTCAGTTTCACCCACTGAACAGTTTCTATGAGTAATTTCAAGCTTCTTTTGTATCAGCAGTCTTCTGTCAACTACAAAGTAACTACATTTATTGTTCAAAGATTCAAACTGCTATACTTGGCAACATTAATGGGGGCTGTTCTGGCATGCCACCTCGCCCTCCAGGATCTATGATGGAGGGAGCATAGGCAGCGAGAAATGAGGGAACGTATGCACAGAGGGATGAGGAGGGCCATCAGGGCTCTCACCAGAGGCCTTACCCTGCGAGGGTATTCCGACAGCACTTCTCCTACCTTCAGTTAAGTGAGGAGCAGTGTATTAGATGGCTTCGCATCACCAAAGTGGTGGTCACAGAACTCTGCCACCTCCTCCAAACAAATCTCCAGCCTCACACCAGGATGACTTGAACCCCAGATCCCTTATGCTCACCACATCCCCATCGTACCATCCCTGTGTCATGCTATATCACAGCGTCCTCCTGGGTGCAAAGGTGAAATGAGAGAGACCACAAAATAGTGCAAACTCCGTTAATAAATTTATGCATAAACGTATCATACATATCACATTCATTCCAATAACTAATGACCCTTGTGCCTGCCGTAGTTGAATAGCTGTCATTGTGTGCAAGGTGTGAGATGTTGGTAGGTAGAGATTGTTGGTGGGTGAGCGCTGGGGGTGTGGTGCTTTGGGCAGTGTGTGAAGCTTATGGTACAGATGGTGGTATGTAGCATTTGTTGAAGCATTCAATCATCCTGACCACCCGACTGAGGTGGATCTGCCATGAGCACATCTGCTTCAGTCCTCCGGCTCCTTCTCCTTATTGTGCTTCCCCTTGCTGAGGCAGCTGCACAGCCAGCAGTGCTGAGAATGAGGTGCTACAGTTTCAATGAACCTCCCCGTTCAGTACTGGGAAAAGCCTGTGGCAATGATGAGTTGCGATTAGACAGCACCCGATATTGGTCCACCCTTTAAGTGTAACACCAATGAGCTAGGCCTTTAAGACTTGAATTAGCCTCCAATCATTTCTTTGAGCAGTGAGAATGAATTTTGCATGTAGTCTAAAGCATTAGCGCCTGGCACTCAAACTTTTCTAATGATACTGCCCATCCCTGGGCTATAATGAATTTCTAGCCCAGGGTATCAAATAATAATTTTGACATAGTATTGAACACATTATGACAAGGTAGGACTGGCCTATTATTAATAATTTGTTCCTACCATGAAAATTTGCACACTTTTGAAACACAGTTGCAGTATAGCAACATTCATCATTTACATTCAATTTGTTGAATTAAATTCAGTGGAGACCATTCACTTATTGTTTGAATTCTCAAATATACTATGAGCAAACCGGCTTGCTGAGTAAATGAATAACCCTTTTCTTGAATAAGCACATTAAGGCCCGAGACAAAAATGTATAAATTTGAGTTACCACAATTATTTCCACTTCTTAAAGGTTCTTTTTTACTGTTTACATTTGGTAAGATTACACTTCCTCTGCCTCCTATAGTGGTGGGATTTCAGGAACTCAGTTCTTTATCTCAGTAGACAGAGATCCCTTTAACTTGAGCACAACACTATCGTTGTTCAGAACTAAATGACTACAGTATGACAATTTTAAAGAGTTAGTGGTTTCTCACTCAGAGGTGTAAAAAAACTGATGAAAATATATTGAGAGATCAATTACAAACACCAAGAGACCAAAAGAAAAGTGGCATGGTTATAAATGGGGAGACTATTAATGTCATATAAATAAATGAAAAGAAACCACATCAAAGTACGTTACGGCAAGTGCTAAAAAGTTAAATATTTTTGTTAACAAACTCAATGTGCACTTGCCTTCAGAACAAAGTACACTGTTGCCTTCTCTTTGCCGAACCCTCTAGCATCTAGGAGAAAGATGCAGACACAGAATATTGACATTAAATGAAAAAAAAAGTGAAAATATTTATGCATCATTGCTATCTGATGGATTAATATTTTATTCTTGCTGTGTTACATTGTTGCTTTTGGCTTACAAACATACACTTTGCCCGTATCCCACGAACACCTGGGCACTGCTTCAGCATCTGTTTGGCCTCTTTAGAAAGTAATATATTATATGCAATTCCATATCCAGAAGTGTACAAGTTATGTTTGGCACGTAGTCTTTGAAAGTACAATAAGTGGAGCCTTGATAATTGGAGGGTTCATTATAAGTTTCCACTCTGCTATTTCCTTGACTAATGGAGATTCCTTCCTGAGCAGATCATTTACTTTCAATATTATTAATTTTTCCATGTATTTGGCCAATAACTCTGTTGTTAAAATCAAGCCACATTTTAGCTAACTTCCAAATTACAACATATAAATTAAATTAGTGACAGCAATTTAAATGCTAAAATCTGAATGCAAGAGCAATTTCTCCTCTATCCTCATCTATGGCCAGATCTGTGCTATTGACACTAATTTAATCAAAAGGAGGACCTGTCTTATTCCATAAAATTCAGAACATTTAAACATGTATAGAACCTTGGTTAGACCACACTTGGAGTACTGTGAACAGTTCTGGTCTCCATATTACAAAAAGTATATAGAAGGAATGGAGAAAGTGCAAAAAAGATTTACTAGAATGATACTAGAACTGAGTGGTTATACCTATCAGGAAAGATTGAACAGGCTGGGGCTCTTTTCTCTAGAAAAGAGAAGACTGAGGGGCGAACTGATAGAGATCTTCAAGATTATGAAAGGGTTTGATAGGGTAGACATATAGAGAAGATGTTTAAACTTGTGGGCGAGACCAGAACTAGGGGCCATAAATATAAGATAGACACTAATAAATCCAATAGGGAATTCAGGAGAAACTTTACCCAGAGAGTGGTTAGAATGAGGAACTCTCTACCACAGGGAGTAGTTAAGGCGAATAGCATAGATGCTTTTAAGGGGAAGCTACACAAGTACGTGAGGGAGAAAGGAATAGAAGGATATGTTGATGAGGTTAGATGAAGAGGGATGGGAGGAGACTCGTGTGGAGCATAAACACCGGGATGGATCAGTTGGGCTGAATGGCCTTTTACTGTGCAGTAAATACTTCATAATACTTTGTAACATTTTGTTTTTGTTCCTGGTTCTACACAAATTACTTCAACAAAACAGTGAACTTCAAACAATGAAATAACAATATTTCAAATCATAACTTCTTCAAAGAAATTTTGCCACAATTTACTTTTCTTCAGAGTCTTATATACCTGGATTTGTATTTATGGAATTAATTTCTAACCACCACCCCTTAACATTCAACGGCATTACCATTGCTGAATCCCCCACCATCAACATCCTGGGGGTCACCATTGACCAGAAACTTAACTGGACCAGCCACTTAAATACTGTGGCAGCAAGAGCAGGTCAGAGGCTGGGTATTCTGCGGTGAGTGCCTCACGTCCTGACTCCCTAAAGCCTTTCCACCATCTACAAGGCACAAGTAAGGAGTGTGATGGAATACTCTCCACTTGCCTGGATCAGTGCAGCTCCAACATCACTCAAGAAGCTCAACACCATCCAGGACAAAGCAGCCCGCTTGATTGGCACCCCATCCACCACCTTAAACATTCACTCCCTCCATCACCGGTGTACCGTAGGCTGCAGTGTGTACCATCTATAAGATGCACTGCAGCAACTCCCCAACGCTTCTTCGGCAGCACCTCCCAAACCCGCGACCTCTTCCACCTAGAAGGACAAGGGCAGCAGGCGCATGGGAACACCACCACCTCCAAGTTCCCCTCTAAGTCACACACCATCCTGACTTGGAAGTATATCGCCGACCCTTCATTGTTGCTGGTCAAAATCCTGGAACTCCCTCCAAAACAGCACTGTGGGAGTACCTTCACCACACGGACTGCAGCGGTTCAAGAAGGCGGCTCACCACCACCTTCTCAAGGGCAATTAGGGATGGGCAATAAATGATGGCCTTGCCAGCGACACCACATCCCATAAACGAATACATTTTTTTAAAATTTCAACATATTGGATATTTTAAGCTGCTATTTATTCATTTTCTGTGTTTGTTGCTCTTTCATTTCACTGTAACAATATTTCCTTTTACCATCCATAGCAACAACTTACATTTTTATAGCACTTTTCATATGTAAGAAGACTTCTCAAAGTATTTTACATTAAAGAGAAAATCAGTGGATGCCAAGCAGGAGATGGAAAGAGAAAATTGAGAGATATAGGGGGCGATTTTGGCTGAATACTTTAGGCGCTAAAGAGTCTCCGAGGTAGCCACGATGGGGTCTTAAGCTGCAACGCTAGTTTAGCCCGTGTTTAGCGCAAGATGGCATCTTGGTAAAGCAATTGAATTGCACGCCCGAAGGACTGTTATGGGGCTGATTGACAATTAAATTGCCTGCTAGTGCTCATTAAAGAGGCTGCATGCCATTTTGGTGAGTAACGCTTCATTTAACGACCTCTCCTAACAGCGACCAGCTGAACAGGAGTAAACAAGTCTTTGCTGATGATTTCGAACGCAACTTAAAGCCATGCTCAGCTTTCACTGTTCACTTGCTGATTGAGATCGACTGACTGCACTGCGTTTGAAGAGGACTTTTGAGACACATCGGGAGACTTTCTGGGACACTTTGTCAAGACTTCACCAACATTCTAACAACATTTTTCTCGGATATTCTCTCAGGACTTCACCTAAAAAGAGTGAGTGTTTTGCTACTCTACCTTATTGGACACCTTATAGGAGCCACCAGGATGAAGGGAGTGCTTGGTCCTGGGCATCTTGCTCGGGGTCCCCGTTGCTCAGCAGGAGGAATTGGAGGAGGAGATGAGGCCAGGCAGAGCAGCACCAGCTGCTGCAGGAGAGAGGGACAGGAGGGCGAGGAGGGCTCTCAGCAGGAGGCCCTATCCTCCCAGGGTCTTCAGAGAGCACTACTCCTACATTCACATGACCCAAGACCAGTGCATGAGGAGGCTGCACTTTACCAAGGAGGTCATCACAGAGATCTGTGGCCTTGTGGAATGAAGACTCAGACCTCGCAGCACAGCCAGGACTGCATTGCCTGTGGCAGTCAAGGTTACAGTAGCACTTAATTTTTATGCTACTGGAACCTTCCAGACTGCCACAAGTGATATAAGTCACATCTCACACTCCTCTGTGCACTTCTGCATAGGGAGGTTGCTGAGTCTCTATACGCTCTGAGGAATGATTATATATAATTCCCTAATGCCAGAGAAGACCAGAGGCAGAGAGCTCTAGGATTTGACAGGATTGCAGGATTCCCCATGATCCAGAGAGCCATTGACTGCCCACATGTGGCCATGCAAGCCCCTCAGTTAAACTCAGGTGTTCAGGAACAGGAAAGGATTCCATTCCCTCAATGTACAGCTTGTCTGTGACCACCAGCAGCACATCATGCAGGTGAATGCCTGCTATCCAGGGAGCTGCCACAATGCGTTTATAATCCGTCCCACCGATCTTTGAGCCCCAACACAATGTGCATGGCTGGCTACTTGGTGACAAGGTATACCCTCTGATGCCATGGCCAATGATTCCCTTGAGAAAGCCCCAGACACCAGCTGAACACTCATATAATGAGAGCCACTCTGCCACCAGGAATTTCATTGAGCAGACCATTGGGGTCCTGAAACAGAGGTTTAGATGTCTTGACCAGTCAGGAGGTGCCCTGCTGAACTCAGCCGAGAAGGTGTCCAGATTCGTGGTGATTTGCTGCGTGCTCCACAATCTGGCGATCATGAGAGACCAGCCGTTACCTCCAGCAATTGTGCCAGAGGATCAAGCTGAGGAGGAGGAGGAGTAGGAGGAGGAGGAGAAGGAGAAGGAGGGGGACCAGGGGAGCACCTGAGGTTTCCAGATAGACGGCTTGCACCTGGGAGGGACGCTCGCCGCCATCTAATTGAAGAGCGCTTTTGAGAGACATGCTCCACCATCAGACTCCAAACACTGTTGTCACATGAAGTACCTTCCACAACTTACGATGCATCAAGTAGTCCATGATCTGCACTCAATCCTTTCAACCCCTTCCCAATGAAGATCACAATAAAAAAGACCACCGTATCCACCACTACCCAATTACCATCATCACTCTTTATCCACATCAAAAACAAACAAGGGAAACATTACACAACCAACAGCGTTTACAAATATTAAACTATTCACCCTGGTGCTTACCCTTAGTGGCTATCTACAAATGCTCTTATGTATTCTAGTAACTGTAATAAGTGCAAGCCCAGTGGCAGTAACAGGCAAGGTGGATGGCTGCTGAGAATCTGAAGAGGGCAGCTCAGACGTCCTCCTGGGACGCCCTTGAGAGGCTGTGGGCCGCGATGGCCTCGACAAAGACTGCACCATCTCAGCCTGGGTTTCAACAGTCTGGGCCGACTGGCTAACAGGCAAAGGCAAGGGCAATGGTGGAGTAGCGGGGGAGGGAGCAGCAATGCTGGCATTTGGAGCGAGGCCAGTAGGTTCCTCTGTTCAGCCCACCAACTGACTTGATGGAGGACAGATCTGTGGGCATCGGAGACACTCTGCAAGCCCCTTTCAACCGAGGAGCCCAGAGCCACCATGACAGCAGCCTGAGCTTCCACTGCAGCAGTTTGCCGTTCCATGCAAGCTGCAATGACTGCAGTGGAAGCTGCGTCCTCAGTCATCAGACACTGCATGACGTTGGGCTCCACAGGTCACCAGCCTCTCCACGCTGGAGAGGATGGGTTTCAGGCTCTGCGTCCAGCCACAGACCAATAAGGTTTCAGAAAGGCTCTCCGTTGCACCAAGTATTTGCTTTGTCGCACCCATCAGCCTTTTTCTGAAGCTTGACCCTGCGAGGTCCTCATCTGACTCCTTACAGCAGAACTGGTATGCATCCTTGCCCCTGGAAAGGTAGCACCTGTGGTGTCCCTTCCACCCGACGTGGCTGCTGCTCGCTGGTGCCCGGTGCATCCCACTGTGAGGATCCCTCTTCTGACGTAGCCTCTAAGTTACGCGTTGTGCTGATCTCTTAGCTGGTGACTGTGACAGTGGCAGCCATTGACGCAGTGCATTCTTTCTTGCTCTCCTCCTCCCTTCTCCTCTTCCTCCTGGGGGTAAGGTGGCTGTTGCTCATCTTGAATTTGCTCCATGGGGGCCAGGTGGATCTTGATCCTGGAAGCCTGCAATGATAAAGCTGGAAGGGTGAGGTTGCAGCGCATGTGGCCACTATAGAAGGATGTGTATAATGAGACCATATGGAGCTTTGGAGTGAGAATAGGTTTGGGCGATTAGGGATTAGGAATAGGTGTGCATCTGTAAGGAAGCTGGAATGGCCACATAGCTCTAGGCGAGATGCCCTCTGCTCTGCCTCTGGCCACGGCACCTCCCACTCCCCTCCCGATCATGGCCAGCACTGCTTCCTCAAGGGGAGTGATCTCATGCAGACATGATTGACCTCCCCATGTCAGGTCCTGCTGCTGTCTGTGATGTGCTATTTCTTCCTGGAAGAAAGAGTTTGTGTGTATGATGCCTCACATGGTTGAAGAGTGTTGAGATGTGTCTAGGGTTGATTAGTGCCTGTGAAGGATGCAATATTGTGGGATGTGTGAATGTCAGTGTATAGTTATATGGTGGAAGAAGTGTGTTGAGGTTGTGATGCTGGTGGTGGTGCAGTTATTGAGAAGTGTGCTTGTGAGATGGGATCTTACCTTAACCACTGGTGTCAAGTCATTAAATTTCTTGCAGCACGGGAGCCATGTCCTGTTCCCAAATATTTAAAGTGGCATTTTGAATTACGATTTTAAATGCACTTGAAGCTCTATTAGAAATACAACCATTCTGAATGTGGTTCAATACATTTTTACATTATGATGGCAGATTATTAATTATGCTGTTCACAGTGAGTGAGGAGGGTATTGTGGCCGGAAGCCTGCCAGTAACAGCGCCGGCCAAGGCTAATGGCCGCCTGCAGAAAGAGCGCAAACAGCACCGTTATTTTGGTGCTGCCTGCTAATTTAGATCAACAGACTGGAGAATCTGTGGTGCAACACACTCTTTCCGGCGCTAAGCTCAGCAGGAGGCCGAAGGTCGCATCTGTTGCCGCTTGCATTTAAGGAGAATGAGGAACAAATGAGTCAACCTGTAGCCCACGTACAGAACAGTTGCTGTATTTATTACAGCAATTTACCTCCCACCCGCTCACCAGGCCGTCAATGTTCCAGTATTGCATTCAGCACTTTTGGAGAAAGCTCTTGTCATTTAAAGCGCATCAAAGTGACACAAGCAAAGCTCTTGAACCTACCTCTGGTTTATTATCTGTTAAATCAGCTCAGGCTTCGGCTCGCAAAATTTCTACAGATTGAAAAAGGGTTCGGCAACTTGTTTATTCACTTGTGGGGAGTTTGTCGACTGCGCCGGGAAAGTCTGTGGTTTGATCGTACATCGGGTTTTATGGGATCCTCCTTTCATTTATAGGAGGAGAAGCAGGGAGGGTGTGGGTGTAAAACAGGGAAAATTAATTATTTTGTTTGTACTGCAGTCTGCACCTCTCATTGAGCTGAAGAAGGCATGCAGCATTCAGTGTTGTTTAAAGAGAAGCCGTTCCCTGCAGGCACCATAGCTGAAAGGGAACACTGTTCATTTTTTTTGCCATTGAGCCAAGATGGCCCATTTAATGCTTTCAAGGACTCTCCTCTGTTACTTTGCCCACATTCAAAAGGAATAGAGAATAAGCCAAGCTCTTTATTTTAAATAGCAAAATACTGCAGATGCTAGAAATCCAAAATAGCAACAGAAAACGCTGGAAAAACTCAGCAGGAAAGAGAAACAGAGCTAACGTTTCAGGTCGAAGACCTTTCGTCAGAATTGCCAGATATAGGACAGATATAGGACAGGAACGATCAAATCCAGCGCTTTGTAGTTTTTGAAACCATTACACTGTAGTCATAATTTCATTGATAAGCTGAGGTCACTTTAGTCACTGGCTTAGGAGGGTCTGACAACTGAGGGCTTTTTACTATTCCATGGTGAGGAGAGAGTGCTCATAACTGATAACTGAAAGAATTTCAATTCACACTTCGGATTTCAGAGATCGAAACACTGAATATCCATCGGTGATTCCTAATCCAAACCTCAAGCTTACTCTTCTAGTCACTCAGAAGTAATCAATTGCAATATTCTGCATCTTCCCATTTGTTACACAATCAGTATTACAATCTCAGACAGGACAGTTTCAAATAAGCAAACCACCGAAAAAAAATCAACTTTACCTACAAATCCCAAGGGTTATCTATCAAGACCTAGGGTTGCGATTAATATAAACACTACATTAGCTACGTGGAGATAATTCTATCTTTACCATCTGGCTGTTTTAAATTTGTCACTTGAAGCATCCTCAGGGAATTGCTGTTTACGATGGTGAAACACTGTCAGCGGTTGCATGCACGGGTGTGCTTTGGAGAGGGCGATGAGAGAAGCAGCGATCTCCAAAATGGATGAGCGGGCGTCAATTCGGCGTTGCACACCGATTGACGTCACGCTCCAACTAATTACAATACTTTCTGCGAGCGCAGGCAACGGCAGCGCTGCTGACTTGCCAAAAATGGCAGCTGCCATGGGACCCGCCGGCAGCGGGTGGAAATGAGGCGGCTGCCATTTTTTCCCACAAATGGGCCTCAACGGCCAGCGCTAACACCTACAATTTCTAGGCCATCGTTTTAGAACCAGAGGACTATTATACCATGCAACATTTATTATTATGTAATATAACAGATATCTCATGGTCATGGCATTGTTCACAGTAAGTCAAATGCTAAGCTGTTTGTTAAGGACAGGAGGATTATACTATCTAAAGTATAATTTGTTATTCTATTTTTAAAGGTACAGTTATGTTTATCCTGGCTTGTCTGTTTGAGGCTGCAAGATCCAACTGCTGTAAATAGGCACATCCCTTTGTCAATTACAGATGCATTGGTGTTACGCACATCCCCCATAGGTCCATTAGAGGGTAATGACTGATTTCCTTTATTGATTTGTATACTTTTTATAGAATACTCGTTTGTGATAAATAGTGCAAACACACACACACTGAAGGTGTCACTCTTACTGTTTCTAAAGCAGGGAAGGAGATGGCAAGGCGGAGGGAGCTAGTCAGGGAGTTTCAGAGGGCAAAAATGTAATAGCTGAACAAGCAGCCACCAGTGATGGAGTGGAAAGAATGGTGGTCAATGATTAACCCAGTGTTAGATGAAAGGTGGGTGTGTGCAGGGGCTAACTCTTCCTGTAACTATTTCATGTATTTTCCCATTCTCCAAATCTTTCTATGCCAGTCTTTTTGACTTTCTGTTTAGGTTCCATTTTTTTCTACTCTGTCTATATAGATTTATCAGACTTTTCATTTGGTGTTTGTATCTCAATGTTTATGTCCGACTCTTTTTGTAAGTCTATCCTTCCTTCTGCTTCCTCTCCTTTCTGTGTTTGCCGATATGAACATAAGAACATAAGAATTAGCAGCAGGAGTAGGCCATACGGCCCTTCGAGCCTGCTCCGCCAATCAACAAGATCATGGCTGATGTTCGACCTCAACTCCACTTTCCCGCCCGATCCCCATATCCCTTGATTCCCCATGAGTCTAAAAATCTATCTATCTCAGCCTTGAATATACTCAACGACTCAGCATCCACAGCCCTTTGGGGCAGAGAATTCCAAAGATTCACAACCCTCTGAGTAAAGAAATTCCTCCTCATCTCAGTCTTAAATGGCCAAACCCTTATCCTGAGACTATGCCCCCTAGTCCTAGACTCTCCAGCCAGGGGAAACAATCTCTCAGCGTCTACCCTGTCAATCCCCTTCAGAATCTTATATGTTTCAATGAGATCACCTCTCATTCTTCTAAACTCCAGAGAGCATAGGCCCAATCTACTCAATCTCTCCTCATTGGACAACCCTCTCATCCCAGGGATCAATCTAGTAAGCCTTCGTTGCACTGCCTCTAAGGCAAGTATGTCCTTCCTCAGATAAGGAGACCAAAACTGTGCACAGTACTCCAGGTGTGGTCTCACCAAAGTCCTGTACAATTGTAGTAAGACTTCCTTACTCTTGTACTCCAACCCCCTTGCAATGAAGGCCAACATGCCATTTGCCTTCCTAATTGCTTGCTGTACCTGCATGCTAACTTTCAGTGTTTCTTGCACGAGGACACCTAAATCTCTCTGAACACCAACAGTTAATAGTTTCTCACCCTTTAAAAAATATTCTGTTTTTCTATTCTTCCTACCAAAGTGAAGAACCTCACATTTTCCCACATTATACTCCATCTGCCACCTTATTGCCCACTCACTTAACCTATCTATATCCCTTTGCAGGCTCTTTTTGTCCTCCTCACAGCTTACTTTCCCATCTAGCTTTGTATCATCAGCAAACTTGGATACATTGCACTCGGTCCCTTCATCAAAGTCATTAATATAGATTGTAACTAGCTGAGGCCCAAGCACTGATCCTTGTGGCACCCCACTAGTTACAGCCTGCCAACCGGAAAATTACCTGTTTATCCCTACTCTCTGTTTTCTGTCCGTTAACCAATCCTCTATCCATGCTAATATATTAACCCCAACCCCATAAGCCCTTATCTTGCATAGCAACCTTTTATGTGGCACCTTATCGATTGCCTTTTGGAAATCCAAAAATACTACATCTACTGGTTCCCCTTTATCTACCCAGTTAGTTACGTCCTCAAAAAACTCTAATAAATTTGTTAAACACGATTTCAATTTCATAAAACCATGATGACTCTGCCTAATTATATTGGCCCTGAATTTCCGCTTGGAGGCTTCCCACGAGCGAAAGTCTCCAACCAGCAAAATAAGTCGGCACCGACCTGAAGTCTGTTCCCACACGGAGAGTTGCGCTTTGAATCTGCAGAGTCCTGGGCAACATATGACATCACGCCGCCCAGGAGCGCAGCCTGCGCGGAGCCTGGGGCTTCATTCGTAAGTGAGACCCGCCCACAAGACCTGTCAAAATTCCACATTTGCATAGTCCACGCCCCCATTTTAAAAAAACTGTGCAGAGCCTTTAGCATTGAAAGCAGCTGTAATTCTCAATGGTAAGTTCTTCTTTTATAGTTTTAAAAACCTTTTGTAAACTTTTAGAACATTTTTAAGACTTTTACATGGATTTGAAGATTTTTAAATAGTTTTAAAGACTTTCAAAGAGATTTAAAGCAATTTAAAGAATTTTAAAACCTTGAAAGAATTTTCAATAATTTTAATTAAACAGCAAAGTGAAATGGACGGAGCAAACATAGTTGTGATGATAAAGAGAGCTCAGAATTTTAATGATGATGACATCAGCACACTCCTTAATGAGGTTGAGGCAAAGCGCCTGCGGCTCACTGGGACCGCGAAGTCCAGAGCGCCGCGCAAAGGACAAAGGGCAGCTTGGGCAGAAGTTCACTTGGTATGAGAGGGCTCCGGTCACGGGGAAGGGGAAAGCGCAGGAGACAGTAGGGTGCCACCTTTTGCACAATCCACCTCCTTCGACCCTCAGGCACAGATGCGAGGGGGCATATCTGTCAATTCTTTAATGTTTGCTATTATTTAAATGTTGGTGTTGTGTTATTTCTTGAAATTTATATTTTGTGACTGATAGTGTATTTAACCATTTTGTTTCATATGTATAGCCTGTAGTCACTTTAAAGTTTATTTCAACTTTTTTTTTTATTAACAACCAATTTAACATTACAACTGTTTAAAAAGTAGAAAATAGCTAGTTTACATCTTGAATGTCAAGTCTTTATTGCACTAAGAAACCCAAAAAGTCATTTTAAACTGATTACATTTATTTATCAACCAATTTATCTTTGCAAATGTTTACGAAGTAGAAAATAGCTAGCTAACAATTTGTATTTACAGACTAAGAACATCAAAAAAGTACATCAAAAGTCTTTGATGCTGCAATAAAAGTTCACTGTTTCACTTTAAATTGTATCTGTTCTTTTCTGTGCCTTGCTGGGGGAGGGGGAGGTAGGAGGCGACACTATCATCACTTCGTAAATGTGTTGGGTACTAGCTGTTCCCTTGCAGCTTTGCTTTCGGCAGCACTTGGCTCCTCCCCATCAGGCCTGGCCACAGGGACATTGGCATCGTCCATGTCCTCCATTACAGCAGGGAGTTCATCTGCAGGGTTAAGGGTCAGTCCTTCCTGCAGGGCCAAGTTGAGGCATGTTTCTCCCTCACAGACTTCCTCTTTAAATAGATGCAGTACATGTAGGAAAAAAATGGATAGAGTTATAAAAGTCATATTAATAAAGTGAGTGGGTAGAAATTCACGTTGGGTGGTGGTGCAAAACGGGTGGTATCGGATCGGCCACCCGGCATACCTGTCTAATGAATACCACCGCCTGGGACGAATTTCTAGTCATACATAAAATTTTTAAACAGCATAAAAAAGTTAACATTTAAAACATTCATATATTCTGGCATACTTATTTTAAACATTAGTAAATGTGAAAAAAAATCATTTTTAAACAGTAATTTTCAAGTTTAAAAAAAAATGAAATCTAATTGAATAGAATGCTTACCTTCTCCACAGCGAAAGTTCCTCTTTAAATTACCTACAATCCTCAGAACAAGATCCAAAACCAATGAAATATTTAACAAATTAAAGTTGTTGAAAACTTAAATCAGGCTTTGTACCAAGAACTTTGTTAACTTTAAAAGCTGAAACTAATAAGGGGGAGGAAAGGTTCAAGTAAGGATAAATCTATAAGACTGAAGAGAAAAGTCTGTAGAGTAACGATTTGGGTAAAATCAAGCAGAGTGTGTCAAGATGGGACAGAGAGTTTAACAATTGGAATAGGATATTAGCGACTAAGGCCACATCAGGGAAAAATAGTAAAAAGTTAAAATTAAAGGTGCTATATATGAATGCACAAAACATTTGTAACAAGGTAGATGAATTAATGACACAAATAGAGATGAATGGGCTTGATTAAGTAGCCATTACTGAGAAGTGGTTACAGGGTGACCAAGGTTGGGAACTAAATATTCCAGTATACTTGACTTTTAGAAAAGATAGGCAAAATGGAAAAGGAGGTGGGGTAACCCTGATAATAAAGGATGCAATAAAGGTAGTAGTGAGAAAGGATCTTAGCTTGGGAAATCAGGATGTAGACTCAGTATGGGTCGAGCTAAGAAATAACAAAGGGCAGAAAACACTGATGGGAGTAGTTTATAGGTTCCTAACAGTAATCATAGTGTTGGACAGATTATAAATCAGCAAAATAGATGAGCATGTAACAAGGGTAATGCAAAAGTCCTGGGGGACTTTAATCTTCATATAGACTATGCGAACCAAATTGGCAAAATTAGCTTGGAGGACGAGTTCATGGAATGTATTCGAGAAAGTTTTCTAGAACAATATGTTGAGGAACCAACTAGGGAGCAGGCTATTTTAGATCTTTTATTGTGTAAAGAGACAGGATTAATTAGTAATCTTATAGTAAAGAATCCTCTGGGGAAAAGTGATCATAATATGATAGAATTTCATATTAAATTTGTGAGTGATGTAGTTAAGTCCGAAACTAAGGTCTTAAATTTAAATAAAGCCAATTACGGAGGTATGAGGGGTGAGTTGGCTGAGGTAGATTGGGAAATTAGATTAAAATATATGACAGTAGATAATCAATGGCAAACATTTAAAGAAATAATTCATAAATCTCAGTGAATATACATTCTCTTGAGGAATAAAAACGCCACTGGAAATTTGGTACAACTATGGTCAACTAGAGAAGTTAAGGATAGTATTAGATTAAACGAAGAGGCTTACAATATTCCCAAAAAGAATAGTAGGTCTGAGGATTGGGAGGTTTTTAAAAGATAGCAAAGGATGACCAAGAAAGTGATAAAGAGGGAGAAAATAGAATTTGAGAGTAAGCTAGCAAGAAATATAAAAACAGATTGTAAGAGCTTTTACAAGTATGTAAAAAGGATGAGATTAGTGAAAGTAAACATGAGTCTCTTAGAGGCAGAGACAGGAGAAATTATAATGGGGAAAAAGAAATGGCAGAGATGTTAAACAAATATTTTGTGTCTGTCTTCACAGTAGAAGACACCAAGAACATAGCAGAAAGTGTGGGGAACCAAAGGTCTAATGAGAGTGAGAAACTTAAAGTAATTAATATTAGTAAAGAAAATGTTCTGGAGAAATTAATGGGTCTAAAAGCCAACAAATCCCCTGGACCTGATGGCCCACATCCTAGGGTTTTAAAAGAGGTGGCTGCAGAGATTGTGGATGCATTGGTTTTGTTCTTCCAGAATTCCCTATATTTTAGAACAGTCCTATGGATTGGAAGGTAGCAAATGTAACCCCACTCTTTAAGAAAGGAGGGAGAGAGAAAACAGGGAGCTATAGGCCAGTTAGCCTGACATTAGTAGTAGGGAAAATGCTAGAATCTATTATTAATGACATGGTAACAGGGCACTTGAAAAATCACAATGGCCCGTATTTTCCGATCGCAGGCCTCCCGCGTGCAGAGGCCTGCAATCTGGAAAAATCTACGCCCTTACCTGAGGGCTCCCGGGACGCACACGCTTCCGATCCTGGGCCTCTCCAAACTCTAAGTGCGCAGGGCCCACGTATCCCAGAGGCGCAGGCAGTTCGCAGCGTCCCTGGGATCACGTGGGCTATGGGGAGCCAATCACAGAAGGGAATCTCCCTTCATACATTTGACAGATAGACCTGTCAAATATATGAATGGAGATCACCCCCAAAAACATAGTAAAACTTTAAATACATTTTTTTTTAAATCACATTTTTAAAATGACAAGGAGCAGTGTATTAGGAGGCTACGCTTCACCAAGGAGGTGGTCACAGATCTCTGCCTCCTCCTGCAACCAGACTTGCAGCCTGAGCGCAGGGCGACTCTCCCAGTGGCCCTCAAGGTTACCATGGCTCTCAATTTCTTCGCCAGTGGATCCTTCCAGTCTGCAGCAGGAGACATATTTAACATCTCCCAGGTCGCCGTCCATCGCTGCATCCGGGAGATCACAGAGGCTCTCTACACCAGGAGAAGAGATACATTTTCTTCTCTCCTGCACCAGTCCTGGCTCATGACTCCCCTCTGCAACCCCACCACTCGTGCCCAGCACTCAGTGCCATGTTGCCACCAGGAACATTATTGAGAAGACCATCGGGCTGCTGAAGCAATGGTTCCGCTGCCTTGACCGCTCGGGAGGAGCCCTCCAATACTTGGAGGAGCGGGTGTCCCATTTTGTGGTGGTCTGTTGCATGCTCCACAACTTGGCCATAATGAGGGCACAGCCCTTGCCACCAGGGATTGCCGAAGAGGGCAGGAAGAAGAGGAAGAGGAGGAGGACGAGGAGGATGAAGTGGAAGGGAGGAGGCAGGCAGCAAATCCTCCTTCGGCACGGGCTGTCCGTGAACGCATCATCAGACTCCGATTCAAGTGAATGAAACTCCAGATCCCCATTGCTCACCACATCCTAATCAACCACAACCCCATCATACCATCCCTCTGTCAAGGAATATCACAGCCTCCTTCTGGGAACCAAGCTGACATGAGAGCCACTAAAAACATAGATTCCAAAAAAGATTAATAAATTTATCAATAATCAATTCACAAATACTATATCAACTAAGCACCCTTGTGCAATCCCTTAGTGACTGTTGTTCAGGTGCCCTTTCCTGCTCTAGTGTTCCTAGGAAGCACTCCCCCAGTGGCAGCAGCATGGCTGGTGGAAGGCTGCTGAGTTTCCGTGGGGGAGACGTCAGATGGTCTTGCAGGATGACCTCGAGCATCTCTGGAACTAGAAGGCCCAGCTGTAGACTGCACCAGCTCGGCATGGGCGGCAGCAGTCTGGGCTGGCTGGCTGACAGGCAGCAGCATGCAATGGAGGAGTAGCAGTGGTGGGAACAGGAATGCTGTCATCCTGAGAGAGGACAGCAGGGTCCTGCTCCACTGACCCACTGCCACTTCCCTGGGACAGCGCCTCAGCATTCCTAGCAATCTGTTGGAGGACAGATTGCTGTGTTGCTGCGATGCCCTGCAAGCCCCGTTCGACACTGGTAATCTCAGCCACGGTGGCAGCAGTCTGATCTTGCATGACAGCAAGCTGAGACTGCAGGACAGCTGTCTGCACTTCTGATGCAGCACTAAGACATTTGGTTGCTTCCACCTGTGCTGCAATGGCAGCCGCGACATCGCCCATCACATGCCGCATTATGTCTGGGTCGACACAATCTCTCCTGGATTTTTCTGTCATTTCCAACCTGGAAATCATGGACTCCAAGCTCTGTGCAGAGCCCCGTGCAATGTTGGAAACAAACTCCTCCATGCTCCTTGACATTGCCAAGAGGCTCGCTGGCAGGCATGCCATTGCACCTAACAGTTTGATGTGCATGCCCATCACCCTGCTTATGAAAGCCACACCATCAAGGTCCTGACCTGAGTCGTGTGCAGGAGAACTCGCGCACGAACTCACCCTCCGGGAACTGGTCCCGGAGCTGCCCTATCACCCTGGCCTCGTGCCCGGTGCCTCACCCTGTGCAGATCCCGCATCTACACTAGCCTCTAAATTCCGCGCGGTGCCAGTTTCTGAGCTGGTGTCTGCGAGTGTCAGATGCAGTGATGGTGTGCCTTCTGCTTCTCCCTCACTCTCCTCCATCGCCTCGGGGACAGGCTCTGCGGCTGCTTGTTCTTGATTATCTGAAAGCAGAAAGGCACAAGGGTCAGGTTGTGGTGAGGGGAGGGGGTGGAGAGCAAGGTATGCATGCAAACAGCCGCAGCAGCTTGTAAGTGAGAAGAGATGGTGGGATGAGGGGGAAGTGGGATGTGAGAAGTAGGATTAGGAATGAGTAGACCGTCATTGTCCCCAAGGGCTTCAACTTCACCCGTTGCCACGGCCTCGGTGACTTCCCCTCTAATAATGTCGAGCACACTCTCTTCCATTTGGTGCAAAGCCTGTATCGCAGCTTGCACCTCGCCTATCTGCCGCTGCTCCCAGCAATTGTGCTGACCTTAGCCTGCAAGAGAAAGGGAAGTGTGTGAGTGAGTGTGGTGCAATGTGTTTAGGTGATGTACCCATCATAGTTGAATAGCCGTCAGTGTGTACAAGGTGTGAGATGTGGGTGTGAGTGTTGCAGCAGTGGTAAGGTTGTGAGGGTGAAGTGAAGCTATGATTGTGAGGTGTGAATGGTGATAGGTAGAGATTGTTGGTTGGTGAGTGCTGAGTGCTGGTGTGGTGCATTGAGCAGTGTGTGAAGCTTGTGGTGCAGATGGTGGGATATGGCATTTGCTGAAGCCTTCACTCACCTTGACCTGCCATTAAACTTCTTGCGTCATTGGATCCAGGACCTGGGGACCACACTGTTGGCTGTCATGTAAGGAGATATCTCCTGCCAGAGCCTTCTACATTTATAGGCCGATGGCTTCCTACTGGTTTGCGGAAGAGGACAGCCCGCCTCCTCTCCATGGCCACCACCAGTGCCTCCAGAGCCACATCTGAGAACCATGTTGCTCTCTCCCTCTGCTGCCGCTCAGCCATCTGTTACTAAATCAGTGCTGTTTCCAAGTGGCACTCCAAATGGAATGACAATGAGGTGCTGCTGCATCAAAGCACATCACCTTTAAGCCAGCATGGATTTGTTAAAGGCAAATCGTGCTTAACTAATTTGATTCAGTTTCCATGGAAGGAGAAAGTGCTGCAACAGAAGCTCAGGCAGCTGCCATGGCGTCTCTGGGCTCCTGGGTTGAGAGGGGCTTGCGGAGTGTCTCAGCTGCCCAGAGATCTGTCCTCCAGCAGATCACTGGGTGGGCTGAACAGGTAGTGACGTGGGAATCACGAAGCAGGAACCGACCAGCGTCTCTGCGGATGCCAGCATTGCTGCTCCCTCTGCCAACCCTCCACCATTGCCCTTGCCATTGCCTGTCAGCCAGGGGGCCCAGACTGCTCAAGCCTATGCTGAGATAGTGCAGTCTGAGGTGGGGCCATCATGGTCCACAGCCTCTCGAGGGCGTCCCTGGCGGACATCTGAACTTCCCTCTTCACATTCTCAGCAGTTAACCACCTCGCCTGCTGCCACTCAGGGTGCACTTGGTAGAAGCACCAGAGTAGGCAAAAGCACTTAGAGGATAACCACTGCAGGTAAACACCAGGGTGAATAGTTTAATATTCGTAAGTGCTGTTGGTTGTATCATTTTTATTGCTTGTTTTGGCTGTAGATAAAGAGTGATGATGGTAATTGGGTAGTGGTGGAATCGCTGGTCTTTTTTAATGTGTTCTTTATGGGGAAGGGGTTGAAAGGATTGAGTGCAGTTGGTGGACTTGTTGATGGATCCTGTGTCCTGGAAGGTGAGGCATGTGGCAACAGTGCTCTGAAGTCTGATGGTGGAGGATGTCTCTCAAAAGCAGTCTTTAATTAGATGACGGCGAGCTGTCTACCAGGAAGTCCTCTGATGCTCCCCTGGTCCCCCTTGGCTTTCTCCTCCTTTTCTTCCTCCTCCTTCTCAATCTCCTCCTCCTCATCCTCCTCCTCCTCCTTTTCTTGTGGCTCCTGAGCTTGACCCTCTGGCACAATTGCTGGTGGTTACGGCTGGTCTCTCATGATCGGCAGATTGTGGAGCGTGCAGCAAGTCACCACGAATCAGGTGCCCTCCTATCTCTCTCTCCCTCTCTCCTCGAGCAACTGGTGCTGCTCTGCCTGGTTTCATCTCCTCCTCCCATTCCTCCTCCAGACCATGATGCGGAGATGCTGGCGTTGGACTGGGGTGGACAAAAATGAGAAGTCGCTCAACACCAGGTTATAGTCCAACAGATTTATTTAAAATTACAAGTTTTCGGAGCTATCGATCGCCCCTTCTTCAGGTAAAGTTACTATGAGTGAATCTACAAAAATTCACAGAATATAAACACAGAGAAAATGCAGAGATACAATCTTTCCTTACATCAAAGACACACCAAGAGCACAGCCAAGACAATGAGATGTGTCCCAGGGGGTCCAACGTGTCAAAACCTGCTGTCTGCATATCCTCTCCATTTGGGTTTGTTTTTTGTGCTTGTTTTTTTTAAAAACTGGAAAGACAGACAACGATGTCAAGTCACGTTCTGTAGCGTGACATGAACCCGATATCCCTATTGAGGCCGTCCTCATGAGTGCGATACTTGGCTATCAGTTTCTGCTCGATGATTTTGCGTTGTCGTGTATCTCGAAGGCCGCCTTGGAGAACGCTAACCCGCAGATCCGAGGCTGAATGCCCTTGACTGCTGAAGTGTTCCCCGACTGGGAGGCAACCATCCTGCCTGGCGATTGTTGCGCGGTGTCCGTTCACACGTTGTCTCAGTGTCTGCATGGTCTCGCCGATGTACCATGCTCTGGGGCATCCTTTACTGCAACGTATCAGGTAGACAACATTGGCCGAGTCACATGAGTATGTACCATGTACCTGGTGGGTAGTGTCCTCACGTGTGATGACGGTATCTGTGTTCATGATCTGGCATGTCTTGCAGAGGTTGCCGTGGCAGGGTTGTGTGGTGTCGTGGTCGCTGTTCTCCTGACAGCTGGGTAATTTGCTGCGAACGATGGTACTTTTGAGGTTAGGCGGCTGCTTGAAGGAGAGTAGTGGAGGCGTGGGGATGGCCTTAGCAAGGTGTTCGTCGTCATCGATGACATGTTGAAGGCTGCGAAGAACATGGCGTAGTTTCTCCGCTCCGGGGAAGTACTGGATGACGTAGGGTACTCTGTTGGTTGTGTCCAGTGTTCGTCTTCTGAGGAGGTCTATGCGGTTTTTCGCTGTGGTCCGTCGGAACTGTCGATCGACGAGTCGAGCGTCATATCCCGTTCTTACGAGGGCGTCTTTCAGTGTCCGTAGGTGTCCATCGCGTTCCTCCTCGTCTGAGCAGATCCTGTGTATTCGCAGGGCTTGTCCATAGGGGATGGCTTCTTTAACGTGGTTAGGGTGGAAGCTGGAGAAGTGGAGCATCGTGAGGTTGTCCGTGGGCTTGCGGTAGAGTGAAGTGCTGAGGCGTCCGTCTTTGATGGAGATTCGTGTGTCCAAGAATGAAACCGATTCTGAGGAGTAGTCCATGGTGAGTTTGATGGTGGGATGGAACCTGTTGATGCTATCGTGTAGTCCTTTCAGTGATCCTTCGCCGTGGGTCCAAAGGAAGAAGATGTCGTCGATGTATCTGGTGTACAGCGTTGGTTGGAGGTCCTGTGCAGCGAAGAAGTCTTGCTCGAACTTGTGCATGAAGATGTTGGCGTATTGGGGTGCGAATTTGGTCCCCATGGCTGTTCCGTGTGTTTGGGTAAAAAACTGGTTGTCGAAGGTGAAGACATTGTGGTCAAGGATGAAGTGGATGAGTTGTAGGATGGCGTCTGGAGATTGGCTGTTGTTGGTGTTGAATACTGAGGCTGTCGCAGCGATGCCGTCATCGTGGGGGATATTAGTGTAGAGTGCCGATACGTCCATCGTGGCGAGGAGTGTTCCTGGTTCAACTGGTCCATGGGTGCTGAGTTTCTGCAAGAAGTCTGTAGTGTCGCGACAGAAGCTGGGGGTTCCCTGTATGATGGGTTTCAGGATGCCCTCGACGTACCCAGAGAGGTTCTCACACAGGGTTCCGTTGCCTGATACGATAGGACGTCCGGGTGTGTTGGCTTTGTGTATCTTTGGGAGGCAGTAAAAGTCTCCTACGCGGGGAGTACGTGGGATGAGAGCGCGTAGGATGTTTTGCAGGTCTGGATCGAAGGTCTTGATCAGTCTATTGAGTTGGTGGGTGTGTTCTTTGGTCGGATCTGCGGGTAGCTGTCTGTAGTGTTCCTGGTTGTCCAGTTGTCGGTATGCTTCTTTGCAATAGTCCATTCTGTTCTGTATGATGATGGCTCCTCCTTTGTCCGCTGGTTTGATGACGATGTTGCGGTTGGTCTTGAGAGCGTGGATGGCGTTGCGTTGTGCTCGGGTGACATTCTGGACTGTCTTGTGAGTGCGGCTGATGAATCTGGCGTTGATGCATTTCCTGACCGCTTGAGCATACATGTCAAGCTTAGGGCAGCGACCCTCCGGAGGGGTCCAATTTGACTCTTTCTTCCTCGGTTGTAGCACTGCGGTTCCCTCTGTCTGCTGTTCCGGATCATTGATTGTCTCATTGGGTTTGTTGCTGACATCTTGGGATTTGTGGTAGTATTCCCGGATCCTCATTCTCCTGATGAATTCCTCTGTGTCTGCCGCGAGACCGATGGGGTCCATTTTGGTGGTGGGGCAGAACTTGAGCCCTAGGGCGAGAACTTCGATTTCGTCTGGTTGAAGGGTGTGGTCTGACAGGTTGACGATGGACTTCCCTGAGGTTGCAACCGTGGTACCGGGGGAGGCTTGGTTGCAGCTGGTGGTGATGCCGAGTTTCTCAAGTTTCCTGTTCTTGATGCGCATGTAGGAAGCGTAGTTCCGTTGCCTCGTCTGTTTGGCGGTGTCTTTGTAATTTTAAATAAATCTGTTGGACTATAACCTGGTGTTGTGCGACTTCTCATTTTTGTCCACCCCAGTCCAACGCCGGCATCTCCGCATCATGACCACTATTGACACCGCAAACTGCCGGCTCAAAGTGGAGAGAATCGGCAAGAAGATCGCGCATATTGACACAGACATCAAGTATCTGCAGAGATGCAAGAAAGCAGACAAGATTCCGAAAGGACTACAGATCACGAACCCACTCAAGTCGACATACAGCACAGACTACGCTGAGAGACTTTGCCGTCGTACCTCTCGCACACTCCTCAACCATCTCGTACACCAGCTCTACAGCAGACGCCGCAACCTCGAAACCAAGATAGAGTCCATGCTCTCAGCCTGTGCTCAGGGCACAGCAGACCAGCTACGAGACACCGCCAAACAGACGAGGCAACGGAACTACGCTGCCTACATGCGCATCAAGAACAGGAAGCTTGAGAAACTCGGCATCACCACCAGCTGCAACCAAGCCTCCCCCGGTACCACGGTTGCAACCACAGGGAAGTCCATCGTCAACCTGTCAGACCACACCCTTCAACCAGACGAAATCGAAGTTCTCGCCCTAGGGCTCAAGTTCTGCCCCACCACCAAAATGGACCCCATCGGTCTCGCGGCAGACACAGAGAAATTCATCAGGAGAATGAGGATCCGGGAATACTACCACAAATCCCAAGATGTCAGCAACAAACCCAATGAGACAATCAATGATCCGGAACAGCAGACAGAGGGAACCGCAGTGCTACAACCGAGGAAGAAAGAGTCAAATTGGACCCCTCCGGAGGGTCGCTGCCCTAAGCTTGACATGTATGCTCAAGCTGTCAGGAAATGCATCAACGCCAGATTCATCAGCCGCACTCACAAGACAGTCCAGAATGTCACCCGAGCACAACGCAATGCCATCCACGCTCTCAAGACCAACCGCAACATCGTCATCAAACCAGCGGACAAAGGAGGAGCCATCGTCATACAGAACAGAATGGACTATTGCAAAGAAGCATACCGACAACTGGACAACCAGGAACACTACAGACAGCTACCCGCAGATCCGACCAAAGAACACACCCGCCAACTCAAGAGACTGATCAAGACCTTCGATCCAGACCTTCAAAACATCCTACGCGCTCTCATCCCACGTACTCCCCGCGTAGGAGACTTTTACTGCCTCCCAAAGATACACAAAGCCAACACACCCGGACGTCCTATCGTATCAGGCAACGGAACCCTGTGTGAGAACCTCTCTGGGTACGTCGAGGGCATCCTGAAACCCATCGTACAGGGAACCCCCAGCTTCTGTCGCGACACTACAGACTTCTTGCAGAAACTCAGCACCCATGGACCAGTTGAACCAGGAACACTCCTCGCCACGATGGACGTATCGGCACTCTACACCAATATCCCCCACGATGACGGCATCGCTGCGACAGCCTCAGTACTCAACACCAACAACAGCCAATCTCCAGACGCCATCCTACAACTCATCCACTTCATCCTTAACCACAATGTCTTCACCTTCGACAACCAGTTTTTTACCCAAACACACGGAACAGCCATGGGGACCAAATTCGCACCCCAATACGCCAACATCTTCATGCACAAGTTCGAGCAAGACTTCTTCGCTGCACAGGACCTCCAACCAACGCTGTACACCAGATACATCGACGACATCTTCTTCCTTTGGACCCACGGCGAAGGATCACTGAAAGGACTACACGATAGCATCAACAGGTTCCATCCCACCATCAAACTCACCATGGACTACTCCTCAGAATCGGTTTCATTCTTGGGCACACGAATCTCCATCAAAGACGGACGCCTCAGCATTTCACTCTACCGCAAGCCCACGGACAACCTCACGATGCTCCACTTCTCCAGCTTCCACCCTAACCACGTTAAAGAAGCCATCCCCTATGGACAAGCCCTGCGAATACACAGGATCTGCTCAGACGAGGAGGAACGCAATGGACACCTACGGACACTGAAAGACGCCCTCGTAAGAACGTGATATGACGCTCGACTCGTCGATCGACAGTTCCGACGGACCACAGCGAAAAACCGCATAGACCTCCTCAGAAGACGAACACGGGACACAACCAACAGAGTACCCTACGTCGTCCAGTACTTCCCTGGAGCGGAGAAACTACGCCATGTTCTTCGCAGCCTTCAACATGTCATCGATGACGACGAACACCTTGCTAAGGCCATCCCCACGCCTCCACTACTCGCCTTCAAGCAGCCGCCTAACCTCAAAAGTACCATCGTTCGCAGCAAATTACCCAGCTGTCAGGAGAACAGCGACTACGACACCACACAACCCTGCCACGGCAACCTCTGCAAGACATGCCAGATCATGAACACAGATACCGTCATCACACGTGAGGACACTACCCACCAGGTACATGGTACATACTCATGTGACTCGGCCAACGTTGTCTACCTGATACGTTGCAGTAAAGGATGCCCCAGAGCATGGTACATCGGCGAGACCATGCAGACACTGAGACAACGTATGAACGGACACCGTGCAACAATCGCCAGGCAGGATGGTTGCCTCCCAGTCGGGGAACACTTCAGCAGTCAAGGGCATTCAGCCTCGGATCTGCGGGTTAGCGTTCTCCAAGGCGGCCTTCGAGATACACGACAACGCAAAATCATCGAGCAGAAACTGATAGCCAAGTTCCGCACTCATGAGGACGGCCTCAATAGGGATATCGGGTTCATGTCACGCTACAGAACGTGACTTGACATCGTTGTCTGTCTTTCCAGTTTTTAAAAAAAACAAACACAAACACAAAAAACAAACCCAAATGGAGAGGATATGCAGACAGCAGGTTTTGACACGTTGGACCCCCTGGGATACATCTCATTGTCTTGGCTGTGCTCTTGGTGTGTCTTTGATGTAAGGAAAGATTGTATCTCTGCATTTTCTCTGTGTTTATATTCTGTGAATTTTTGTAGATTCACTCATAGTAACTTTACCTGAAGAAGGGGCGATCGATAGCTCCGAAAGCTTGTAATTTTAAATAAATCTGTTGGACTATAACCTGGTGTTGTGCGACTTCTCATTTTTGTCCTCCAGACCAAGGGAGGCCCCTAGCAAGATCCCTATGACCAACCACTACCTTTCTCTTGGTGACTCCTATCAGGTCTCCAATAAGATATAGTCGCACAGCACTCACTCTCTTTAGGTGAAGTCCTCAGATAATTTCTGGAATAAATGTTGATAGAATGTTGGTGAAGTCTTGAC
Organism: Squalus acanthias; assembly: GCA_030390025.1. Classification (NCBI taxonomy): domain Eukaryota; kingdom Metazoa; phylum Chordata; class Chondrichthyes; order Squaliformes; family Squalidae; genus Squalus; species Squalus acanthias. The sequence continues at coordinate 94,791,364 of CM059428.1, read as the reverse complement.
AAAGTGTCCCAGGAAGTCTCCCGATGAGTATCAAAATTCCTCTTTAAAAGCAGTGTAGTCAGTCGATTCTCAATCAGCAAGTGAGCAAGTGAACATTGTAAGATGAGCATGGCTTTAAGTAGCGCTCATAATCCTCACCAATGACTTCTTTACTCCTGTTCAGCTGGTCGCTGTTAGAAGAGGTTGTTAATTGCAGCGCTAGCTACCAAAATAATGTGCAGCCTCTTTTATTAGTATTAGGAACAATTTAATGGGTAATCAGAGGTTTAATCATCCTCGGGGTGGCTGTTCCTAGCCCGCGCTTAAACTCCTTTACCAAGATGGGGTCTTGCACTAAAGGCGGGCTAACCAGGCGTGGCAACAATAACAACAACAACTTGCATTTCTATATAGCGCCTTTAACATAGTAAAATGTCTCAAGGCACTTCACAAAATTTGACACTGAGCCACATAAGTAGATATTCAGGCAGATGACTAAAAGCTTGGTCAAAAGATAGGTTTTAAAGGAGTGTCTTAAAGGAGGACTGGAGAATTGCAAATGTTACACCCTTGATTAAAAAAGGGTGCAAGGCTAAACCCAGCAACTACAGATCAGTCAGTTTAACCTCGGTAGTGGGGAAGCTTTTAGAAACGATAATCTGGAACAAAATTAACAGTCACTTGGGCAAGTGTGGATTAGTTAAGGAAAGCCAGCATGGATTTGTTAAAGGCAAATCATGGTTAACTAACTTGATTGAGTTTTTTGATGAGGTAACAGAGAGGGTTGATGAGGGCAATGCGGTTGATGTGGTGTACATAGATTTCCAAAAGGCATTTGATAAAGTGCCATATAATAGGCTTGCCAGCAAAGTTGAAGCCCATGGAACAAAAGGGAGAGTGGCAGCATGGATACGAAATTGGCTAAGTGACAGGAAACAGAGAGTAGTGGTGAACAGTTGTTTTTTGGATTGAAGAAAGGTAAGAACATCTTGCTGCAATTATATAGGGCTTTGGTGAGATTACACCTGGAGTAATGTGTACAGTTTTGATCTCCTTACCTAAGGAAGGATATACAGTGGTGTTCCCCAGGGGTCGGTATCAGGATCACTGCTTTTCTTGATATATATTAATGACCTGGACTTGGGAGTACAGGGTACAATTTCAAAATTTGCAGATGACACAAAACTTGGAAGTATAGTGAACAGTGAGGAGGATAGTGATAAACTTCAAGAGGACATAGACAGGCTGGTGAAATGGGCGGACACGTGGCAGATGAAATTTAATGCAGAAAAGTGTTAAATGATACATTTTGGTAGGAAGAATGAGGAGAGGCAATATAAACTAAAGGGTACAATTCTAAAGGGGGTGCGTGAACAGAGAGACCTGGGGGTTTATGTGCACAAATCGTTGAAGGTGGCAGGGCAGGTTGAGAAAGCGGTTAAAAAAGCATACGGGATCCTGGGCTTCATAAATATAGAGGTCGCACAACACCAGGTTATAGTCCGCGACCTCTCAATTTTGTCCACCCCAGTCCAACACCGGCATCTCTGCATCATGATTCATAAATATAGGCATAGAGTACAAAAGCAAGGAAGTTATGATGAACCTTTATAAAACACTGGTCCGATCTCAACTGGAGTATTGTGTCCAATTCTGGGCACCGCACTTTAGGGAGGATGTGAAGGCCTTAAAGAGGATGCAGAAAAGATTTACAAGAATGGTTCCAGGGATCAGGGACTTCAGTTGCGTGGATAAGGCTTAGAGCAGAGAAGGCTGAGAGGAGATTTGATAGAGATGTTCAAAATCATGAGGGGTCCAGACAGAGTAGATAGAAAGAAACTATTCCATTAGCAGAATGGTCGAGAACCAGAGGACACAGATTTAAGGTGATTGGCAGAAGAACCATAGGTGACATGAGGAACAACTTTTTTACTCACCAAGTTGTTAGGATCTGAAATGCACTGTCAGAGAGGCTGGTGGCGGCAGGTTCAATTGTGGCTTTCAAAAGGGAATTGGACAAGTACCGGAAGGAAAACAATTTGCAGGACTACGGGAAAAGGGCGGGGGAGTGGGACTAGCTGAACTGCTCTTGCATAGAGCTGGCACGGGCTCGACAGGCCGAATGGCCTCCTTCTGTGCTAAATCAAGCGCTCGCCTTCCTTCCTGGAGTGCTAAAGGACGCAGGCGGGGCGTTGGTTGTGCAGCGCTGCACAATGGGCCGTGCAGCGCTGCCGAGATCCGAGGCTCCTTCCCTCCCTTAAAGGGAAGGGCCATCGCTGCTGGCTCTGCATTGGGACCAGTTAGCTAGTCCCTGACGGCGGCCATGATTCGGCTCGATCAGCCCCATGCACTCCAGCAGAGTGCTGGGCTGATTGATCGCGGCCCAGGAGAAGGAAGAAAAATTGACAAAAACGATTTGAAAAATGTAGGGACTTACCTGGGCAACCGCCCCTTTAACTGTCACCCTCGAAGCGCCCGGCCTCCCGATCAACACCTCCTGCAGCTGTCGGTGTCATCGCCCGGCGATGCTGCAGGGGGCGGAACCGAAGTTCGGGTCCGGGGCGCTACCAGGGCGATGCGCATGGCGATGACGTCACGATCTCTGGGCTAAGGAAATCGGGGCACAACGCCATATCGCCGCCACAAACCTCCCACCGAATTTAGTAGGAAGTGATATTCTCGCCGTGCCCGGACAGTAAGTGGTTAACGCCCTCTTATCGCCAACCCGGAGGCAATAATGGGAGGCGCAAAGGTACTCAATTTCTCCCCCTATGATTCTAGTGGAGAAGGCCTAGGCCAAACATAACTTGCAATTAGACTGCACCCGCTATTGGCCCACCTGTTGAGCGGTAAGCCAATGAGCAGCGGTTTTAGCGCGGAGATCAGCACTATAATCATGTAAATGAGCACTCAGCATGAATTTGTCCTTGTACACAAATCACAGAAAGCTAACATGCAGGTACAGCAGGCAATTTGGAAAGCAAATGGTATGTTAACCTTTATTGCAAGGGGGTTGCAGTATAAGGACTTCTTGCTGCAATTATATAGGGCTTTGGTGAGATTACACCTGGAGTACTGTGTAGAGTTTTGATCTCCTTACCTCAGGAAGGATATACTTGCTTTAGAGGGGGTGCAACAAATGTTTACTAGGTTGATTCCTGGGATGAGAGGACTGTCCTATGAGGAGAGATTGAGTAGAATGGGCCTATAGTCCCTGGAGTTTAGAAGAATGAGAGGTGATCTCATTGAAACATACAACATTCTTAGAGGGCTTGAGAAGGTGGATGCTGAGAGGCTGTTTCCAATGGCTGAAGAGTTTAGAACTAGGAGTCATAGAGGGGAATTTTAACCTCAAAAAACAGGTGGGTTGGGGTTGGGTGGGAAGCTAAAGTGTTAACAAACTGAATTCTGACCCCAACCCGCCTCCAACCTGCCCACCTCCAGTTTTAATGGAGGTGGGACGGGGGGCAGGCAGCCAGCCTGCTCCCAAGAGGTGGGTTGCGCTGTTAAATATTATAATGAGGCTGGCATGCCTCAGATTTAACCAGCATTACAAATTTAACCCTGGCTGATCAGGTTTCACAGGCCTCGGAAAACCCGCCAGTAAGGCGAGAGCTGCTTGATCCAGGTAATAAGTGCCTTTACACTTACCACCTAGATCCAGCATCCCTGTCTCATCTACCCACTGTGATCGAAGATCCCCCACGAGTCCTCCAATTCCCCCCAATCACCTTCCCGAATCTGCCCCCCGCCCAACCGATGATCCTCAGACAGCCCCGTTCCTCTCCACATCCCCTCCCACGATGATCCTCAATCCGGCCCCGACGTTCTCTCCCTCCCCGCTGATGCTCCAGAGTCCGATGCTGTTCTTCTATCCCTCCCCCCCCCCGCCGATGATCTGGTGTACAATACCAATCTTCTCTAACTCCCCCCACGCCAATGCTCTGGCCCCAATGTTTTATCCCTTCCCCCAATCCTCCTCTGGCCTCCGACCACCCCCCGACCCCGCAGGCCTACCTGCCCGTGGCCAGCTAGTCTCTCCAACTGGCTGGCTGTGGGTGGGAAACAGAGGTTTGAAATGCAAATCAGGCCCTGTCATTAATTTCAGCAGGGCCTGCGGGAAACCTGCTCCTAGGCCCCTGTTCCCAACCCACCTCCCAATTAAAGTTCTGGCCATAGTCTCAGGATAAGGGGTTGACCATTTAGGACTGTGATGAGGAGAAATTTCTTCACTCAGAAGGTTGTGAATCTTTGAAAGTCTCTACCCCAGAGGACTGTGTATGCTCGGTCGTTGAGTATACTCAGGACTGAGACCGATAGATTTTTGGGCACTAAGGGAATCAAGGGATATGGGGATAGGGCGGGAAAGTGGAGTTGATGTAAAAGTTCAGCCGTGATATTATTGAATGGCGGAGCAGGCTCGAGGGGGCGTTTAGCCTATTCCTGCTCCTATTTCTTATGGTCTTATGTAATGTTCTGAGCAGGTGGCAAAGACACCTGCCTGAAGCTGGCAGGGTACTTCTTTAAATACACAGATCAGGGTCCAATGACTTTAATGGGCCGTGACTGCTAATTTAACTGGTGACCTGAGCAGGAAAGCAGTTGTGGCTATCCCACCAGGTGAAGATAGTGGGAAGACGATCTGAGGGTAGAAGAGGCCCAAACATGCAAGTTATTTTTACATTTTTTTTTAATTTTCTTTGTGGCGCCAGGAGGAGCTGGCGTGATGGTGAGGTAGAGCTGGGTGTCGTCAGCATACATATGGAACTTGATGTCATGTCTTTGAATGACGTCACCAAGGAGCAGCATGTAGATGAGAAATAGGAGGGGACCAAGGATTGATCCTTGGAGATCTCTAGAGGTAACAGAGCAGGATGAGGAGAAAAGGTCTGAATAGGGATAAGCATGTTGGACCAGCTTGTTTTTTCCTGTCCTTTATGTATGTTCACATGTTTGAATAATGAAGTTCACAGCTCTTTTTTCACTTTCGCTATATAGCAGAGACAAGGCTTGTCTGAAGATCGCTCTAAAGTTAAAATATTCTATGTCATCAGTTTTCAGCTTCTAAAATTGCCACATATTTATCAGTCTCATGTTGCTTTGGAGACTTGTGGCATTTATGTAATTTTACAATATTTTCACGGAGGTAAAATTCTGATTTAACTGTAGGTGGATTGCAAGCAGAACTCTTGTGCTTTTCACAACATGTTTGCGAGGTGAGAATCATTTTTGATTGGGTGACAAGTTTTCAGAGTAATTCAAAAGTCTGGTTCCGAGCTCATAAATATGTTTGATGAGGTTTTGGCACCTACAAACGCAGCAACACCTTTATCCAATTTACACCTCTGATGTTGCTGTTCAATATACAGAACATTCTGCAAATATATGCAGTACTAGCACAGCTGTCTATTAGCACCATTTAAACCTGCTTCCTCCACACCCTGCAAATCAGTGCAATAGCACAGGAAGTTGTCCCTAAAATGCTTCAGCTAGAAAGAGACATAACTCAATCCCAAAATCTGAGATTTTGTGAAAGGAAACTCAGATTTGAAGATATTTTTTACAAAATCCCTAAGAATTTCAAATCCTAAATATGTACAGATTAACTAATTACCTTTAGACTAAGAAAATCAGTGTTTATTTTCAAGGGTGAGACTTTGCTTCCAGAAGTTCATACATTTCACAGAACTACATAGAATTTACAATGCAGCCGTACTAGTGTTTATCCTCCACATGAGCAGGAATCTTAATCCCATGTATCCACCCTTTTATCGTATCCCATTTACTCTCCTTTCCTTCCTTACCTTTTATTTATTCATTCATTCACGGGATGTGGGCATCGCTGGCAAGGCCAGCATTTATTGCCCATCCCTAGTTGCCCTTGCAAAGGTGCTGGTGAGCCGCCTTCTTGAACCGCTACAGTCCATGTGGTGAAGGTACTCCCACAGTGCTGTTAGGTAGGGTGTTCCAGGATTTTGACCCAACGACAATGAATGAATGGTGATATGTGTCTAAGTCAGGATGGTGTGTGACTTGGAGGTGATGGTGTTCCCATGCGCCTGCTGCTCTTGTCCTTCTAGGTGGCGAGTTGCTGTAGTGCATCTTATAGATGGTACACACTGCAGCCACAGTGTGCAGGTAGTGGAGGGAGTGAATGTTTAAGGTGCTGGATGGGTTGTCGATCAAGCCGGTTGCTTTGTCCTGGATGGTGTTGAGCTTCTTGAGTGTTGTTGGAGCTGCACTCATCCAGGCAAGTGGAGAGTATTCCATCACATTCCTGACTTGTGCCTTGTAGGTGGTGGAAAGGCTTTGGGGAGTCAGGAGGTGAGACACTCGCTGCAGAACACCCAGCCTCTGACCTGCTCTTGTAGTCACAGTGCTTATGTGGCTGGTCCAGTTCAGTTTCTGGTCAATGGTGATCTCTAGGATATTGATGGTGGGGGATTCGGCAATGGCAATACCATTGAAAGTCAAGGGGCAGTGGTTGGACTCTCTCTTGTTGGAGATGGTCATTACCTGGCACTTGTGTGGCACGAATATTACTTACCACTTATCAGCCTAAGCCTGAATATTGTCCAGGTCTTGCTGCATACGGGCACGGACTGCTTCATTATCTGAGGAGTTGCGAATGGAACTTAACACTGTGCAATCATCAGAGAACATCCTCACTTCTGACCGTATGATGGAGAGAAGATCATTGATGAAGCAGCTGAAGATGGTTGGGCCGAGGACACTGCCCTGAGGAACTCCTGCAGCGATGTCCTGGGGCTGAGATGATTGGCCTCCAACAACCACAACCATCTTCCTTTGTGATAGGTATGACTCCAGCCAGTTCCCCTGATCCACATTGACTTCAGTTTTACTAGGGCTCCTTCGTGCCACACTCAGTGAAATGCTGCTTTGATGTCAAGGGCAGTCACTCTCACTTCACCTATGGAATTCAGCTCTGTTGTCCATGTTTGGACCAAGACTGTAATAAGGTCTGGAGATGAGTGATCCTGGTGAAATGCAAAGTGAGCATTGGTGAGCAGGTTATTGGTGACTAAGTGCCACTTAATAGCTCTGTGGACGACGTTCCATCACTTTGCTGATGATTGCGCGTAGTCTGATGGGGCGGTAATTGGCCGGATTGGATTTGTCCTGCCTTTTTGTTGTCAGGACATACCTGGGCAGTTTTCCAAATTGTCGGATAGATGCCAGTGTTGTAACTGTACTGGAACAACTTGCGGCTAATTCTGGATCACAGATCTTCAGCACTACAGCCGGGATGTTGTTGGGGCCCATAGCCTTTGCTGTATCCAGTGTGCTCAGTCATTTCTTGATATCACGTGGATTGAATTAAATTAGCTGAAGACTGGCATCTGCGATGGTGGAGACCTCAGGCGAATGCTGAGATGAATCATCCACTCGGTACCTCTATCTGAAGATGGTTGCAAACGTTGCAGCCTTGTCTTTTGCACTCACATGCTGGGCTCTACCATCACTGTGGATGGGGATATTCATGGAGCCTCCTCCTCCCGTTATTTGTTTAATTGTCCAGCATCATTCACGACTAGATGTGGCAGGACTACAGAGCTTTAAACTGATTGTTGGTTGTGGGATCGCTGAGCCCTGTCTATAGCATGCTGCTTCCACTGTTTAGCATGCATGTAGTCCTGTGTTGCAGCTTCACCTCATTTTAAGGTACGCCCCATGCTGCTCCTGGCATGCTCTTCTACACTCCTCATTGAACCAAGGTTGGTCGCCTGGCTTGATGGTAATGGTAGAGTGAGGAATATGCGCTAATGGTAGAGTGAGGAATATGCCGCATGGTTACAGATTGTGGAGGAGTACAATTCTGCTGCTGCTGATGGCCCACAGCGCCTCATGGATGTCCAGTCTTGTTCTTAATCTGTTCCTAATCTATCCCATTTATGACATTAGTGACACGATTCCTCAGTGTGAAGATGGGACTTCATCTCCACAGAACTGTGTGATGGTCACTCCTACCAATACTGTCATGGACAGTTGCATCTGCAACAGATAGATTGATGACGAGGTCAAGTAGGTTTTACCGTCATGCTGATTCTCTCACCACCTGCCGAAGGCCCAGTCTGGCAGCTATGTCCTTTAGGACTCAGACAGTTCGGTGGTACTACCGAGCCACTGTTGGTGATGGACATCAAAGTCCTCCACCTGCAGGTCTGGCGTAACATATAGGCCAGACTGGGTAAAGGCAGCAAGTTGGGTTTTTACAAAAATCCAATAGCTTCATGGTCACCAGATTTTTTTTTTAACTGATTTCCAATTGATACTGCCATTATGGGATTTGAACTCACGTCTCCGGATTATTAGTCCAGGCGTCTGGATTACTAGCCACAGCACATGGTGCCCTTGCTAACCTCTGTGGTTCTTCCAAGTGGTGTTCAACATGGAGGAGTACTGATTCATCAGCTGAGGGAGGGCGCTAGGTGGTAATCAGCAGGAGGTTTCCTTGCCTATGTTTGACCTGATGTCATGGGACTTCATGGGATCGGGAGTCAATGTTGAGAACTCCCAGGAGCACTCCCTCCCGACTGTATACCACTGGGACAGGGTGTACACAGGGATAGTGATGGAGAAGCCTGGGACATTGATTGATAGGTATGATTCTGTGAGGATCACTATGTCAGACTTGTCTGTGGGACAGCTCTCCCAACTTTGGCACAAGTCCCCAGACTTGAGCAGGACTTTGCTGGATCGACTGGGTGGATTTGTGTTTTGTCATATCTGAACCCGATGCCTAGGTCGAAACCGAAGTGGTCCGTCTAGTTTATTTTTATTATACTTCTTTGTTGCAGTTTGGTACAACTGAGTGGTTTGCTAGGCGTCATTTCAGAGGGCAGTTAAGAGTCAATCACGTTGCATATAGGCCAGACCTTTATTACAAATTTTTAAAAAAATTTTTAAACTGACTTCAAATTTACATACTGCCATGATGGGATTTAAACTCCCGTCTCTGGATTATTAGTCTGGATCTCTGGAGTACTAGCACAGTAACAGAGTTAGATCTATCTTAGCTGGTAGTAGTTTCTTGTCCGAGTTTAGTTAGAGAAGTAGTTTTCAATATTTTATGTGTGGGAGACACCTTCCAAATATTGATACTGTGCATCCAAGGACTCCTTGTCCTAAAGCTTACAAAAGGCCATGATGCAACACAATTTGCAACCTTATATCTCCTAATAATGAGATTTTCATTTCTACTGTTATTTATCTATAGAAGTATTAAATATAACTACAACAGTATTTTCTAATTATTAATTATTTAACCTTCATTAAATCAACACCTCTATTTTATGTTTCTGTGATTTAATGTCAATTTAACAGGATTATTCCCATGATAGTGAAATTTGCATAATGCCAATGATGAAGATGTCAAAGGTGGAAATTTATTTAAAGCTTTCAAACTTCAGACAGGAAATCCATTTTAGATCAATTAAGTAAATTGTTTGAGTATTAACCTTTGATACTTGCCTCAAAAATGTCAGCATGCTCTGAAATGTGACCACAGTTCCATCTCTCTACAGTTGAGAGGCAAATTATGCCATTTTATCTTTTATGTTGCTAGAATCACATTGAAAACTGTCACTTAAATATTTCTAAAATGGCAGAAATTAAAAAATTGTTTGCTATTGTGTTTTTCTACCAGACATCCTACTCTGGTTACTTAATCTTAATCTCAGAGATCCTGCAAAAGAACATAAGAAATAGGAGCAGGAGTAGGCATAGAATGAGTGAGCTGTACTTTCCAAAGAAAATATTATATAATTTATGAACTATCTTACAGAATAAGTTAACTTGAGAGCAATGCTTCATGAAATAAATATCATTATCTTAAATAATGGAATCTATTCTAAGGGATAGTATCTGTGTAGCAACAAAGACACAGCTAGCATGGATTTGGAAGAAGATTCTGCCTAGCAAATCTCTCACTTACTTGATAATGTTGCAGATAAAGTAGATAGAGGCATCTCTAGGATACCATTTATTTTTACATTCAGAATACTTTTGACAAAATTGCACCAAAAAGACTTTCTAAAATGCAAATTTATTGCAGTTAATTAGTTCTAATATCAAATCCATCACACAGCGACAAATTACAACTCCAATATAAGCACTGCAGAAAATCTACCAATAAAAAGTAGAAACTGAACCAATCTAATCATTCAAGACAAATTCTAATTCCTTTCACTGCAACAAATCAGAATGCCATATCTTTTTGAAGTAATAAAATCTCCCAATCAAAATGAAAGAGAAATGTAACTAATGAAATCTCTCAAAAATCAGTTTTTTTTTCAAAAACCTAACATCTAACTCTTTCTTTTTCACAAAACTCAATCATGCAGGGCTCAAAATAACATCTGACAATAACAACAATTACAGCCCCGAAAATTGGCACTTACACTAGGATTGTGCCAGCAACTGACCTCCAGTGCTGACCTTGGCTAATGTTCTGGGGTTGCGGGTTGGGTGCACCTCATTTGCAAGGGCCCGGCAGCTACCCATGCTACTACAGAAACATCTTAGGGGTCAATCTTCCACATGCTGCCGGAAACTCTGCTTCCCAGCTACCATCCACAAGGGTGCTTGAGGGCCCTGAAAAGATCCCAAGGAGGTGGTCATTTTCACTACATAGAAATTAATTTCCAATCCATGGAAATGAAACTCGGGTGGGTTCTATAATAGGTGGGCGATCCGCTTGGCGATGAAGGTGAAAATTACGCCCACCCCCACCACCCCATCATTTTCCCGTTTTGTGTAAAGCAGAAAATACAAAAAATTACAGGAAAAGAAATTTCCCCATCTTTGGGGATCAGGGTCAGTTCTCTAGCTTGGAATGTGACCCCCGCCCCCATCTCCTTGGCAAAAATGCTTGATATCTCTCCGAGGGTACAATTGAATGGAGTGGGCACCGGCGGCCTCTGCTCTTGCTGTGCCAAAATATCCTGGGTGCCCACTAGTGATGGGGCATGCGACACTGGATGGTGGGTTGGGGTGCTGGTTGGACCCCACAAAAGTGGTGGCAGGGAAGCGGAGGTCCAATTGATGCAGACAAATGAAGAGTGGCTGGCGCCTTCTAGGCTAGAACACTCGCCTGGAGACCAAATGATTTGAAAACAAGCTCGCATATGAATTTTAAAAGCTCTTTTGAGGTAAATTATTAAGTGTTTTTATTTCAGACAGAAAGGCTGTTGAGAGACAGACCTACAGACAGAGCCAGAAAGAGACAATGCAGGTGTTTAGATTTGTCTTTTGTTTTTGCTTACCCTGTTCAATCATTATTTACTTCAATATTTATTTCTTGTTCTTAGTGCAAAAGTCACAGAAGCAGTAAGTTTTTCCAAATGATTTGAAAGCACGTTGGAAGATGAGCTTTAGAAGTTTTGGAAAAGTTTAAGAAAAAAACTATTGAGTGCTTACTTTTTTGACTTAAAATAGGTCAGCTCAGAGGGACAAAGATAAATGAGTGTGATTAGAGCACTTGTACTTTATTTTGTTTATACAGAGATTTTGAAAGCAAGCCTTGTTTACATAAAGATTTGTTTATACAGCTGTTCTAGCTATTATCCATGAGTAAGAGAAAAGCTAATTATTTACTTTGTCGGAACCAACCAAAAAAACCTGCTTAATTGATTCTGAGCTAAAGACTTAGAAGCTTGATATACATTCCCTCCCCCACATCCTCATCACAGTACCCCTCCCTGGCAACAGTGTCACCTCTAACTCACCATGAGCAATGCCACAGGACATCCACTACATGTGCACACACACACACACACACACACACACAGTGGGGCTGATTTTCCTCTACCTAACACCTCAAGCTGCTAGTTCCAGGTCCTTAGACAGAGGAAAAGATGATGGAGATGCATGGCACTCTGCCTCTGCCCCATTAGCACCTAACAACATTATGGGCTGAATTTTAATGGGAAAGGTAGTTTGGGGAGGGGTGGGGGGGGGGGGGCGGTGGCTCCGGCTCCGAGGTGGTTGGGAAACCCGGGAGAACAGGTTTCCTGCAGGTTCTGCCGAATTTAACGGCAAGGCCTGATTTGCATGGGACACCTGTGTTTCCCACACGCATCCAGATTGAGAGACTGGTTCCGGGCGGGTATGCCTGCGGCACTAGGCCGCAGAGAGAAGGGAGGGAGGGATTGCATGGGAGCCGGAGGAGCACTGAGTGGGCCAGGACAAGCACGGGGAGGGAGGGGGATGGGTGGGGTCGCTAAGGATCGGGGTGGGGGGTGGGGCGGTGCGAGGGGGATCGGGGCCTGGATGGTGGCCAGCGAAGGATCGGGGGGTTGCGAAGAGGATCGGGAGCTGGGAGCAACACTTGAGGGGGAGCGGTCAGTTGAGTATTGGGGGTCGGGAGCAGCATGGGGCGGGGCGCGAGATGTCAGAGGCCTAATGCGGGGGGGGGGGGGATCGGGTTGGAGGCAGGTTCAGGTCGGGATTCAGATTTTTAACACTTTAACTACACACACGCCCCTACCCACCCATTTTTTTTAGGTTAAAGATCCCCCCCTAAAAGTCACAGATCCAGTGGGACTCGCAAGATCATGCTGGAAACATAAGAACATAACAAATAGAAATAGAAGCATGAGTAGGCCATTCGGCCCCTCGAGCCTGCTCCGCCATTCAGTAAGGTCATGGCTGATCTTCGACTTCAACTCCACTTTCCTGCACTATCCCCATATCCCTTGATTCATTTAATATCCAAAAATCTATTGATCTCTGTCTTGAATATACTCAATGACTGAGCCTCCACAGCCCTCTGGGGTAGAGAATTCCAAAGATTTACCACCCTCTGAGTGAAGAAATTTCTCCTCATCTCAGTCCTAATTGGAAACAGATGCTGAGATTTAAATCAGAGATTAAGGAAGTGAAAGTGATCTGAATCTGCCTTTCACATCAACTTCCTCCCAATGCTGGTCGCAAATCATGTGCTAGTACTGCCCATATAAGCTGAGCATTCTCAGTTGCTAGGCTGTGTTCCTAAGATCCAAAGTCTTAAAGGAACAGGCAGCAATGGAGAGCAATTTTTTGCTGTAGCCAGGCTGTACAATATCCAGGAGGCTTGAAGGAGAGTTATGAGGGAGGGAATTTTAACTCCCGGGCAGTCGGCCAGCAGTAAGCACAGCCCTGCCAGCCAGGAGGTGCTGCAAGAGGCCCTGTTCATTTTAATGACCGCCAGGCCAGCACTCAGATGAGCCGTCGGGATGCGGATACAGGGTGATTTTGCAAACGCTGAAGTTGGGGAGGTGGGAGAGGCTGTGGCGGCACTGTCCCAGCCTTTCTTTAGGGGTCGGGAGGTGCATTCCTGCTCCTTATCGTCTCACAAAGACGAGTTCTGTACCTAGTTTTGAGGTTCTGCTTCTACTCCAACTACTTCTGCCGAGCGGCGCATCCTCGGCGGATGCTCTGTTCGGCAGGGCATTAAAATGGCTTCAGGGTCCCAGCTATGTGATAGGACCCCGATTTGCATAAATTTATGAGTCTGCCTCAACTATCCAAGAAAAAAGTGTTAAAATGGTCGCAGGGTAGTTAAAGTTTACTGCTTCAATTTTGACTCCTGTTGGGCGGAGGACTATAAAATCCTTCCCATAGGTTTCTGCTCCCACCAGGTTTTTTTTAGCATAATGTGTGACTGCTGGAGGCTGCCATCAAAAAGTTAAGTTTTTAAAAAAAATACTTACTTGAATGTGGAGCCAGGAGGAGCAGGATTGCTGGTCCTGGCTCCAGTGCCGAAGACCGTTGTGGGCTCCCACTTGGCGCCCTCTTGATCACTTCCCCGCCATCCCAGGACTGACCTGAGGGTTGCTGCTGATGATGCAGTGGCCTGACATCAATGCCGGTTTGCCAGCGAGCTGCCGGTCTGATTTAAATGAGACCCAGTATCAGGTGTACCTCAGGCCTACCCATTGCGGTGCAGCGATCGTTCCCTGCACCCAGTTCGTGCCGGCAGGCCGTGCCATCCTATTTCTAAGCCTATGAATCAGGTTCATTATGAACTAAAACTTAAATAGCAGCAAGAGTAAACACATTAGATCTCATTAGATTATCATGCTTTACTTAGCTTCTAGTCCCTATTTCGAAGCTGTCGTAAATTTTGGAAATAACAACCTTAGTTTGGACCAGCTGTCCATGACAGGACAGAGGAGCACTCTATTTGTTTGACTCATTGGCTGTCTGGCAAAGTAGAAAGAATCATCGCTGCTGGCTGCAGTTACACAGCTCGTCACATTGAAGTCGGGACTGAGACAAAGAAAAAGTAAAAAGGCATTTTTCATAAAGAAATAATGTTGTCAATCACAAATAAGTGCCTGACAGGTATTAGAACTTTTGCCCTTTATTTGTGGGATTTGTGTTAGTAAGTGGAGGCAGCCGGGCACGATTTTAACCCTACCCGCCCAACGGAATCCAGGTGAGTAAGCAATTAAAATGCCTCAAGTTACTTACCCACCGTGGAGCTGGCAGGATGTCACTGTCCGCGATTTTAACCTGCTCTCCTGAGCGGGCAGCAAGGACACCCACCCGAAGCAGGCGCGGGTACCTCTTTACAGATGCATGTCGGGCCCCAATGACTCACCTCACCACACATCCACCTAAAACCCGACGGTGTTAAAATGGGGGTCGTGGTGGCAGTTGGAGATGCTGCTTGACCCTTTAGACTGTTGCAAGCATTGGAATCTTGCAGCACCAACCAGTCCCACCCCACCTTCCCACCCTCCTCTCAATCGTTGGAAAAATCTCCACGGTTAATTACTAATCCATCGGTCGAACGGAAATCCTACTGAAGAAGATAATCTAGCCTGGAGTCTCTTCTGAGATAAAACAGGATAGATCTGTCACAAAAGGTTCTGATTAAAAGCCCTGATGTAAACATTAAGGAGAACATTTTAGAAACATAAAGGGGGGAATTTTCAGGGGGTCAGCGGGCACATTTAGTGGCGGGTCGGGTGGGGAAAAAAATGACAGCAGGTCGGGAACCTGCTGTCAACCCGCCGCCACGAGACTTTCCCAGATGTCGGGTCTGTCAACGCTGAACAGACGCGACAGCGCAGCAACAGGGGAGGCAATTTAAGTCATTATGGCCTTGTTAAGAGCCACTTAAAAAGTATTTTGAGCTCACCTTTAAATTTTACGAGGTCGCCCATGGGGTCCACGCTGCTTGAGGATCACGTCAGGTAAGGAGTTGTGTTACCATGAAAGGATCTCTCGAATTGACAGCTGCAAATGTGCTATAAAAGATCCCATCTCACAGCTGTTCACTTTCTAAGCTCAGAAGCTGTTGCTTACTGCATTTGAAAGAAAGATTGAGCTTTATGCAGGTTGCAAGTGTTTGGAGTAAACTCTGTATCCAGTGTCACCTCATTGGAACAATCTCTCTCACCAGTGACAGATCGCTTCTGTCATCTCAACTTCACCTGCCATCTATTACATCAACATCGGTGCCCTTGAAACTATATCACCTTGGTGATCAGCCCCAACACCAGCAGCACCAACAACACCAACCTTCTCCGCAATCAACTGATGCTGTACAGAACACAGGGCATCAGCACCCGACCACATTGCTGCCCGGGAGGCCAGGGATGGCCTCACCATAGCCAGAGTTACTTCACTTGACGCTGCACACCCTGGCTGCCACATGATGCACCAGGTTGGCACCACCCCACACCAACACCATAAAGCATCCCTACAATGCCCAAGCCATTCCTTTCACACTCATCACCATTGTGGGGTGTGCCGTTATGTCTCACCATTCACTGCAACTCACTAAGCCACTTCCAAAGATGCACACAAATCTGTCCAAGAATGCAAAGTGTTGAAAATAAAGATTTCAATGTTTGACAGCACATTAACAGAAACCTCACATGAACATTGCATAAAACACACAAGTGCCTACCCTTGTGTGTTGTTAGTTGGTATGATTGGACTAGGATGAGGGTGAATGTGAGGGGTGGCTCGTGAGATGGGGAAGTGATAATGTAGATAGAGAGGGATGGTTGGAGGTGCAAGGTAAGTTGGTGTGAGTAAGGATGTGCAGGAGTAGGGTAGGGAAGGCAGAGTGATGGGGATGTGATGAGTGGCACAGCAGGATGAGGTTGAGTGTAGCATTGCAGTAACATTTGTGATCTACTGAGATCATTGAAAGGTTTGCGCCACTGCAGCCTGGTCCTCCTGACGGCATCCCTGCTTGTGCCCTCCTCTGCAATGTGCAACCAGGCTGCATTGGTCTCCTGGGGAGGTCTCTTCTGCCCATTGGAAGGGAAGAGGACCTCCCTGCATGCTCTGACTCCCTCCATAAGCATATGGAGGGAGTAATGGGAGAGCCTGGGTGCAGCCGTGCACCTCTGTGCAGTGCTTGTCAGTGTTTGCAGCACCTCAATGCTGTAGAACACTGACAGCACAACTGTCAAAATCAATTTGGACATGGTCCCTTTAAGGAAACCGGCTGATGACGCATCACCAAATTACATCAGATGCTTCCTTCAGTTGGCCGCCAAAAGTGCTGTACGGGCTTAACAAGCCCAATCAACGTAAAAATCATTCTACAGAGCAGGCTGGAGCCAGCACAACTGTGAAAGTAAATTTGCGCACGGTCCCTTTAAGGAAACCGGCTGATGACGTGTCATCGAATGACGTCATCAGACCTGCATTCCTTCAATTGGCTGGGAAACGTGCTGGGTGGGCTTAACAAGTCCAATCATCATAAAATCATTTCACAGAGCGGGCTGGAGCCAGCAACGAGGTTGGGACCCGCCACCGACCCCGGCCGCCCCGAACCCGCCGAGGTTGGTGAAATCGCGGTCAAAGTACCGTTGCAGAGATATTTGCCAAAGAAGAAAAAGATCTTTTCTTATGTTCTATATATTTTGGGTTGTTTTCTATAAGACAAAGAGCTGCTCCCTTATCTTACATGCAGAGGTTTATTTATGTAACTGGTATTCAGTTATTATCCACCCGCAGTGGCAAAGAAAAATATTAAAGGGCCAATTTTGCCAAATCGTGCTGTCTATTCACAGCCTCAAACCTCTTTGAATGCATATTAGGAATTTTGGCATGTGTTCCACATGATTTTCCATCCAATAATTTAATAGACAGAAAATCATGGGGAGCTCACCCATGATTTGCTGACATGCAGTCCTGGTGACATTGTAAATAGTTTCCTCTCCTCAGGTACCCTTCCTCCCCCTCCCCTTTCACAACTGCCGTTATCAGCCCCCCCCTCAAAAACTCACCCTTAACCTCTCTTTCCTTGTAAACTTGATTGGCACCCCATCCACCATCTTAAACATTCATTCCCTCCATCACCGGCGTACTGTGGCTGCAGTGTGTACCATCTACAAGATGCACTGCAGCAACTCACCAAGGCTTCTTCAGCAGCACCTCACAAACCCGCGACTTCTACCACCTGGAAGGACAAGGGCAGCAGGCGCATGGGAACACCACCACCTCCAAGTTCCCCTCCAATTCACACACCATCCAGACTTAGAAGTATATCGGCCGATCCTTCATCGTCGCTGGGTCAAAATCCTGGAACTCCCTCCCCAACAGCACTGTGGGAATACTTTCACCACACGGACTGCAGCGGTTCAAGAAGACGGCTCACCACCACCTTCTCAAGGGCAATTAGGGATGGGCAATAAATGCTGGCCTTGCCAGCAATGCCCACATCCCATAAAATGAATAAAAAAAACCTATCACCTGATCTCCAAACTCCTTGAATGTGTTGTCCCCTTCTAAATCCATGCTTGAATCTCTCCAATCGGGTTTCCACCCCTGCCATAGCACACAAACAGCCAACATCAGTGGCAGTGGCCATGGTGCACTATCCTTCCTCATCCTGCTTGACCTCTCTGGAGCCTTTGATAAGGTCGACCACACCAGAATTCTGTCAATATAGACAAAGCCTGCAGCCTGTCTATGGGTCAGGAATGAGAGTCCTAGATGCCAAAATCAATGCTTATAAATTTATTGGAGGAAATAATACTGACAGCCAACAAACACAGCAATGTGAAGCCTGCAGTGTGAAGCCTGCAGAAGACCTCACATTACAGTTACTGATCTCCGTATGGTGATCACTGTCTTTTGAAGACACTCTTTGCTGCAAAGTGGAGCCTTTAACGTAATACCACATTTACATAGATAACCAGGATTCCATAATATAGGCCGGAATTTTCTGCAGGTAGGCCGAATAGGGGCGGGGGGCCTCCGAGGCTAGCGGGAAACCTGGCAGGCCGGGTTTCCTGCAGGCCCTGCCGATTTTAACAGGCCTCGGTTTCCCGCCCGCAGCCAGCCAGATTGAGAAGCTGGCTGGCTGCGGGTGGGTAGGCTTTCAGATGCGGAGAGGGTGTGAGGGTTCAGTCCGGGGGAGGGATTGCAGGTGGCTCGGTCGTGGATCGCGGGTGGGGGGGGGCGGGCGGTGGCATCGAGGATCATGGAGGTGACCAGGGATCGGGGATCGATGGGGGGGTGGGGGAGGGGTCAGCTGGAGGATTGGGGGGTTGCCAAAGGATCAGGGAGTTCATGGGGGTGGGGGTGGGGGAGGTGTCGGCCAGAGGATCGGCGGGGGGCGGTGGGGGGGGGGGTGCGGAGAGAGGGAGGGTCGGGGCCGGCCACCGGAGGATTTTGGCTGGCCTCGGCATCATTGGTGGGGTGGGGGAGAGGCCTCATGGTGGGGATTGGAGGCCTGGGATGGCGATTGGAGGCCTTGTGGTGGGGTCTCCGATCACGGGGGTGGGTTAGGCAGGGACCCATGCCCTGGATCCAGGAGGTAGGTATAAAGCCACTTACCTCCTGGATCCAACAGTCACCACCTTGGTTTAACTGCTGGGTTTCACGAATTGTGTGACGTTCCACCCCCTGGGAGCATGTTGGTTGCCCTCCCCCCATTAAAACTGGAAGTGGGCAGGATCAGGTCAGGAATCCCATTTTTAACAATTTAACTGCCCCCATGCTCCAAACCCACCCATTTTTTTTAGGGGACAATTCCGGCCATAATCTTTCTGACTAGCGCTCCCAACACTCTACAAATTTAGAGCACGTGAATGAACCATATTGCCGAACGTCAATGCCTCTCCTCCGTTGTCGGACTATGTGGGACTGCCATCGCATGGTTCCACTCTTACCTATCCAATCAAAGCCAGAAAATCTCCAGCAATGGCCTCTCTTCTCGCCTGCACACTGTTACCTCTGGATTCCCCTAAGGAGCTACACGTGGCCCCTCCTCTACCTCATTTATATGCTGCCCCTTGGCAACATCATCCAAAGACATGGGGTCAAGGTTCCACATGTACGCTGATGACACCTAACTCTACATCTCCACCACCTCTCTTGACCCCTCCACTACCTCTGTGTTGTCAGACTGCTTGTCCAACATCAAGTCCTAGATCAGCCACAATTTCACAGTTAAACATTGGGAAGATCAAAGCTATTGTCTTCGGCCTCTGCCACAAGCTCCGTTCCCGCGCCACCAATTCCATTTCCCTCCCCAGCCACTGTCTCAAATTAAACCAGAGGGCTCGCAAACATTGGTGTCCTATTTCACCCTGAGCTGAGCTTCTAAATTCATATCCCAGTCATCATAAGGACTGCCTACTTCCAACTCCAAGACTTTGGTGAGTTCCATTCATCTTTACTGATGATCTGCTGATACCCTTGTAATTACCTGTGCCTTGCCATTTTGTCACTGGACACTTAAACACTTCCAAATATCATGGCCACCTCCAGAGCTGTGCCTAGAGGAAAGCATCTCCAGCGTGTAATGTGTAACATGTACACATTTAAGGTAAATTTGGGAAGGGAGGGTGTTGACATTAGGCACTATGGTTCATTCATGTGCTCTAAATGTGTTGTTTTTTAAGCAGGAGATCTACAACTTGAAACAACAAGTAGAGGACCTGAAATACCTGGTAGATTTTGATGACTTCCTTAATCAGACAACTGGTAAGTCTATCTCTCCACGTGACTCCGCTTCTTTCTATACTCTGGATACTTTTGCCTCCGAGAGCAGGTTTGCAGCTCTCGCACAGGAAGAGACAGATTCTGATACAGAACTGTAACATTGTAGCCACACCTGACAGCACAGCCTACATTGCCACCAAAATACAACGAAGCAAGGCAAGACAGAACAGAAAGGTCCAGTCAAAGAAAGAGAGATGTGTAGAACTGAGGGCTCTAATCATCGGAGACTTCAGTGTCAGGCACGCCGACACCAGGCTCTGCAGAGGTAAGGCTTTGTCGCATGCAGTTTTGTGTTTTCCGGTAGCCAAAGTTAATGATCTTCACGACAGAATGGATGACCTCATGAAAGGTGAGAAACATGGAACCATCATGGCATTGCATGCGAGAACAAATGATGTGATGGATAAAAAATCCTCTCTCTTACAGGACAACTACAGGAAGTTGGCTCATGCACTAAAGGACAAGGGAGCAAAGGTGGTCATCTTTGGCCTTCTTCTAGTGCTACGGGGTTCTGCAGAAAGAAATAGCAGAATCATTGGACACAACCTGTGGCTCAATGACCTATGTAAGAAGGAGAAACTTACTTTTATTGACAACTGGGGAAATTTTCAGTGGCAACTTAAGCTTTTTAGGATGGATGGCCTCCATCTTAACTTACTGAGTGCACAGATGTTGGCTGAGAATTTTGAGGTAGCCTTTGGGGAGCACTTAAACTACTTGAGCCAAGGGTTGGAATAGATAAGTCAGCCAGCAGTTTTACTGGGGTAGGTAGCACTAATAGACTACCCGGATTATCTAAAGGTAAGGCACAGAAAACAACGGTATCTAGCGTCAACTAACTGATAGACCATTGAAATGCTTCTATGCTAATGCAAGAAGTCTTAGAAATTAACTGCTGGAACTAGAATCTTATGCAGCATTAGAAAACCCAGATGTTATAGGTTTTACTGAGACATGGCTAGATTTAAATGATGGTGCTGAATACCATATCGTAGGGTATAACTGTTTTAGGAAAGATAGAATCGGTCAGAAGGGAAGAGGTATAGCCTTATTTGTCAGAGGCAATCTTCCTGCTGTGGTAAGCGATATTAGCACATCAGCAGTAGCTGAAGTTGTTTGGATTTAACTAGTCCAAGCCAATGGCCCTAAGTTTATGATGGGCACCTGTTATAGACCTCCAGAAGATGCATCCCTAGCTGATGAGGAACTTGGTTCACAAATTGCTAAGGCTTCTAGCCTGGGCCTTTTTTGATGGACCAATAAGGGTGACATTGATTTGCCCCATGGTCACCAAACAAGAACCATCACAATAAGTGCCGCTTTTAGGGCACCGCTAATATAGGAAAGAAACATATGGGCTGGAATTTTCTTTACCTGGGTGGGTCCGGTGCGGGCAGCTGCCATGGCAGGTCGTGAACCAGTTGCTGGCTCCATCCCACTCCACAGAATGAATTTATGTTAATGGGGCCTATTAAGCCCGCCCTGCACGTTACCCGGCCCAATTAAAATGTGCGGGTCTGGTGACGTCATCGATAATGCGTTTTCAGCCGGGATATTTAAAGGAGCCATGGCCACATTGCATTTGAAGATTCATCTAGGAGTGTGCAGTCAGTGCACTTCACTATTTTACTGCTGCACACACCACCAGAGATGACTGCACAGAGGCAGAGGGCTGCACCCAGGTTCTCCGATAACACCCTCCATATGCTTGTGGAGGGAGCCAGAGCACGCAGGGAGGTTCACTTCGCTGCTGATGGGAGGAAGAGACCTTCCCAGCAGAGCAAAGGAGCCTGGCTCCAAATAGCAGAGGAGGTGAATAGCACAGATGTCATCAGTAGGACCTGGGTGCAGTGCCGCAAACGCTTCAACGATCTTGTTAGATCAGGAAAGGTGAGTCCAAAGCCACATCCACCTTCATCCTGCTGTGCTTCCCATCACATCCCCATCACTCTGCCTTCCCAACCCTACTCCTGCACATCCTTACTCACACCAACATACCTTGCACCTCAACCCTTCCCTCTCTCTATCTACCTTATCACATCCCCATCTTACTAGCCACCCCTCACACTCACCCTAGTGCAATCATACCAACTAACGACACAGAAGGAGGCCACTTGGAATTGCCACCCCACTCCTCTACAGATGTAACTCATCCATTCCTTACACTCATTCTATCACTCTCACTCAACCTTCTCTTCTTTCCCTCCTTGCGGAAAAGAGAGCCCACAATAAGAGGGAGAGGGAGAGAACTGGCAGTGGAACAGCATCAATGGCCACCCTGACTAGAGCAGAGGAGGCTACCTTAGAGCTGGCGGAAGTCGCCGAGCACCTGGAGATGGGAGACGGAGAGAGGGGGACATCTCAGCAACCTGCTGACAGAATTACATTTCATACAGCTACGTGGCATACATCAGTCACTCATATGGGGGCTGATGTCCGCAGCCATTGAATAGTCATTATGTGGATAATGGTTTCTGTACCCAATCTACATATGACATATCTAACTTATCTCTTTACTCTCCCACAGGTCCATCAAGAGCCCCCCTCACTGTCCAGGAGCAAGAGGAAGATGACTCCTCAGAGCAGCCTCCAGCCTCTGAGGGCGCACCGTCACCAGACAGCAGTGCACCCAGCACCAGCACACCTTGATGGGTCCCTCGTGAGATAGAGTAGTATTTCACCTGGTGTGTCACAAATCACAATCGAGCAAGAGCAGATGGTGGAGACAGGGACAGCAGTGGAGACTCCTCGCTGGAGGGTGCAGGTCTCTCCCAGCTCAGCTCAGCTGCATGCAGATGCTGAGCCTCGGGGGCCATCCAGAAAGAGGGCGATCCTGTAGCTGCAGGAAAAAGTGCAGGGGGTTCTGACAGGGTTTGCGACCGCGATGATGGACAGTGTTCAGAGAATGGAGAAGTCTATCTCCAAAATGAGCACCACCGTGTCACAGGCGATAGCGACTGTAGGCTCTTCCATGGATAGGATGGCCACCTGCATGGAGCAGCTAATGCACCACTCACAGGAACACATGCTATCTATGCAGAATATATGGCTATCTATGGAGGATAGATGGCTATCTATGGACAATAGATGGGTATCTTTGGAGGATAGATGGCTATCTGAGGAGAATAGATGGCAGAAGCTCATAGACATCCTCTCTAGGAGGGATGTCAGTGTAGACGTGGGTCCTCATGGCCCCACTGATGTGCAGCAAGGTGCTCTCCAGCTCCTTGCTAGCAGTGAAGTGCGGGTGGCCCATGAGAGGGATGACGGTGAGAGGGGACATGGAAGTGTGGGCTCCTCTCAACGTGCTCACACTTCTCCTCCATTGCCACCCTCTCAGTCAGAGCCCCAGATGCCTCCTCGGACAGCGATGGCCGAGTCTGCCTATGCACAGTTGCAGGAGGAGCAGTCATTAGCGGGGCCATCACAGGCTCCAAAACCCAGAGGATGACCGCTAGTATCTAAGCAGTAGCAGCAGTGAGGAGGCTGCCTCTACCTCTGCTGAAGCCACAGGGTTAGCACCTTGTAGAAGCACACGGAAGAGAAAGATGCCACACAAGTAGATTCACAAGAGTAGCCACTTGGGTGTTTTATTCAATGTTGATGTGAAATTTCAGTTTATTTAATGTGAACCATAAATAAGAACATAAGAAATAGGAGCAGGAGTAGGCCAATCGGCCCCTCGAGCCTGCTCCGCCATTCAATAAGATCATGGCTGATCTGATCCTAACCGTCAATCTACTATCTATCACAGAACCATCTCCTGCATCTAACAGAATTGCACACACGAAATAGGAGCAGAATCAGGCTACACGGCCCCTGGGCCCGCTCCACTACCCACAGGGCCATGACCGATCCGAACCTAGACTCATGTCCAAATTCCTGCCCGCTCCCCGTAACCCTTAATGCCCTTTACTTCTAGGAAACCGTCTATTTCTGTTTTAAATTTATTTAATGATGTAGCTTCTACAGCTTTTTGTGGCAGCATATTCCATGGACCTACCACCCTCTGAGTGAAGTAGTTCCTCCTCATCTCAGTTTTGAAAGAGCAGCCCCTTATTCTAAGACTATGTCCCCTAGTTCTAGTCTCACCCGTCATCGGGAACATCCTCCCCGCATCCACCCGATCCAACCCCTTCACAATCTTATATGTTTCAATAAGATCGCCTCTCATTCTTCTGAACTCCAATGAGTAGAGTCCCAATCTACCCAACCTCTCCTCATATGACCACCCCCTCATCCCCGGGATTAACCGAGTGAACCTTTTTTGCACTGCCTCGAGAGCAAGGATATCTTTCCTTAAGTAAGGACACCAAAACTGTATGCAGTATTCCAGGTGCGGTCTCACCAATACCTTGTACAACTGAAGCAATACCTCCCTATTTTTATATTCTATCCCCCTAGCAATGAAAGCCAACATTCCATTTGCCTTCTTAATCACTTGCTGCACCTGCATACTAACCTTTTGAGTTTCGTGCACCAGGACCCCCAGATCCCTTTGCACTTCAGTACTCTCCAGTTTATTGCCATT
The DNA here is from genome assembly GCA_030390025.1 of Squalus acanthias. Classification (NCBI taxonomy): domain Eukaryota; kingdom Metazoa; phylum Chordata; class Chondrichthyes; order Squaliformes; family Squalidae; genus Squalus; species Squalus acanthias. The sequence continues at coordinate 94,766,871 of CM059428.1, read as the reverse complement.
AAGATAATAAATTGCTCTAGGATTTTTCCTGCCAAAGTGCATCACCTCACACTTTCCAGTGTTGTATTCCATCTGCCAAATCTCTGCCCACTTACTTAGCCTGTCTATGTCCCCTTGCAGGTTTTTTATGTCCTCCTCACTCACTACTTTCCCTCCCATCTTTGTATCATCTGCAAATTTTGATATGTTACACTTGGTCCCTTCCTCCAAATCGTTAATATAGATTGTAAAGAGTTGGGGACCCAGCACTGACCCCTGTGGAACACCACTAGTTACTGATTGCCAGTCTGAGAATGAACCATTTATCCCAACTCTTTGCTTTCTGTTAGATAGCCAATCCTCTATCCATGCCAGAATATTACCCCCAATCCCGTGATTTTTTACCTTAAGCAATAATCTTTTGTGTGGCACCTTGTCAAATGCCTTTTGGAAGTCTAAATACACTACGTCCACTGGTTCCCCTTTATCCACTCTATATGTTACTTCCTCAAAGAACTCCAGCAAATTTGTCAAACATGACTTCCCCTTCGTAAAACCATGCTGACTTTGTCCTATTAAATTATGATTATCCAAATGTCCTGTTACTGTTTCCTTAATAATGGACTCCAAAATTTTACCTACCACAGATGTTAGGCTAACTGGTCTATAGTTACCAGCCTTCTGTCTACTGCCCTTTTTGAATAAGGGTGTTACATTAGCAGTTTTCCAGTCTGCCGGGACCTTAGCGGAATCCAGGGAGTTTTGAAAAATTATTACCAATGCATCTACAATCCCTACCGCCACTTCCTTCAAGACTCTAGGATGTAAGCCATCAGGTCCAGGTGATTTATCCGCCTTGAGTCCCATTATTTTACCGAGTACCACTTCCTTAGTGATTTTGATCGTGTTTAGCTCCTCTCCCCCTATAGCCCCCTGTTTGTCCAGTGTTGGGATATTCTTAGTGTCCTCTACTGTAAAGACTGATACAAAATATTCATTCAGTGTTTTTGCCATCTCCATATTTCCCACCATTAATTTCCCGGTCTCATCCTCTAAGGGACCAACATTTACTTTAGCCACCCTTTTTCTTTTTATATAACTATAAAAACTCTTACTATCTGTTTTTATATTTTTTGCTTTTCAAAACTTTCTGGTCTTGGACAAATTTGTGTGCACCATTGGAAGTGGCTTAGTTAGTTGGAGTGAAGGGTCAGATATAACATTACCTCCAGCAATGGTGGTGACTGTGAAAGGAATTGATTGGTCATTGTAGGGATGCTTTATGGTGTGGCTGTGGGGTGTTGCCAACCTGGCGAAGCCATATGGGTGTACTGCGTAAAGTTAAGTAAATCTGGCCATGAGGAGGACATCCTTGGCAGCAATGTGGTCAAGTGATGGTGTCATCTGCACCACAGGTTCCTCCAGCTCCTGCTCCTCCTTATCTTCACAGAATCACAGAATCCCCACAGTGCAGATAGAGGCCATTTCGGCCCATCGAGCCTGCACCGACACATATCCCACCCTATCCCCGTAACCCCACGTATTTAATCCCCCTAACACTAAGGGTCAATTTATCATAGCCAAATCAACATAACCCGCACATCTTTGGACTGTGGGAGGAAACCGGAGCACCCGGAGGAAACCCACGCAGACACGGGGAGAATGTGCAAACTCCACACAGACAGTCATCCGAGGCCGGATTCGAATCCGGGTCCCTGGCGCTGTGAGGCAACAGTGCTAACCACTATGCCACCGTGTTACCACCCATCTTCCAGCTGATGCTCCTCCACCTCCTGCTCCTCCTCCTCTGAAGAGGCTGTACGATCAGTGCCTTGCTCCTCATGCAGCGCTAATCCTTGCTGCTGCGCTATGTTGTGCAGGGCGCAGCAGACCACAATGATTCTGGAGACCCTGGCTGGTGCGTACTGAAGGGCTCCTCCAGACCTGTCAAGGCATCTGAATCGCATTTTCAGCATGCCTAGTGTCTGCTCTATGACATCTGGTGGAAATATGGCTTTCATTATATCTCTCAGCCTCACTTGGCTTCCTCAAGGGTGTCATGACCCATGTCTTCAGTGGATAGCCCTTGTCTCCAAACAGCCAGCTGGAAAGTGTGTTTAGAGGAGTGAAGAGCTATGGGAGGATGAACTGCCGCAGGACGAAAGAGTCATGACAGCTACCAGCGAATTTTGGACACACATGCATGATGATCTTCCTTTGGTTACAGATCAGCTGCACATTGAGGGAGTGGAAGCACTAGCGATTGACAAAGACTCCTGGGTGATGATGGGGTGCCCTGATGGCCATATATGTGCAGTCGATGATGCCCTGCACCTGTCAGAAGCCAGCCAGCGTGGCAAAGTAACACTGGCTTCATCAGTGGCAAAGTTGATATAATTGGCTGACTTGTGAAACATGGCATTGGTGACTTGTGTGATGCATCTGTGAGCAGCCGACTGGGAGGTGCCGCAAATGTCTGCTGCAGATCCCTGGAAGGAGCCTGAGGCGAAAAGGTTGAGGTGCTGGTGACTTTGACAGCTACTGGTAAGGCGTGTACACCCACTCCTCTGGGCTGCAGGTCTTCCTCCAGCAATGCGCAAATGTCTGCGATGACCTGGCACGATAGACTGAGCATCCTTTGGCCACTGTTGCTCAGTCATGTTGAGGAAGCTCATCCTCTGCCTGTATATCCTGGGTTGGGGGTATTGCCTCCGGCGCGATGCAGCCCTGCGCTGATGCCCTCTGTCCTGTGGAGCATCAGGACGTTGAGGAGAAGGTTGGTGGTGTTGTTGTTGGTGCTGCTGGTGTGCCTGGTGCTACTGGTGTTGGGGCTCATCATGGTCAGATTCTGAGGACCAAGGTGAGACAGTATAAATGGCAGCCATGCTGATGGAAGACATGGCATGTCAACTAGAGTTGACAGAAGTAATCTGTCAATGGTGAGAGAGGTTCTTCCAATGAGGTGACACTGGATGGAGATTTTGTTGGAAAGACTTGCAGCCTGCAGAAAGCTCAATCTGTGCTGCGAATGTAGTCAGCAACAGCTTCTGCCTGAGGAAAGTGATCAGCTGTCAGGTGGGAGCTTTTAAACTACATTTGATGCTGTCAACTAATCAGCTGGAGCAATGGCACTCAACTCCTGCCTTAGGTTGACAGACATGGTTCCCGAGCTGCGTGAATCCCGTGGCCATGCAGGGAAATAAAAAATGTAGGGGGAAAAAAGGCTCTTAAGTTCCTGTAAACAAGGTTATAATGATTTCAATTTGGTCACCCGCCTCTGCTGGTCGGGTCGCTGCTGCACCGGCAAACGTGCCCGAGGGAAAGGCGTGTGGGGGCGGGATGGCAGTGGGTTCCCAATCCACTCCCACTTTTTTCAAATTTCCCACCCAATGCACCTCCGTTCCCATCTGCACAGACCCCAGAAAATTTCGGCCATGGTCCAATTAAACTAAAAGAAACCAAAATAAGCAACAAAGTCCTAACAAAAGCAAAGGGATCCTTCCCAACTAAATCATAATATTGTTATCAATGACTATAGAGTACTCTATACTCTGTGGTGTCCTGGGCCCTTTTTGCATTATGGGAGACTTCAACATTCCTTGTATTAAATAATCTAGTGTAGTGGGGAGAGTAGCTGAGACTTTTGTGGACACCATCAATGATGGTTTCCTTACACAGCATGTTGGTGAGGTAACTAGGGATAAACACATTCTAGATCTGGTTCTAGCAGTGACCCTAGTGCTGTTTCAAACTCCATGTAGGGGAACACTTGGCCAGCTCTGATCATAATATAATTAAGATTAATCTTATTGGTCATTCCAAGGCTGCAGCCAATCTAATGCTGCTCCCAAATTTCAAGAGGGCTAACTTTACAAAGGTGGCTGAAGATCTAGCAAAAGTTGACTAGGCAACCCTACTAGATAGGCAATCAAGTACTGAGGACAAATGGGTTCTATTTAAAACCATTCTCAAACAGAATGAAGCCAAGTATGTCCCAGTGGTTAAAATAAGGGCTCTTGGTAAAACAAAACCATTATGGTTGACCAGAGGCAAATTTGATTGAAACAGAAGGCATTCGACACACTTAAGGCATTTAACTCACATGAGAACAGGGAAAAGTATCGCATGCAATTAAGGAAGACAAAAACAACCATAAGATTAGCCAGGAGATCTCCGGAAAAGATGGTGTGGTAATTGTGGCAGCAGTAGCAAAAGCTTTTTTAGCTATGTCAGAAGTCAGAAGACCATTAAAGACCGTAGGGTACTGTAGGACAGATTCAAACTGATTCTCAGGTTGTGGCAGAGATTTAGCATCAGTCTATACTCCTGTAGATGATGCTTATGTTCTAGATGAGCGGTGCTCAGTATTGAATAGCATTATTATTAAAATAGATAGTAATGTCATCTTGGATAGATTAGAAAAGCTCAAAATTGATAGGGCTTCAGGTCCGGATAATATCCATCCAAGGGTGGTCAAAGAGATGGGCCAGGTGCTCCTTGAGCCTCTTGCCTGTATCTTCAATAGTTCAATAGAGTCGGGGATATTTCCCTTAGACTGGAAGCTAGCTCATATAGTTCCTATTTTGAAAAAAGGGGCAAATCAGAGTCAGGGAACTACAGGCCTATCAGCCTGGCATCCATTGTTGGGAAGCTGCTAGAAGGGATCGTAAGAGATGCCCTTTATGATCACCGGGAAAGGGAAGGGGCCAATATAATACGGCTTCTGAAAAAATAGGTCATGCCTAACAAATTTGAGAGAGTTTTTTGAGGAAGTCATTAGGGTAGTGGATGAGGGAAATCCAGTTGACATTGTCTACCCGGACTTTCAGAAAGCCTTTGATCAGGTACCTCAGACTAGGTTACTTCACAAGATAGAGTCTTCTGGTATCAGTAGAAATTTGAAATGCTGGTTTAGGAATTGGCTCCAATCCCACAGCCAAAATGTTGTAATTAAGGGATGTGGTTCAGCTTGGAGAAGTGTTACGAGTGGTGTCCCCCAGGGATCGGTCCGAGGCCCGCTACTCTTCATGGTTATTATTAATGACCTGGACAGCAGTGTTGGGAGTACAATAAGTAAGTTTACAGATGACCCCAAAATCTGTGCAAGGGTTAAGACGGTAGAGGAGTGTAATCAAATCCAAAAAGATTTAATCCTGCTTTTTTCCAGTTCTGACGAAAGGTCTTCGACCTGAAACGTTAACTCTGTTTCTCTCTCCACGGATGCTGCCTGGCCTGCTGAGTTTTTCCAGCGTTTTCTGTTGTTATTTCCAAAAAGATTTAGATGTGCTAGGGTAGTGGGCCACACATTGTCAAATGGCATTTAATTTAAATAAATGTAGTGTCATGCATGTTGGTAGGACCAACACAGAATAAACATATCATTTGCAGGGAGCAATACTGAAAGAGATTGAAGGAGAAAAATATTCTGGTGTTATTGTGCACAGATCACTAAAGGTTTATGACCAATGTAAAGAAACTGTAACTAAACCTAAAGATATTGGGTTGTATTAATAGAACCATTCAGTATAAATCAAAGGACACCATTTTGACACTGTACAGGTTGCTGGTCAGACCACAGCTACAGTACTGTGCCCAGTTTTGGTCCCCCTATATTGTGGGTGATATCGTGACCTTAGAAAAGGTCCAGAGAGAGCTATAAGAATGATTCCGAGCTTAAAGAATCTCAGTTACTCAGGTGGGCTGAAGGACCTTTGTCTATTTACTTTAGAACAGCGTAGACTTAGAGATGCAGCACTTGCCCTTTTACCTCCTCCCTTCCCATTGTCCAGGGCCCCAAACACCCCTTCCAGGTGAAACAGTGTTTTACTTGTACTTCTTGCAATTTAGTATACTGTATTTGCTGCTCACGATGGGGTCTCCTCTACACTGGGGAGACAAAACGCAGATTGGGTGACCGCTTTGCAGAACACCTCCGTTTAGTCCATAAGGGTGACCCCGAGCTTCCGGTCGCCTGTCACTTTAATTCTCCGCTCCACTCCCACTCTGACCTCTCTCTCCTTGGCCTCTTACACTGTTCCAATGAAGCTCAACGTAAGCTCGAGGAACAGCACCTCATCTTTCGATTAGGCACTTTACAACCTTCTGGACTCAACATCGAGTTCAACAATGTCAGACTATAACCCCTGCCCCTATTTTTTCAGGCAGCAGGTGTTGATGATTCTGCCATCTCCAGTTGCAACATTTAATCTCTCCTGCCTTCCACCCGATCACAGACCGTCCCTTTTGTTCTTTCCTCGCCTCCCCCTTTCCCTGCCTCTACTTGCTTAAACGCTGTTACATCTCTAACTTTTTCTAGTTCTGACGAAGGGTCACAGACCTGAAACGTTAACTCTGTTTCTCTCTCCACGGGTGCTGCCTGACCTGCTGAGTGTTTCCAGCATTTTCTGCTGTTATTTTAGACTTAGAGGTGACCTGATAGAGATCTATAAAATAAATAAAGGGCTGGAGAAAGTCCCTATTGATAGAATATTCCAGTTTAACAGATTAGGGAGGACCAGAGGACATATGTTTAAACATTGTAAGACCAGGAGTAGACTGGACGTTATGTGGTTCTTCTTTTCCCAGAGAATTGAGAGTCTCTGGAATGCCGACTGGTGTGGTGGGCGCTGATTGTCTGCATACCATCAAGATGGACCTGGACCGGTTCCTGACTGGGGCAGAGATCGCATCATATAGAAGGTAAGTGTCTTTACAGGTAACATTTGGCCTATGTGATCTCCTGGACTGGTTTTGTTCACTTGAGGGGGTCGGAGAGGAATTTTACAGAGTATTGTTTTGCCTTATTGGCCTTGGGTTTTTTGGCCTCTCACAGGAGATGACATGGCTGCAGGGGTGGGTGTACTGTGGGGAGGGTGTACTGTGGGGATGGGGGGTGGTGGGGTGGGTGTACTGTGGGGAGGGGGGGTGGGTGTACTGTGGGGAGGGTGTACTGTGGGGAGGGGGGGTGGTGGGGTGGGTGTACTGTGGGGAGGTAGGGTGGGTGTACTGTGGGGTGGGTGTACTGTGGGGAGGGGGGGTGGTGGGGTGGGTGTACTGTGGGGAGGTGGGGTGGGTGTACTGTGGGGAGGGTGTACTGTGGGGAGGGGGGGTGGTGGGGTGGGTGTACTGTGGGGAGGTGGGGTGGGTGTACTGTGGGGAGGGTGTACTGTGGGGAGGGGGAGGTGGAGTGGGTGTACTGTGGGGAGGGGGGGGTGGGTGTACTGTGGGGTGGGTGTACTGTGGGGAGGTGGGGTGGGTGTACTGTGGGGTGGGTGTACTGTGGGGAGGGGGGGTGGTGGGGTGGGTGTACTGTGGGGAGGTGGGGTGGGTGTACTGTGGGGAGGGTGTACTGTGGGGAGGGGGAGGTGGAGTGGGTGTACTGTGGGGAGGGGGGTGGGTGTACTGTGGGGTGGGTGTACTGTGGGGAGGGGGGGTGGTGGGTTGGGTGTACTGTGGGGAGGGGGAGGGTGTGCTGTGGGGAGGGGGAGGTGGGGAGGGTGTACTGTGGGGAGGGGGAGGTGGGGAGGGTGTATTGTGGGGAGGGGGAGGTGGGGAGCGTGTACTGTGGGGAGGGGGAGGTGGGGTGGGTGTACTGTGGGGAGGGGGAGGTGGGGTGGGTGTACTGTGGGGAGGGGGAGGGGTATGCTGTGGGGAGGGGGAGGTGGGGAGGGTGTATTGTGGGGTGGGGGAGGTGGGGAGGGTGTACTGTAGGGAGGGGGAGGTGGAGTGGGTGTACTGTAGGGAGGGGGAGGTGGAGTGGGTGTACTGTAGGGAGGGCGAGGTGGGGTGGGTGTACTATGGGGAGGGTGTACTGTGGGGAGGGTGTACTGTGGGGCGGGGGAGGGGGCAGAGCGGGGGCGAAGGTGGAGGGTGGGAGGTCGGGGGAGGGAAGAAGTATTTAACCATGATGGTCCAGCCATCATGGTGTGGGGCAGGCTTGATGGGCCTGCTGATCTTTTCCTGTCTGTCAATTTTGTAACATCTCCTGCCTCCAGCCCTGGCTCAGCCCATCTGCTCCTGAAACTCTCATCCATGCCTTTATCACCTTCAGACTTGACTATTCCACAGTAAACTTCAGCTTATCCAGTACTCTGCTGCCTGTATCCTATCCCACACCATGTCCCACTCATCCATCAACACTGTGCTAGCTGACTTACATTGGCTCCCAGTTCTCCAACACCTCCAATTTAAAATTCTGATCCTCTTATTTAAATCCCTTCATGGCCTCGTCCCTCCCTATTTCTGTAACCTCCTTCAGCCCTACAACTCTCGAAGAATTCTGCGTTCCTCCAACTCTGGCCTCGTGCATCCCCCACTCTCTTTGAACCACCATCGGTGGCTGTGCCTTCAGCAGTCTAGGTCCTATCCTCTGAAATTCCCTCCCTAAACCTCTACACCTCTCTCTCTTCCTTTAAGGCGCTCCATAAAACCCATCTCTTTGACCAAGCTTTTACTCAGCCCTCCTAATATCTCCTTTGGCTCAGCTTCGATTATGCTTCTGCGAAGCGTCTTAGGACGTTTTTCTATATTAAAAGTGCTATATAACTGCAAGTTGTTGTTGTTGGTGGTGGTGGGCGAGGCTCCCCACCAGAAGCATAAAGTTAGAAAATCTGCCCCATACTTACATGTGAAATGGTTCAGAAAATATCAACGAGATTAATCCCAGGTGTAAAGTAGATGAGCTGTGAAGAAAGATTAGAGAAGCTTAAGCTTTACAGCCTGGAAAGAAGGTAGTTAAGTGGCGACCTCATTAAAGTAAATAAAATATTAAATGGTATAGATAAAGTTGACCCAGATTATTGCTTAAGTACATCAAGAAAGTAAGAGAAGAGAATATAAGTGCAACTTAATGAAAAGTAAGTTTAGAATAGATAGGTTTACTGAACCAGTGATTAAAAATTTGCAGTTATCAATTAAGCAACAAAAAATATTAGAGTTATTCAAAATGTAACCATGTGACAGGATGACACTTAAAGGGATGAGCTTTGATGGGCCAAATGACCTTTTCACATCCCTGAATTTTCTTTATGCTATAAATTACGCCGCACGTAAGCCTTCATATAAAAATAAATTATTGCTGAACATCTTTATATATTTTGTAACGTATTTAGGAATAGGAATCCAAATAAAGGATCATTATGATAACTGGGTTTAATTGAGGAGGTGAATTTAACTTCCTTATTTTTGAGGTTTCAGATAACTGCTAATGATTTCAATTAAAAAAGTGCAGTCCTGGCTTCTAACAAGAGACTTATTTCAGAATAAGCTTCCTGTTGACTGGAATTTGCAGAGCCTCTGGATGAGATTAATGCTGAAACCAGTCCCTGGAGGGCCCTATGAAATGGACACCATCATGGAATGCTGTCAGAGTTACATCTTTCCACTTCCACTCGAATAAAGCAGGCACACATGTGAATGTACAAGTAGTTACAGTGTAGTCATCAAATGAAGTTCACTTCCACCTGTCTCCAGACGACTAATGATTTAAAATGATAGACTTGGAATACAATCAATTGTGATCTCTTTCTGATTGACAAGGGAAATCACACAGTTAAACTGGGTTCCACGCCTTGTGCTGCACAGGATGCTTCCTGTGGTCTAGCTACACTGAGGACAAAGGTTTCTATGAACAGAATATCTGATAGTTATACTGGGATTTGAAGACAGAAATTACAAGGCTCTGCTGCCAATGTGAAGCCTCACGAAATGCATACTGGTGTTCTCCCTTGATCCTACATTGTATAGCCTACTGCTAAAAATATTCATATAAAAAAAATACTTGCATTTATGTAGCACCTTTTCACATCATCAAAATGCTTAAAAAACAACAACTTGTATTTATATAGCACTTTTAACGTAGTAAAACGTGTCAAGGCTCTATAATTAGGGAGTTAGATATCGTCCTCTGCAGCCAAGAATGAGAATCCTGAAGGGTGTGTTGCCTTTCCGGTGCCAGGGTAAGGGATATCTCACGGCGGCTGGAGAGGAACTTGGAAAGGGAGGGGGTAAATCCAGTTGTTGTGGTCCATGTTGAAACAAGTGACATAGGTAGGAACAGGGAGGAAGTCCTGCTGAAAGAGTATCAGGAGTTAGGCACTAAATTAAAAAGCAGGACCTTGAGGGTAATAATCTCTGGATTATTGTCCGAGCCACTTGCAAATTGGCATAGAAGCAGACAGATCAGGAGAATTAACACGTGGCTAAAGGGCTTGTGTGGGAAAGAGGGGTTCCTTTTCATGGGATACTGGCACCAGTTCTGGGACAGGAAGGAGCTATACCGATGGGACAGGCTCCACCTGAACTGGGATGGGACCCGTGTCCTAGCAGAAAGGGTAAATAGGGAGGTGGCAAAGGCTTTAAAATAGTAATATGATAGCAAAATACTGCAGATGCTGGAAATCCGAAATAACAACAGAAAACGCTGGAAAAACTCAGCAGGCGAGGCAGCATCCATGGAGAGAGAAACAGAGTTAACGTTTCAGGTCGAAGACCTTTCATCAGAACTGGAGACAGCAGGAAATCAAATAGATTTAAAGCTTTAAATCTATTTGATTTCCTGCTGTCTCCAGTTCTGATGAAAGGTCTTCGACCTGAAACGTTAACTCTGTTTCTCTCTCCACAGATGCTGCCTCGCCTGCTGAGTTTTTCCAGCGTTTTCTGTTGTTATTTAAAATAGTAAGATGGGGGAGGGATCTACAAGAAACATAACCAGCCTAATTATAAACAAAACAGGAAAAGAGAGCATAGGAAAAAAAAAAGTAAGGGAGGACATTGATGGCAAGAGAATAAATAGAGTTATAGAACAGGAGTCTAAAAAGATGGTTAAACATAGAGTGAGAGGAAATCCTATTAAAAATTAGTTAAACTGTCTGTACAGCAAGGCACACAGTGTCCGTAATAAAACAGGGGAGCTGGAGGCAATCATGCGTTGTGAGGAACCAGACATAGTAGGGATTACTGAGACATGGGGAGTGATTTTGCCAATGGGGACGTGATGGAGGCGGACTGCTGCTTGTTGGGTTTTAGTCCCGCCTCCATCGACTTCCGGCCAATCCACGCTATTTTCCCTTGATTGACCTTGTTAAGCCCACCCAGCGGGCTTAGCAGGCCAATTAAGGGAAAGCCAGTGACAGAGAACGTCAGCATATGACGTTTCATCTGTCAAAAATTTTTGACAGATGAATTGTCATTGTTTGACTGCTTTGAGAAGCTGTCAAACACTGACATTCTCTGTTGTTTGGTGAGTTCTTGTACTCAAGACTCACCAAACCTATTTTCTGAGCAGAAAGCAGATGGCTGTTGCATCGGAGAATGCAGCAGCCATTCTGTCATCTCTGCCGTGGAGATGCCGGAGCCTCCGCATCCCCAAGGGTTGAAGCCTGCAGGAAGAAACAAAGGTAAGTAAACTTTTCTAACACTTTTCACTCACCTCACATACTTACCTCTCCACACTTGCACCCATCACTCACCTCCACAGCGCACTTTGACGCCTCTCACCCCCGCAGACCCACTGCTTGCCTCGCTGACCCTGGCGGGGTTTCTCGACATCGGGAAGCCCGCACCTCTGTTGGAAAAATGGGGATAATCCTCTTAACTGCCTGTTAACTGGCAGTTAAGTGGCTGTAATCCCCGTCCCGCCTCGAGGAGATGGGACCTGGCGTGGGTCGGATACCCGCTTCCTGGGAAAATGGCACGGAGGTGGGTTGGGGCGGGATGGGTACCCGCCCCCAGTTTCTGCCATTTTCCCAGCAGTCCCGCCTCCAAAACCGCCTCCCCAAGGTTGGCAAAATCACCCCCATGGCTACAGAAAAATAAGGACTGGGAATTAAACATTGCAGGGTATAACATATTTAGAAAAGATAGAGAGGGAAAAAGGGGAGGTGGAGTAGCTGTACTTATTAGGGATAACATAATGGCAGTAGAAAAAGTGATGCCGCTATCAGCAAGACAAAAATAGAATCTATATAGATAGAGATAAAAGATAATAAAGGATCAATCACACAAATAGGTGTAGTCTACAGACCACCTAATAGTGGAAGGGAGGTGGAGGAAGAAATATGCAGACAAATTAGGGAAATGAGTAAAAAACATAGAATAATATTCATGGGGGATTTTAACTACCCCTGATATTAATTCGACAGAAGAAGTAGGTAAAGGGGATTAGGGAATGGAGTTCCTACAATGTGTACAGGACTCCTTTCTAACCCAATATGTAAAAAGCCCAACAAGGGAGAATTCGCTATTGGATCTAGTAATGGGGAATGAACCAGAGCAAATAAGAGAAGTAAAAGTAGGGGAACATATAGGAAATAGTGACCATAATATAATACGCTTTAAGATGATAATTGAGAAGGACATAAGTATGACAAAAAACAGGGTAATAGATTGGAGAAAAGCTGATTTTGAGGGGCTGAGAATAGAACTTGGGAAAATAAAATGGGTAACAATATTGGCAAACAATGATGTAGAACAGCAATGGTAAACATTTAAAATGGTGTTCAACAGAGTGCAGGAACAATATATTCCGCTAAAAGGAAAGAACAAACTAAACACTAATGAGACTCCATGGATGAATAAAGCCATAACGGAACAATTGAGATTAAGGAAAGAGGCATATATTAAGTACATAGACAGCAAGGGAGTGCATGATAAAGGAGAATATGAAGAGATTAGGAGAGAAGTCAAAAAAAACAATTAGGAAGGCAGAGAGAAACTATGAAACTAAATTATCAAGGAACATAAAACAAAATAGTAAAATATTTTACAGGCACATCAATAAAAAAAGGAAGGTTGGGATGGGATTAGGGCCATTTAGGGATAGACAGGATAATACCACAGGTAACGATAGAGAGATGGCAGAAATATTAAATAATTATTTTGCTTCAGTATTTACCAGGGAGATAGAACAGGTGGACATGACATTGAATGATGAGATCAGTAATGAGAAAAGAGCAATTAAAATAAAGCGAGGGGATATATTAAATAAACTAATCAAACTCAAAGAGGATAAAACTCCACATTTTAAAAGAATCTAGGGAAGAGATAGCAGAAGCATCACTACACATATTTAATAATGCAGTAGAAAAAGGTGTAGTGCCAGAGGACTGGCGGATAGCTAATGTAATACCTATATTTAAGAAGGGGGACAGAACATGTCCAGGGAATTATAGACCAGTCAGCTTAACATCGGTGACAGGAAAAATAATGGAATCCCTACTAAAGGAGAAAATAGAAGAACATCTAGAAACCAAAAACAGTAATGAATAGTCAGCATGGATTTCAAAAGGGAAAGTCTTGCTTGACCAACCTCATTGAATTTTTTGAAGAGGTAACAGAGAGAGTAGACAATGGTAATGTATTTTATGTAATTTATCTAGATTTTCAAAAGGCCTTCGATAAGGTACCCCATAATAGACTGATGAACAAGGTCAGAGAATGCGGAGTCAGGGAACAAGTAGCAGAATGGGTCGCTAGCTGGCTTTAAGACAGAAAGCAGAGAGTAGTTGTGAAAGGTAGCTATTCACAATGGCAGAAGGTGGGTAGTGGCGTTCCACAAGGATCAGTGCTGGGACCACTGTTGTTCACAATTTATATTAACAATTTAGACTTTGGAATCAAAAACACAATTTCTAAATTTGTGGATGACACCAAATTGGGGGGGATAGTCAACACTGAGGAGGACTGCAACAAAATACAGGAGGACATTAATAAACTCGCAGAATGGGCATATAATTGGCAAATGAATTTCAACACAGATAAATGTGAGGTATTACATTTTGGTAGGAAGAATATTACTTGGAGGGTGTGTGTCTAGTTGGGGTAGAGGAACAAAGGGATCTCGGAGTACAAATACACAAATCACTAAAAGTTGCGACACAGGTTAGCAAGGCCATAAAAAAAGCAAACCAAGCACTAGGGTTTATTTCTAGAGGTATAGAATTGAAAAATAGGGAAGTTATGCTAAACCTGTATCGAACCTTGGTTAGACCACACTTAGAGTACTGCGTACAGTTCTGGTCGGCATATTATAAAAAGGATATAGAGGCACTGGAGAGGATGCAGAGAAGATTTACAAGGATGATACCGGAAATGCGAGGGTATACATATCAGGAAAGGATGAACAGGCTGGGTCTCTTTTCTCTTGAAAAAAGGCTAAGGGGTGGCCTAATAGAGGTCTTTAAAATTATGAAAGGTTTTGATAGAATGGATACAGAGAGAATATTTCCACTTGTGGGAAAAAGCATAACTAGAGGCCATCAATATAAGATAGTCACCAAGAAATCCATAAGAACATAAGAAATAGGAGCAGGATTAGGCCATTTGGCCTGTCGAGCCTGCTTTGCCATTCAATAAGATCATGGTTGATCTTCTACCTCATCTCCACTTTGCTGCACTATCCCCATATCCCTTGATTCCCTTAATATTCAAAAATCTATCGATCTCTGTCTTCCATATACTCAACGATTGAGCCTCCACAGCCCTCTGGGGTAGAGAATTCCAAAGGTTCACCACCCTCTGAGTGAAGAAATTTCTCCTCATCTCTGTCCTAAATGGCCAACCCCTTATTCTGAGACTGTGACCCCTGGTTCTAGACTCTGCAGCCAGGGGAAACATCCTCCCTGCATCTACCCTATCAAGCCCTATAAGAATTTTGTATGCTTCAATGAGATCACCTTTCATTCTTCTAAACTCTAGAGAATATAGGCCTAGTCGACTCAATCTCTCCTCATAGAACAACCCCCCCCACCCCAGGAACCAGTCTGGTGAACCTTTGTTGCACTCCCTCTATGACAAGTATATCCTTCCTTAGGTAAGGAGACCAAAACTGTACACAATACTCCAGGTATGGTCTCACCAGGGCCCTATATAATTGCAGTAAGGCATCTTTACTCTTATACTCAAATCCTCTTGTAATAAAGGCCAGCATACCATTTCCTTTCCTAATTGCTTGCTGTACCTGCATGTTAACTTTCAGTGATTTGTGTACAAGAACACCCAGGTCCCTCTGAACACCAACATTTCCCAATCTCTCACCATTTAAAAAATACTCTGCTTTCCTATTTTTCCTACCAAAGTGGATAACTTCACATTTCTCCACATTATATTCCATTTGCCATGTTCTTGCCCATTCACTTAGCCTGTCTATATCCCCTTGAAGCCTCCTTGCATCCTCCTCACAACTTACATTCCCACACAGCTTTGTATCATTAGCAAACTTGGATATATTACATTTGGTCCCCTCATCCAAATCATTGATGTAAATTGTGAATAGCTAAGGCCCAAGCACTGAACCTTGCGGTACCCCACTAATTACAGCCTGCCAACCTGAAAATGACCATTTTATTCCTACTCTCTGTTTTCTGCCTGTTAACCAATCCTCAATCCCATGAGCCCTAATTTTGTTTAATAACCTCTTGTGTGGCACCTTATCGAATGCCTTCTGAAAATCCAAAAACACCACATCCACTGGTTCCCCCTTATCTATTCTGCTAGTTACAACCTCAAAAAATTCTAATAGATTTGTCAAACACGATTTCCCTTTCATAAATCCGTGTTGACTCTGCCCAATTCCATTATGATTTTCGAAGTGCCCTGTTACCACGCCCTTAATAATAGATTCTAGCATTTTCCCTACTACTGATGTCAGGCTAACTGGTCTGTAGATCCCCGTTTTCTCTTTCCCTCCTTTCTTAAATAGTGGGGTTACATTTGCTACCTTCCAATCCACGGGAACCATTCTAGAATCTATGGAATTTTGGAAGGTGACAACCAATGCATCCACTATCTCGATAGCCACCTCTTTCAAAACTCTAGGATGTAGGCCATCAGGTCCAAGGGATTTATCGGCTTTCAGTCCCATTAATTTCTCCAGTACTATTTTTTTTACTAATACTAATTTCTTTCAGTTCCTTTCAAATCCAGTAGGGAATTCAGAAGAAACTTCTTTACCCAAAGAGTGGTGAGAATGTGGAACTCGCGACCACAGGGAGTGGTTGAAGTGAAAAGTATAGATGCATTTAAAGGGAGGCTCGACAAGCATATGAGGGAGAAGGGAATAGAGGGTTATAGAAACATAGAAACATAGAATCTAGGAGCAGGAGTAGGCCATTCGGCCCGTCGAGCCTGCTCCGCCATTCAATACGATCATGGCTGATCATCCAAATCCAGTACCCTGTCCCTGCTTTAATCCCCACAGTACACATAGCCCTACCCCCGTAACCCCACATATTTAATTCCCCCTAACATATCCCATCCTATCCCCATAACCCCACATATTTAATCTCCCCTAACACTAAGGGTCAATTTATCATAGCCAAATCAACCTAACTCACACATTTTTGGACTGTGGGAGGAAACCGGAGCACCCGGAGGAAACCCACGCAGACACGGGGAGAATGTGCAAACTCCACACAGACAGTCACCCGAGGTCAGATTCGAACCCGGGTCTCTGGCGCTGTGAGGCACCAGTGCTAACCACTATGCCACCGTGTTGCCCACATTTATGCTGATAGATTTAGATGAGGAAAGACGGGAGGAGGCTCGAGTATGGCATAAACTCCGGCATGGGCTGGTTGGGCCGAATGGCCTGTTTCTGTGCCGTATATCCTATGTAATCCTATGTAATTCACAGGAGCGTTATCAAACAAAATTTGCCACTGAGCTACATATTAGGACAGGTGACCACTAGCTTGGTCAAATAGCTAGGTTTTAGGAGCATCTTAAAGGAGGAGAGAGAGGTAGAGAGCTAGAGATCCGGAGAGATTTAGGGAAGGAATTCCACAGCTTAGAGCCCAGGCCGCTGAAGCCACGGTCAACAATGATGGAGCGATTAAAATTGGAATTGGAGAAATGCAGAGATCTCAGAGGGTTGTAGGGCTGGAGGAGGTCACAGAGATGGGGGGTGGCTAAATTTGATAGCCCCTGAAAATGGGCAAGGGGATTGCAATGCGCAGTTAGCCCACGCGCATTGAGTCTAATGCAGGCAGCATATAAACTTCGTGCTGCCTGCTAATTTAAATGATAGTAGTGTGCAGCCCAGCACTGAAAACACTGTTGAGTGGCTGCACACCTCAGCAGGGGGCTCAAGTTCATGCGAGGCTAGCACCACTTAAAGCTAGCCTGCACTACTTAAAGCCAGCCTGCACCTCTTAAAGGGGAGATGCATTCTGGCTGCAGCAGGTGCTGGACGTGGCTGGGGAAGAGAGCGTGAGCAAGAAAAAGACATACTGATGGCACAACAGGGCAGAGAGTGTGCTGCAAGATTTTACGACGCAGCACTGGAGGCCTTGGTACAGGAGGTGGACAGGAGGAGAGAGGCCCTCTAACCATAGGGGGCCACTTAGCACTGCTGCAAGCCTCACACCCACATCTCACAGCTTGCACATACTTCCAGATATTCAAGCATGACAGGCACATAACCCAAGCACATTGCACCACACTCACTGACACACTTCCCTCTCTTTTGCAGAACAAGGTGTCTCATAGCCGGAGGCTGCAGGGGCTATCTGCAGGGAGGCAGGTGTGCCTGCATGACCGAACCCCGATGGAAGACACGGTGCTGGAGATTATTGGAGCGACCATTGCTGAGCCTGTGGCCAGCGGCAGGGCTGAAACAGTGAAAGATGACGGTATCCTCATACCTAATCCTCCTTCTCACATCCTGCTTCCCCCTCATCCCGCAATCTCTTCTGTTTTTCAAGCTGCAGATGGTGTAAGCATGCACTTCTTACTTTCCCCCAATTAAAAGAACTCCCCTGTTCATCCTCAAGTAGTGCTGTGAGATCTTTTACATCCATCCCTATCTCTTCTTCAAATAATGCCATGCGATCTTTTATATCCACCTGAATAGGCAGGCAGGGCCTCGGGTTTAGCTGAAGGATGGCATCTCCAACAATGTAGCACTCATCCTGCACTGCACTGGAATTTCAATCTACATTGTATGCTCAAGTCCTGAAGTGGGATTTAAACCTCTGACATTCTGGCTCATAAGATAAGAGTGCTACCAAATGATAAGTTCCTCTTGAAAAACAAAAATTGACATTCTCAAGCACCAAGAACAGATGTGAAAAATATATGACAACAATTCAGCCTGAATAATACCATAGAATGCAACATTAGAATTTTCAAAATTTTCACTGTAAACCAGCAAAAATACAAGCCCAGCTACCGTAATGAGAATTGTATTTAGAATTGGTTCACAACTGAAGAACTATCCAATTAGCATAAGACAGTACGAAGAGTTTTGAAAAAAAACTTACAATCAATGCTAAAACAAATAGAAATGGGTCAACAGGAATACTGCCAATGGATTTTCACAAAAGCATCAGTCAGTTTTACCAACACAAATTTGGCCATTATTCTCCTCTATCCTTTATCAGCAGTGTCCAGCCACACTTTGACATAAAAGATGTCAGAGAACAAAACCAATTAAATGATGACATTTTGGCTAAAAGGATTTAACTATTGTTTCCCAGAAAACCACTTATAGTGGATTCCAATTGATCATGTATTCATACATTGGCATTGGCTGCATAATTCTTCATATACAAGATGAACTTTTCAGAAACACCACATGTTCATACTTACCAGTGTCAAACCATTGTCGATAAAGATTCACTCCACGTGATATCAAGAAATAGCTGAGTGCACTGGACGCAGCAAAGGCTACGGGTCCTGACAATATAATCGGCTGTAGTTCTGAAGACCTGTGCTCCACAACTAGCCGTGTCACTATCCAAGCTGTTCCAACACAGCTACAACACTGGAATCTACCTGATCGTATGGAAAATTGCCCAGGAATGTCCTGTCCACAAAAAGCAGGACCAACTCGGCCAATTATCGTCCCATCAGCCTACTCTCAATCATCAGCAAAGTGATGCAAAGAGTCATCGACACTGCTATCAAACGGCACATACTCACCAATTACCTGCTCACCGCTGTTCTGTTTGGGTTCTGCCAGGGCCACTTGGTTGCAGACCTCATTACAGCCTTGGTCCAAACATGGATAAAAGAGCTGAATTCCAGAGGTGAAGTGAGAGTGACTGCCCTTGACATGAAGCCAGTATTGAACTGAGTGTAGTACCAAGGAGCCCGAGTAAAACTGAAGTCAATGTGGATCGGGGGGAAACTCTCCAGTGGTTGCAGTCATACCTAGCACAAAGGAAAATGGTTGTGGTAGTTGGGGGCAATCATCTCAGCCCCAGGACTTTGCTGCAGGAGGTCCTCAGGGCAGCGTCCTCGACCCAACTATCTTCATCAATGACCTTCCCATTATCATAAGGTCAGAAGTGGGGATGTTCACTGATGATTGAAAATATTCAGCTTCATTCACAATTCCTCAGATAATGAAGCAGTCCATACCCGCATGCAGCAAGACTTGGATTACATCCCTGCATGAGCTGATTAGTGGAAGTAACATTTGTGCCACACAAGTGTCAGGCAATGATCAATTGGAACAAGAGCGATCATAACCACTTCCCTTTGACATTCAATGACTTTACCATCGCTGAATTCCCCACCATCAACATTCTGGGGTTACCATTGACCAGAAGCTTAACTGGACCAGCCACAGAAATACTGTGATTCCTGGAGCAGGTTAGAGGCTGGGTATTCTGCGGCGAGTGGTTCACTCCTGACTGCCCAAAGCCTCTCCACCACCTACAAGGCACAAATCAGGTGGAATACTCTCCACTTGCCTGGATGGCTGCAGTTGCAACAACACTTAAGAAGCCCGACACCATCCAAGACAAAGCAGTCCACTTGATTGGCAGCCCACTACCACCTTAAACATCCATTCCCTCCACCACCGATTCACCGTGGCTGCAATATGCACTATCTACAGAATGCGTTGCAGTAACTCGCCATGTCTTCTTCAACAGCACCTCCCAGACCCACGACCTCCACCACCTAGAAGGACAAGAGCAGCAGGTGCATGAGAACACCTCCAAGTTCCCCCCCAAGTCACACACCATGCCAACACAGACATATATCACCATTCCTCAATTGTTGCTGGGTCTAAATCCTGGAACTCCAGACCAAACAGCACTATGGGAATACCTACATTACACTGACTGCGGCAGTTCAAGTAGATGGCTCACCACCCCCTTCTCAAGGACAGCTAGAAATGAACACTCAATGTTAGCCTTGCTAGCGACGCTCATATCCCCGGAATGAATTAAAAAAGGAAGTTTTTCGGATCTATTAGCTTGCCGGCCTGTGAAAGGAAGACTCACATGCGATTGATGCCTGGGATTTGGCCTGAAGCCCAGAAGATATTGAACAATTTTTTGATATTCTTTTTACTCTCTTTTTTATGGGGCTGCGGTGGAGGCCTGCATCCCTTGCCCGAGGAGGCACCACTCTCTGCAGCAATTACTGGCCTCCCCAGTCAGGCAGGCAGTAAAGATGCACCCTTAGTGATGCAAACGCCTGATGACAATTTAATAAGGTGTCCTCCTGCTTATTCTGAATACTCTGACAGGAGCAGAGGTCACCAAGGGCACATCCCAGCACTTGTACCAGGATGTTGGCCCTGTGGATTTCCGGCCCCAATACAAAATTCCTGACTTGTGCTCCCAATGGACAAAACCTCTGTGCGGAGAGTGCGACATTGTAACATTTAGCCTATATTCTACATTTCGAGATTGAAGCACTTTTTTACCTTTCTGGGTGATTTTTTTTGCGATAATTAAGATAAGGGACATAGCTGCTGGAGACGGAATATCATACAGGAATCAGATAGAGTTTGATTTGAACCCAGATTCCAGATGGAAAATGTATTTATACATGAATTACAGCATGTTTTTTTGCAAGTAAATATCACACTATGTGCAAATTTCCTGAATATTTAACTATCAGACAAGCTCCAAAAGAATGGTGCAGAAGTACCCATTTAATAGGTGCAATTTGCAAAAGAATATTACTCCTGACATAGGAGCAGCATGAACAGTGTGAAGATCAGGATATCTGTACTTGCTGCAGATGGTCTCAAAAAATTACTTTTAGACATGGTTTATAGTTTTAAATACACCATATGAGAAATACAAGATCTGCATCCTGTATTTATTTACATTGCAGACTGATAGGAATTAATTGCAGGCTAAAACAAAATGAAAATAAATAGAAATAAAATTGTACAACCTAACGCATGAATTGATGTTTAAGCATCTGAAAGAGGATTTGTCTTCAATTCCTTTCAGCCGTGATGAGAATCACCTCTTTATAAGCCATCTGGAGATTAAATGCAGTGTGATGGATCAGTTCAGTTTATCTCCTTTTCCCTTCTTTCACCTGTACTCTGTGGGGTGTCTGCCATTCTCTTGCACTCTTTTTTTTTCTTTGTGAGGTGGGACTGTTTGACAACAGAAACACAGAGGGAATCTGAGTTATGTTTCATTTTGAAGTTTTTGATACAATGAAACTAATTGGAATATTCAGAGAGATTTTATGAAATTGTGATCCAACGTAGAGTTTCAGGCACTGGATGTGCAGATTTGTAAAAGCTACCCTATTTTCTTTCGAAGTGTGTTCTTAACCTGACATTACAAATGTTTTTAATTATATAGAATATCAGTAGCAGTGAAACACTTTTCAAGATTAACTTTCAAATACCAGTCTCCATATGTGTTTTCTTGACTCTTAACTGTGGGGTAAATTCATTGATCCTTCATTCCCAGTGGGGAGTCAACTGCGAAGGAAGTACAGGTCAGAGATAGACCTGTAATGTTGTAGCACCGATTATCTGACATATGCTCCCTTCAAGTGTGGCTCCCTGCTGGAAGTGTGGTATTGGTGAATTTACTCTTATATTATTCACTCTACAAGTACTCTGAAGATATCTTAATTAGAATTTTTGTTCAAGATTCATGCAATGTATATTGACTAGGAACTAGCATTAGATTTGAAATTCATGAGATAAAAGTAAGCAAAGAAATTTCATAAATTTCTTGCTGAAATGTATTAATCATGTAGATCCCAAAACAAAAGAATGGTTTTAAACCAGAAGTAAGAGTAAAGAAGGAATGTTAATGGCAGGGGAGGGAAGCAAAATTTTAAATCCAAATCCAATGTGGAGCAAGAGATCTTGCAACAAATAAAATAGCAAATGAAACGATCTTGCCTCAGATTTGTTTTCTGGCACTTTATGTGTATAAGTAAAGCAGTACCAGTTGATTTTATAGGCTGTAGAACAGGGGGATAGTGTTTCCCCTAGGTTGCGCTTTTTCAGCACAATTCACCCAAGATCAGCCAAACCAGCGCAAAATATCAAAGAATTTTAAGCACAAATTACACTCAGCGCAAATCAAGTTTCCGTGATCTTTGCGCTGATTTAAAAAACATCACATTGGAAACTGGCCCCAACCACAAAAATGGCCATGCCCCCAGATCTGATTAATCACCATGGTGAGTTTCTGCTAATTTCTCCCGTTTGCGGGCCTTCGAGGAGGCTCTTAAGATTCAGCTGAGTTTTTTAGGCGCAAGGGCACTAATAGGCACCTTTTAAAAGCTTTTAAATATTAAAAAATATTTAATTTACTAAGAAACTGACTACTGTACACCAATATAACTAGTAAATGGTTCTGTATAGTTTTAAAAGTCATTTTCAGTTATTTAAAAGTCAGGTTACTCACAGATGGTGGACTAAACACTCTGATTAAAAATGCTTATTTTTTGTGATAAACCCATTTTCAGCTGTATTAATCAAACTGCACGAGGTTACCACTCTTAAATACATCAAGGATTATTTTTTAATGCAAGGAAAAAAACAAAACAATTACGTTCTAAAACGCTGCCCGATTGTGCTTGTTCATGGAAGATTTTATGTTTGTGATTATGCAAATGAGTTTGAGCAGAAACTTGAACCATAATTTCTCTTTGGAAAACTAGCGCACTTTTCGCCTGGATTGCAATTTGCACCCAAAGTGGAGTCTCTACCCCCCAGAAATTTAGTAAAGTATGGGGAATGAAAGAGTAACCATAGATTATTGATGGCTGAGGAGTTTTCACAAGCTTTGTAACATGACCTTCAGAGGTGTTTGTGGAGTGATGCCAATAGCTAACAGATTGTGTAAATGATTGGACATATTTAGTGCCTTAAGGAGACTCAAACTGTTTATAATGTTAATAAAACTGGACTGTTCCTACTGAAGCCCTTAAATAATCGTAACAAGAATTAAATTGCATGAGAGGTGCTATCACTTGTATTTCCTCAGCTATGGAGCTGCATGATCAGGAAATGGGTTACACACAATGTACTTTCCTTATGACAATCCAGAACTGGAGTTTAAGAGCAAAAACAAATAAACTAAGGAAAATTACAGAAGTCTCCAAAATGTTTTAGGTAGGCCACTGAAAATTTATCGCATATCTGTATCATGATCCAAAATTTAAAAATGCTCAGTGGAGAATAGTAATGTTGACTGCTGTAAGGCATTGAGAGATATTAAACCATTACTATTCATAGGAAATAATCTGGTAACCTGAACATGAATCTGTAGATTAGAAAATAATAGCATAATGGAGCTGGGTGGGGGGGTTGGGTGGGAGAGGGGGCAGTAAGGATGATCAACAGGACAAATGCTTAGTGCAGGAGGGAGGCAGCTAATTATCAGTGGGACTCACAGTCACTTGTTTCCATATCTGTGGCAAAAGTTAGTGTCTAAGTTATTACTGACATATCTGCATCTCTTAAGTTTTGAGTCAGATGGTGGGTAGGAAACTTTTATTCATGGTCACATCTGTACACTTACTCTCATTAACAGACAACTGACATGCTAGAGGAATGCAAAAATGTCTATAACACATCCCTGCATCCTCTCCCATTGATTAACAATGGCATCATGAGAGAGAAGAACTGCATTTTGCATTGGGAACCATGTGTTCCGCATATGCCATTCTAATTCCCTTTTGTTTTCAATTGGAAATGAAAGCCCCTTCTGCTTTCTATCCACTTAATAAAATAAGTCTTCTCTCCCTACCATTATCTTCCCAGTTTACTTAAATGAAACAGGGTGGGATGATTTTTAACTCACAGTGGGTTTCCAGTGGGAACCTGCCCTGGGAGTCAATTTCCCGCCCGCCAGTGACAGAATGAGGCCACGCCAATTTTGACGCTGGGCCTCATTAACATGCTGCTCGCTGACTTCCCACTTGAAATGGGCGGGAAGTGGCTGCCAACTTGTGGAACATCCCTTGGCCGCCTGCCAGTACTCAGGTAAATGTGGGGATGGTGTTTTGTGGGGTATCTCATGGTAGGAAGGGGGAGGGAGTCCAGGACAGATGAGACCTACATCTTCCTGCTCCTCCTGGCCCCACAAAGGAAAGTAAAAAAAAACTTACCTTGAATGGCCTCTTCTGCTTTAATCCTCTTCTGACCAGCCTTCACTTGGCAGGAAAGCCGCAGTGACTTCCCCACTCAGGCTGAAGTTAAAATTGCAGTTGGGACCCGATGATGTCATGAGACCACGATATGCATATTTAAAGAAGGACCCCACATGCTTTGGGCAGGCAGCTTAACCATCTGTCCAGATGTGCCTGTAAAACTCGGAAATAGCAGAATCCGGGAGGGACATCATCGGATACATCACCCGGTGAATTTTAATTGCTTACCCTCCTGGGCAGGTAGTGTTAAAATGCACCCCAGGATGTCTTTATAAAATTATAATGAATTAATGTTCCTCTGTGAGTCACATGATCCTATGTCTGCAATCGTCCAGAGTTAAAAACTGCACCTCAGTCAAAATCTGTTAATTTTGTCATGAGCCAGAAGATTGGCGCATCAAGTGCAACGAGGTCATGGATTACTTCATCTCTAAGATTGAGACCATCTGTGCAGCTTCCTGTGAAGCAAACCCCTCTATTCCCCTCCAACTCTTTCTGCAGAACAATCTGGCTCACAACAACTGGGAGAGAACCAGAACTGGGAGAGGGCCAGCCACCATACAAGCCCTTAACCAGATGGAAGAGGAAACCTTGGAGATCATTAGGGCAGGCAGCAGGATAAGTAGTGGGGATGACAAGGCTGGAGGTCAAGTACAGCAATGCCTATTTTCTTTGTCCTCAACAATCACACATACAGGCAACATGGCAACCTGGTGCTGCTTTACACTGTCACTCATCCGCTACTGTCGAACCTTCCCAATACTTGATGACTCTTGTCCTTTTATTCAGGTTCAAAACATGACTTGGGCCCTGTCGCACAAGAGATAGCAGGGGGATAACCCTCACAAAGATGCACCATTGCTCCCCCCCATCCTTCTCAGAAATGGGCACTCACTAAAGAGTGAGTTAGAGGGGTCTACACTAGTGAGTGGGAGCTGACGATACTATAAAGGATGGAAGGCAAGCTCAGGACTAGTTCTGTTGAGGACAGAGATGCAAACTTCCTGTGGCCCAGCCTTTAAAAGAAAGATCTTCTATGTGCACCAGCAATTGCTCGATGCATTGGACTGCCTACCTTAGAACTGCTGCACCATGTTGCAGAGCATGGAGGAGTCTGCTTCTAGTTTGGTGTGGCATTCTGGCATAAGGCATTAATACTATGCAGTCTAGCATGGAGCATCTGGTCATATCTATGGATGTTGCAGCTGGGCCCTCTGTCCAGAAGACTGTGGCACCAGCACTAGCATCTTTTATCAAGATGCGAAGATAAAACTGTTGCATCTTTCATCAAAGCTCAAATTAGTGCTTTTCAGGGTCTGGACTCCACCATTACGACCACCTTCAAAAGGCTGGGAAAGGCATTGATAAGGTAATGAATTGTGTCATAGATCTCCTACAGTCTGCTCTCCAGCAGATCAGTGGGAGTGCTGAGCCACAGCCTCGTGGGAATAACAATTGCACATATTGTCCTCACTCATGCTGACAGCATGCTTGCTCCCCCTGCCCCACCATTCCCGTAAAAAGTCAGCTGAACCAGACCGCCCCGGCAGCAGTCGCGATGCTGCAGTCTTCAGTCTGAACCCCCACAGCTCCACGTTCCGAGAGGTTGTCGACACGAAGCCCTCATGTGAGCATCATCAGCGTTTCACCTTTCATGCTGAAGCTACTGGGGATCACCTCGTAGTAGTAGCAGATTAAGAGATGTGGGAGGAGAAATTCATTTTAGCCAGGAAAGTTGCCAGTGTCACCGGCAACTGGAGTTAATGGCCGCTAAAAATGGCCGCAATGCTGATGGGGTAAAATTCGTCTGGGGGGATGGAGATTCGTCAGGGCTCATCTGCCATGCAACGCTGTCCTGGTGGCATTGCTGGAGGCATCCGAGGCGAAGCTTCTGTGCAGGTGCGGCGTTGCAGCTTCCCACAGCCTCTGGAATCAAGGCTGTGGGAAGCTTGCAAGGAATTGTGGACAATGAAGAGGTCTGAGAATCAAAGTGGCCATGCGCACTGAAGCAATACAAATTAAAATGAAGTGAAACAATACAGTTTTCAGCCCTTTCTGCCTTTCAAAAAAAATTAACATTAAAAAAGAATTCCCAAATGTGATTATTCACATCTTAAAAGCTGAATTCCCTTCCGAAACTCAAAAAATGGGAAAACTGCTTTAGCACTAACACAAATGGCTCAGCAAGCCAGGGAAGGGGCACCGAGGGTGTCACATGCAGCACTCCAGCTTTGTGCAGGGGGTCAACACAGCAAGGCTGGCCCTCTAACCACAGGAGCCAGGAGGCCCTCCAGAATGAACTATGTGGGACCAGATCACCGACACCGTCACTGTTAGCAGTGTCGCCCCCACCACCTGGCTCCAGTGCCCAAAGAAGCTTCAAGACCTCAGACCACTGGTCAAGGTCAGTGAATGCATCTTCAAAAGCCGTCCCCTACCAACTGCAGCACTAGCCGCATACACTGCTCAATGCACAACCCCCACCACTAATCACTCACCTACCAACAATCTGTAGCAATCGCGAGACACATCTCCCATTCCTGGCCTCACCTCACCCCCTTGGAGGAGATGGAGCAGGCCATTCTTAGCAGGGGCATGACTGAGCTGAGAAATGCACCCTGCCCAGCCAGTGGGTGACCAAGACGAGGGAGAAGAGAGTGAAGAAGAAGAAGAAGAAGAAGAAGATGATTGATTTGACACTCCCAGCCACCAGCTCCTCGAGGTCAACCAGCAAGGTCATTTGCCGTGTTCCCCACTGAAAGTTAGCAGCCATGCTGCAGCCACTAGGGCAGCACTGCGTGGCGTCACTAGGATAGTCAAACGCACACAAAAGACAGTCACTAAGAGAATGCATAAGGGTGATGCGTTGATTTCTTGATGTCACATTGGATGGATAGACGTATGTAGGTAGATTGGAAACTTTGCTTTGTGGTGGCTTTTATTTCAGCATCGTGGCCAAGAGGATGTTGTGATGATCTGTAACAGATGGAAGGTAAGGTGTAGGACTAATGTTGAAAGGGAATTGGGGTTGTGGTCACTGGGTCTGCAGGCGGATGATTCCATCCCGCATATCCCGGCCACAAAGGGGCTGTCTGGGATGCATCCTGCCTCTTCTAACTCCTCTCCTGCTTCCTCCTCTCCTGTGTCTTCCCCTTCCCTCTGCGAACGGATGCTGTCAATCCGAAATTACAGCATAAAATGTTGGAAATACTCAGCTGGTCAGGCAGCATCTGGACCTGAGATGTGGGCTGGGACTTTGTGGGGGGTCAGCGGGCGCAATCGGTGGCTGGTCAGGTGGGGAAGTGTTTTTTTATCCACAGTTGGCTGGGACCCGCTGTAAACCCGCCGCCACGCGCCTTTCCCGATGTCAGATCTGTCAGCGCTGAGCAGACACGACACGCAGCGGCAGGGGACCCAATTCAGGTAATTAGTGGCTTGTTTAGAGCCACTTAAGAATGATTTTCAGCTTACTTTTTGCATTTGACAGTTCGCCCACGGGGTCCACGCTGGTCATGGACCAAGTCTGTCCAGCTGAGGCGGGAGTTCAGTGGCCATTGAATCAGCTGTTGAGTTGACAGCTTCAAATATAAAGTAAAAGCTCCCACCTTACAAAGATATCTTCCCTCAGCCACAAGCTCTTCCTCACTACATTTCCACAACAGATTCACCATGCTGCAAGTCTTTATACAAGTCTCCATCCAGTCTGACCTCATTACCTCTCCCACCATTGACAGCTAGCTTCTGTCATCTCTACTTCACCTGCCATCTATTCCATCAGCATGGGTGCCCTTGAAACTCTCTCACCTTGGTCCTCAGAATCCCACCACGATCAGCCCAACACCAGCATCACCAGATCCACCAGGTACACCAGGCACACCAGAAGCACCAACAACACCACCAACCTTCTCCACAATCAACTGATGCTACACAGGACACAGGGCATCAGCACCCGACCACATTGCTGCCTGGGAGGCCAGGGATGGCCTCACCACGGACAGATTTACTTCACTTGATGCTATACACCCTGGCTGCCACATGATGCGCCAGGTTGGCACCACCCCACACCAACACTATAAAGCATCCCTGCAATGCCCAAGCTATTCTTTTCACGCTCATCACCATTGCGGGTGGTACCGTTATGTCTCACCATTCACTACAACTCACTAAGGCACTTCCAAAGATGCACAAAAATTTGTCCAAGAACGGAAAGTGTTGAAAATAAAGGTTTCAATGTTTGACAGCACATTAACAGAAACTTTACATGAACATTGCATAAAACACCCAAGTGCCTACCCTTGTATGTTGTTAGTTGGTATGATTGAACTAGGATGAGGGTGAGGGTGAGGGGTGGC
This sequence comes from Squalus acanthias, assembly GCA_030390025.1. Taxonomy (NCBI): domain Eukaryota; kingdom Metazoa; phylum Chordata; class Chondrichthyes; order Squaliformes; family Squalidae; genus Squalus; species Squalus acanthias. Next base: position 94,738,162 of record CM059428.1, on the reverse strand, counting down.
TCGTGAGATGGGGATGTGATAATATAGATAGAGAGGGATGGGTGGAGGTGCAAGGTACATTGGTGTGAGTAAGGATTTGCAGTAGTAGGGTAGGGAAGGCAGAGTGATGGGGATGTGATGAGAAGCACAGCAGGGGGAGGTTGAGTGTAGCTTTGTACTAACGTTTTGTGATCTACTGAGATCATTGAAATGTTTGCGACACTGCACCCAGGTCCTCCTGACCACACCCCTGCTTGTGCCCTCCTCTGCAATGTGCAACCAGGCTGTGTTGATCTCCTGGGGAGGTCTCTTCCGCCCATGGGAAGGGAAGAGGACCTCCCTGCGTGCTCTGACTCCCTCCATAAGCATATGGAGGGAGTCATGGGAGAGCCTGGGTGCAGTCCTGTGCCTTTGTGCAGTCATTGTCAGGATGAGAATTTTAAAAGAGAGGTGTTGCTTAACTGGGAACCATTGTAGGTCAGCAAGCACAGGGGTGATGGGTGAACGGGACTTGGTGCGAGTTAGGATATGGGCAGCAAAGTTTTGGATGACCTTAAGTTTATGGAGGGTGGAAGATGGAAGAGCTGCCAGGAGATATGTTGGAATAGACAAGTCTAGAGGTAACAAAGGCATGGCTGAGGGTTTCAGCAGCAGGTGAGCCGAGGCAAGTATCCAGCTATTTTGATATATAACCTATTGGTCCATTTATATTTTCATTCAACATCAAGTTAATTCCACTTTGAGTTTTCATTTTATTGATTTAGATTTTTAATCTAAAAACTTTTGATGTAATCAGCCATGATATAGATTCGAAGAATTAGTCACTATCTTTTAATTAAAGCATTCCTTTGGTCTGAAGTCCATTATTTCAAATTGCCTATAAAACATTGTAATTGGACAAGTCAAATCCATTTACTCAGCTTGCACCATATGGATCTATAGTTTGTCCTATGTGACTTATTATAGTGAAACTTGTCAATAACGACCACACATATGGTCCCTGGGAAAATTGCAGGCACTATTTTACTCCCACAAAAATATATTTAAAACAGGTATAACATCATGCCAATTGTTTCCTTTCGTTAATCTCATAAATGATGCAGAAAATAAATATGGTATAATTATTGTTGCTTTCTACAGTGCTACCAGTAGATATGTTATAGTATTACTGTCAAAATGTACCTTCAGTTCTATTCATAAAGCTGTCCTGTAAAAGAATAATAGATTACTACACTGCCCAGTGTCTTGGAATGAAGAATAAATAGATTTAGGACTGAGCATATAAAGATTCTTCTATATGTTCAAATGCAGAACAATGATTTTTTGTACTACATCCTGTTTATTTACTTACTTATTTAATCATGGAATGGATGGCCTAATAGTCAGACTGCAAAGGGCACATTCTTAGTAATAGCATCCAATTACATCTGAGAGGTGAATGCTCAACATTCTGATCCACAAATTCATAATTTACCATCAGATAAAAGTAAATTAAAATAATTTGTAATTACCAATCTAATAACTGGAAATGAGCTGTGACCTTCACAAAGAAGCATATCTTATGGTGCCCTGGTGACGGAGGGTAGGAGACAGAGCTCAAAGTAAAGGTACAATACAAGCCGTGTTTTGACAACAATGAACTGTGCATGTTAATAAAGCACAAAGGTCTAGAAATTCGTGGCCACCATAAAATTTGCCTGTGTCACCACGGCCTCCGGTTAATGGCTGCTTAAAATGGTTGCGGTGGTAGAAGAGAAAGATTCACACTGGGGGCTAAAGATTTTTAGCCCAGCACTAACTCACCATGTAACGCCCTCCTGGTGGCGTTAGTACAGGCATCGGTAGCAAAGTTGGCGTCCAGAGCAGCGTTCCATCTACCAACAGCCTCTGGAAGTGAGGCAATGAGTTCACTAGGCATTGTGGGACATTTAAAGTGCAATGCATTAAAAGGGCAATGTCTTCTGAACTGATAAAAATAAAAATGCAGTAAAAAAATGCAGTTTTCTGCCCTTACTGCCTTTTAAAAAAAATTAACGTTAAAAAGAAATGGGAGTCTTCAGCTCTTAAAGCTGAATTCCCTTCCGAAACTTAAAAAATGGGATAAGTGCTTCAACACTAACACAAATGGCTCAGCAAGCCAGGGAAGGGGCACCCAGGGTCTCGCATGCAACACTCCAGCTTTGTGCTGGAGAACAACACTGCAAGAGAGGTCCTCTACCCACAGGGGCCAGCAGGCCTTCGAGAAAGAACAATGTGGAACCACAACACTGAGGCCGTCACTGCCAGCATTGTGACCAAGAGGATGCTGTGATGGTCAGTAACAAAGGGAAGGTAAGGTGTGGGACGTGGAATTGGGGCTGTGGCCACTGGTACCATAGGCGGATGATTCCATCCCAGAAAGGGGCTGTCTGGGTTGCATCTTTCCTTCTGCTTCCTCCTCTTCAGCTTCTTCCTCTTCCGTGTCTTCCTCTACCCTCTGCGAGCGAATGCTGTAAATCTGAAATGAAAGCATAAAATGCTGGAAATACTCAGCAGGTCAGGCAGCATCTCAACCTGAGACATGAACTCTGTTTCTCTCTCCACGGATGTTGCCTGACCTGCTGAGTATTTCCAGCATTTTCTGTCTTCTCAGAGGACTTCCTTTACCATCTGAGGCCTTGCCAGCGTCCAGCAGCACTCTCTACACACTTCAAAAACTTTTAATATCTATTGCAGCAAGCCACTGCTTCAATAAAATCAAAAAAACCCAGTCCAAAAGCTTAAATCCAAACTTATCTGAATGATGTGTCTATCCCTTTAAGAGGTGCTGACATTACCACTGTCAACCTGCTTGACCTGGCGTGCTTAACAACCAGCTCGGGCCAAAGTTTGGAGTGGTGAGGTTAAGTCGGCGTTGCACGCCGATTGATGTCACTATACTGCCATTTTTTTTCCAGAGAGGAAGGGAGAAAAATGGCAACCACCACGAGACCCACCGCCAACTGGCGAAAGAGCGGCAGCCGCCATTTTTCTGCCATTTCATGGTGATACGCAGTGGTGGTAAGTAGATGAATTTCTAGCCCTGAGACTTTTTATTCAGGCTTGGCTCTGACAGTCAAAAATCTGAATCCATCTGACTGGGACTCGCAGATTTAATTTTAATTTTAATTTTAAAAAAGAAATCCAAATTAAAACAGGTATGCTGTTTTTTTCTGTTTCTGTCTGTTCTGAGCATGTTTAGTGGAATATTGACAGCTGAAGTGATAAATCAGTCGACACATCTTCATAGGTACTGTCGGTCAGCCAGTGGCAAATGCCTAATTCTGCTCACACTGGACGTGAGCTTAGGGCTCGATTTTAATTCCCAAGGCTGGTTGGAGTCGGGTTGCGTGTTGAGCGGGTTCCGGAGCCGCTTCCGGCAGGATCAGCTGCTGATGTCCGATTTTGATTTAATGAGCTTGTTGATTTCAATGGGGCGCGCGGGCCGGTCCAATGAGTGCGTTCGGGTTGGTTGGCCGCCTCTGATGACGTCATCATAGCAGCTGCTTTTAAAGCTGCCATTCAGCCGAAGCCTTTCTCTTCTGGTTTCTGAGACTCATTGATATTGATCTATACGCTATGACTTCTTCCAGAGGCAAGGCAGCTCCTTGATTTAATGATGACTCCCTCCATGCTCTTGTGGATGCTGTCAGAGGGCGCAGGGAGATTCTCTTCCCTCTTGATGGGCGGAGGAAGCCTCCTCAGCAGACCAAGGCAGCCTGGCTGCGCATTGCTGAGGAGGTGAGCGCAAGGTCCGTTTATTCACGCTCATGGATCCAGTGCCGAAAAAGGTTTAATGATCTTGTGCGAACATCAAAAGTGAGTATCCCATCTCACTTGCCTTCAATCTGCTTCCCTTCTCTTCTCATCACTAGCACTCTGCGTTGTAAGCCTGCTCCTCCACATACCACCTTACTCTTACTTCCCTTGCACCCTTACCTATCCATCCCTGTCTCTGTACTGAATCACTTCAGCATCCTGCCTATGCGCCCCTTAGACTCGCTCTCACTGTCATGCAGTGACAACAACTAACAACGCACAGGGAGCTACCTTCCTCTTGGCACCTTACCCCATCTTCGTCTCCCTCAAAGCTTCTATGGTAGCGATTATTCACACTCACTCCATCACTGTGGCTGAAACAACGCTTATGTCCCTCCTTGCAGGAAAAGATAGCCCACAATAAGAGGGAGAGAGCACTGACTGGAGGAGGAACATCTACCCTAGCCACATTGACCAGCGCTGAGGAGGCTGCATATGAGATTGTTGGAGGTGGTGAGGACCTTGAAGTGGGCGATAGAGAGACGGACATAATAGAGGAAGCTGGTGACATAATAGAGTTTCATGCCTCTCAGACTGCAATGGCATATGATTTACATAGAGAATCGCGTTATATCATCTGCTCAAAAGGATGTGTCTGCTACATCAATATCAGATGTCTAAATCATGCCTTTACTCTCCCACAGGACCATTGAGCGCCCCCCTCCCCACGATCCAGGACAAAGAGATGGACAACTCCTCAAAGGAACCTGATGTCTCTGAGGGACCAGCGTCACCAGGACTCAGCGCACCCAGCACCAGCGCAGGGGCCCTCGCGAGTTAGAGTAGTGTTGCAACCTGGTCTATCACAGCGCACAAGTGAGCATCAGCAGATGGTGGAGACAGCGACAGCAGTGGAGAGTCCTCGGCGGAGGTCACAGCAATCTCCTAGCTCTGCTGAGCTGCATGCAGACGCTGTGCCTCTGGGGCCATCCAGAAAAAGAGCGTCTCAGGAAAAACAGGAACAAGTGCAGGAGTCTCTGGAAGGGTTTGCCTCCAGGGTTAGTGTGAGTGTGGATAGAATGGAGGAGTCCATCTCTAACATCAGCACTGCCGTGGTGGAGGCAATGGCGCATGAACGCACCACCATGGATAGGATGGCAACCTCCATGCATAGATGGCAACCTCAGTGGAAAGGATGGCTACGGCCATGGAGGAACTAAGTCGCCAGAGTCAGGAAAACATGGTGACTGTTCAGAATAGAATGTCATCTCTGGAGGAGCGATGGGCAGCTATTAAGCAGAGAGACCAGATCTTCATGGATGTCCTTGTGATGAGGACTGCCAGTGCAGATACGGGTCCTCATGGTCCCCCTGATGTGCAGCAAGGTGCTTTCCAGCCACTTGCCAGCACTGAGGCACGGCTGACCCATGAGAGGGATGTTGTTGGCAGGACACAAGGAAGTGTGGGCTCCTCTAAAAGCGCTCACACGACCATGCCACTGCGGAGCCCTCGGTCAGAGACCCACTTTGCGGAGACAACGGAGATGGCCGTTTCAGCCTCTGCACAGCCGCAGGAAGAGCAGACTGTTGAAGAGCCCTACCAGGCTCCCAAACCCAGAGGACGCCCACCAAAGGTGTCTAAGCAGGTGCAGTATCCCAGTCAGCAAGGTACCTCTACATCTGCTGAAGCCACAGGAGAAGCACCACGTAGAAGCACGCGTAAGAGAAAGATTAAGCACCTATAGTCACAAGGGGCCTCACTTGGGTGATTTGTCTTTTTTTCTGACTGTTGTTGGTTTATTATCCTTTTGTCATGTGTAAAAGAAAAATTATGGCAAACAGTTGATTGTGTGGCCTATGTGTTCTGAGAAATTTCAAAAGTGCATTGAGGGCTCAGGGCGACAAGCTTTTGTAATGCTGATGGTGAAAGTGATAGGAAATAGTTGGGTATAGCAGAGATGATGTATGACGTTGGACAAATGTCGCCTACAATTACAGAGGCATATGGTAGCCACATATGGTTGAAGAGTAAGCCTATGCTAATGTGGTATGGCAGTGTGCATACCCTGCTTGACGGGCAGCAGTGAACTGGAGGGATGCTGCATTGGTCACAACAGGGCATGCAAGGTGCCCTTCGTCCTCCGCCTCCTCCTTTTCCCATGATGTGGAGATGCCGGTGTTGGACTGGGGTGGACAAATGTGAGAAGTCGCACAACACCAGGTTATAGTCCAACAGCTTTATTTGAAATCACAAGCTTTCGGAGCACTGCTCCTTCATCAGGTGAAGTGAAGAGATGCATATAGGCACAGCATATATAGCCAGAGAACACTGCCAGATGATTACAGTTAATCTTTCTAACTGCCCTTTATCACACCTCGGCAGAGATTATCGGGCGGGCGGATGGAGGCGGGTTGGGTGTCTGAAGCCATTTTTTCTGATTTTCGCGACAGACCCGCCTCCAAACCCGCCTCCTCAGGGCTATTAAAATCGAACCCTTAGTTTCTGTTACAAATGTAATACCAAGTTGTCAAAAGAGAAAATAGGAAAAGCTCCTGATTGCACATCAGTATGAGTGGCTTCCAGCTGGGCTGTAAACTGGTCCAGTGTATGTCTGGCAAATTGTTTTTCTTCTAGTCTAAATCCAGCTGATGTCTCACAGTGGGTTTCCCATGGGAAGGGCAGAAAGATAAGAGTTTTTTGTTTAAATTCTTGAAAAGAGATTGGAGTAGCTTCTTATCTCTGCTGGTATGTGTCTTCTATGATGATCCATTGCTTTTTCTCACCAACCATTCAACTATTCCACTCATTTTAACTGCACCATATAAATTTCAGTGGTGGTACTTCAGAGCTTCATTATTTTTCTTAATTGCGCACTGGATTTAAAAGATCCAAATTTTGAGCTGTGTTTGAATTCAATCTTTTAAGGGAAAATTGGATAAATATTTGAAGCAGGGAATATACAGGGCTATGGACAGAGACTGGGGTAGCGGGATTAGGTTTGGATTGCACTAGCAAAGATCCGACACAAACACTATGGACCAAATGGCATCCTTATGTGCTATAAACCTCTAAGGTTCTTTGGTTCAACTTCTTTGCTTCCAAAATTGCAGTACCTTTTGCTATTATCTTTAAATTATCATATTAAAATCAAAGTATTATATAAAATAGGGTAGACTATATGATTTTAATATGGGAGTATACCTGCATACCCTGGTCCAATTATCCCCTGTCTTCCTACCCACTTCACCTGAAGACTACAGTTGGGCTTCACTTCTCATGTGTAATGCCAGGGGTGATCAACTAGTATCACATTTTTGTTCTGTATTAATAACTGGCTTTAGGTATTGTGTAAAAAGAGACAGAATATACAGTGATGTAAAGGAATCTATTATAAAGGATGCAATAACTGGGCACTTAGAAACTAATAGTAAGATTGGGCAGAGTCAACATGGATTTATGAAAGGGAAATCCTGTTTGACAAACCTATTGGAGTTCTTTGAGGATGTAACTAGTGGAGTAGACAAAGGGGAACCGGTAGATGTGGTGTAGCTGGATTTTCAGAAGGCCTTCGATAAGGTCCCACACAGGAGGTTGGTGAACAAAATTAGGGCACATGGAATTGGGGGTAATATACTAGCATGGATTGAGAATTGGTTAACAGACAGAAAACAAAGAGTAGGAATAAACGGGTCTTTTTCAGGATGGCAGGCTGTGACTAGTGGGGTACCGCAAGGATCGGTACTTGGGCCCCAGCTATTCACAATCTATATCAATGATTTGGATGAGGGGACTAAATGTAACATTTCCAAATTTGCTGATGACACAAAGCTAGGTGGCAGTGTCAGTTGTGACGAGGATGTGAAGAGGCTTCAAGGGGATCTCGACAGGGTCAGTGAGTGGGCGAGAACATGGCAGATGGAATATAATGTGGATAAATGTGAAGTTATCCACTTTGGTAGAAAAAACAGAAAGGCAGAGTATTTCCTAAATGGTGAAAGATTGGGGAATGCAGATGCCTAAAGGGACCTGGGTGTTCTTGTACATAAGTCACTGAAAGTGAATGTGCAGGTGCAGCAAGCCATTAGGAAGGCAAACGGTATGCTGGCCTTCATTACAAGAGGATTTGAGTACAGGAGTAAAGAAGTCTTACTCCAATTATATAGGGTCTTGGTGAGACCACACCTAGAGTACTATGTACAATTTTGGTCTCCTTATCTAAGGAAGGATATACTTGCCATAGAGGGAGTGCAACGAAGGTTCACAAGATTGATTCCTGGGATGGCGGGACTGTCATATGAGAAGAGATTGAGTAAACTAGGCCTGTATTCTCTTGAATTCAGAAGAATGAGAGGGGATCTCTTTGAAGCATACAAAATTATTACAGGGCTTGATAGAGTGGATGCTGGGAGAATGTTTCCCTTGGCTGGGGAGTCTAGAACCAGGGGCCACAGCCTCAGGATAAAGGGTAGGCCATTCAGGACTGAGTTGAGAAGAAATTTCTTCACACAGAGGTGGTGAATCTTTGGAATTCTCTACCCCAGAGGGCTGTGGAGGCTGAGTCATTGGATATATTCAAAACAGAAGTCGATAGATTTCTGACTAGTAAAGGCATCAAGGGATATGGTGATAGGGCCGGTGAATGGAGTTGAGGCAGAAGATCAGCCATGATCTCATTGAATGGCAGAGCAGGCTCGAAGGGCCGAATGGCCTACTCCTGCTCCTATTTCTTATGTTCTTATAATGGTTTGCATAACAAGACTAGAATTTAAAAAAATATTGCATTTTTTTAATAGTAAAACTAATAGCAGTTAACTTCAGTACTAATTCAGATAATACTGGAGACGAGAGGTTCAAGGAACTGTCACAGATGTTGCTAAAGTGTGGGTTAAAAGGAAAGGAGGAAGTAACAAATGCAGCGGGGGATTTTGGGAATCTGAGAGGCTGTGGTAAATTGTGAATCTTTACATTAACCTGGTAGAATTCTGAACATTTGAAACTGTAATAAGAAGACTATGTTATGAGGTTCATTGAGAGGCATTTTACTGAGATGGTCTTTACAAAAGATTCCTTGTGTCAGTGGTCCAATTTATACATTACAACTTCAAAATCAAAATACTTACATCAGCTGTTTTATTCCAATTTTGAAACCATTCAAATATGTATGTCTTTATAAGGTATCATTTAAAGGAGCATCATTTTTATGAAAAATATTTGGAAAATATTTTCACCCTAGAAGTTACTGTGGGATATTAGTGGAAGAAATCTTTGTGTATTTATATGACGATCCCTTTTCTACTATTTTAATGCAGTCACTCAGTACAATGACATGAATTGCATTGAAGTACATCAGTGCACCTCATGTGCAGGACTCCATGATAAAGACAGTGTAGTCACCTTAGATTACAAGGATGTTCAGCTACATTTGCCCAGTATACCAGTATATATCAGTATTACAAGCAGATAGACTCAGCACAAAACTATAAGGATCAGATTCAGGTATTTCCCTGAACTGATCAGTTTGCCAACTATGCTTAAGAAAACATACACATACTCTACCTTTATATTTAAACCCTCAGAACAAAAGCAGTTGTAAGAAAGTTTGTATCAACTTTTTCAAAAAAAGAAAATAAAAATATAGAATATAGAATATAGAATCATACAGCACAGAAGGAGGCCATTCGGCCCATCATGTCTGTGCTGGCTCTTTGAAGGAGCTCTCCAATTAGTCCCACTCCCCAGCTCTTTCCCCATAGCCCTGCAAATATCTCCTTTTCAAGTATTTATCCAATTCCCTTTTGAAAGTTACTATTGAATCTGCTTCCACCACCTTTTCAGGCAGTGGATTCCAGATCATAATGATTCACAGTGTAAAAAAATTCTCCTAATCTTCCCCTGGATTTTTTGCCAATGATCTGAAATCTGTGTCCTCTGATTATCGACCATTTTGCCAGTGGAAACAGTTTCTCTCTATCTACTCTATCAAAACCCCTCATAATTTTGAGCACCTCAATTATATCTCCCCTTAACCTTATCTGCTCTAAGGAAAACAATCCCAGCTTCTCTAGTCTCCCCAGATAACTGAAGTCCATCATCACTGGTACCATTCTGGTAAATCTCCTCTGCAAGGCCTTGGCATCCTTTCTAAAGTGCGGTTATTACTTTAGAAATATGTAAAAATCCATATTGAGTCTAATTGCAAAGTCTGTTTGCACTAATTAGCATTTTGATATATTTGTAAAATCAACTTCGAACAATGTCTGAATGTCAATACTGGCTAAAGAGCAACTAACCTTCAAACCTCAGAAAATTTGAAAGTTTACCACTATTGGAAAAGATCGGTCTTACTCAAACCCTTATTCAGGTACTTAAATTTCAAAACAAACATAACACTATAAAAATGCTAGATGTGACATTCTTTTAATCTCAGTCCCATTTGAAAGCAATGAATTAAAGTCCCAATAAGGATTGAGCATGTGTAAGAGGGTTCTTGCGCATAAAAATCTACCCCCAATCCTCTTTCCTCTGGAAATCTATCTACTGTTATAACTTTACTGGCAGTGCACCAGAAACCTCGTTTACACCCGTTAACTAGACTTCTGCTGCACATCTGATGAAGTTACAGTGGCGGAGCAGCAGCAGCTCAAAGGAAATTCCCAGCCTATGTCTTTGTGATTGTCATGTGATCATATATGGACCTTGACTGGCCCAATAAACTTTGCAGATGATTATCCCCAAATACTTCTTAATCTCCTTTTTTCCCTATTTCTCCTGCCTGCCTCTTACCCTCTCATTTTCACCTTGATAACAATTATCCCCAACTCCCGCCCTCCCCAGGAAATACCCTCTCAAACTCCAACCTCCTGAAACCCTGGTCAGTTACCCACCATGACATCGACACCTCTGTGGATCTTTCTCTACAATTATTGCATCACCACCTTTGATGCTCCTACCCCTAAAAGTCTGATTGCTGTCCATTCCTCAATGGACTTGTCCCATCATATCTCTGCAATCTCCTTCAGCTGTACACCAAATGCACCCATTGGATTATTGCTTGTTTGCTGTCCCCTCTGCTCCATCATTGGCCGCTGCTCTTTCAGAAACCATGTGGTACATTTTCATCTTCACTGCCCTGGGCGGTAATCTGGAAATCAATTAAATGAAAATTAGGTGGGTTCTATAAAGGATCGGTGATCTGCTCCGCCAAATTATTACCCTGGCAGTGAAGACGGAAATCTACCCCCATGCCTCTTCCCTCTGGAAATCCATACCTAACCCTAACCTTCCTTCCTGCTTTCCAAAGCTTCCATAAAACCCTTGGGGGTGAATTTCTGAGAGGATTCTCCTGATCATTCACTGTAACTTCCATGGAAGAGCCACAGAAACCCTGGAATAATGTTGTAAACACCAATCACCACACCGGAAATTTACCCCACATCTCTTTGACCATGCTTCTGCATCTGCCTCTCTCCATGGGGTAGATTTTGACTTTGTGTCTGAAGTCAATGGAAATAAAAATCGGGAGAGATGTAAAACGGGCTGCCAATTCGCTATCAACCACTTTACACTATTACACAATGTCAAAATCTATCCCCATAACTACTGTTTTCTCTTTGTAAAGTGCTCTGATATGTTGTTGTTTATGTCACTTTTGAAATTGCATAAATAATGAGAATAACATTAAATGCCACTCATGGAAACTTGGTCTGGTAAGAATTACAAATCGAGCTCTCATTGCCACAGTGGTGCCCTGTTGAAATTGTGTTTTGATTTGAAAAGCAATGGGTTGAAACAGAGACTTCTCCAAACATGTAAAGAGGTTGCTCGACAGAAGACACATTAGCTGCCTTATTATAGATATATATATATGTTACTGTAAATGTAAGGTTACTATTCACACTTTTCAACTGCAAAACTATTTTAGCAATGTGTTCCTCTGGCTCATCACACATGGTAATGATTCAAAGTTGATGGTCTCTAATTTTCACTTAATCTGATCCAGGTTAAATGTTTATCATCAACCCCTGGGGATTGGTAAAAGGAAACAGGGAAGTTGTGTTTGCAAAGCCAAGCATAATAGCACAGCTCTTCCCAGTTCTGATGAAAGGTCATCGACCTGAAACGTCAACTCTCTTTCTCTCTCCACGGATGCTGCCTGGCCTGCTGAGTTTTTCCAGCGTTTTCTGTTGTTATTTCGGATTTCCAGCATCTGCAGTATTTTGCTATCATAATAGCACAGCAAATCACTATTGGTTTGTACTTTTAAAATTAATTGGTTTGTAGTTTTTTTAAAATAGTTTGGTATAGTAGTATTTCTATCATGTAATCATTCAGATGTTTGATTTCACTGGTATTCAACAGTCCAGGCTGATTGTTCCTCATAATGCCTGTCATATTGGTGTTGACTAAACAATATTAAACTTCAGTACAATCATATGTTCACCCTGATTAATTAGAATTCCCAAAGTTAGAACAAATACATGTATATATGCTATTTTATTACCAGCCTTAAATAGCTCATTCATAAAGTTAAGGATTTTATTTCCCATTTTCACTAAATTTGCTAACTTAAAATACCATGTAAGTTGCTTTAGACAAACAAGTCTTCACCTTAAAACTGGCACTCTGCAGTTGCATCTTATTGAGTGCTAAGAATATAAGATGTTCTGAAATGTTTTTCGTTTGTGTCAAAGAGTATCTAATAAATGAAGGACAATATCTCATGTGTCCCTTTGGAAAGGGATTTTGTATATAGCATTGATGTGTCACATGGCTGAAATACCGTGAAAACAGCTAGTTTTACAATTACACTGCATTCCTGACACTCATCATCAGTCACAGCATCCAGAAAAAAAGTCATTCTGTCCTCAGTACTATCTTCACTTCACCTGTGAAAAAAACAAATGTTTTTGGTGTTGATTATTTCTCTTACTTTTGGTGCATTTGATGCTTTTCCTTTTGGTTGCTTAAATTTTAAAATGAGTTCCAACACCGCTTTCTTGTCACATGCAAAATATGTTTTGCCTGCAGACTTTTTCTCTTTACTACTGATAAATCAATAGAGCGCTATAGAAGATAAAAAGAAACTCCTATCTAGTATCTGATATAGGACCACAGAAACCAGCTCTGCCAGTTTATGTCATGCTATTAAATTCTATTTGCCATACTTCAAATAACCAGAACAGCTGAATCTAACCAGACTTTTTCTAGATTCTTATCTTCTCTCTCTGCACTTCAGAGCTGCCAGTATCAGAGAAATGTTAGAAGTAAGATTTGTGACGCACATAAAACTTACATAATGGATGTAAAGGGTCACAAATGCAATTCTAAAGATATACAACTACTACAGATAACACGCACCAAGAACTATGATCACAGAAATAAATTGTTGCTGACTCCTTCATTCACACTGAATCCAGGCAAACTTTGAAACATCATCATGAACTCCTACAGACAGAACAGGGATATTTTTTGTTCACACAAAATGCAACTTCTCTCCCCGCCCCCCCCCCCCCCCCACCATGAAGAGACTGCCATTGGGCCTTCCTCCTGGAACGTCCTCAGATCGGAGGTCTGAAGGGGGCAGGAAGTAATGTAAGGGAAGGCTTCTTCCTTACAATCTCCCCACCATTTTCTGGACCTGGAGGTTTTCTGACTGCTGCTCTCCAACAGCAGGAAGGCTCTGACCGTGGCAGCCATTGTTGCTGCCCCTCTGGTCTGCAGAAGCAGTTGACTTCCCTGCCCCATTTACACTGCACTTTGCCAGGGGTTGGCCGTTGCACTTTGGTGCAACCGGGAAATGATAATGACTCGGCCAACCAAATTCAGGCATTCTGAGGTCTGTCCAGGATCCTAATACAAGGTTCTCGGGGAAAATCCAACAAGTTAGATCAAAGAGAAAGTAATTATTGGTCCATAAGGGAATCCAGGGCACAATCTGGAGTGCTGCCATGAGACCTGATATTGTACAGGAACACTGTGTGCACAGGATATGGCACAATGCTTACATTCAATCACCGTAAACAAGTAGCGAATGAAACAATTTTGTGATACTGTCTGTAGTCTGACACTGTCCCCATATCTGGTGTGGAGCAATCAGTTTATAAGTGGGCAGGTGTGCTTGTATTCATGGTATTTTATTACAATTAGGAAACAATTATTAATAATGGGCATGTTAACCCATACATAGTACATACAAGGGGAGATTGTCCTGGGGCTGTGCCCATGTGCACTGGATTGCATGGGTGCAGTGAATGTTGGAAAATAAGATCGATCGGAGTGTACACATGTAAAGGAACCCAGCCAATTAATTTTAACAAAGGAAAATCAGGCTGTTCCTTTAGGGCAGCGTTCCAACTCACCAACATGCCAAAATTCAATTTACCCTGGTGATCCAGGGCTCCCGGGCACAGACCCAGGTAAATCTCCACTATAAGGTTTCAATTCGTAGGAGACTCATGGTAAGATTCAGGCTTTTTCAGATACTTTTTCTTGTGCTGAACACAAAAGACAGCTCTTAATGGCAAGCCGCACTGCCTGTGAATTGAAGAAAGACTTTGTGCACAAAATAACCGGGGTTAGCATTCCCTTGGCAAACAAAAGACCATTTATTGTTCTCTGGATGTACATGTAGGGTTTCCACAATGCACCCACATCACTGTTTACGATTATTAATATCAATCACGCCAAACACTTTTGTAACAGACTAAAATGGAGCAGGAATAATTCTCGCCCATTGGGAGACAAAGCTGGAACCGCAGAAAATAATTATTAATAGTTTTGTCCTTGCAGTAATAGTTATGATTGTTTTATAGTTATTCCCAAAATATATTGAGGCAGAAATTCCGTTCCCTACGGATGTGTACGCGCTGTGTACTCACCCGTAGGGCCAATGGAAATGCCGGTTTTAGGCATGCACTGCGCATGCGCTGGAAACCAACATTTCCGATCTGTCAAGAAAGCTCTTGACAGATCCTCCGGCTGCCCTGGAGAAGGGCCTCTGCGGGGGGGAGAGTACCGTTTTTTGGAGACCTTCCGCCCGCAGAAAACACTTACAATTCTTGTGCCTGGAAAAGCAGGCATAAGGCCTGCTTTTACCAGGATAAGAGTTGAAAAAAGTAAAAAAAAAAATTCTACTGATTTATCATTTAAAAATACTTTAAAGAAAGGTAAGTTTATTTTTAGCCCCGTTAAAAACTTTAATTATTTTTTTCAAAAAATAAATTTTTTGTTTAAAATACTTAATTTATGTAATTTAAAGTCATTTTAAAAATGTGATTTTGTTTTTAAAATTTATTTAAAGTTTTACTATGTTTTGGGGGTGATTTCCTGTCAAATGTATGAAGGGAGATTCCCTTCTCTGATTGGCTCCCCATGGCCCACGTGATCCCAGGGACGCTGCGAACCGCCTGCGCCTCTGGGATACGTGGGCCCTGCGCACCGGCAGTTTGAAGAGGCCCAGCAATGGAACTCTGCGTCTCCAGGGAGCCCTCCGGTCTAGGCGCAGATTTTTACAGATCACAGCCCTCCGCCCGCGGGAGACCTGCGGAAGGAATTTCTGGGCCATTGTACATATTTAGATTACTTGGAAACCATTTTGTCTGATGCTAACCATTGCAAAGCCTGAACTTTATTATTAAAACAATAGTATATATATCATTTTCATTTAGAAAAGATATTAAAATGAGGTTTTATATATAACAGGAGCCCACTTTTGTAAACATTTAATTTGTGAGTTTTCATCTAAATTCTGCACCATTTTAAGTATTTCATCTATTCACCCAGGTAAAAACATTTCAAAATAAATTTACGACATTATAAAATATAAACCTAAATCAAAAGTTGTGAGATAATGTAGCACAAGGAAACTGCATCTTAAATAATTGAGTTCTCACTTAAATAATACTCTTAAAGACATCAGGGTATACTGCATCCCCTAAGCTGTGCATGACTGGGAATGAGTAATTTGTTTTGCTCATGAAGTTGAGGAATGAGGATGCTAAATAAATGAACAATTTTCATTTTTTTCTACCCAGTGGCAGAATTGAAAATTATGAGGTCAGATGTAATACATGTTAAGTGTTGTTCAGAGATTTCTCTAGACTGAAACCAACAATGTGCCTTAGACTTAACCTCAGCAGTATGAAATTCCCATTTCCCACACTACTAGCTATGTTTAAAGCATTCAAATAAGATTGTCCAATTATTGCCAAATTATAGGCAAATTTGTGCTGCAAACCTGGTGGAAATTGGATTGGGACTGCCCAAACTCATTTCGTCTATGACCCTTTTATCTGGAATAGATTCATACACAGGTCCCTAAAATAGAAAGGACAGGGTTTCAACCCTCTGTGTCACTTAAACTCAACCCTTTCTATATCAACATTATTGGCATTTCACATAAAATGCAATCACTCTAGACTGGTATGACAATAAATTGATAACTAATCTTAACAGGATTTCAGGAACAGTCTTCCTGTCAGCAGATAGAATCATCCCAATTACTCCAGCTAAGCAGAACCTTGCTGTGCATGGTCTGGAAAAGTGAGTAATCAGCTCTGAAACAGTACATAATTGTTTTAACAAAATTACACCACAATGTTTCCATACATTTTAGATTTTGGACAGTAATCAAGAAAACTAGACAGTAATATGTTTAAAGCTACATAGAAACATTTTGGTAAAATACGAATTCGCAAAAAACCTGACTCAGCCAGCTAATGAAATGAACACCTGTTTAAGTTTGTCTTAGACAAAGCTTTCACCATCGACCCACACCCAGGCAAAATTTAAGTCAAGCAGAATTAAAAGATGGTCATGGGATAGCCAAGATTACACATTTAACCTACCTTAGGAATGGTCTACAATGAACTGTGTTCAAGGATGGGAAAGTGCAGGGTTAGTACAATGGGGCTGTCATGTTAGTTGAGCCCGACTAACTTAATGGCTTGTATTTTCCGACCTCCACGGGTGTGTACACACCCGTAGGGACCTCGCAAGTGCCGGTTTCAGGTATGCACTGCGCATGCGCTGAAAACCGGCACTTCCGATCTGTCAAGAATCCTCTTGACAGATCATCCGCCTGCCCTGGAGAAGGGCCTCCGCGGGCAGAGAGTTCCACTTTCTGCACAACCTCCGCCCGCTGAAAACCTTAAAAAATCTTATGCCTGGTAAAAGCAGGTGTAAGGCCTGCTTTTACCAGCAAAAGAGTTTAAAAAAGTAAAAAAATAATTTTTTTTCCACTCATTTATAATTTAAAAGTACTTTTAAAAAAGGTAAGTTTATTTTTAGCCCTGTAAAAAACGTTAATTATTATTTTTTTAAATTTAATTTTTGTTTAAAATATTTAAGTTAATGTAATTTTAACTAATTTTAAATATGTGATTAAAAAAATATATATTTAATGTTTTAGTGTGTTTTTTGAGTGATCCCCATTCATACTTTTGACAGGTCTATGCGGAGAGACCTGTCAAAAGTGTGCAGGGGGATTCCCTTCTTTGATTGGTTCCCCATGGCCCACATGATCCCAGGGACGCTTGCGAACTGCCTGCGCCCCTGGGATACCTGGGCCTCTGCATGTGCGCACCAGGAGAGGCCCAGGATTGGAAGTGTTGGGACCTACGGAGCCAACAGGTAAATTTGTAGATTTTTCCAGATTGGAGGCATCCGCACGCAGGAAGCCTCCGATCGGAAAATTTGGCCCAATGAGTTTCATAATATGATACTCTCAGTGCCAACTATAGGTGTAATACCTATGAGATGTGGCCTCACTGAACTACCCAGGCATAAATATAATCTATAAAGATTAATTTGGTAAACTTCACACCAGAGTTATATTAAACAGTATAATATAAAGCCAAAATGTGTAGGATGGCAGGTGCCAAAATCTCAATATAATGGGCCAGATTCTGCTGTCAAAATAACGTTAGGCTAATGGCGCTCTTCGTTATTTATGCGTAAATGCTACAGCAACTTCAGGCGAGGAGCAGATGCGCGGTTAAAAGTGGAAATCCAAAAGTTGCTGTCCGAGTTGCGCCGCTCCTCTGTTACCTTCGGGAAAACAGCATTTTGCTGTCTGCCTCACCATTGACATGCATTGAATCTCATGACGTTGGTCGAAGCAAACTAAATTTATCATAGAAAGTCAAGTCTATTCATTACAAGCGTAAGTACCCTTTTAACGATGTGTTAACTGCTAGTCAACTTCTCTGGCACTGAAAATTAACTATTACAACTGTGGAGTCTCATTCCTTCAGGTATTAATTGTTGTTAGAGATTTTTAAAAGTAAAATTTAGAATATTTTAGAAAACTTTTCCTTTCTGTCTCTTTTTTTCTCTCTCTTAATCCAATCTTTCTTTCTCTCCCTTTATTTCTCTTTCTGTACCTGATTTGGCATTGAAGTCACCCACTCTAATTTACAGGTTTTTACAAATATATTAAGAGAAAGAGGGTGGCTATCAGTAATGTGGGCCCCTTAATGACAGACACAAGTGATATTGTAATTGTAAATAAGGAAATGGCAGACATACTAAATAGTTACTTTGTATCAGTCTTCACAGTTGAGGATGACGATAAAATACCAGAACTACAAAGAAAACTAAAAATAAATCAATGGGAGGAACTAACTAGATTCACTATAAGTAAAAGCATGCTGATGGAGAAACTAATATTATTAAAGATAGACAAATCTCCAGGACCCGATGGTTCCCCCCGGGTATTAAAAGAAGTAGGTGAGGAAATCGTTGATGCGTTAGTCATAATCTTCCAAAACTCTCTCGATTCAGGAATTGCCCCTTGGATTGGAAAAATACCAATGTCACTCCATTATTTAAGAAGGATAAGGGAGATCAACTAGGAAATTATAGGCTTATTAGTCTAACGTCAGTTGTGGGGAAGTTACTAGAATCTGTTATTAGGGACAGAGTGACTGAGCATTTGGACAAATATGAGCTGATCAGAGAGGCAGCATGGATTTGAAAAGAGTAAGTCATGTCTAACGAACCTAGTTGAATTTTTCGAGGAGTTAACTAAATGGTAGGTAAGGAAGTGTCATCGATGTTATTTATATAGACTTCCAGAAGGCATTCGGCGAGGTTTCACATAAGAGATTGTTAACAAAAATGAGAGCGCATGGAATTGGATCACCTATTGGCTTGGATAGCGAATTGGTTAAGCGAGAGGAGACAGAGAGTAGTGATAATGGGGAGAATTTTAACCCCAAAAAAGGGTGGGTTGGGGTCGGATGGGAGGTTATAAAGTAAAAAAAAACTGAATCCTGACCCCAACCCACCCACTTCCGGTTTTAAAGGAGGCGGAACGGGGGACAGTCAGCCAATCCGCTTACAGGAGGTGAGTTGGCAATTTAAATATTATAATGAGGCTCTGTGCCTCATGGTGATCCACCATTTTAAATTTAACAGTGGGCGGGCGGGTTTCTCAGGCCATGGGGAACCCACCAGCTAAAGAGAGGCAAGGACTGCTGGATCCAGGAGGTAAGTGCCTTTCCACTTACCTGCTGGATCCAGTGTTCCTGCCTCACCAAACCCCCGACCCTTCCGCTCAGCCTCCCAACCTCACCCCCGAGGCCTCCGATCTCCCCCACGAGACCTCCGACCTCTGATCACCCCCTCCAGCCCCCAACTCCCTCTCCGGCCTTCGATCCTCGAACCCCGGCCCCCGACTCCCCCCCACTCCAGCCCCCGAACTCTCTCCGGCCTTCCGACCTCCCAACTCCGGCCCCAATCACCCTCCGGCCTTCCCCCTCCAGCCCCGATCTTCCTCCGGCCTCATCCCTCTGGCCACAATCTTCCTCCGGCCTCCGACCCCCTCGATCTCTTCCTCCCTCATCTCTGTGGCCTAGTGCCGCTGGCCTATCCGCCTGACAGCCAGCCTCTCCAGCTGGCTGGCTGCGGACGGGAAACAGAGCTTTGAAATGCTAATCAGGCCCTGCCGTTAAATTCGGCAGGGCTTGTGGGAAACCCGTTCTCCCAGTTTCCTGACGGTTTTTCAGCCCCCCTGCTCCCTACCCGCCTCCAAATGAAAATTCCACCCAATGTGTATGGACTCAAATTGGCAGGATGTGACTAGTGTTGTCCCCAGGGATCTGTGCCGGGGCCACAGCTTTTCACTATATTTATAAATGACTTGGTTAAAGGAATAGAGAGCCGTATATCTAAGTTTGCTGGCAACATTAAGTTAGGTGGCACAGTAAATAGTGTAGATGGGAACAGAAAGTTGCAAAGGGTCATTGATAGATTAAGTGAGTGGGCAAAACGGCAGCAGATGGAGTTCAACGTGGGAAAATGTGAGGTCATCCACTTCACCAGAATGATACCGGGGCTAAAGGGTTAAATTATGAGAACAGGTTGCATAGACCAGGCTTGTATTTCCTTGCGTATAGAGGATTAAGAGGTGATCTAAATGAGGTGTTTAAGATAATTAAAGCATTTGATAGGGTAGTTAGAGAGAAACTATTTCCTCTGGTGGGGGAGTTCAGAACAAGGGGACATAACCTTAAAATTAGAGCTCGGCTGTTCAGGGGTAATGTCAGAAAGCAATTCTTCTCACATAGGCTAGTGGAAATCTGGAACTCACTCCCCCAAAAAGCTGTTGAGGCTGGGGGTCAACTGAAAATTTCAAAAGTGAGATTGATAGATTTTTGTTAGGCAAAGGTATGAAGGGTTAAGGAACCAAGGCAGGTAGATGGAGTTAAGCTACAGATCAGCCATGATCTCATTGGATGGCGGAACAGGCTCGAGGATCTGAATGGTTTACTCCTGTTCCTAGGTTCTTCACAAAGATTAGTTGCTGCTGCATCTATGCCTAGGTTTGGATTTTTAACAATGGCCTTCACAAAAGGCAACTGATGAAATTTCAACTTCATTATAAATCTTTTTATGCAAGAATGGCGATATGTGCTCATAAATTCTAATCAAATTTCCAAAGAACAATAGTAGGAGTAATTTTTGGAATATCTAGACAATAGATTTATGATGAGTAGCTGGAAAAGGATTCTCGTGAGTAAAGAAGATTAAGAGGTGATCTAATTGAGGTGTTTACGATAATTAAAGGATTTGATAGGATAGATAGAGAGAAATTGTTTCCTCTGGTGGACGAGTCCAGAACAAGGGGGCATAACCTTAAAATTGGAGCTCGACTGTGCTGGGATGATGTCAGAAAGCACTTCTTCACACAAAGGGAAGTGGAAATCTGGAAATCTTCCCCCCCCACCCCCCAAAAAAAAAGCTGTTGAGGCTCGGTCAATTATTAATTTTAACTCTGAGATTGATAGATTTCTGTTAACCAAAGGTATTAAAGGATATGAGGCAAAGGTGAGTATATGGAGTTAGGTCACAGATCAGCCATGATCTCATTGAATGGCGGAACAGGCTCGAGAGGCTAAATGACCTACTCCTGTTTTTATGTTCCTAAAGGATGGTTAATAACCAGATGTAAAAATAATCATAAACATAATTACTACGACTGAAAATAACTTTAGCTATAAATTAAGTAGCAAGTGATTCATTTGAAGATAATTCAGTTTTTCTTAATATTGGAGATCAAGAAGTGGAAACTCGCACTGGTTAAAGTGAAGGGGTACTCGGCCTCTGCTCCTTGCCACCTATTCCTGGCAATCACATCGTCAGGAGGCAGGAATGAAGAGCAAGAGTCAGTGCAGCAAATACACAAAACAAACATTTGCAGTTTATAATTGTCTGTTCTGAAGACTAATATCTTCAGAGCTGGACACATTAGGAATTGAAAATAAACTTTAAATTAGATAAGCACCATGTAAAGTGAAAACAAATTTTTATTTGTACTGTGAAGAGAAGGAAAGGTGAGCTACTTGAGTTGTACAGTATGAAATTTTACAAATGTATGGTCAATAGCCAACAAACTATCTCTGCTAAGACACTGAAGTGCAAATTGTAGTTGTAAACATTTTGATGTTTTTCCCCAGGCTCTGGGAAACTGCTTCATTTTCATTAAAGCACATCTGTTGTATTTTTCATAAAAGAACATTTTGGATAACAGAAAGTGTCTGGTCTGTGAATCATTACACTGAGGTCACAGTGTTCAGATTGAATCAAGGTCACATGCACATAGTTGGTTGTTTTAATCAAGAAAAGATGTAAGAGCACAAAAGTCATGTCAGCAGTCACTCCTTGGCTTTCTACTGACCTTCCAAGGAAGATTGTCTCCAAGGAAAGCATTCTGTTTCCTGCAATTTAAAACTTGAATCTGTTAAAGCATTCAAAAGTACAGTACGGTAATATACCTTGAACTACAAAATGAACGATATATGTCATAAAGCATAATGAAAATATCGTTTTTTTAACTGCTTTAAATTCACAATGGCTTTTATTGCAGCTTACGGATGATGGGTTTAAAAAAGAGGCTCAATTATTAAAACAGTCCAGGTTAAAGTTTATTTTTCTGCTTCAGTATTACAGTTTGTCAAGAAAAAAGTAACATTAAGTAGTAAGTCTCCTTAGGATTCAAACCACTTAAAACATCAGAAATTAAATTTGTCCTGTTTATACCATAATTTATTTTCTGTGACATACCAATGCAGTATTATTTCCTGAATACTGCAGGTTTTTCCACTTAAACAAGCAATTTGTTTTTGCTGTTGGAAAATAATCATTACAAGCTATTAAGAAGGTAAGGTTCAATGTTAGACAATCTATTACCATGACAAAATATCAATTATTGGCTTTTAGAAACATCCCTTTTACAACAGAGTAAAGCTCATTCTTGACTGGAAACATTTATATTTCCTTTCTTACTGGGATGTCAATTATTCTTGATGGAAAAAGCAGAAAGATGGCTAAGGTCATACTTGTCATATAAAACAGAGAAAAACCCAAAGGCACATAAATGGCACCAAATGGATTATTAATCTTTAATCATTTTTAAATTAAAGTTATCTTGAAGCACACCAAATATTACAATAAAATATATCAAATTGAAAAGTTAAATTAAAAGATTTACTGCTTCTTGGGACTGGGTTGACTTCAGAGGCCTCGACTAATGAGAGGAATTATCAATGAGCGTTCTCATTAACGTTAGTGAACCCCCGCAGGAATGTGCATGTACTTGATTGTCAGATGAGGGCAGTACCAGGCTCAGCTGTGATACTTTCCCATATTTGAACAACTTACCAACAATCACTGCCTAGGTTCACACATGAAGTATGGCCACTTGGGATGAAGCAGAGGGTGGCCAGGACTCACCTTACAATGAAAGAAAGAACTTGCATTTATATAGCACCTTTCACATCCTCAGGACCTCCCAGCATGCTTTACAGGCAATTAATTATTTTTGAAAGTTAGTCACGTGGCAGCCAATTTGCATATCTACAATAATACACCCACCTAAATCAGCTGAGTTTAAAAAGTTGCTATTTTTTTCTACACAGGGCTAAATATTTGGCCTCTTTTTCCCTTTCCCTCCTTCCCTGAAAGTTGCTATCGAGCTATTTATCTAACACCCTCACAGCTTATCTCACAGAATTATCTTTTGTACAGGAATATCTAAGAAACAAAGGCCTAGAAATTGGCCTCCTTAGCGCTTCCCGTTATCGCCTCCGGGGGGGGGGGGGCGATAACGGGGCGCTAACGACTTACCGACCAGGCGTGGCGAAATGAACGACTACGGCTAAATTGGCCGAGAGGTTTGCGGTGGTGGTAACACATTGCGCCACAATCTCCTGCGCCCAGAGATCGTGATGTCATTGTCCTGCGCATCGCCCCGGACCCGAACTTCGGTTCCACCCCCTGCAGCATCGCCGGGCGACAACACCGACAGCTGCAGGAGGCGTTGTTCGGGAAGCCGGGCGCTTTGGGGGTGCATGTTAAAGGGGATGTTGGTGTGGTAAGTATAAAAATTGTTGCAATGCATTATATCAATTTTTTCCATTTTTCTTCGGCTGCGATCGATCAGCCCGGCACTCTGCTGGAGTACATGGGGCTGATCGGGCCGGATTGCGGCTGCCGTCGAGAACCAGCTAACTGGTCCCAATGCAGAACCTGCAGCGATGGCCCTTCCCTTTAAGGGAGGGAAGGAGCCTCAGATCTCGGCAGCGCTGCATGGGACATTGTGTAGCGCTGCATCACTACCACCCCGCCTGCATCCTTTAGCACTCCAGGAAGGAAGTGGAGTGCTTGATTTAGTGCTCCACTTCCTTCCTAGAGCGTTAACACCGAATTTAGAGAAAGCTGAGAACCATTAGTGCTTGGCGCTAATCTTTCCAGCTTTCAAAAGTTAGTGCCCCAATTGGGGCGCTCCCGAATTTATCCCCCAATTAACTTAGATTTTTTTGTCCAGAATAAAAAGAGGGGAGATTTTGTTCTTTTACAGATTTTTACCCAAAGTGACTAACTTGAAAGGCATAGGCCGCAAAATTTGGCACCTTAGCGCCAGCAGTTAAGGCTGGTTTCCAAAAAAAATGGCGGCTGCCTTGCATCCGCCGACTTGTGGCGCGGGCTGCACTGGTCGCCATCTTGGGAAGGGCAATGGTGCGATCGTTGCCTGCGCGTGGCGGAAGAATTTAAATGAGGCAGATTGTGACGTCAATCAGCCGCTCCACTGAACGCTCTCTCCTAAGCATACACAGCTGAACGTGTGTCCAGCTGCACAACGGACCTCCCCCACCAACGCTACTTAAAGGGACACAATGCAACTTCAGATAAGTTGCTCTTTGCTTTTGTATTGGTTGCTGTAGAGTTTATTTGAGCAGTGCCTTGATGTAAGACATTTAAAAAGTTGGAAAAGTGTGCAGGGAATGCAGGGCATGCTGCTGGATATTGGGAAGGCATTGGCTCTTAAAGGAAGGCCTCTGACTATACCATTTGCTCCCAGTCATGGGGCTCCATTTGTAGTCCCCCTCATGCTGTAGCATGACAGGGAGATGGAGCAGAGGCAGCAAAGACAAGCTGCTTGCAGAGGGAGGGGGAGGAGGGGGAGGAGGGCTCTCGGTAAGAGGCTTTACCAACCTAGGGTCTTCAGGGAGCACTTCTCCTACCTGCACTTAAGCCAAGTATTTGGAGGCTCTGCTTCACCAAGGAGGTGGCCACAGAACTCTGCCACCTCTTGGAACCAGACCTGCAGCCTCAGAGCAGGGCGACCATGGCTCTCCCAGTGGCCCTCAAGGTCACCGTGGTCCTAAATATTTTCACCAGCTGATCCTTCCAGGCTGGAACAGGTGACATAGCAAACATCTCACAGCTCGCTTTCCATTGCTGCGTCCGTGAGGTTACAGAGGCTCTGTACGCCAGGAGAGTGGACTTCATTGTCTTCTCTCTGAACAGAGAGAAGCAGGAGGAGCACGCATTTGACTTTGCCAGGATATCGGGCTTTCCCATGGTGCATGAGAGCAGTCTGAGCTTGCATGACAGCAAGCTGAGCTTGCCTCACAGAAGTCTGAGCTTCCACTGCAGACGTTGGGTCCACTGTTCCCTCCAAGGTGCATGGGTGTGCGGCCACGCAGCGATCTGTAAGGTGCCGTGCACTCAAATTCAAAGGCCATGCGCAGTGAGCTGGAGCGGGAGGAGGGGCCCAATACACATTGGCTCGGGAATCCTCACGGAGAGTCGTTTGTGACCTCACAGAGCCGATCCGAATTGGAACGGTGTTTAGTAAGAAACGGAGCCCTGGAACCCGACAAACGTTGTCTCGGGATTCTGTCAGTACTTTTTCTGTGGAGACGTGTGCAGTCCGTTCCCGGGGACTGAGTGGCGGCTGCAATTGGAACAACACAAGCTGTTGCGGGAGGCATTCTTTGTGGTGGCAACACAAAACCTAGAGATTACTCTCCATAGGAAATCACTGACTCGGAGGGAGGAGGTGGTTACGTGGTTTTTGTTTTGCTGGCTGTCTGAGGAGATTCATTAGATGGTACAGATGGTGCGACTGCCCCATCCCGACGCCTGCAAGCAGTTGAGACTGTATCATCTATTGTCTGAAGTGCATATCCTCATCCCCCTCCCCCGCCAAACTCCTCGCCAAAGTGGCCTTACCTTCCTCAGGCCTTCCGGACCTCAGGCATGCAGGTAGCGTGCTGCGATGACGTGACCTGCGATTTCATTCTGCACGAAACTCGCGTCTTCAAGAAATCATTCCATAAAGCAGTGAGTCCTGGCATCGTTCGCTGTTCCTGTTGTATCTTATTTTTAAAACGAGTGCAGAGTGATGCGAGAGAAGAGTCACTCGAGTTCTTTTGCAGATTCCATTACCCCTCCTCCTCAGTCTGGCAATCCATCTTCGATCGTGTTTCAAAGAAGAATTTTGAATCTTTTCCAGGGAGTTTCACTTTATTTCATTGACGCGAGTTCACAGCTCTGTACCCAGCAGCTTAAAAGGAAAACCAGCCAAACCCACAGGATTGATTTCCCTGATAGATAGATTTGAACAGAAGCTCAATCCTTCCTTTCTCCTCTTCATTCCTTAATTTTCTCCCTCTCGTTCCCTTTCTCCCTCCTTGTTCCCTCATTTTCTCCTCTCCTCGTTCCTTCCTTTCTATCTCTCTCCTTGTTCCTTCCTTTCTCCCTCTCTTTCTCTTTGTTTCTTGCTTTCTCCATCTCACCTCGATCCTTTCTCTCACCCTCTCTCCTCGTTCCTTCCTTCCCCTGCTCCTGGCCGTCGGGAGATGTCTCCCCGTGGGCCATGCTTTGGGTTTGGCTGTGCTGTTAGAATTTGGTTCAAAACTTTGTTTTAAAAATAAATGTTTGTGTTAAACCGTATTTCCCAGTAAAAGGGAATTTCAGATTTGCGTCTGGTGGGTGAGGTAAAGATAAAACTGCCTGTTGTCTGCTGTGTACCTCAGCACACTGGGCTGCCAGGCTCAGAGCCACTTGTACCCCCAGTCGCTTGATGTGTTACACTAGCCACAGTATGGTTTCTATGGCAGTCCCTTCATCTGGGGATTATTTGGCCTCAGCTTAGCTCAGATGGGAGTTGGCGGCAGATGTTGCGACTGGGGCTAACGTTTATTGTGCCTGCCAAGAGTCGATGAGCGTTCTGGTCTTTCCAGGCAGTACGATGTGGGGATTTGTTTTTTCTGTATGAGAAATGACTGCCATCTGAGAGAGACTTTGGTCCAAGCTTAAGAGGGAGACGAAGTTTAAAGTGGGTACTTGGGAATGGAAGTTACTCTCTCACACACTCCTCTGCCCAGTCCTTTCTTCCTCTCTAACGGACCTAATAAAAGTGGCAAAATGTTCGTAAGAGCTCAAGAAGGCGAAGAGTGAACAGTGTGTGGCATGTGTGGAGTGTCTGTATTGTGTGTTGTGTGTGTCGGTGTGGTGTGTGCCTGTGAGTGAATTTATTTGTCTGTGTGTGTCTGTATGGTGTGTGTGTGAATGAATGAGAGGTGGGGCTTGCAGATATGGTTTATTCAGCATGGTAAGGGTTATTTACCGTATAACTGACTTCGGACTTACTGTTTATTCAGAATAACTTGCATTTGTATAGTATCATTAACATGGAAAAACACCCCTTGGCACTTCACAGAGGCGTGATTAGGTGCAAATGTACACAGAGTCAAAGAAGGGGATAGTAGGATTGGGTGATCAAAGTTTGTCACCATCCTCCGCCTGCTTCACGACGACATGCAAGCCGTGATCCTGACCAACGGTTCCACCAGAGACCCAATTCACATACGAACCGGGGTCAAGCAAGGCTGTGTCATCGCACCAACGCTCTTCTCGATCTTCCTTGCTGCAATACTCCATCTCACCCTCAGTAAGCTCCCCACTGGAGTGGAGCTAATTTACAGAACAAACGGGAAACTGTTCAACCTCCGTTGCCTCCAGTCCAGATCCAAGGTCGTCCCATCCTCTGTCGTCGAATTACAGTATGCAGACAACGCTTGCGTCTGCGCTCACTCGGAGGTCGAACTCCAAACCATCGTCAACACCTTCACCGAAGCGTACGAGAGCATGGGCCTTACTCTTCTTCTTCTTAGGCAGTCCCTCGGAACCGAGGATGACTTGCTTCCACATTAAAAATGAGTTTGCAGGTGACTGATGAGTCCAATGCGGGACCTACAGCCTCTGTCACAGGTGGGGCAGACGGTGGTTGAAGGGGCGGGTGGGTGGGGTGCTTGGGTTGACGTGCGCTCCTTGTCTTGGCTTCCGCTTGCTCCCGGCGAAGAGACTCGAGGTGTTCGGCGCCTTCCCGGATGCTTCTCCTCCACTTTGTGCGGTCTTGGGCCAGGGATTCCCAGGTGTCGGTGGGGATGTTACACTTTTTCAAGGAGGCTTTGAGGGTGTCCTTGAAGCGTTTTCTCTGCCCACCTGGGGCTCTCTTGCCATGCCAGAGCTCCGAGTAGAGCACTTGTTTTGGGAGTCTCGTATTGGGCATGCGGAAATGTGACCTGTCCATCGGAGCTGATCGAGCGTGGTCAAAGCTTCGATGTTGGCCTGAGCAAGAACACTGACGTTGGTGCTCCTATCCTGCCAATAGATTTGCAGGATCTTGCGGAGGCAGCATTGGTGGTACCTCTCCAGTACCTCCGTAAGACAAAGGTCCTCTACCAACCTGCCCCCGCCACACAGTACTGCCCCCCGATTATCAAAATCCATGACAAGGCCTTGGACAATGTGGACCACTTTCCATACCTCGGGAGCCTACTGTCAACAAGGGCAGACGTCGATGACGAAGTCCAACACCGCCTTCAGTGTGCCAGTGCAGCCTTCGGTCGCCTGAGGAAGAGAGTGTTTGAAGACCAGGACCTCAAACCCGGCACTAAGCTCATGGTCTACAGAGCAGCAGTGATACCCGCCCTCCTGTATGCCTCAGAGACATGGACCATGTACAGCAGGCACCTTAAAGCACTGGAGAGGTACCACCAACGCTGCCTCCGCAAGATCCTGCAAATCCTTTGGCAGGATAGGCGCACCAACGTCAGTGTTCTCGCTCAGGCCAACATCCCCAGCATCAAAGCTTTGACCATGCTTGATCAGCTCCGATGGATGGGTCACATTGTCCGCATGCCCGATACGAGACTCCCAAAACAAGCACTCTACTCGGAGCTCCGGCACGGCAAGAGAGCCCCAGGTGGGCAGAGGAAACGCTTCAAGGACACCCTCAAAGCCTCCTTGAAAAAGTGTAACATCCCCACCAACACCTGGGAATCCCTGGCCCAAGATCGCACAAAGTGGAGGAGAAGCATCCGGGAAGGCGCTGAACACCTCGAGTCTCTTCGCTGGGAGCAAGCGGAAGCCAAGTGCAGGCAGCACAAGGAGCAAATGTCAACCCAAGCACCCCACCCACCCGCCTCTTCAACCACCGTCTGCCCCACCTGTGACAGAGACTGTAGGTCCCGCATTGGACTCATCAGTTACCTCCGAACTCATTTTTAATGTGGAAGCAAGTCATCCTCGGTTCCGAGGGACTGCCTAAGAAGAAGATTACGATTGGGTGATCAAAGGCTTGGTCAAAGAGTGGGTTTTCAGGAGGTTCTTAAAGAGAGAGGTAGGCCCAAGGTGATTAAGCTTGGCTTCTGTAGGTGTTGGACTTTAAAGGGAGTCATATCACATGATGCCCAGACTGCATATTGAAGCTAGATTCCTTCTCCCCAAACTTTCAGACCTTGACGTAATGGCCATCTTGATGGTTTAACTGCTAATCAATTTAACCTGATGTTTCCTGTCTGAAATTACAATCCTAGAAAGTTAATGTGACATAGTTGCTAATGTTCTGGCCAATCTGCTATTAACACCTCACATGGGATGTTGCCAACTCGTCTGCTTCTTTGTACTCACCATTGTCCCGACTAATCTCCAATATTAGCATATCTTAATCGGACAATGATCCCAAGATGTTATGATTAACTTTGATGGGACACCTGACAGGCTGACACAGACCAAATTCTAGCATGTGACACATGTAATATAGTTTTTGTAAGAGCTGTGACCTATTAGAGATTAAATAAAGCCACTAATGAGGTTTATTATCCAAAAATGAGCTACTGATTTCATGATTTTTAAGAGTTTGTCTGATTGTCTCATGATTTAAGATGGTGGGGTGGCAATATTGACATCACTGTATATATGCTTTTAAGTGCTTGCTGTTGTTGTAAAAGTTGTTGTCGTTGTTATTATTATTGTAAAATTTGCCCACGGACAAAAAGGTTGCGCTCAAAGGAGTTTGTAGCCTGCTCAGTCTAAAAAAAAGAGGGAACATTGGTTGGGTCGCTTCCACTTGTGTTACAATGGAAGCTGCATCCTCTCAAATCGCACCGAGCATCATGGTTGGGTCCACAAGTTCTCTAATGGAGTTGCCCATCACTTCCATCTCCAAGCTCCGTGTAAAGCCCCTTGCAATGTTGGAGCCGCACTTCTCCATGCTCCTTGACAGTGACAAGAGACTCTTTGGCAGGCTTGCCATTGCACCAAGCATGCCCTTCACCCTTCTTCTGAAGGCCGCCCCATTGTAGTCCTCATCTGACTTCTCTGCAGCAGAATGCATGTTATTGGCAGTTACATATTGTCTTGAAAGAAAGGTAATACGAAAAAATAATGAAATTAGCCCACACAAAGGAATAGGGCATGTGATTTATTATATTTTTTCCCCATTTTTCAAAGAGAGAAGTGAAACTGAGTGAAGTAAGTGGAATTTGCTTTAACTTTTACTCTGTAAGTTCACTTGCTGTCTGTAAATAAAGCAGATTAATGATTTACATCTGGCCTCATCTCAATAAATGCTTCTCAGTCCATGTTTGGAAAGATTTTAGAAGTGCATGTGAGGACACGTGTAAAGGAGATTGGATTGATGTTTGTTTTTGACATTCACTAGGCAGGCGGAGGGCATAGCGATAACACTGCCCGTGCCCGCCTCATGAAGCTTCCCAGAGCCCTGAACTATTTTTATGGTGATTAGAATAATACCAGCGAGCTGACAGTGTAGAACGAACTCTGACAAGAGGCTTGTGATTGAGTTGGATGGTAAATTCGGCAGCTCCTCGAAGGAACCAAGCCAAAAGTGGGTCTTTAAAGGTGTGGGGGGTGGTGGGGGCGGGTGGTGGGGGTGCGGGGGTGGGGGGGGGGCTGTTGGGGTGGGGGGGGGGGGGGTTGGGGTGGGAGGAGGTAATTCAACCCACTGAAATTGGTCCTCTTCCAATTAAATATTTTTATTCTAGATTGCTCCTTGTCCTTTTCCATAGCTAATCTAAACCTTATGATATGATAATCACTGTTCCCTAAATGTTCCCCTACTGACACTTGCTCCACTTGACCCACCTCATTCCCCAGAACCAGATCAAACAATGCCTCCTTCCTTGTTGGATCTGGCCCGGGTAGATTGGAATCAAAGATTGGCAGGCAAAACTGTAATCGAATAATGGGCTGCCTTTAAAGAGGAGACGGTTTGGGTACAGTTGAAGGGGGTGGGGACTGCGGTTTGGGTACAGTTGAAGGGGGTGGGGACTGCGGTTTGGGTACAGTTGAAGGGGGTGGGGACTGCGGTTTGGGTACAGTTGAAGGGGGTGGGGACTGCGGTTTGGGTACAGTTGAAGGGGGTGGGGACTGGAAGGACTGACAGCTGGTGGGCAGATTTTTGTGGGGCCAGAAAAATCATTGGAAAAAGGTGTTTGATGAATAAGTAATGCGATGCCAGTAATTTTAATTTGCTGCTGATTGCATAAAATCTAATAAATGTCTAATAGCTTGCCCTAGAGTGGAGCCTGCAGAAAAAACCCCAAGAATGATATTAAAAGAAAATTTAAAAGGAGAGAGGCAAATAGATTAAAATATTAAAATAATATTTTAATAATTCAGAATTAGAACTTAAAACTAATTTGGCAGGGGGATGGGCACCAGGATGTAGCATTAGAAAGGAGAAACAAGGTGCACAAAGGATTGGGAGAGACAGATAACACTAGAGTAAGAAATAGTACGGTATTAGGTGGGGTCAGACTAAGAGAGAATACAAGAAGGTCAAAGATAGGTTTACAGTGCATGTGTGTAAACGCACAAAGCATGGTAAATAAGGTTGGTGAGCTGCAGGCACAAATAGACACATTGAAATATGATGTTGTGGCGATAACGGACACCTGGCTCAAAAAAGGTTCGGATTGGGTACTAAATATTCCTGGATGTAAAGTGTTCAGGAAAGATAGGGAAGGAAAGAAAGGAGGTGGGGTGGCAGTATTGATAAAGGAGAATATTACAGTGCTGGAGAGAGAGGATGTCCTGGCGGGGTCAAGGACAGAATCTATTTGGTTAGAGTTGAGAAACAATAGAGGTGCCATTACACTACTCGGTGTATTTTATAGGTCACCAACTAGTGAGAAAGATATAGAGGAGCAAATTTGCAGGGAAATTACAGAGAGCTGCAAGAACTATAGAGTAGTGATAATGGGGGACTTCAATTATCCTACTTTAGACTGGGATAGTAATAGTGTAAAGGGCAGTGAGAGGGAAGAATTTCTGATGGGTGTTCAGGAGAACTTTCTTGATCAGTACGTTTCCGGCCCAACGAGGAAGGAGGCATTGCTGGATCAGGTTCTAGGGAATGAGATGGTTCAAGTGGAGCAAGTGTCAGTAGGGGAACATTTAGGGAACAGTGATCATAGTATCATAAGGTTTATATTAGCTATGGAAAAGGACAAGGAGCAATTTAGAATAAAAATACTTAATTGGAGGAAAGCCAATTTCAGTGGGTTGAGAACGGATCTGGCCCGGGTAAATTGGAATCAAAGATTGGCAGGCAAAACGGTAATTGAACTGGCTTTAAAGAGGAGATGGTTCGGGTACAGTCGAGGTACATTCCCACGATGGGGAAAGGTAGAGCAACCAAAGCCAGAGCTCCCTGGATGATGAAGGAGATAGAGAGTAAGATGAAGTAGAAAAAGGGGCTGTATGACAGATGTCAGGTTGAGAATACAAGTGAGAACCAGGCTGAATATAGAAAGCTCAGAGGGGAAATGAAAAAGGAAATAAGAGGGGCAAAGATAGAGTATAAGGATAGAATGGCAGCTAACATATAGGCATATAAATAGTAAACGGGTATTAAGAGGAGGGGTGGGGTAGATTAGGGATCAAAAAGGAGACATACGCTTGGAGGCAGAGGGCATGGCTGAGGTACTAAATGAGAACTTTGCATCTGTCTTTACCAAGGAAGAGGATGCTGCCAAAGTCATAGTGAAAGAGGAGGTAGTTGAGATACTGGATGGGCTAAAAATTGATAAAGAGGAGGTACTAGAAAGGCTGTCTGTACTTAAAGTAGATAAGTTACCAGGAACGGATGGGATGCATCTCTCAGAGGGTCGTGAATCTCTGAAATTCTCTACTCCAGAGAGCTGTGGAGGCTGAGTCAGTGAATATATTCAAGGCGGAGATAGACAGATATTTGAGCTACAGGGGAGACAAGTGTTATGGGGAACAGGCAGGAAAGTGGAGTTGAGGCCACGATCAGATCAGCCATGATCTTATTGAATGGCGGAGCAGGCTTGAGGGGCTGAATGGCCTACTCCTGCTCCTATTTCTTATGTTCTTATGTACAGGGCACAATTTCAAAATTTGCAGATGACACAAAACTTGGAAGTATACTGAACAGTGAGGAGGATAGTGATAGACTTCAAAAAGACATAGGCAGGCTGGTGGAATGGGCGGACACATGGCAGATGAAATTTAACGCAGAAAAGTGTGAAGTGATACATTTTGATGGGAAGAATGAGGAGAGGCAATATAAACTAAAGGGTACAATTATAAAGGGGGTGCATGAACAGAGAGACCTGGGGGTGTATGTGCACAAATTGTTGAAGGTGGCAGGGCAGGTTGAGAAAGCGGTTAAAAAAGCATACAGGATCCTGGGCTTTATAAATAGAGGCATAGAGTACAAAAGCAAGGAAGTTATGATGAACCTTTATAAAACACTGGTTCAGCCTCAACTAGAGTATTGTGTCCAATTCTGGGCACTGCACTTTAGGAAGGATGTGAAGGCCTTAGAGAGGGTGCAGAAAAGATTTACAGTACAAGAATGGTTCCAGGGATGAGGGATTTCAGTTACGTGGATAGACTGGAGAAGATGCGATTGTTCTTCTTGGAGCAGAGAAGGTTGAGAGGAGATTTGATAGAGGTGTTCAAAATTATGAGGGTCTAGACAGAGTAGATAGAGAGAAACTGTTCCCATTGGTGGAAGAGTCGAGAACCAGAGGACGCAGATTTAAGGTGATTGGCAGAAGAACCAAAGGCGACATGAAGAAAAACAGTGAGTGGTTTGGATCTGGAATGCACTGCATGAAAGGGTGGTGGAGGCAGACTCAATTGTGGCTTTCAAAAGGGAATTGGATAAGTACCTGAAAGAAAAAAAATAGTTGCAGGACTGCAGGGAAAGGGCGGGGGAGTGGGACTAGCTGAAGTGCTCTTGCAGAGAGCTGGCACGAGCTCGACAGGCTGAATGATCTCCTTCTGGCCGTAACCATTATATGATTCTATGATTCTACATAAGAATTAGAAGCAGGAGTAGGCCATATGGCCCCTTGAGACTGCTCCGCCATTCAATGAGATCATGGCTGATCTTTGACCACAACTCCACTTTCCCGCCCAATCTCCATATCCCTTGATTCCTCTCGAGTCCAAAAATCTATCTATCACAGCCTTGAATATATTCAATGATTCAGCATCCACAGGCCTTTGGGGTAGAGAATTCCAAATATTTACAACCCTCTGAGTGAAGAAATTCCTCCTCATCATAGTCTTAAATGGTCAACCCCTTATCCTGAGACTCTAGACTCCACAGCCAGGGGAAAAAACCTCTCAGCATCTATCCTGTCAATCCCCCTCAGAATCTTACATGTTTCAATGAGATCATGTTTCATTCTTCTAAACTCCAGAGAGTATTGGCCCAATCCACTCAATCTTTCCTCAAAGGACAACCTTCTCATCCCAAGAATCAATCTAATGAACCTTTGTTGCACCTCCTCTAAGGCAAGTATATCATTCCTCATATAAGGAGACCAAAACTGTGCACAGTACTTCAGGTGTGGTCTCACCAAAGCTGTGTACAATTGTAGCAAGGCTTCCTTACTCTTGTACTCCAACCCCCTTGCAATAAAGGCCAACATGCCATTTGCCTTCCTAATTGCTTGCTGTAACAGTATGCTAACTCTCCGTGTTTCCTGTACGAAGACACCTAAACCTTTCTTAACACCAACATTTAATAGTTTCTCACCATTTAAAAAATATTATTTTTTTCTATTATTCATACCAAAGTGAATAACCTCACATTTCCCCACATTATACTCCATCTGCCACCTTATTGCCCACTAAACCTGTCTATATCCTTTTGCAGGCTCTTTGTGTCCTCTTCACGGCTTACTTTCCCATCTAGCTTTGTATTGTCAGCAATCTTGGATACATTATTACACTTGTTCCTTTCATCTAAGTCGTTAATAGAGATTGTAAATAGCTGAGGCCTAAGCACTGAGCCTTGTGGCACTCCACTAGTTACAGCCTGTCAGAGTGAAAATGACACATTTATCCCTACTCTCTGTTTTCTGTCAGTTAACCAATCCTCTATCCATGCTAATATATTACCCCCAACCCCATGAACCCTTATCTTGCATAGCAACCTTTTATGTGGCACCTTATCAAATGTCTTTTGGAAATCCAAATATATTACATCCACTGGTTCCCCTTTATCTACCTTGCTAGTTACATCCTCAAAAAACTCAAATAAATTTGTCAAACACGATTTCCCTTTCATAAAACCTTGTTGACTTTGTCTAATCATATTAGGATTTTCAAAGTGCCCTGTTACCACTTCCTTAATAATGGATTCCAGCATTTTCCCGCGACTGACGTCAAGGTAACTGGCCTGTAGTTCCCTGTTTTCTCTCTCCCTCCTTTCTTGAATAGCGGGGCTATATTTGCTACCTTCCAATCTGCTGGGACCGTTCTAGAATCTGGAGAATTTTGGAAGATCACAACCAATACATCCATGATCTCTGCAGCCACCTCTTTTAAAACCCTCGGTCCAGGGGGTTTGTTGGCTTTTAGTCCTATTATTTTCTCAAGTACTTTTTTTCTACTGATATTAATTACTTTAAGTTCCTATTTTTGGTATGTTTTTTGTGTCTTCACATTTTTTAATGTCACGATTTTTGTGTTGTGCTACTTCTATCTTGCTTTTGCTGTTCTGATTCATTTATCCTCTTATTTTAATGCAGTACTGGTACAGTCCTTCTAGTTGAATCACAAAGCTAGTTGGTCCTGTGGTAATACTGCGTTGCTTAATCTTACTTCTGATTGACTGAAGAGCATCATATGATGGGGTTCTCCCAGCTCTTGCTCCCAGTTCTGTTGGTCTGTCATGCTGTTTTTACTTTTCTGCTCTGCCTCCCACTATTCATGCTCCCTGCCCTCCACTGCCCTCCCTGTTGCTCAACTGCTACTGCCCTGCTACTCCACCTTGTTCAAATTTGAGGCCTAAGGCCACTGGCTCCCCCAACTCAATCCACTCTACCTTCCTGTTCTGTTTGTCAGTGCCGACATTATACTTACTTGGAGTCTTGGACTGTGGTCTACATGTGCTCCCCACCCCCTACCTGGTTTCCGGTCTCTTTCCTGCTGCTGTCTCTGCACTACTACGTTGACCTTGTGGGCCTTTGGCCTCAAGCCACCCTTCCCTTCCTCACTCCAGCATCTTCTTTGGGCCTTAAGCTACCTGCTCCTCTAACACCCTTCACTAGCTTTAGTCCTCCAGCCACCTGCCCCTTCTCCCCAGCATGTCGACGGGTCTTAAGCCACCTACCTTCGGTGAGCTGCTATCCACTGACATCCCACCTCAGATCTGCACCCACTCACTCCAACCTTGGGTCTCCTGCTCAAGACCCCCACCTCAATATCGTGACTCCGACCCAAAATCTCAAACTTCTCACGCCCATCTTTACAGCAGTGGGGTCAGTGCCGGAGGTGCGTTTCCAGCATAACTGCTGGGATCATGTTCCATGCATATTTGGGGCCAGAAATGGATTACTTGAGCACAGCAAGTATCAGAAACTTGGGCAGATCAGAGTGCATACCTGTAATGGAACCAGCCTGATTTTGCTCCAGCCTGATTTATCTCCAAGAAAATCTCCCGTAGGGGCACTGAATATGAGCTACCTGAGAGGTACAGACCCTTGCGACTGGGAATAACCTGGACACAGAGACCCTAAAAAAGTGGGTAGCTCTGAGGCAGAGACCATAATTATTGGTTATTTCTCAAGATTTTGTGATCAGTTAAAAAAAATCTGTCAAACAAAATAAGGAGAAAAATCTAATTTCTTTTGTGTCCTTTCGCTCAACAATGAATCTCTACTCTGGCCAACCGAGCCTACCTCATTCTCAGACCATCTACGTAATCCTCAAAGGAATACTTCTTTCTCCCAACCACAACATGACAACTGAAAAATAAATAATAAATTACATAAATCTTCCCTAACCTGCTGTTAACAATTAAACAAATATTCTGACGAAAGGTCATCGACCTGAAACGTTAACTCTTTCTCTCTCCACGGATGTTGTCTGGCCCGCTGAGTTTTTCCAGCATTTTCTGTTGTTATTTCCATTACAAACTTATTCACTCAATTTGTCATTTCATTCATCCCCTTCATAATTTCTCTCATATAGAGTATCAAATCAAACACCTTTAAATTTATAGGTTTGAATATCTCTCCACCAAAAATCACCAACATTAAAATAAATAATTAATTCACTGGCACTCCCAACCCACTGACCAACAATTAACTAAATATAGACCAGAAATTTGCGGGTACAATTCCGACGATTACGCCAGCATTGCGCATAGTGCCCTCCAGCGCTAACCCTTCTGGATTTTGCGGGATCAGTGGGAGGTACCTCATTTGCATGGGGCTGATGGATACCTGTGCAACTACTGATGTATCTCCAATGCTCACCTGCCCTATGCGGCAGGAATTCTGCCACCTGCCTGCCATTAGCAAGGAGGTACCCAGGAACCTCCCCTGAGACCCCGCTATTTCCCTTTATGTTCCTTGTGTTATGGGGCCGACAGATTTCTTTAAAATTTCTCCATTCTTCAGGGATCCAGACCATTCCTGAAGGGCCCAACTCACGCCCATCTGGAAGCTGGTATGCCTCATCATTCTCAGCTTACCACCCCCCAATAATACACTGGGTCCCTTCTGAGGCTAGAAAGCAGGAACCTCCAGTATAGGAAAGCCTACATCATTTAAATGAGAACTGGATGAGGATTTGAAAAAGAAGAATATAAAAGGATGCAAAGAAAGGATAGGTGATGGGATTAGAGCAGACAGCTCCAGTTGAGGGGCTAACACCAGAACAGGCATGATGGGCTGAATGGCTTCCTTCCATGCTGTAAATTCTATTGGGCCAAAAATCTGTGTCCCTCTGGCAATCTCCTGATGTAAGTCCAGTGGGAGTGCAGCAAAAGGGCCACGGATTAATCTGAGACTAGATACATTAGGTTTATCTCCACCAGTTTCTGTGGGGCCTTGTTTGGACAGACCTTCTGCCTACCCAATCTTGGTCCCCCTGCCTCAGAGGGAACATGGCCAAGGGAGCAGACTCCCAAGCTGGCAGCTTCCTCATCCATAGCTTGGGGATCTGTGAGTGGGCCAGTCGACTGAGTGAAGGTAGGTGTACAGGCCCACCAGCTGGTGGAAGTGAGGCCTATCTGGAGAGTCCAGGTTTGAATCATGGCCTGGACCCCAAAAATTTTAAAAACTTCAGAGAAATTTTAAAGGGGTTGATGGGGATATTGACTGCATCTTTCCAGAGGGCTCATTGCCATGGACACTAATTGCCAGTGCACTGTTGTGTAATCTGTGATGACATTCACATAGGAAGCCTAATGGCTTGCTTTACCAGTGATGCAGGTTTATTGAGAAATAAGCTGTTGTTAATTAGTGTGTAATTCTAGGTTTAATATATATTCTAATTTGACAATCATGGTTTGAAATAATTTACACCATTTTCTCCAGTTATGGTGGGAGGCTGGGAGAAACCTCGCAGAATTTCAGAGCCACTGGAGGCTAAATTGGATAGCCCTCGAAAACGGGTGTTGGGATCATGATGCGCGATTACCCTGTGCCTATTCAATGCAATGCAGACAGCTTGCCGTATCATGATTGCTGCATGCATCAGCAGGGGGCCCAATATTGTTACTTCTTGCTCCACTTAAAGCTAGCCTGCATGTCTTAAAGCTAGCATGCACGTCTTAAAGGGAAGGTGCATTGGGGCTGCTGAAGGTGCTGACATCATTCGGAATAATGCTGTGCAATGAAGAACAATGGCTGACCATAGGAGATAGCATGCACCAAGGTTTTCCAACACTGCACTGGAGATGTTGGTGGAGAAGGTGGATAGGAGAGATGTCCTGTATCTGCAGTGGGGCAGGAGGCCCTCAAGACACACGATGAGAAGGCAGTAGGAACAGATAGCCGTGGAGGTTAACAACAGGAGTGCAGCCCCAAGGACCTGGATGCAGTGTCACAAGAAGTTTAATGACCTCACACGTGCGGTCAAGGTCGGTGAATGCATCTTCAAATGTCATATCCTACCAACTCCACTAGCCTCAGCCACTGCTCAATTCATCACACCCCATCATTCACCTACCAACAATCTCTATCAATCAGGATTCATAACTAACATTCATATACTTCACCTCACCCTCACATACTTAGCACTGTTGCAAGCCTTACACCCACATCTCACAGCTTGCACACACTGCCAGCTATTCAACCATGACAGCCACATCACTCAAACATATTGCACGACACTCACTGACACACTTCCCTCTCTCTTGCAGGAGAAGGTGGCAGGAACTAACTGGAGGGGGCGATGCCCCGCCTGCATGTTCTAACCCCCATGGAGAAGACAGTGCTGGCCATTATAGTAAGGGCCATTGCTGAGGCTATGGCCAACAGTGGGGCTGAATCCATGGAAGATGACGGTATCCTCATACCTAATCCTCCTTCTCACATCCCATTTCCCATCATCCCACAATCTCTTCTGACTTACAAGCTGCAGATGGTGTAAGCATGTACTTCTTACTTTCCCCTCTCCTCTCACAATAATCTTACCCTTGTCCCTTTTTCCTTTCAGATACCCAAGAACTGCAACCTGGGCAGGCAGTGGAGGAAGAGCAAGAAGACAGTGATGATGAAGACACATCATCAATTGATTTAACACTCGCAGTCACCAGCTCAGATACTGATACTGTGCGTATCTTAGAGGTTAGCATAGACGCAGGATCTGCACGTGGTGAGACACCAGGCACAAGTGCTTTGCAGCCAGGGCAGGGGCAAGGATAGCGCAGGTGCCAGCTTGTTGAAGGGCAAGGTCACACACGTGTTCTGCTGCAAAGGACTTGGATGAGGACTTCGATGGGCCAGGCTACAGAAAAAGGCTGATGGGTGTAAACACCAAAATGCTTGGTGCATTGGGAAGCCTGCCAGAAAGCCTGCATTCAATGTCAAGGAGCAAGGAGGAGTCCGGCACCAATTTGGCACAGGACTTTCCACACAGCTTGGAGCCCATTCTTTCCAGCATGGAACTGGTGGCCAACTCCATCAATGCACTTGCTGACCCAACCATGATGCAGCATCTGATGGTAGGTGTCTCAGCTTCTACTGCAGCACAAGCAGCTTCCACCAAAAGTTTGAGTGCTGTGGTAGAAGTGCAGACTGATTTCATGCAACGTTAGCTTGCTGACATGTAGGGCTGGATTTTACGAACCTTGGTGGGTCCCTGGCGGGCGATGTCGGTGGCGGGTCCCGACCCCGCTGCTGTCTCCATCCCGGCCTCTGAAATTAATTTACTGTGATTGGGCTTGTTAAGCCCGCCCAGCGCGTTTGCCGGCCAATTAGAGGAAGCGGATCTGGTGACATCATTTGATGGCGTGTCATCAACCGGTTTCCTTAAAGGGACCATGGCCAACTTTATTTTTTGACATTTGTGCTGTCAGTGTTCTACAGCATTGAGGTGCTGCAAACACTGACAAGCACTGCACAAAGGTGCACGGCTGCACCCAGGCGCTCCCATGATTCCCATATGCTTATGGAGGGAGTCACAGCACACAGAGAGGTCCTCTTATATTCCCATGGGTGGAAGAGACCTCCCCAGGAGATCAATACTGCCTGGTTGCACATTGCAGAGGAGGACACAAGCAGGGATGTGGTCAGGAGGACCTGGGTGCAGTGCCGCAAACGTTTCAATGATCTCAGTAGATCACGAAAAGTTAGTACAAAGCCACACTCAGCCTCATCCTGCTGTGCCACTCATCACCTCCCCATCACTCTGCCTTCCCTACCCTACTCCTGCACATCCTTACTCACACCAACTTACCTTGCACCTCCACCCATCCCCCACTATCGACATTATCACATCCCCATCTCACTAGCCACTCCTCATACTCACCCTCATCCTAGTCCAATCATACCAACTAACAACACACAAGGGTAGGCACTTGGGTGTTTTATGCAATGTTCATGTAAAGTTTCTGTTAATGTGCTGTCAAACATTGACATCTTTATTTTCAAAACTTTGCGTTCTTGGATAGATCTGTGTGCACCTTTGGAAGTAGCTTAGTGAGTTGCCGTGAATGGTGAGACATAACGGTACCCCCCGCAATGGTGATGAGTGTGAAAGGAATAGCTTGGACATTGTAGGGATGCTTTATAGTGTTGGTGTGGGGTGGTGCCAACCTGACGCATCATGTGGCAGCCAGGGTGTATAGCGTCAAGTGAAGTAAATCTGTCCATGGTGAGGCCATCCCTGGCCTCCCGGGCAGCAATGTGGTTGGGTGCTGATGCCCTCTGTCCTGTGTCCTGTGTAGCATCAGTTGATTATGGAGAAGGTTGGTGTTGTTGTTGTTGCTGCTGGTGTGCCTGGTGATGTTGGTGGACCTGGTGATGCTGGTGTACCTGGTGATGCTGGTGGATCTGGTGATGCTTGTTTTGTGGCTGATCATGGTGGGATTCTGAGGACCAAGGTGAGAGAGTTTCAAGGGCACCCATGCTGATGGTATAGATGGCAGGTGAAGTAGAGATGACAGAAGCGACCTGTCAATGGTGGGAGAAGTAATGAGGTCAGACTGGATGGAGACTTGTATAAAGACTTGCAGCATCCTGAATCTGTAGTGGAAATGCAGTTTAGAGAAGCTAGTGGTTAAGGGAACATTTCTCAATCAGCTGGGAGCTTTGACTTTTCATTTGAAGCTGTCAACTTATCAGCTGATTCAATGGTCAGTGACCTCCCACCTCAGCTTCACAGACGAGGTCCAGGCACAGTGGGAAACCGGTGGGCAATCTGTCAAATTCAAAAAGCTGGGAAAAAACCATTGATAAGTGGCTGTAAACAAGCCACTAATGATTTTAATTGCCTCCCCCGCCGCTGCGTGTTGGGTCTGCTCAGCGCTGACAGACCTGACATTTGGTAAAGGCGCGTGGCGGCGGGTTCACAGCGGGGTCCCGACCTGCTGGGGGAAAAAAAACACTTTCCCACCCAACCTGCCACCGATCGCGCCTGCTGACCCCCCGCAAAATCCAGCCCGTAAGCTCAGAATGCCGTCATCATGGCTGTGGATACCAGTGTTCAAAGGGTCTTGCAGGGTATCATAGCAGTCCAGCAATCTGTCCTCCAACAGATTACTAGGATTGCGGACATGTGCCCCTGGGGAGCGGCGGAGGCTCCATGGAGCACGAACTTACTGTCCTCTCTCAGGAGGACAATATTCCTGCTCCCACCCCTACCACTCCACCAGTGCCCTCGCTGTCGCCTTTCAGCCAGCCATCCCTG
The DNA here is from genome assembly GCA_030390025.1 of Squalus acanthias. Classification (NCBI taxonomy): domain Eukaryota; kingdom Metazoa; phylum Chordata; class Chondrichthyes; order Squaliformes; family Squalidae; genus Squalus; species Squalus acanthias. Next base: position 94,695,622 of record CM059428.1, on the reverse strand, counting down.
ACTGCTGCCGCCTATGCTGAGATGCTGCAGTCTGAAGCCAGGCCTTTTCGGCCCAGAATTGCTCGAGGTCATCCTCCAAGGCCATCTGCAGTATCCTCCACTGAAAGTAAGCAGCCTTCCACCAGCTATGCTGCAGCCATTGGGTTGGCACTGCATAGGAGCACTAGGACAGGCAAAGGCACATGGAAGACAGGCACTAAGGGAATGCACAAGGATGATTAGTTTATTTTTGTATGCAATATGACATGATTTAATTTATAAATTTGCTTTGGAATGTATATTTTTTGTTGGCTTTTATTATTGCATTGTGGCCAAGAGGACGATGTGATGGTCATTGACAGAGGAAAGGAAAGGAGTCTGGGAATGTTGGTGAAAGCAGCTGTCTAGGTTGCAGCCTCCCTTCCACCTCCTCCTGCTCCTCCTCCTCACCTGATAATTGGTGGCAGGGCTATTCCCTCATGAGGGCAGGGTTGTGCAACATGCAGCATACCACCACAAATCTTGAGGCCCGCTCAGCGTGTACTCCAGGGCTCCTACAGTGCGGTCCAGGCAGCGGAATCGCTGCTTCAGCTTGCCAACGTTCTGCTCTATCACATTTCTTATGGCAGCGTGGCTCTCATTGGATGCATGTTGCGCACATGTGCATGGGTTGTGAACCGCAGTCATGAGCCGTGTCATCAGCGGCTAGCCCTTGTCGCCCAGTAGCCACCCTTTGGTTTGCCGTGGTGCCTGAAATACAGCTGGCACAGCGGACTGCCGCAGAATGAAGGCATCATGACTGCTGCCAGGATACCGGGCATTGACCTGCATGATGTGCTGCTGATGGTCGCACACCAACTGCACGTTGAAGGAGTGGAATCCTTTCGGTTCCAGTACATGGCAGAGTTGACATGCGGCGCCCGCAAAGCAATGTGCGTGCAGCTAAATTTTCCCTGAACCATGGGGAAGTCTGCAAATCTTTTAAATACTTGTGCTCGCTCTGCCTGCTTCTCTCTGGCAAGAGGAAATTAAATTAAGTTATCTCTCTTTGAGTAGAGAACCTTAGTGACCTCCCTTATGCAACAATAGACGGCAAACTGCAAGATGTTGCTAATATCTCTAGTACCAGCCTGGAAGGAGCCCGACACATAAAAGTTCATAGTCACGATCACCTTCACAGCCACTGGCAATGGGGTCCTTGCCCTGCTCTGAGGCTGGAGTTGTGGCTGCAGCAGTTGGTAGATTTCAGTGACGACCTCCTTAGTGAAGCACAGACTCAAACATTGGTTGTTGCTGAGGTTCAGGAAGAAGAATTGCTCCCTGAACACCCTGGGTGGATATGGCCTCCTGCTGAGAGCCCTTCGCCCCCACCTCCTCCTCCCTCTCCTAGCAGCTTGTCCTGCTCTGTGTGGCCTCTGTTCATTCTCCCACTCATGCTCGATTCCAAGAGGAGGCCTACTAGTGCACCCATGTCTGGGAGTAACTGGTTTTTCCAGAAACCTTGAAGTCAGCAAAAAGTACTTCAGCACCTGCCATACCACTCTCTGTAGACCTTTGAAACAACTATGGAAAGCACCAAGAACCTGTAGATTTGTAACAACAGCCAGAAGAAATCAACCAGCAACTAACCTGTAAGTAGTTGATACTTTTAAATAGTGCTGGTGGGGGGTCCTTCTTGCTGCTGAATGCATGTTCAGCTGTGCAAGGTTAAAAGAGGACGTCAGCTGGAGCGTGGAACTCTAAAATTGCAGTACTGGCTGATTGATATCATGATTTGCCTGCTCTGCATAATTCTGGTGGACGTTAAGTGTGCGCGCTAACCCCTTTACTAAGATGGCATCCGGCCGCTTTACATCAGAAGTGTGTGCGCGCGCGCCGCAGACACCATTTTGGAACCCTAAGGTCACTTGTCACGGTCAAAAAACAGGCGTTATTGAGCCCAATTTTGCCCCACTGTATTTAGATTCCTGGTCCATCGGTCCATCACAAATATTGCAGGGAGAGCACCCTGCCATTGTATAGGATAGGTGAGGCTCTTTAGCTTTGGTTGCAGACCAAAGAGAAGGTACTCCATAAATATAAAAATAATGTGAGGAAGGCAACGGGAAATCACCTCAGCTACTCTTCCTCAGTGAGTGGCTCAAGAATCTCGTGTAAGACTGGAGTTAGGACCTGTTCTAGGGCAGAACATAACACATAGACTAAAGCCAAATAAACCTGCTCTTCATAGAATCATAGAAAGTTACAGCACGGAAGGAGGCCATTTCGGCCCATTGTGTCCGCGCCGGCCAACAAAGAGCTATCCAGCCTAATCCCACTTCCCAGCTCTTGGTCCGTAGCCCTGCAGCTTACAGCATCCCAAGTGCACATCCAAGTACTTTTTAAAATGTGGTCTTCCTATCATAATAGTTTTTACATTTTAAATTAATATATATTCATTTATATTTAAATACATATTAGGTGCTGCTCACTCCCATTATAAAAACGATGATTTGAACATTCTGCTCCATTCCGTTGGATGACTAATTGTTTTAATATTTTGCTGTTTGACATTTCATTAATTTTGACTTCCATGCTAACTCACATAACAAATTATGATTTAAATATTTTACTAAGTGAGATTAGGTAAATGGTCAGTTTGATTTTTCTATTCCTATTTATCCTGGATAACACATTTCTTTATTTGCGTTGTTTTAGAATATTTCTGAACAACAGCAAAGCAGTAAACAGACAGAATGCAGCAGACAGCAGTATTATCAGCATCAGCTACATATGAGTGACAGTCTGTATTCTCTGACTCACAATGGGCAATGCCATGGGAGATCAACTAGTGTATTAAGTAATCTCTGTCATGATATATTACTCTTTGAGGTTATAGCTCCAATTTTAACGGGGTGGGAGTCGGGTGGGCAAACCTTCTTGACCTCTGCAGCATGAGGCTCAGAACATTTTAACTCCCGGGCCTCATCTGCATGCCCATGAGTGTTGGAGTGGTGGAGGGGGGTGCAGGCGGGAGCTCAGGGCAGTGGAGGCCCAAACTTTCCTTATGGGCCCAGAGGACCACTCCTGCTCTTCCATGCTCCACAAGGAAAGTAAGAAAAAAGTTAAAGACTTACCTGCTTGGGCCTCTTCTGGCCCCGGCCCTGGGCCCTCTTCCTGCTAGGTTGACCTGGCGAGAAAGCCACAACCGATTCCCTGCTCAGGCCTAGTTGGGCCCCAATGATGTCATTAGAGTCTGATCTGCATATTTAAAGAAGAACCCCACCATTTTCTGGCGGGAATCCTCGGCAGTGAGTCCCCCGCTAGATTTTAACTGTCTGCCTGTTTTAGTTTGTAGAGACGTAAAAAATTGACAGCTTCCATGGAGGGTTGTGGTAATTTTCACAGTTTTGAAAGTGATGTGCTTCATTCTACAATTCCTCTACTCCCTTCATGTCTGAAACACTCCCCACCTTCAATATTTATCACATCCCCCAACTGTTCCATGTTTCTGAGTTCCCTCTGTTCTCTCTCCATCCCCGAGGTGCACCACTTTCTCCATTAAATAGATTTTCCAAATCCTTGCCCGTGGTGAAGTACCTTCCGGTGTCTCTATAAGTTTTTCATTCCCCTGAAATCGCCCTTTCTCCTCTATCTATAGCCCTGGTTCCTGACATATCTCGGCCTCATACACTTTCTCTTCCCACCACTGATTCAGCTTCAAGCCTCCATTGCTGTTCCAGCAGTCGCAGTATTTCAAACAATGGTCTATTGTTTTGCCTGGCATTCACAATATGTGGCTGGCTTGAACCCCTATTGAAACCAAAGCAAGAAGCAGCAAATAGTGACATGGCAGCAGAAGAGGATGAGATAGGGTTATTTGAGACTTACATCAAGCAAGTCTGGGGTTAAAGACATATATCAAGCTGATAGATATGAGTGGAAAGATGGTTGAACCTGACAGCAAGTGAATTAGTGGGGCAGGACACTGGTGACTTGCAAAAGCTATTACAGTTCATCTATGACCCAACAATGTATAAAATTGTCCAGATATGTCACAAAAAGCAGCAACAACAACAACTCGTATTTATATAGCATCTTTAATGTAGTAAAACATCCCAAGGTGCTTCACTGGAGCGTTATCAAACAAAATTTGACACCGAGCCACACAAGGAGATATTAGGGCAGATGACCAAAAGCTTCATCAAAGAGCTAGGCTTTAAGGAGTGTCTTAATGGAGGAAAGAGAGGTAGAGAGGCAGAGAGGTTTAGGGAGGGAGTTCCAGCACTTGGGGCCTCGGTAGCTGAAGGCACGGCCACCAATAAAAAAACCATGAAATTACCTTATTCAAAAACCAACAAAATCGAGGATGCTCAAGAGGCCAGAATTAGAGGAGCACATATTTCTCGGAGGGTTGTGGGGTTAGAGGAGATTACAGAGATAGGGATGGGTGATACTATGGAGGGATTTAAAAACAAGGATGAAAATGTTAATATCGAGGCGTTGCTTAACCGGGGGCCAATGTATTGAGGACAGTGGTGATGGGTGAACGGGACTTGGTACGAGTTAGGACACAGGCAGCAGAGTTTTGGATGACCTCAATTTTATGGAGGGTAGAATGTGGGAGGCCAGCCAGGAATGCGTTGGAATAGTCAAGTCTAGGATGAGGGTTTCAGCATCAGATGAGCTGAGGCAGGGGCAGAGTCGAGCGATGTTCTGGAGATGGAAATAGGCAGTATTAGTGATGGCGTGAATATCTAGTCGGAAGCTCATCTCGGGATACAATATGACATCAAGGTTGCAAACAGTCTGGTTCAGCCTCAGAAGTTGCCTGAAGAATCTTAATCTGTCTAATTCCCATTCCATCAGCCTCCACCCAATCATGAGCTAAATTATAAGAGGAGTCATCAATAGTGTCACCAGCAACACCTACTCACTATTAACCTGCTCGCTGATGCTCAGTTCAAGATCTACCAGAATCACTCAGTTCCAGCATTGATCCAGTCATGGATGCAGGTGCGAGGTACCAGCATTCCTCATGTAATTGACCCGCGTTACCTTCATAAATCCTCCTCTTCTTCCAATCATACCAGATGGGAGATTCTCATTGGTGCCAGTTATGATGCTGGCAGCAAAAAATAATTTAGAATTGGCATAAATGCTATTGAGAAATGGCAGCAAGGAAATAAAACAAAGAAACAACTGTTATGAAATAGCTGAAATAAGCTTTATGTGACATTTCCATGACCTCCAAGACACGTGCCACAGAGCAACCTTGGATGCCCATTTCACACGGATGTGATGTACATCTGACGTCTTGCACAGAAAATGGCAGGAAATTAAATGCAAGACCGACATGCCCCCACATTAATATTTACATGAAGTGCTTGCCTGTTTGAGGTGGGTCTGGTCTGGTCTGCCAGAAACTGTGGCAGATCGCAAACACGGCAGGTTTTCTGTGGGCTGGGCCTTCCTCTCCTTCTGTGCTCCTCGATGCCCATTTTATGCCACTACACCAGAAGGCTGGGAGCAGAAAATCTAGGCCAGAATGTTATTTTTGTCATGAAGATCTTACTCGCATGTGATTTACAACATTTCATCATGACTTTGCAAACAGTTTTTATGAAATACATATTCATGATGACAGTTTCCCTTGAAGTATTAATTTGCCACTGTTTTAAGTGAGAGATTTATTACTTGTAGGGTAGAAAATTCCATCAAACCATGGACATCCCAAAGTGTCTAGTTAATGAGATGCAGAGTTAGCAGAGGATTGTTCACAGTTTAGTTCCTCTTGAAGTTAACTCTGCAGATCTATAGCTGTCACATCATGCTGAATAATTCATGTCCTTACAACTCTAACAACTGTTTGTTTCTGCAGATCTTTGAAGTAAACTTGGCAAGAGTCAGTACTCATGAGTTCTGCTTTTGCCATTACTGCAGCGGGCTATGTTTATACTGTCCCAACAGTGCGCAACTGAAACTTGAAATATCATTTTACTGTTAAAGCTGGTCCATTGACTTCCTCCACACATCATTGACCAATAAACTGCTGCATTATTCACAGCAGAGTTGAACTGCTGGAGCAATTAAACTACACGGGGCACTTAGTGTGCTATTGAGCAATTGAATGTATGGCCAAGTTTAAAGTGCATGATTTTGTTTATTTCGAATAAGTTAAATATTATAAATGAACGGTGTTGGAATTTGTGTTAATAACTTAATTCATTACAAATCCTCAAAAGATAGTAGGGTCCAGTATTGAAATCCCCATGTACAAAAAGCTGGCTAAAGCTGGCCGAGAAGCTCTCCTTTGTCAAAATGTCTTAAGTTCTTAATTACAGTTCACTCCTGTTAAGTACACTATAGATCTGGTGTAATTGTACAATCTTACAGGTCAGGTACCCCTGTGAGGGGTAGATATGAAACATGCTGTACAGCAAAGTTAATTTCGGGGGGGGGGGGGCGGGGGGAGAATCATTTTTTATCACCAGAAAACATTCAGCTTGAAAACAACAGATTTGGGACTTCCACGCTAGCTCACCGAGCTTATCCAATGAGTAGCTGAGACATTCAGGCCAGGAAGATCCTAGTTCCAACCCCTGCTTATAAGCGGAGTTAGCAAATCTCAGCTGGGGTAGGGGGGGGAGTGCAACTGGCCTCAATGTCCCTGGTTTAGGGAGAGAAAAATGAGGCAGACTTCCTGATCGCTAGCCAGTGACCCTGCTGGAAAGTGCATGTGTGCAAAAGTTGGAGGAGGACAGAATCAGACCTGGCTGTGATGCAGCCTATATTCAAATAGCTTGCCAACATTCACTATCAAGGCGCACAGGAATAATGACCACATGGGTGAGATACCAGAGGGTGCCTGGCCCCTGTGGATTCATACCTCAACACCTTCAGTAAGAGGAGAAGGGAGAAAAACTGGTGAGAAAAAAACTTGTTTTATGCTGACATCGGCATACTGAGTCTCTGTAGGGCAGCCCAATTGTACACCGACTTGGCTGCTCGCCTTCCATTGAGATAGAATATATTTTATGGAAAGTGGTTAAGGAAGGGTATGCTCAATAACTGATGATAAAGAGTATGAGGACCTGAGATTAATGTAGCTAGACCTGATATGGGGCTAGCGATGATGGGCTGAATGGTTTTCTTTTATGTTGAAATCTCAATGATCCTATGTTTAACTTCAGGATATTTTATTAGAAAATACCATTGCTGTTTATTTAGGAAAAGACATCTGGTATTATCAGAAATGTAGTGGTTTAGGTTGAAACCACTTAGGTATCTGACACACATAAAATCTGCTGTGAGCTCTACAAAATAGGTGATCATGAGGTGATGTGAAATAATAACTGTTTTTCTTCATTTTGGTTAGTTAAAACTAGGCTTCATTCCTCGGATAGAAATCTCAAAAAATGCTTTGATGTTTGATATTTGAGAGGCAACAGCCATAGATTTTCATCTTACCAAAATAAACAAGCTTAGTTTTATGGCCTATAAATAGGCTGTAAACCTACAGCTTAAAAAGTACATGGGGGAAAAATTCGGCTGCTTTGTGCCTCCCGTTATCGCCCTAAGAGGACACTAATGGGGCGCAAAGCAACTAGCGAGATTCAGCGGGAGGTTAGCGGCGGCAGTAACCGTTAGCGCCCCGCCACCGGCGATGACGTCATCGCCGTGCGCAGCGCCCCGGCCGCGATCTTTGGTAGCGCCGCCTAACTTACTACCGGACGCTATGTCCGACGGGATCAGGGGGCCCTACCTGTGGCCAGGGCGGAGCTATTTAAAGGCGAGGTGCAGGGCGGCCATTTTTGTTGCTGGCCGCCTGCCCGCACCTGCCTCCGCTGCCGCCCCTGGCCTCCTGAGCACCCCCCCACCGAGTACCAGCTGCGCTCCGTGAGCCCGGCACTTCTCTTGAGTGCCGGGCTCTTTTGCCGGAACTCTGATCCCAGTGGCCCTGGGCCGCGCTGTGCAAGGCCCCTCCCCTTTAAGAAGAGGAGGAAGGCCTGCAATACCGCAGCACGTAGCGCGGCGATATTCCCTCGCAGCACCTCTTGGGGCGCTACCATTCAATTTCGGCCGCGGGGGCGCTAATTTTTTCGGCCCGGCGAAGTTAGCGCTCCAAAGTGGGCGCAAATCAATTTTTCCCCCATATCTCTAATTCTAATTGTATCACTGATGGTATCACAGAATCACAGAATCCCCGCAGTGCAGATAGAGGCCATTTCGGCCCATCGAGCCTGCACCGACACATATCCCACCCTATCCCCGTAACCCCACGTATTTAATCCCCCCTAACACTAAGGGTCAATTTATCATAGCCAAATCAACCTAACCCGCACATCTTTGGACTGTGGGAGGAAACCGGAGCACCCGGAGGAAACCCACGCAGACACGGGGAGAATGTGCAAACTCCACACAGACAGTCACCCGAGGCCGGATTCGAACCCAGGTCCCTGGCGCTGTGAGGTAACAGTGCTAACCACTATGCCACCATGTTGCCCGTGCAGCTTGTAAATCAGAAGGTATTGTGGGATGAGGGGAAGTGAAATATGAGAAGGATTATCATATTACAGAATTATCAGAATATGATTTTGTTTGTTTGTACACTTCCCCAGCACTATGTCTTAGTATAAACTCAGATTAGCATTCTGTACGCCACCAATGTGTCATTTCCATTTATACAACAAGGGTAGCCATTAAATAAAGTAATAAACAATTTCAATTGTAATCTATTAGGATCTGTTCTCTATCCCATCACAATGTAATTCCAGGTCTTTCTGTCCCCAGTGTTTTAGACATCTCGACAAAAGAAAACTCTCACAGCACAGACAACCCTTATTTGCATCACAAATAGCTTCTCTTCTCTCTTGGGTGCAAACAGCTGCCTTGTCACTGGAACAGTGGATTGAGCTTTCTGCTCACCCGATCAAGCTAGATATTAGATAACACTCAAAAACGGACGTAGGCACCGCAATGCGAGATATGCCCTGCACCTGTTAAAAAAGCACCAACTTCGTGCTGCCCGCTAATTAGAATGATTGCAGCGCACAGCCTAGCGCTGAACGCGCCGCTGACAGGCTGTGCATTCAGTAGGGGGCCAAAGTTTGCATTGCTCGAGCAAGACTAGTTTTACTTAAAGCTAGCCTGCTCCTCTTAAAGGCAGTCTGTACCTCTTAAAGGAGAGCTGTCATCTGCAGATGAAAATTTTTTAAAGTGCTTCAGCACTAACCCAAATGGCTCAACAGGCCAGGGAAAGGACACCCAAGCTCTCAGACACAGCACTCGAGCTTTGTGCAGGGGGTGAACACTGAATGAGAGGTCCTTTACCCACAGGGGGCCAGGAAGCCCTCCAGAAAGAAGGATGTGGGACCAGATTGCTGAGGCAGTCACTGCCAGCAGTGTTGCCCCCACCACCTGGCTCCAGTGCCCAAAGAAGTTTCATGACCTCAGACCAGTGGTCAAGGTCTGTGAATGCATGTTCAAAAGCCATCTCCTAACAACTGCACCATGAGCCTCACATACTGCTCAATGCACAACCCCCCTATTATGCACCTACCATCAATCTCTACCAAACACGAGGCACACCTCACATTTCTGGCTTCACGCCACTCCTTTGAAGGAGACGGTGCTGGCCATTCTTGGCAGGGGCATGGCTGACCCCTTGGCCAGTGGTGGGGCTGAAAGAATACAAGATGCTAGTATCCTCATACGTTATCCTCCTTCTCATATTTCACTTCCCCTCATCCCACAATACCTTCTGATTTACAAGCTGCACATGGTACAAGAATGCACCTCTTGCTTTATCCCCCCTCCTCTCACCACAAGCCTACCCTTGTGCCTTCCTCATTTCAGGCACCCAAGAAATCCAGCCTGCCCAGCCAGTGGGTCAACAAGAAGAGGGAACGGAGAGTGAAGAAGAAGAAGAAAAGAAACACAGTCACTTGATTTCACACTTCCAGCCACCAGCTCCTCGAGGTGGTCCTGCAAGGCCATCTGCAGTCCACCCACTGAAAGTCAGCAGCTTTCCACCAGCCATGCTGCAGCCATTGGGGTAGCACTGCATAAGAGCACTAGGATAGGCAAAGTCACATGCAAGACACTCACTAAGGGAATGCACAAGCGTGATTAGTTGATTTTTTGATGTAATATTGGATGCATATATGGATAAAGTTGGATTGGAAAGTTTGCTTTGTGGTGGCTTTTATTTCAGCATTGTGGCCAAGAAGAAACTATAATGATCAGTAACAGAGGGAAGGTAAGGCGTGGGACAAATGCTGAAACTGGAATTGGGGTTGTGTTCACTGGTACCACAGGCAGATGATTCAATCCTGGATATCCCAGCCAGAAAGGGGCTGTCTGGGTTGCCTCCTTCCTTCCACCTCTTCCTCCTCTTCTGCTTCCTCCTCCTCCCTCTGTGAGCAGCTTGTCCCCTTTGCAGCCTCTGCTCCATCTCCATTTAATGCTGCAGCCCAAGGGGGACTGCAACTAGAGCCCCCAGGACTGGGAGCAAGTGGTGTTCTTGGAGGCCTTCCTTTAAGAGCCAAAGCCTTGCAAACATCCAGCAGTACTCCTTGCACTCCCTGCACACTTTAACACTTTTTAAATCTTACACCAAGCCACTATGCCAATAAAATGTAAAGTGGGAAAAATGTAGTTGGTTGCGCCTCCAGTTAGCGCCTTAAGAGGGCGCTAATGGGGCACAAAGCATCTGGCGCCCAGGTGCGGCGAAGTTTGCGCCGCTCGCAAAATTAACTAGACATTTTGCGGCGGCGCTAAACACTACCGCCACGATCTCCTGCACCGGCAGATCATGATGTCAGTCAAGTGCGCAATGCCCCGGTATCGCCCCGGAGCGGATATTGAGTGGTGCCCCCTGCCTTACCGCCTGACGCTAGCAACGACAGGTTGAAGGGAGCGTTCTGCAGTCATGAAGGGAAAGGGGGAGCGCTATTTAAAGGTGACCGCTTCCTGCCTTTTATTGTTGGTGCCATTTTTGAACTACGCATTCTGAGAGAGAGAGAGAGAGACTTCTGGAGAGATTCAACGTTGTGTGAAGGAGTTTTGGGTACTGAGCAGCACTTTGCAGGTTCATTTTGATTTGCCATTCCTTGTATCGATTTAGAAGAGACTGTGGGGGCTGCACTCTGAGCTCTTTGCCTGGTGCTCTCCATTGTTCTTTCCAGCAGATTTGATGTGCAGGTCTCTCCAGGCCGAGATTCAAGGCTGCAATGAGCAGGATGTGGATGGAAAGCAAGATTAACCATCCCCTTTAAGAACTGGCCCGTGCCATTGTGTGTGTGTTCCATTGCTGACTGACATTACATGAGCTTCGCCAGCGCTCTGAGGTAGCGCCTCGCTCCTCGGCCTTTGCACCTTAAGACAGGTGTGAAGCACCTGATTTAGCGCTGCAATCACCTCCAGGGGTGATAAAAGTCAAGTTTGCAGTCGGTGGCGATAATTAGCGGCAGGCGCTAATCTTTGCGCCCGGCCGATAATTGCGCCCCAAATGGGGCGATACTGAATTTCTCCCCCAAAGAAACCATTATAAAAGCAAAAATCTAAACTTACCTGAAAGTTGTGTGTGTCCCTTTAAGAAGCCCTGGCAGTGGGTCCATCGTACTACTGACACACGTTCTGCCATGTGTGCTTTGGTGAGGATGTTAATAAGAGCGACGACGTCCAAAATCCCAGATCGTACGTCAATACAACATTGCACGCTGATTGATGTCACGATCTGGCTCATCTAAATATTTGAAGTGAGTGCAGGCAACGGTTGCCGACCTGCCCAAAATGGCGGCTGCCGTGTTCAGTTCCAGAAGCGGGCGGAAGCGAGGTGGCCGCCATTTTTTCTTCCAAACCGGGTCCAATTTCCCAGCCAAAAGATGCAACGAAAGAGAAAAGCAAAGCAAGTTAAAAAGTTACATGTTGCATTTTTCCTTTATGTACTATGTATTTTCATGTATCTAGTTATACCTTAAATGATTATATTCATAGTTTTCATATTTTCCTTTGTATTCTCATTCACGGATACAAGAAAACTACCAAGAATATGAAGGAAAAATGTAGTGAAAATAGAGTAAAAATTGGTTATGGCCTGTTTTCGAGTGCATAACTGACGGTGCACTTCCCGGGACCACCAGAACTGGGAGGCCCGAGGCTGGCTGAAGTTGGGCCTCAGGCTTCATTTTAATAATCGGGGCAAGCTGCCAATGCCTGTTATGCCTCTAGAGCCAGCTCGCCTGTGGCCTGATCTAATTTGAGATATTTGCCTCACTGGCAGCGGCTCTAAGGCAAGTCCTGGAGGAAGGAGAAGGGAGTGTTGTGGACCCAGGAGGACCATTCTTGCTCCTCCTGGTTCCACAGTAAGGTAATTAAAAAAAAAATTGATGGCGGCCACTTGTTAGGCTGCAGCAATCCCACTAAAACCTTAGGGGACAGCTGAATTTAGCTGAGGGATCATTAAACAAGTGTTAGGCCTCACATTAACATATTCAAGAAGCCATCTACTTAAGGTGGCCGTTAGGGATGCCTAAAAATTGTTCAATATGGCATTGGATGTATTTCATACGTCTTTGGGGCGCTGGGCTTGGCCTTGCAAAATTGGCAATTTTTGGCCCTTTTTTCTACTTGGAGAATGGATGCAGTGAGGACCAATTTCTACCCCAAATAGATCATAATCTAGGAACATTACAAATGCTTCTTTTCCAAGATGGACAGAATTTTGCTACTAACTAAATTATTTGTCTAACCACACACACACAGAAAGTTTTATTGGTGCAGAGGTACAATAATCAAGGAGAATGTTTTCCTTGCACAGTTAACATTTATTAGCCCATTAAAATTCAAGCGCCAGAGGGAACTGCAAGATTGCCTGGAATGAGGCAAAATCAAAAACAAACAGTGAAGACGGCACGTAATACCAAAAAGGGAAAAATGTGTAAACTTTTCACTTGTAAAACTTCAGTAAACCTTTACAACAATGACGTGTTATTTAAAGTGGGTATTTTCCTCATGAGTCAATATTCTGTGAAACGTTATATGGTTAGACTACAGACTACAAGGAGTCATAACATCCCGGTGAAACATTACCAACAATGCACTGGGTGAAGGAACCACAAGTGTGTCCCTCAGGTGTAAAGTTTCAAGCTGGACTTTTTCCATAGCACAGAAGCACTAGGATTATATCTGTAAACAAATTATGGAACATTACAATCCTTTAGATGAGTTGAAGTCCTTTTTAAGAAAAAACAGGGGATCCAGTATCTGTAAGTTAATAATCTGCATGTTTTTGTAAAGCTGAAACGTGGTGAAAGTTTTTAGGAATGCATTTGAATAAATTGAACTTGGGCTTGGAGCTAGTTCAAATTTTAAGTAAGTATTGGTGGGCATGGAAACAAACTTCCAGAGTCCACCAGAGTTCGAATGCAAGTATATTTACCCAGATTCCTTAATGTCCACATACATAGAAGAACATGAAGAATAATAATAATCAAAAATTTGGAATTGCAATCAGATTTTCTTTAACTAATGCATGTCAAGTTGCTCTATTTGAATATTTCACCCGTGTTAAGGGCCTTATGTGGAGGTTGCACACCCTTCTCCCATTTAGGGCCTCTGTTAAAGCGGACTGCCCTGTTGATGGCCATGAAGGTGCCACATGCTCCAGGGTGTACTGCAGTTCTGTGAAGCGCTCAAACACCACTGCACAGATACAGTTAGTGGACTCCTCCATAGCAGCCACCATACTTTGTACACTCACAAATAAGTTCATGGTGCTCAGAAAACAGCATTTTTTTGTGGACAGGTGCTAGATGACACCAGTCTTGGCGCCCGATAGCCACGGATGGCTTTGAGCTAGACTTCTAGTCAGCAAGTTCCTGCTCCTTTGCTGCCACCTCTACTTGCTCCCTCAGTGCACCCTTGTAGTCTCAAAATCTGAATTCTCCCCGAGTAGATGTAGCTGTGCTGATACATCGATAGGTGGACTGAATGATGTGGAGTGCTATGAAGTGGTATGCTCAGAACGTTTGCAGCACAGAGATTGATGGCTCATTGGGGACCAGTATGGAAATACAATAAGAACAGGTCTTAATATGGTATCAAGAACACACTCCATCTCACAAATGTGACTTACTATTATATACAGTGAGGGTAATTTTCACTCCCGGTGCGGGCAGTAAACTGATGGTTATGGATCGGCCACCCATTATACACCCTCCCCCGTATTTTTCTTTCCACTGACTTCAGAAACTACCCATAATCTTTCTGTCGCGCATGCTAAGTTTATAAATGCTCTTTGGCTCCTGACAGTAATTTGTTTTTTGCCATCATAAATAAATTGTTGAGGTGCTGGAAATTTGAAAAGCACTGTGGGAGCATGTAGCAACGTTCACCACACGGACTGCAGCAGTTCAAGGAGAAGGTCCATCACTCCCTTCTCAGGGCAACTAGGGATGGGCACTAAAAGCTGGCATTGCCGGCAACAGCCACATCCAGAGAATGAATTAAATAAAAACATTGCAATGTAAGCAGGCGCACTGCCTCTCAAAATATGTGTGAACCAATTAACATGCAGCATGAAAGTGGTTACTGGTGGACACTCCACTAGCGAACCTAAGTTTCAGATAAGTGAGCCGCATTATTTGAAGATTTCCGTGGAAGCTGAAAGGTGTACCAGGCATGAATATGTACCTGGGGAAAAAAGTGAAGCAGTTACAAATTATATTCGTAGATCCAAGTTTAAGGTGCAGTTGATAGAGATGAATGTCTTTGCTGCAGACATGTCATATAATTGCACTTGAAGCAGCTAAGTGCACTTACCTTGGCAAACCCCTCAACTTGGAAAACATTTTCTCATATGTGGAACTGTTTCCTTGCTTTAACAACTCCCTCCAGGTGGTACCAACACAAGACTTTTAAGGAGGATTTCCTCCTGCCCCAAAGATAGTAATGCACTTTGTCACATCTCCCTCAGCGTCACTTTCCATGTTAAGAGACAATCTTTTCTTTCCTGGGCCCCCCTATTGCTTCCCTCAAACACCTGTGCAAATGCATTCCATCAATTTTTTCCCTGCTGTGAAGTTGCATTGCATAAACTGTGTGGTTGCCCCTTAAAACACAGCAGCAATTCTCTAAATCTGCTGCTGCACCAGTTATCCTTACTCTGCACACTCCCTACATTGGGTTCAACTTGTGGAGGGAGCATTGAATAATTATGCAAGTGAACCAACTTTGCAAACTCGGGTAAGATCCGCTGTCTATGCTTGGGACAGTGCTGTACTTATGTTCTTTCAGTCACTGCATTGGAACCTGAAAATCAAATGTGACACCATTGTTCAAGAAAGGGTGTAAGGACAATCCTAGTAACTACAGGCTGGTTAGTTTAACATCAGTGGTGGGTAACGTTTTAGAAACAATAATCAAGAAAAAAATTAACAGGCATTTGGAGAGCTTTAAGCTAATTAAGGATAGCCAACACGGATTTGTAAAAGGCACATCGTATTTGACTGATCTAATTGAATTTTTTGATGAAGTAACAGGGAGGATTGATGAAGGGAATGCAATGGATGTTGTCTACATGGATTTTAGGAAGGCGTTTGACAAAGTACCACATAGAAGGCTGGTTAACAAAATTGAGGTGCATGGAATAGGTGGGTCAGTGGCAGCTTGGATAAGGAATTAGCTTAAGGACAGAAAACAGCGAGTTGTGGTAAATGGCTGTTTTTCAGACTGGAGGATGGTAGACAGTGGTGTTCCCCAAGGGTCAGTACTGGGGCCACTGCTTTTTTTGATGATTATATATATATATATATATATATATATATATATATATATATATAAATAAATTACCTGGATATTGGAATGCAGAGTGGAATTTCTAAATTTGCCGATGACACCAAACTTGGGGGAGTGGCATACAGTGAGGATGATACCAATCGACTGCAACAGGACATAGAAAGGCTAGCAGAATGGGCAGACAAGTTGCAGATGGAATTTAATACAGAGAAGTGTGAGGTGATGCATTTTGGCAGAAGGAACAGGGAGAGGCAATATACACTTAATGGCACAGTTTTAAAGAATGTGCAGGGACAGAGGGACCTGGGAGTTAATGTGCATAGGTCCCTGAAGGTGGCGGGACATATTGAGAGAGTGGTTAGCAAAGCATATGGGATCTTGGGCTTCATAAATAGAGGTATCGAGTACAAAAGTAGAGAAGTTATGCTGAACCTTTATAAAGCCCTGGTTAGGCCACAACTGGGGTATTGCGGCCAGTTCTGGTCACCACACTTTAGGAAGGATGTGAAGGCCCTTGAGAGGGTCCAGAGGAGATTTACCAGAATGGTTCCGGGGATGGGGGATCTTAGCTACAAGGACAGGTTGGAGAAGCTGGATTTGTTTTCATTAGAGCAAAGGAGGTTGAGGGGTGATTTGATAGAGGTGTACAAGATTATGACGGGTTTGGTTAGGCGAGACGGGGAAAGGCTGTTCTCATTAGTTGATGGTACAAGGACTAGACGACACAGATTTAAGGTTTTGGGCGAGAGATACAGGGGGGATGTGAGGAAAACATTTTTACGCAGCGAGTGGTGAGGACCTGGAACTCGCTGCCAATGGAAGTGATGGAAGTGGAGACACTCAATATTTTCAAGGGGAGACTGGATAGGTACTTGAGGGAAATAAACTTGCAGGGCTACGGGGATAGAGCGGGGGAATGGGACTGACTGGATTGCTCTACAGAGAGCCGGCACGGACTCGATGGGCCAAATGGCCTCCTTCTGTGCCGTTATGAGTCTATGGGTCATCCCAGTAAATGCAACATAGCAGAATTAATCTAAGCCCAGGCTCAGATTTTGTTCTCGGCTCTGCTCTACATTAAATCTCACTGAATCAATAGGATGAGTGAAACTTTCCAAGGTACCTCCTGCCACCAGCAAAGCTTTGAATGCAGCAGGTGACTGATCAGGTGCATTGCTTGCAATTTTCTGATAAGTTGCCCACTACGTATGAGGCCCTGCCAGTGGGGTGGGGCCTCGGACAATTCTGTCCAAAATCTTATCAGTGATGTGCTGTGAAATTAGAAAGGACAAATGATTTATTCATATCGGCACTGCTCATGATGTAGATGTTTTTGACACTGAAGAAAGAAGCTCAATGGATCTGCGAGTCAAGAAAATGACTCTCATCTGAATATTAAGAAGTGACACATATAACCCGCATCACAGCAAATACTCCCCAAGCTCAGGTTCAGGAAATTATGGTGCTCAGCTGTCACACCAAAAACCTAACTAAACGTTGAAATGTGGAAATACAGAACATGACCACAAAAGGTACGTGCAGGTATTTGGAAAATTGGAACTGAGCACCATAATTCAAAACCATGCTCTTTATCCCTGTAATTCAAGTGCAAATTTAACTCAGAGATAAAATGATAAATAAGGCACAACATCATAACTTTCAAAAGTTATTTGATGATTTTCTTTGGCGTGGCTCAGTTTGAACGTACCCAAAATAATAACATTCTTTCATTTGTTTGGGTGGAATTGTCAGGGTGAAGGTGAAGTATTGTCAACGGCCGAAAGAACTATTTCACAATTTCATTTCATTTAGCAACCCTAAGGCATAGAAAAGGGCTTTCCATACCATCAATCTGTGCTGGATTGAAATCCATGTTTCTGAGATGAAAGATGAAAGACGGATTTTACTCAGGCAATGAGAGTTTTTGGAGACATATAAATTGAATGAAGCATTGAAATGTCAGTAGCCTAACTGTATTAAGTATGGATTCATCTACTGAATCTAAAGTACTGGCTACATACTGCAACAATATAAACATAAATTGGTTATATGATTTTGGAACACAAGGTTTACTAAAATGTTTGCATTCAGCAAAAGAGCCAAAATGTATCTGCTTAGTTTTCAAAACAAGCACAGGCGAATTGCTGAACTATGGGTAATATGCAGTAGATTATCGGTTAAAGAATAATCCCTTAATAGCATTATTCTACAGCTGCAATAGTTTGTTTTTTTAGTACTGATCTGGTCAAGAACTACCCTGTGAACAGCAGCTGATTATGGAATTGCTATTCATTCAATGGAAAACGTGATTGGACCACACTCTGGAGCTCAATCTGACTCAATCATTATAGGTCACTGCTTCTCAGTATTTAGTACTTCCCATTAACCTCTACATGGGCTGTTATCTCCTAAAATCTAACTAAAAGGATTTAATCATTGTTTCCTGCAAAAGCAGTTATAGTGCATTCCAATTGATCAAGTACAAGTACATTGGCATTGACTACATAATTCCTCATACACAACAAGATTAATTTATCATTAACACCACAGGTTTATACTTACCAGTATCAGACCATTGTCAGTAGCAAGATTGCCTGAGGGAAAAAATAATGAGATGCATTGCAATGGATAGAGTTGAGTTTACTTTTACAACAAAGAGTCTAGAACATGGTGATCAAATTTTCTCCATCTCTCTGCCTCACATAAGTCATAGAGTCTAGATAGAGTCATAACTGCACAGAAGGAGGCCATTCGGCCCATCGAGTCCGTGCCAGCTCACTGTGGAGCAATCCAGTCAGTCCCATTCCCTCGCTCTATCCCCGTAGCCCTGCAAGTTTATTTCCCTCAAGTGCCTATCCAGTCTCCCCTTGAAAACATAACACATCGATGGTTGCCGCGGGGGTAAGGATCCCCCGCGATATCGCACTCCGCACCTGTCTTTATGGTTCGGGCCCACACGAACTTCAGTTCCTGGGCCTCTCCCTGGTGCCGGCACGCAGTGTGTGCGTGTCCCAGAGGCGCAGTTAGTTCGATGCGACCTCTGGGATCACGTGGGCCAGTTAGAGCCAATGGCAGCACACCATCTTTCATTCATAGTTTTGACAGGAAGAGCTGTCAAAACTATGAATACAACTTGCCCCCAAAAGAACAGCTAAACCTCAATTAAATTTAAAAAAAAACCCATCACATTAATAAAATAACTATAGTTAAATAAAACAACTTTAAACAAAAATTTCAATTTTTGAAAAAATTTAAATTCTTTTTAAAAGTTATAAAAATAAACTTACCTTTCTTTAAAGTCTCTAAAAAAGATAAACCTGTTGAAAATTTTTTAAAATAATACTTAATTAACTACTTACCTTGTTAAAAGGGGGTCTTACGCCTCCTTTTTTCATGTGTAAAATTTTCCATACTTACCCTCGCGTTCAAACCTGAAAAAAAATCTAAGTTTGCTGCGTGTGCACAGCCTCTAGCGCGCACGCGGTTCACTTAGGAACCGCCCCCTTCGCAATATCGGAAGTGCCAGTTTCCCACGCATGCGCAGTGCATGCAGGAAACCGGCACTTCGGGACCGAATATGGGTGAGTACACAGTGCGTACTCTCCCGTATTCGGCCGAATTTCTGGGCCAGTGTCTCCGTTTCCAACACTTCCGTCGGCAGCGAGTTCCAGGTCCTCACCACTCGCTGCATAAAAAAGTTTTCCCTCACGTCCCCCCTGTATCTCTTGCCCAAAACCTTAAATCTGTATCCCCTAGTCTGTGTATCATCAACTAGTGTGAACAGCCTTTCCCTGTCTAGCCTATCCAAACCCATCATAATCTTGTATACCTCTATCAAATCACCCCTCAACCTCCTTTGCTCTAATGAAAACAAATCCATCCCCGGATCCATTCTGGTAAATCTCCTCTGCACTCTCTCAACAGCCTTCACATCCTTCCTAAAGTGTGGTGACCCTGGACGCAATACTCCAGTTGTGGCCGAACCAGCGCTTTATAAAGGTTCAGCATAACTTCTCTACTTTTGTACTCAATACCTCTATTTATGAAGCCCAAGATCCCATATGCTTTGCTAACCACTCTCTCAATATGTCCTGCCACCTTCAGGGATCTATGCACATTAACTCCCAGGTCCCTCTGTCCCTGCACATTCTTTAAAACTGTGCCATTAAGTGTATATTGCCTCTCCCTGTTCCTTCTGCCAAAATGCATCACCTCATACTTCAGGTGAGAGTCAGGCAGTACGTGCTACTGGAGCGTGGCTGAATTTCAGGGTTCAGCTAATTTGAATGCCCTGGCTTTCCCTTGGGTGCAAAAGCAACCCGAGGATAGGCAGGTGCCTTAAAGCGGAGGTGGTAACATGTCCCCTGTTGTAAGCCACAAAAGGCCAATTCTCACTGGCTTAGGGGCCTTCTGGACGCCGCAAAAAAAATCAGCCAGATGACCTCCAGCTCCAATGCTCCTTCTTGCTGGCCCGGAACATTTTTAAAAAGCTCACCTGCCTGATATGGTAGCAGATTGCTGGCAGCCCCTTTTCAGGTGCTCCAATCTGAAGGGACTGCACCTAGAGTAGGCACAGTGCAGCATTGCCCATTTAATGAGGTGGGTGGGGGCTTTCTCAAAGTCCATCAGTTGTGCATCAGAAGAACCTGGCACAAGGGCCTTCCCGGAGAACCCTGTAGATTGTAAGCCTATCTGAAGGCCTCTAAGCCTTCCAACTGCTGCTTTCCAGAAGTAGCCAGAAGAGTCTGACGTCGATGGTCAGGAGCACGATTGAAGGCCTCTCAGCTCTGTTTATGCCCATATTTCCTGCTGATGTGCGGGCACAGGGCCCAGGGCCTAGTCCTGGAGGGCGGGGGGGTGGGGAAGGAGGAGGATCCTACACCAGCAGTGTATCCTGGTTATGTAAATGGCTCAGGCAGGAAAATCAGGGATCTTCTTCGATGGCAAGTGTAGCTCACCTCAGGTACACTGCACCCATTGAGTCCAGGGCCTTCATCCACAGTGAAAAATCCTCATCATAAATCTATTCAGTGTGTTTTCAGAGGGAATGATTTGGAGATTGTTTTTTCTCATGATTTAATTAGGATCAAAAAGGAAATTAAAACTATGTGACAATGTCTTGGCGTACAAGCCACCAGCTTCAAAAGCTGAAGACGAGTATACTTGGAACAGGACTACACTTATAACACCTTCAGATGAAACCTAATGTAACTGAGACACAACAATCAGTTCAGTGTGAAGCCCCAGTAGACAGGCATAGCTAGCGCTACATTGATAATGAGCTGGCAGTAATGACTCCAGAGGCATGGCGGCACCAAGAAGTACATTCCTGCAGCAGCATATGCAAACCTCATTGCATTAATTTCATTGGCTATGAGCGGGCAAGCTTACACATGCACTGTAACCAGGGTGCATTCCGTACCATCAGGACCAACAGATACCAAACAATTTCCATTTGGAGTGGTTTTGTACAATATAAGCTCACCGGCAATCTGCCATGTCATTGCCCAATTTCCTGCTGTTACTTTAACTGGAGATCGGTTGAAACCCATGACATGGCCAAATGGCTGAAAAAGGCTGTTTACACCATTTTCTGGTGGCTTCGACCTCCCGCCAAATTAATGGTGGAAGATCGGGATAAGCCTCACAGAAATTCAGCCTCATTGGCCGCGATATTAAATCCCCCACAGTGCGCGGGCAGAGGTCCAGGGGTGGGTTAAAGCCTAAAAAAGAGAACGCACCCCCAACCCGCCGCATACGCGCCCATTGCCATTTTTACGGTGCTGGTTTTCGAGCCGTGCGAGTGTCCCGCTCTCGAGAGGCAAGGCAGTTCATTATCATATATAAATCAGGCTCCCACAATGCAATTCGGAGCCTGCTTTAAATTTAACTGCTGTAGGTGGGGTTTCCCAGGGCTCGGGAAAGCTGCCAGCGAAAGGGAGATGGGAGCTGCCAGCTACAGAAGGTAAATGCTTTTCAGAGCACTCCTTGTGGGCCAGGAGGAGCAGCAGCGCTCCCACCAGCTCCTCAAGGAAGCCTTCGGCCTCCCTTCCGCCGATGGCGGCCTCTCTCTAGCCCCTGCCATGATCAATGACCTCTCCTCCCCAACACCCGATCTGCAACCTGCCCCGTGATCATGATTTCCGGATATCGTCCCCAAGGGTCATTGATGCGGCCTCCTGCTGCTGGCTTTCCCACCTGGCAGCCGGCCAGCCTGTCAAATTGGCCGGCTGCTGGGTAGGAAATGGAAGAAAAAAATTATAATGAGTTAGATTCAGCAGGACTTCTGCATCTCTGGCCTTGCTGGGATTTCCCCCGCATTATCGTGCTCTCCCGCACCCGTCCCGTCTCCTCACAAATATTGGGGCCATTATGTCTGTGTTGTTTATAGCATGAAGAACTCACAGGCTGGCAAGAACTGGGCACAGGGTTTCTAATATTGGGCCTTGGGCCTCATTTGCATCAGACTGGCGAGCTGCAGACACCTGCTGGGCTTCCCCAGGCAGCTCGACGACAAAGACCCTTTGGATTTTGGGCCGCTGAATTGCCTTCAGCAGATCTCAGGTTGGTCTTGCAAGAGGTGGAAGTGATCGAGAAGGGAGAGCGATTAGGGCGTGGGGAGGTGGGGAAGATTGGGAGGGGGCTGACTGGGCGATGGGAGGGCGGTCGAGGTAGAGATCGAGACGGGACGGGGCGGAAACAAGCGGTAGCCGGCAGCAGCCTGTGGTTTTAATGTGGAGCTCGAAGAAGCACTCATGTACTTCCCTTCACCATATTTAGGGAAGCCTATTTTAACAAACTTACCTTTTTGGTGGAGGGCTGCAGTGGTCCCTTTAAGGACTGCTGGTTAGGCCGCATATACACCTTCTCAGGGCAACGAGGGATGGGCAATAAATGCCGGCCTTGCCAGCAACACCCACATGCCGAGAATGAATTAAAAATGGTGCAGCATATCGCAGTAGCTGAACATCGGCTAGATTTGCAGAACAGGTAAGAGGTACTTCAATGTCTAAGATTACAGTACTACAAAGCAGGTTCAGTTTACAGTCAGTATTTAACGCATTCAGGCTATCCTTCTGTGACATGAGCTCAAGATAAAAAACCTTGTCCTTTGTAGTAGTTTGTCTACGTTGGGATTCGTTGCTTTTCCTGTGTGACTGCCTACAGTGACTTGTATCATCATCTTTATTTGATCATTTTCCTCTTATCCCAGCTTAACTAACTTTGCACATACATTATTTCTCTGTACCGTTACAATACTTTTCCCTCTGTGATCAAATTTAAGCAATTAACTACACTTTGTAGCTTTTATTTCTGTTCAGTTAAACATAAGGGGGCTATTTTTCCCACTGTAGCGCCGGTAGTTTAGGCACTAAAGAGCCTCTGAGGTGGCCAAGATAAGGTCTTCAGCTGCATCCTCATTTTCAAATCCCTCCAATGCTTCACCCCTCCCTATCTCTGTAATCACCTCCTGTCCGACAACCCTCAGATATTTGTGCTCCACCAATTCTGGCCTCTTGAATATCACCAATTTTAATCGCTCCCCCATTGGTGGCCATTCCTTCAGCTGCCAAGGCGCTAAGCTCTGGAATTCGCTCCCAAAACCTCTCCACCTCTCTTTTCATAGAATCATAGAATGGTTACAGCACAGAAGGAGGTCATTCAGTCCGTCGAGCCTGTGCCTGCTCGCTACAAGAGCACTTCAGCTAGTCCCACTCCCCTGCCCTGTCCCCATAGCCCTGCAAATTTTTTCCTTCGGGTACTTATCCAATTCCCTTTTGAAAGCCACAATTGAATCTGCCTCCACCTCCCTTTCAGGCAGTGCATTCCAGATCCTAACCACTCGCTGCGTAAAAATGTTTTTCCTCATGCCGCCTTTGGTTCTTCTGCCAATCACCTTAAATCTGTGTCCTCTGGTTCTCGACCCTTCCGCCAATGGGAACAGTTTCTCTTTATCTACTCTGTCTAGAGTCCTCCTGATTTTGAACACCTCTATCAAATCTCCTCAACCTTCTCTGCTCTAAGGAGAACAACCACTGCTTCCAGTCTATCCACATAACTGAAGTCCCTCATCCCTGGAACCATTCTCGGAAATCTTTTCTGCACCCTCTCTAAGGCCTTTACATCTTTCCTAAAGTGCGGTGCCCAAATTGGACATCAATACTCCAGTTGAGGCCGAACCAGTGTTTTATAAAGGTTCACCATAACTTCCTTGCTTTTGTAGTCTATGCCTCTATTTATAAAGCCCAGGACCACGTATGCTTATTTAACCGCTTTCTCAACCTGCCCTGCCACCTTCAAAGATTTGTGCACCTATACCCCCAGGTCTCTCTGTTCATGCACCCCCTTTAGGATTGTACCCTTCAATTTATATTGCCTCTCCTTGTTCTTCCTACCAAAATGTATCACTTTGCACTTTTCTGCGTTAAATTTCATCTGCCATGTGTCCGCCCATTCCACCAGTCTGTCTATGTCCTCTTGAAGTCTATCACTATCCTCCTCACTGTTCACTATACTTCCAAGCTTTGTCTCATCTGCAAATTTTGAAATTGTGCCCTGTACACCCAAGTCCAAGTCATTAATATATATCAAGAAAAGCAGTGGTCCTAGTATCGACCCCTGGGGAACACCATTGTATACCTTCCTCCAGTCTGAAAAACAACCGTTCACCACTACTCTCTGTTTCCTATCACTTAGCCAATTTCGTATACATGCTGCCACTGCCCCTTTTATTCCATGGGCTTCAACTTTGCTGGCAAGCCTATTATGTGGCACATTATCAAACGACTTTTGGAAGTCCATGTACACCACATCAACTGCATTGCCCTCATCAACCCTCTCTGTTACCTCATCAAAAAACTCAATCAAGTTAGTTTATCACGATTTGCCTTTAACAAATCCGTGCTGGCTTTCCTTATTTAATCCACACTTGTCCAAGTGATTGTTAATTTTATCCCAGATTATCGTTTCTAAAAACTTCCCCATTACTGAGGTTAAACTGACTGGTCTGTAGTTGCTGGGTTTATCCTTGCACCCTTTGTTGAACAAGGGTGTAACATTTGCAAATCTCCAGTCCTCCTTTAAGACCCTCCTTAAAACCTATCTCTTTGACCCATCTTTTGGTCATCTGCCCGAATATCTCCTTATGTGGCTCAGTGTCAAATTTTGTGAAGTGCCTTGGGACGTTTTACTATGTTAAAGGTGCTATATAGAAATGCAAGTTGTTGTTGTTATTGTTGCAACGCCTGGTTAGCCCGCCTTTAGTGCAAGACCCCATCTTGGTAAAGGAGTTTAAGCGCGGGCTAGGAACAGCCGCCCCGAGGATGATTAAACCTCTGATTACCAATTAAATTGGCTCCTAACGCTCATTAAAGAGGCTGCACATTATTTTGGTGGCTGGCACTGCAATTAACAACCTCTTCTAACAGCGACCAGCTGAACAGGAGTAAAGAAGTCATTAGTGAGGATTGCGAGCGCTACTTAAAGCCATGCTCAGCTTACAATGTTCACTTGTTGATTGAGAATTGACTGACTACACTGCTTTTGAAGAGTACTTTTGATACTCATCGGGAGACTTCCTGGGACACTTTGTCAAGACTTCACCAACACTCTAACAACATTTATTCTGGAAATTATCAGAGGAATTCACCTAAAGCAAGTGAGTGCTTTGCGACTATATTTTATTGGAGACCTTATAGGATTCACCAGGAGAAAGGCAGTGGTTGGTCACGGGGATCTTGCTAGGTGCCTCCCTTGGTCTGGAGGAGGAATGGGAGGAGGAGATGAGACCAGGCAGAGCAGCACCAGTTGCTCGAGGAGAGAGAGAGGGAGAGAGAGATAGGAGGGCGACAGATTCGTGGTGACTTGCTGCACGTGCCACAATCTGGCGATCATGAGAGACCAGCCGTAACCACCAGCAATTGTGCCAGAGGGTCAAGATGAGGAGAAGAGGAGGAGGAGGACCAGGGAGAGCATCAGAGGGCTTCCAGGTAGACGGCCCGCACCTGAGAGGGACGCTCACTGTCAACTAATTAAAGACTGCTTTTGAGAGACATCCTCCACCATCAGACTTCAGAGCACTGTTGCCACATGCCTCACCTTCCAGGACACAGGATCCATCAACAAGTCCACCATCTGCACTCAATCCTTTCAACCCCTTCCCCATAAAGAACACATTAAAAAAGACCACCAATTCCACCATTACCCAATTACCATCATCAATCTTTATCTACAACCAAAACAAGCAATAAAAATGATACAACAGCACTTATAAATATTAAACTATTCACCCTGGTGTTTACCCGCAGTGGTTATCCTCTAAGTGCTTTTGCCTACTCTGGTGCTTCTACCAAGTTCACCCTGAGTGGCAGCAGGCGAGGTGGATGACTGCTGAGTATCTGAAGAGGGAATTTAAGATGTCCGCCAGGGACGCTCTCGAGAGGCTGTGGACCGTGATGGCCCCACCTCAGACTGCATTATCTCAGCATAGGCTTGAGCAGTCTGGGCCCCCTGGCTGACAGGCAACGGCAAGGGCAATGGTGGAGGGTTGGCAGAGGGAGCAGCAATGCTGGCATCCGCAGAGACGCTGGTCGGTTCCTGCTTCATGATTCCCACGTCACTACCTGTTCAGCCCACCCAGTGATCTGCTGGAGGACAGATCTCTGGGCAGCTGAGACACTCCGCAAGCCCCTCTCAACCCAGGAGCCCAGAGATGCCATGGCAGCTGCCTGAGCTTCTATTATAGCACTTTTTCCTTCCATGGAAGCTGCAATGACTGCAGTGGAAGTTGCGACCTCAGTGATCAGACGCTGCGTGATGTCGGGCTCCACAGGTCACCAGACTCTCCACGCTGGAGAGGATGAGTTCCAGGCTCTGCATCGGGCCAAGGTGGAGCCGGTCTCCTCCATCCCCTAGCCAGGACCCATAAACTTTCAGACAGGCTCTCACTTGCACCAATGATTTGGTTTGTCAAACCCATCAGCCTTCTTCTGAAGCTTGGCTATGCGAGATTCTCATCTGACTCTTCTATAGCAGAACTGGTATACAACTTTGCCCCCCCCCCCCCCCCCCCCCCCCCCGGCAAGGTGGCACTTGTGGTGCTCCTACCACCCGGCGTGGCTGTTTGCCTACTAGTGCCCGGTGTGTGCCACGGTGATGATCCCTGTTCTACTCTAGCCTCTCTGTTATGCAGGGTGCAGGTCTCTGAGCTGGTGCCTGCGACAGTGGTAGCAATTCATGCAGTGCCTTCTGCTCCTCCTCTTCCTCCGGGGGAGGGGGGGTGGAGGCGAGGTGGGTTTTCTTCCTCTTCCAGTTCCTCCGGGGAGGTGGATCTTGCTCCTGGGAGCCTGCCATGATAAAGCTGGAAGGGTTAGGGTGCAGCGTGTGTGGCCACTATAGGAGGATCTGTGTGATAAGACCATATGGAGCTTGAGAGTGAGGATAGGTTTGGGGATTAGGGATCAGGAATAGTTGTGGATATGTAAGGTAGCTTGAGTGACCACATACCTCTAAGCATTATGTGCCCTGCTCTGCCTATGACCACGGCTTCTGCCACTCCCCTCATAATCACTGCCAGCACTGCCTCTTCAAGGGGAGTGATCAAGCTCCCCCTCCCCGGTCAGGTCTTGCTGGCATCTGTTATGTGCTATCTTGTCCTGGAGACAAAGAGTGGTGATTGTGAATGAGTGTATTGACAGGTGTATTTGTGTGTGTGATGCCTCATATGCTTGAAGAGCTGGGAGATATGTCTGAGATGTGAGTAGTGCCTGTGAAGGATGCAATAGTGTGGGGTGTGTGTGAATGTCTGTGTATATTTAGATGGTGGATGCGGTGTGTTGAGGTTGTGATGCTAGTGCAGTTATTGCGAAGTGTGTTTCTGAGATGGGATCTTACCTTGACCACTCGTGTCAAATCATTATATTTTTTGCAGTACTGGGGGGCAGTGCTCCTGGCTGTGACTTCCTTGACGATTTCTTCCCACATCTGCCGCATTAGTTGTGGCCTCCTTCCTCCCTTTGGGTACAGGACATCCCTCCTCTGCTGTGTCTCCTCCACCAGGACCACCAGTGCCACCTTTGAGAACCAGCGAACCCTTTCCCTCGGTCCCGGAGCCATCCTGATACGTACCGTTGTCTGTCAGCCAGCACACTGCACACCTTCAGTGGAAGTGCGTGCGTGGAGGCTACATATACTGCTTCAGAAAAATTGCCCCTAATCAGCGCTGGAGTGCTAAATGTGTAGGTGTGCGTTTTTGTGCCTCCAGGCATGGTTAAATCATGGTAATCAGCAATTAGCCCCAAAATTGAGGGTTAAAACCAGACTTTTAAACAGGCGTGCCTTATTAGCACAGCACCCACTTAGCGCCTGTTTTCACCCTTCCCCTAAAATAACACCCTTAACCTTTCTTAAACTTCCAACTTCTACACTTAACTTTTTCCTCAACTTTTGAAAATCTGCTTCAAAGCTCTTTACAACTTTCTGAACCAAGAACCTTCTCCTAAATAAACTCCTTCTAAACATTTTCGTAGCTCTCTGAAAACCTTCTGATTTGAGTGGACATAGTATAACCATAAATACCTTTAATTTCACTAAGGAAACTCACTTAAGAGGACATAACCAGTAATGATCAACCGAGACGATCAATTTAATCACATAGATCCTTTCCTTGGTATTATTCAGATGTGTTCAAAAATATAATTGCCAAGTACTAACAGTTTAATGAAGGACAGGTCTCCAATTAGGTGTAATAGCCTTCTCATTTGCCAGTGCCTAAGTCATAATCGGAAAACACCTCGTGATACCAGGGTTGCTCAAGGTTCTTTTAAGTCATTAAACTCATCTACTCACAGACTGTAGCACATTAATCAAAGCACATTAATCAGTCTATTGGCCTGCAGCCTCAATTAGACCCTAGTTAAAGCCGACACAGTCTTAATTATAAAAATCTAGTGATTCTAGGATGTTTGACCTCTTTGTCTGTGTCAATATCATCATTGCAGCCTTAATAATATGCATCCACCAGCTTCCTGGGATACTGAAAACAGCAGAATGTGACAAGATCTCTGGCAAAATGGCTCTCCATCCCTTTTTCTAATTGGATACAACCATTTTACACCTGATTAGCCAAAAATCTACTCTATGTTGCCCCCTCTCCCCATGCACAAATCAGTCACAATGTTTTTTGTCTCCTCCTTGCCGACAGCTCCCAAACTTTCCACTTCACTGATTCAGACCTCTTGTGCCTTCCCTTCACCCCACAATTGGTGGTCATGTCTTCAGTTGCCTAGACTCCCTGCTCTGGAATTCCTTCCCTAAATCCCACTGCCTCTCCACCTCCGTCTTCTCCTTCAAGAGCCTCCTTAAAACTCTTCTCTTTGACCAAGCTTCCATCCTAACCTCTAAATCTTTGGCTTAGTGTCCATTTATTGTTCACACCTGGTGTTACTGTCACTGTTATCAGTATTGATGATGATTCCAAATTGGAAGTGATCCTAATTGGGCATTTTTAGATGTTTACAAATTAATCAAAATGATGCTTTTTGACATATTTTGTGCTTTTGTGTGTTATGACAAAGGTGGCACCTGACACTTTCCCTTCCCCAAAAAGACTTGTCAGTTTATTTTTCCTGCAAACAGTATGCCTCTAATTTATAAAAGAAGAGCTGGTAATTGTAGATTCTAATTGCCTTGTGTAGTAGTTAATAGCAATAAATAATTCATCCACAGTATTCGATGCAGGGGCCTGAATTTCTTAAGTTTGTGAAAATACTGTGATCTGGGCAAGTAGGGGC
The DNA here is from genome assembly GCA_030390025.1 of Squalus acanthias. NCBI lineage: Eukaryota > Metazoa > Chordata > Chondrichthyes > Squaliformes > Squalidae > Squalus > Squalus acanthias. The sequence continues at coordinate 94,666,073 of CM059428.1, read as the reverse complement.
AGCATTTGGGGCAGGACCTGGTCTTGACCTACTTGCCATCATTTTTGCCCGAGCAATGTTGAGTGTAAGGGACACCTGTGCATCCCTGGCATGCTACATTGCTAAGGGGAAGAGGGGAGGATTATTTCAAATTACCAGTATCACAAGTGATTGATTGCAGTAAGGAGATAGTTACATTCAAAATCCAACAGCATTTTTTTATGTTTTAACAATCTTTGCTCAGCACTGCCAGCAAACCTGAACCAAGGAAAGGCACGGCACCAAGATAGTAATATATTTGGATTTCCAAAGGCATTCGATAGGGTGCCACATAAAAGGTTGTTACGCAAGGTAAGGGCTCATGGGTTTGGGGGGTAATATATTAGCATGGATAGAGGAATGGTTAATGGACAGAAAACAGAGAGTAGGGATAACCAGCTCATTTTCAGATCGGCAGGCTGTAACTAGTGGGGTGTCACAGGATCTGTGCTTGTGCCTCAGCTATTAGATTAGATTAGATTAATGATTTAGATGAAGGGACCGAGTGTAATGTATCCAAGTTTGCTGATGATACAAAGCTAGGTGGGAAAGTAAGCTGTGAGGAGGACACAAAGAGGCTGCAAAGGGATATAGACAGGTTAAGTGAGTGGGCAATAACTTGGCAGATGGAGTATAATGTGGGGAAATGTGAGGTTATTCACTTTGGTAAAAAGAATAGAAAAAGTGTATTTTTTTTAAATGGTGAAAAGCAATGTTCCCCCTAATTTCTTTTTGAGTGCGCAACTCCTTTAAGGGGCTGCACAGCCCATTCTCAGAAAAGTCGGTCCCGGGCTGCACAGGACTGGCAAAGAGCTGCGTGGCCGCCTGGCTTCAAGGGAACATTGGTGAGAAACTATTAAATGTTGGTGTTGAGAAAGATTTAGGCATCCTTATGCAGGAAACAGAGTTGGCATGCTGTTCTAGCAAGCAATTAGGAAAGCAAATGGCATATTGGCCTTTATTGCAAGAGGGTTGGAGTATAAGAGTAAGGAAGTCTTGCTACAATTGTACAGGGCTTTGGTGGACCACACTTGGAGTACTGTGCACAGTTTTGGTCTCCTTATCGGAGGAAGGATATACTTGCTTTAGAGGCGGTACAATGATGGTGCACTAGATTGATTCCTGGGATGAGAGGGTTGTCCTATGAGGAGAGATTGAGTAGATTGGACCTATACTCTCTGGAGTTTAGAGGAATAAGAGGTGATCTTATTGAAACATAAAAGATTCTGAGGGGGAATTGACAGGATAGATGCTTAGAGGTGGTTTCCCCTGGCTGGAGAGTCTAGAACTAAGGGGCATAGTCTCAGGATAAGGGGTCGCCATTTAGGACGGAGATGAGGAGGAATTTCTTCACTCAGGAGGTGTAGGGGGTGGTGTGTGGGGTCAGCCTTCACCTCTGACTCAATGAGCGGTTCAAATCACTCCCACGCCCTTGGTTCTAGACCTTGGACTTATTTAGGGGTTGTGAACAAAGATGCAGTAGACAACAGGTTCTGATGAAAGAATTTTGACTTTATTAAAAGAAAAAAGGTAACAAACTTAAAACACACTTAATGCTTAAACACAGGTTGGGGAACACACGGTACAGGCAAGGGAAATAACATTAGAAGAATACTTCACCCCTCCCAATCCCACTTCACTAGCTAGGTTGGACTCTGGAGAACCAGGGATAATGCTCACCAAACGAATCCTTGACAGTTGAGAGTTAGGGTTTAGAGTCTTTTGAGTAAGAGGTTTCGTGAGGCGCTTGTTGCCGCAAGGTGTCCGATGGTCATTGAGGCAGTCGCTCTGGTTTCTTCTTGCATGTCGGTCTGCTTGTGAAGTTGTTGGCCTTCTTTGTTGAACTTCTTGCTGTAACTCTGCCTCTGTTTAAACTGTCTTCTTCTGAGCTGTGGAACTACCTTCTTGCAGAACTGTGGAAACTGCCTTCTGCCTGCTTGTCCTGAACTCTGTAACTCCAGCACTGACTTCTGTTCAACACAGGTTTTCAATTCTGTTGAACTTCCACTGTAACTGTTTGATGGGCCTTCAATTATACTAAATTGAAGTGGCCTTATCAAATCCTGGTCATTGTAAGACCTCGTTAACAGTAACGACTTTACTAAGTGTCAAATGGCTTGCGTCCTGTCGATCTCTTCGGTTGATTACAGGTGATTGGTGGGGTAATGGGTGTACTGGATGTTTTATTGTTTTCAGGCTTCTAGCATCCTGTATGGGCCTGGGGATATTCAAAAGGGGTTTTGAATTATTCAATTTTGGATGTGTTTGTGAGGTTTTGGGTGAGGCTCTTCCTCCTGCTTGGATTGCAGTGCAAACATTTTCCAGACAGCTCGACTGGGCCCCAATAACCAAAAGCTGTCCACTGCCTCGCCACACCCCTCCGCAGCCTGTCTTGTGTCTGTGAAAGGTGTTTTTCCCAATAGTCATATCCAAAAGTCATTTTCCTCAGGGGTTTTCTTCCCTGATCTTTAAAAATGTCCAAAACTGAGGTTTTTGCCTCAAATCACTTCATTTAGGTCCCATCATCCCAAATTCATATGAAAAATCCCCAAATCACCCCTTTTAGGGTTCTATACGAGTTTCTGGGGAATTTTGCGAAGCTTACGGAGGGTTGTCAATCTTTGGATTCTCTACCCTAAAGGGCTGTGGATGTTGAATCATTGCGTACATTCAAGGCTGAGATAGATAGATTTTTGGACTCTAGGGGAATCAAGGGATAAGAAAATTGGGCGGGAAAGTGGAGTTGAGGTCGAAGGTCAGCCATGAACTTATTGAATGGTGGAGCAGGCTCAAGGGGCCGTGCGGCCTACTCCTACTCCTAATGCTTATGTTCTAATTCTTATGTTCTTAGACAAGGTTAAAGTTCAACCAAAAATGCCAAGTGGACGATACTATTCGGCCTTCTCACAAGATTTGCACTATCATAGATGCCACTGTCCAGCCAATTCGGTTCACTCCATATGACATTAAGAAGTGGCTAAGTATACTGTACACAAGGAAGGCTATAGGCCCTGACAACATCCCAGCTCTAGTACTGAAGACCTGTGCACCAGAACTAGCCAGTCCCCTAGCCAAGCTATTGCAGTAAGCTATGACACTGGCATATGCTTGACAATGTAAAAAATTGTCCAGTTATATCCTATCCACAAAAAGCAGGACAAATATAATCCGGGAAATTACTACCCTATTATTCCTTCTCCCCCTGATCAGCAAAGTTATGGAAGAAGTCTTCAATAGTGCCATCAAGCCACACCAATAACCTACTTACCAATGTTCAGTTCCGGTTCAGCCAAAACCACTGTTGCAGAAATGTACACAAAAGCTGAATGCTAGAGGAGAGTAACTGATCTCGACATTAAAGCAGCATTCAACCAAATATGGCACCAAGGAGCCTTAGTAAAAGTGAGGTCAATGGGAAAACCCTCCAGTGACTTGAGTCATAGTTGATACAAAGTACGATGGTTGTGGTTATCAAAGGCCAATCATCACAGCCCCAGGGCGTCGCTATTGGAGTTCCTCAGGAGAGCATTCTTAAAACAGCCAAGTTCAACTATTTCATCAATGACCTTTCCTCTGTTATAAGGAGTGCGGCTGTTCACTGATGAATCTACGTTGTTTAACTCCATTCACAACTCCTCCAATAATGGAGCTGCCCACACCAGCCTTAAGCGAGATCCGGATTATGTCCAGGCTTGGGCTAACAAGTGGCATTGCCTAGCCATATAATTGTCAGGCAATGACTATCTCCAATAAAAAAAGGCCCAATCATCTCCCCCTGGCTTTCAACGGAACCACTATTATTCGTGTCCCCACCATTAACATCTGGGGAGATCACCATTGACGAGAATCATAGAAATTTACGGCACAGAAGGAGGCCATTAGTCCATTGTGTCCGTGCTGGCTGAACTAGAGCTATCCTGCCTAATCCCACTTTCCAGCTCTTGGTCTGTAGCCTTGTAGGTTACAGTACTTCAAGTGCATATCTAAGTACTTTTTAAATGTGATGAGTGTCTCTGCCTCTACCACCCTTTCAGGCAGTGAGTTCCAGACCCCCACCACCCTCTGGTTGAAAAAGTTCTCCTCAACTCCCCTCTAATCCTTCTACCAATTACTTTAAATCTATGCCCCCTGGTTATTGACCTCTCTGCTAAGGGAAATAGGTCCTTCCTATCCACTCTATCTGGGTCCCTCATAATTTTATACACCTCAATCAAGTCTCCCCTCAGCCTCCTCTGCTTCAAAGAAAACAACCCTAGCCTAACCAATCTTTCCTCATAGCTAAAATTCTCCAGTCCTGGCAACATCCTCGTAAATCTCCTCTGTACCCTCTCTAGTGCAATCACATCTTTCCTGTAATGTGGTGACCAGAATTGTACACAGTACTCTAACTGTGGCCTAACTAGTGTTTTGTACAGTTCAAGCATAACCTCCCTGCTCTTATATTCTATGCCTCGGCTAATAAAGGAAAGTATCCCGTGTGTCTTTTTAACCACCTTATCTACTTGTTCTGCTACCCTCAGGGTTCTGTGTACATACATTCCAAGGTCCCTTTGTTCCTCTACACTTCTCAGTATCCTACCATTTATTGTGTATCCCCTTGCCTTGTTAGCACTCTCCAAATGCATTACCTCACACTTCTCCGGATTGAATTCCATTTTCTACTTTTCTGCCCACTTGATCAGTCAATTAATATCTTCCTGCAGTCTATAACTTTCTTCCTCACTATCAACCACATGGCCAATTTTTGTATTATCTGCAAGCTTCTTAATCATGCCCCCTACATTAAAGTCTCAATCATTGATATATACCATGAAAAATAAGAGATGTATTACTGAGCCCTGCGGAACCCCACTGGATACAATCTTCCAGTCACAAAAACACCCATCAACCATTACCCTATGGTTCCTGCCACTGAGCCAATTTTGGATCCAACTTGCCACTTTCCCTTGGATCCCATGGGCTTTTACTTTTCTAACCAGTCTTCCATGTGGGACCTTGGCAAAAGCCTTGCTAAAATCCATGTTGACTACATCAAACGCAGTACCCTCATCAACCCTCCTTGTTACCGCCTCAAAAAATTCAATCAAGTTAGTCAGACATGACCTTCCCTTAACAAATCCATGTTGACTGTCCTTGATTAAGCTGTGCCTTTCTAAATGACGATTAATATTGTCCCTTAGCATTTTTTCCAATAATTTGCCCACCACCGAGGTTAGGCTGACTGACCTTTACTTACTTGGTCTATCCCTTTCTCCCTTTTTAAACAATGGTACAATGTTAGCAGACCTCCAGTCCTCTGGCACCACACCTGTAGCCAGAGAGGATTGGAAAATGATGGTCAGAGCCACCACTATTGCCTCCCTTGCTTCTCTTAACAGTCTGGGATACATTTCATCCGGGCCTGGTGATTTATCTATTTTCAAAGATGCTAAACCCCTTAATACTTCCTCTTTTACTATGTTTATCTCATCTAATATTTCACACTCCTCCTCCTTAACTACAATGTCTGCATTGTCCCTCTCTTTTGTGAAGACAGATGCAAAGTATTCATTAAGAACCATACCCACGACCTCCGCCTCCAAACACAAGTTACCTTTTTGGTCTCTAATAGGCCCAACTGTTTCTTTAGTTATCCTCTTGCTCTTTATGTATTTATAAAACATCGTTGGGTTAACTTAACCAGCTTTATCAGCGGCTGGGTACTCTGCAATGAGCGGCTCATCTCCTGGTCCCTTAATGCCTCTGCACCAGCTACAGGGCTCGAATCAGGAGTGTGATGGAATACTCAGCTCATCTGGAAGAGTGCAGCGTCAGAACACTTAAGAGGCTTGACTCCATCCAGGGCAGAGCAGTCCACTTGATTGCTGCCCCTGCATCTGGACTCAGTATCCACTCCCTACATAACCTGTGCACCCGCTGCATTGTAGCAACTCAGCAAGCTTACTTTGACAGCACCTTCCAGCCCTGCGACCTTTACCACTAAGAGCAGCAAAATTATGGGAACATCAACACCTCCAAGCTCCCCTCTAAGTAACACATCACCCTGACTTGGATGTATATTGCCATGCCTTCATCGTTACTGGGTCAATATCCTAGAATTCCCTACTTGGCATCATGTGTGGAAGCACCATCACCATAAGGACTGCAGCGGTTCTAGGAGAAAGCCCTCCACCACCTTCTCAGAACAACCGGGGATGAGCAATAAATGCGAACGTGACAGTTTTGACCACATCGGGCACACCACAGGGCAACACGGTGGCATAGTGGTTAGCACTGGTGCCTCACAGCGCCAGGGACCCGGGTTCGAATCTGACCTCGGGTGACTGTCTGTGTGGAGTTTGCACATTCTCCCCGTGTCTGCGTGGGTTTTCTCCGGGTGCTCCGGTTTCCTCCCACAGTCCAAATATGTGCGGGTTAGGTTGATTTGGCTATGATAAATTGACCCTTAGTGTTAGGGGGGGATTAAATATGTGGGGTTATGGGGATAGGATGGGATATGTTAGGGGGAATTAAATACGTGGGGTTACGGGGGTAGGGTGGGATATGTGTACTGTGGGGATTAAAGCAGGGACAGGGTACTGGACTTGGATGATCAGCCATGATCGTATTGAATGGTGGAGCAGGCTCGACGGGCCGAATGGCCTACTCCTGCTCCTAGATTCTATGTCTATGTTTCTATCCCAAGAATACATTTTTAAAAATTAGTTTAGTTCTAATTTTTGTACGGTGTGACTAAACAACAACAACTAGTATTAACATAGCGCCTTCAATCACTGCTTGAGATGTTCTGTTTGGGTGGTGTAAGTAATGTGGTGCGATGTTTGCACAACGTCATGGTGTTCTCAGCTATTTTTAAAGTCAGTATCATTTTTGATAAGTCTGAAGATCTTTCTGTAAAATTCTCACAATTAATCTCTGTCTTTTAGACTCAAACGCTTCATGACAGTAATGGTCCTGACAAACATTTTGGCCATCTACCAAATGCCCTGGAGCTGATTGAATGACTTACATGTTAATAGCCGTCAATAAAATTGTTTCAACAGACAAAAACTGTAAAAGTTGTTCATGACATAAAATTTTAGTCATTATTATTGTGGATGGTGTTACCTTTTGTACAATATATGAATGCTTTAATTTCTAAATGCCTTTTGCTCTAGGTTTCTAATTTTGCAACAATGTTTCTAAAAAAGGTTTCACTTTCTCCTTATTGTACTTGATTCCTGGTTTTGTGGAGTAGCTGTAAATTCCAACACAATTGTGCTTTCATAAAGGCAGTTTTCTAATTCAATGGTTGACAATGTATTTATTTTCATAGACCAAAGCTTAAATCCAGTCAAAATAAGATCATTTCTGGTCACACTGATGACAATTAGAAGCTGGAAAAGACAGTGTATAGCTGTCTTAATTCTCAATCCACAGGACAACATGAGTTCACAGGGCATAAAATGCCACCTCAGCTCCGTCTCTAGTTGAAAATATGACAAATGAGGCTATAAGGCCATGGTAAATTTGTAACTTGTTATTCAAATCCAGCTGGTGCAAATTTGGCATCTGTGAAATGTTAATGGGCTGGATTTCCTTCTCGGCAGTGTTACAGAGCACGGTTACCGCCAGACTTTTGAGCATTTGTTACCTGACAGTACAGTCTATTGCCACCAAGAAACCACACTTATTTTGTGGTTTAAAACTGATCTTTCTTATCTCCTTGCCTCTCCACAATGCCAGTGGCAAAAAAGGTAAATACTTGAATATGCATCAGTTATAATAAGAGCAAAATTGTAAAAAAAAAGGTTGGCAGGTAATCCACTATCACCCACAGAGAGAAAAATCAAGGCAATTATATTTTGCTGTTCTTCTCAATCAACACCCAACTATACAATCAGATTTATTTTTCAAATGACAACTGCAGCCAAATATGTAACACACAAGCAAAAAAATGAGCCAACATTTACAAGGTGACATCCTGGAATTATAAGCTGATTTTAAGAAATATAAATTCAAACCCTCCTCAGGGCTGATTTTCTACCCATTGGTAATTTTGAAACTGAATTTACCACCATGTGAAAAATTCATCAGGAGCTGTAAAGTCTCAGTGGGCAATATTGATTCTGGTTTGACCCCTCACTCTGCTGAATTATAAACAAGTAACGCTACAAACTACCAGGAGGTTGGTTTGCTTTGCTGTTCTCTCTGGAAATCAAAAATAGCTTCACAATATTAGCATAGTTGACTCCTGGGCCCTGATAGTACTGCATGGATGGGTTCCAAACGGGGTGGGGAGATTGCACATATGAAACCCGGAAGTAAAGTTTGCCGGTCCAATTCTCCAATTTCGATTTGATTGAATCATTAAATTTTTCCTTCCGGATTTTGTAACTCCAAGCTGTGCAGCAGGCGTGATGTGCATCCACATGACATGATCTCAAGTCGACTATTTAAAGGGCCAATGTCGAAATGGAATTTGGAGGAGCTAGGAGATATCGAGGATGGATTCACAAATAGCAAGTGCAGCACCCAGATTTAATTATTCTTCCCTTTAATTATTGCTGGGTGCAGTCAGGGGCAGGAGGGACATACTTTTCCCCATCAATGGGAGGAAGAAACCTGCTGCTGTTACCAAGAAGGAGTGGTTGGAGGTGGCTGAGGAGGTGAGCAGCAGGAGCGTTGTGTCCTGGTCTTGAATGCAGTGCAGGAAGCAATTTAATGACCTAACCAGGTCAGGAAAAGTAAGTGCATTTGCTGATTCACCGACACCCTGTGGGGCAATCCCCCACCCCCCCGCCAACCTCTCCCCCGACTGTCTTGCCCAGCGTACTCCATCACATCACTCCTCACACCCACTTAACTTTCAGCAGCGCCCTGCCTTCACTTTCTATGCACTTCCTCACCTCCCTATGTATCCATCCACCGCTGCCTCTCACCCCAATCCTTATGCAATGTGATGCATCTGTCTGATAGTCACCCTCAACAATTGCACTGCATCCATTGGGTGAATACATGACCTTCAGTCACTCACCTGTCTGGTTTATCACCCCTTGCAGGAGAAGAGAAAAATGAGAAGTCGCACAACACCAGGTTATAGTCCAACAGATTTATTTAAAATTACAAGCTTTCGGAGCTGTCGCCCCTTCGTCAGGTAAAGGTGCAAAGGTTCCGTTTGGAATCCATCCATGCAGTACTATCAGGGCCCAGGAGTCAACTATGCTAATATTGTGAAGCTATTTTTGATTTCCAGAGAGAACAGCAAAGCAAACCAACCTCCTGACGAAGGGGCGACAGCTCCGAAAGCTTGTAATTTTAAATAAATCTGTTGGACTATAACCTGGTGTTGTGCGACTTCTCATTTTTGTCCACCCCAGTCCAACACCGGCATCTCCGCATCAGGAGAAGAGAACGCAAGGGAGAGGGCAAGGTCTGGAGGTGGGCCACCACAAATTGTGCAGCTGACGGATGCAAGGAGCAGGCCCTGGAGATAATTGGCACATCTGCGTTCTCTCAGTTGGAGATGGAGAGCAGGGAACTCACAGATAGCTGGTGACAGAATTACAAATAACCCTGACACACATGCTGACTTTATCTCATCAATGACTGAACTATGAGGCGCTTGAGTATGGTGATTGACAAGATTGTTACTTTGCCAGGACTAATACATATCCCTTTCTTTTGCCTTCCAGGGCCTTCATGTGTACAGCAAATGTCACAGGACATCCCTGAGGACAATTCCTCCGAGGAACTCATTCCTTCTGAGCATGCACCGTCACAGAACGTACAGCCACCCACCAGCACAAATACTTAAACCTCGTTGGATCCAGTTAGAATAAGTTGGGTTTTCACCTGGTGATTCACAATTCACAAGTGAGCACGAGCAGACACTGGTGGCAGGGACAGCTGTGGAGAGTCTGCATCGGGAGGCGCAATCCTCTGTTCAGCTGGACACAGATGCTGAATCCTGGGGGCTATTGTTGTGAAGGAGAATGATAGAGTTGCATCAGCAACAATGTTCCCTTTAAGCTGTGCAGCCACACAACTGTGCAGCACTCCAGGGATCCCGCGCAGCCGGTGAGCCGGCTTTTCATTTGGAAAAAACGTGCTTGCGCGGACTTTTGAATGGGTCGAGCAGCCTGTTAAAGGGGCAACGGGACCCAAAAAAAAAAATTCTGGGGAACATTGATCAGCAACATCGCCAGGTACTGACAGAGGTGCCACATGCACTCTGCATAATAACGGAGAGGATGGAGGAGTCCAAATTGATCACTACAGGATTGGTGGTGCAGGAAATTACGAGAATGTCTGCCATGGAGAGAATGGTCACAACCATGGAGCTTCAAGCACGGGTCTCCAATCAGTCCATGCAGGCCATGACCACGGCCATGCAGAGTTTGGATGCCAACATGTCTGCCGCCTTAAACAGGATGACAGATACCTTATCCATGGCCTTATAATGAGCCACTGATCTTCAGCAAGCTGTTCTGCAGTAGAGTGATGTGGCGCTGGCCCAGGAGAGGGATGATGGTGAAAGGGGCATAGAAGTGGGAACTCCACTCAAAATGCTCCCACTTCACACCCGTTGCTTGCCCCCCCACCCCCCTGGACCTGCTACCTCGTCTCCCGATGGCCGAGTCTACCCCTGCACAGTTGCAGGTGGAGCAGTTTTTGGTAGGGCCCTCAGGGGCGACAAAACCCACAGATCGTAGACTCTCGCTGGTGAGCTGTTGAGAGCACCTCCAGACCTAGCTAGGCACCTGAAGCGCATCTTCAACATGCCGAACGCTTGCTCGATGACATACCTGGTGGTTATGTGGCTCTTGTTTTAGCACTCCTGTGCCTCATTGGTGGGGTTCCTCACAGGTGTCATCAGCCAAGTTTGAAGGGTGTATCCCTTGTCTCCTACAAGCCAGCCCTGAAGTCTGGTTCCTGGAGTGAAAAGTGAATGTTGTTCTGCCGTAGTATGAAAGCATCATGACAGCTCCCAGGGAATCTGGCGCACGCCTGCATGAACCTCTTCTTGTGGTCGCACACCAGCTGTGAATGGTAAAAACTCCTGGTTGATCTGGTGGTCCTCGGATTGCCAGGTGTGTGCAATCGATGGCACCCTGTACCTGTGAGAAGCCAGCCAGAGAGGCGAATGTGAGTGCCTGCTCATTCTGACAATTGTCGTTGCAGAGAAATTGACATAAGTCGATGTCTGGCCAACAACCCATCCGTGATGTGCCATATACATTTATGTGCAGCCGACTGAGAGATCCTCAAGATATCACCGGTGCCGCACTGGAAGGAACCAGGGCCAAAGAAATTGAAGGCAGTGGTGACTTTGACAGCGACAGGCAATGTGTGACCACCAGGTCCAGAAGGGAGCTGGTCTTTTGAAGGAGGCTGTAGATGTCTGCGACCACCTGCCGTGTCAATCTGAGCCTGCGGAAGCACTGCTCTTCAGATAGGTCAAGGAAGCTGATCCCCTGCCTGTAAACCCTCTCATGTAAGTAGTGCCCCCTGCAACCTCGGCCCCTCTGTTGGTCTCCTCTCTGCTGTTGTGCACCTCTCTCCTGTGGACCTCTCTCCTGTGGACCTCTCTCCTGTGGACCTGGTGCTTGTGGACCTGCTGATCCCACCACAGCACGTTGTTGCTGCCATGGATGATGATTGACTTCCACATCCGATGTAGTGTCGAAAACATCCACGGCGCCTCCCATCCTGCTGGTGTCCGTTTGAAAGGCTCCAAACTTCTCAAAAACCTCTCTGCTGAGAAGAACTCTCTGCTAAACGTTTACCAGAGGGAACTGACAAAGAGCTGTAAGAACTGAGCCTTCACTGAGATCGGGCAATCTGAACTTTAAAAACCCCCATGAAGTGCACCTCAATCTCGCCTCCTTTTCACTGCTGGGTTTCCCGAAACCCTTGCTGGAGGCGTTAAAGTCAAAGGAATGTTAAAATGAATTGAAAATCCCTTCATTTCCATGTAATTATGATGTAAAATGCTGTGTTAATTACTGACCTGCCTGTCCTAATGATCGTGCCAACTCCGGCGAGCAAGTTACTCGCACGCGGCCAAATGTACCTCAGTTAAACCTGGAAGTCAGGGCTTTCGAGTCGGGTTGTGGTCGCGCTTCAATTTTCAGCTATTTTTACTTCCCACCCGACCCCAACCCACCCATTCTTGGGGGTTAAAATTCACCCCCCTGGAGTAAATAAAACTTGTTAAGTACTGTATTACTCTGATAATTTGGTCTGTTTTAAATTCGTCTGGTTTTGGAAGTGACAAATTATGCACATATTCATAATAATTATAATATTTGTCAAACCTCATTTAACGTCCAATTAGACGCTCACTGTTGCTTGTAATAAACGGACCAGTTCTTACGACAGAACAGCACATCACAATCCAACTGTGTTGAATATGTGAGAATGGAGTATTTCCTCTCTGCAGGTAGTCACAGGTAGAGCAGTCCTAGGTCAGTGCGATCACGCTGAGCTTTCAGCTGTCAGATAGATTTTTGAAAATTTGCATCTAGAATAAACATTCAAGCTGGAATAGTCCATCAGGTAATACAAGGCTCAAGGGGCTTTATACAGAACCTCTTTCCCATTGAAACTTAACTACCCCTTTGAGTTTAGAAACGTATGTGCTCTTTATGACTATCTTTGTCAGTAGGCAAATATGTCCTCCAGCACATTCTACAGCTAGGTCTTTCCCGAGGTCAGGAATTACTGCTGTTGCACTGCTCAAATTCACATGACCTTTAACACTGGTCATTGGACTATTGCTTGGCCTCAGTTATTCAAACATTTCCCTGAATGTCACTGTTAACTAAACCCGCATGTGTGCCAGATTTCTGCTTCTAGTCTGGGATGTTAGAAACATTTCTGTTTAATTATCCTTAATAGAAACTTTTTGACCTTTAGTCCTGAGCTAGCTACACCTACAGAAAGTAAAGTGCAGTTTCCTAAATTATTCAATTATAGACAATAGGCATTTTAATGTAAGAAATATGTTGCTTTCTCACAATTAAAACAACACATCGTGCATTATTTGTTCCAAATAATGATGATCGAGGAAGCAAATCCTTTCAGCACCTAAGCTTTCCTTGCTCGACATTCAGACCCATCAAGTTTCACTCATTTGGTTTAAAAATGTAATCCATTTTTATGCATCTTATTGCTAAAAGTAAAAACAGCTCGATTTAGATGGTCTTGGACTTGCAAAAACAAATTTCACTTCCAAACAGGAATAAAAACAGAAAATTCTGACATTCAGTTTAGATGCCAGGAAGTTTTTCTTTTCACAGAATGTCATCAAACTCTGAAATAATTGCTGGCTCGTGTGGTGAGTATGGACTCGCTATAAGTGTTCAAAAGGCAGCTGGATATGTTCCTAGCAATGGCTGATATTGCAGTTTATAAAAGGTAGGTGGGTCATTGGACAATGTGTCTCATGGTCACTGGTCTACTGGAACTTGTTTTGATTGTCTTTGGGGATTGGAGAAGAATTTCTCAGATTTCTACCCCTTGAATTAACCTCGGGTTTTTCTCTGCGGGAGCGGTGGGTGGGGTGGGGGAAGGGCAGGGGGATTGAAATCAATAAATGGGACAGGCTCAATGGGCTAGCTAGTATTTACCTGTCGGCCATTTCTGTATGTTCGTATGAAATGGACACAGGTTGATCAGCATCTGAAAGAGAAAGATAAGTTAATGCTTCAGATGACATCCTTCATCAGAACTAGTCAGCTGACTTGATGTGCTTTTCTATTTTTAATTCAACCTGTCAAAATGGCCAGAAAAGTCGGGGAAGAATAGGAATGCAGAAGAAAGCTTGATCTGTACATCAATGTTAATACTTCAGTGTGCTACAACACCTGCATGTACCCGGAGATATTTTTTTATTTATTCCTGGGATGTGGGCGTCACTGGCAAGGCCAGCATTTATTGCCCATCCCTAATTACCCTTGAGAAGATGGTGATGAGCCGCCTTCTTGAACTGCTGCAGTCCGTGTGGTGAAGGTACTTCCACAGTGCTGTTAGGGAGGGAGTTCCAGGAGTTTGACCCAGTGATGATGAAGGAACGGCGATATTTTTCCAAGTCAGGATGGTGTGTGACTTGGAGAGGAACTTGGAGGTGGTGGTGGTCCCGTGCGCCTGCTGCCCTTGTCCTTCCAGGTGGTAGAGGTCGTGGGTTTGGGAGGTGCTGCCGAAGAAGCCTTGGCGAGTTGCTGCAGTGCATCTTGTAGATGGTACACACTGCAGCCACGGTGCACCGGTGGTGGAGGGAGTGAATGTTTAAGGTGGTGGATGGGGTGCCAATCAAGCAGGCTGCTTTGTCCTGATTGGTGTCGAGCTTCTTGAGTGTTGTTGGAGCTGCACTCATTCAGGCAAGTGGAGAGTATTCCATCACACTCCTTACTTGTGCCTTGTAGATGGTAGAATTTGTAGCCCAGTTTGGCAGGATACAAAAACCATCTCTTGCTCCTGGACTCAGTGCAGTCTATAGTAATACAATGGTTTAATAAGGGCAGCCTACAACATGCCAAAGTACACCCTGTCCAGCTACAGAGAGACATGACCAGTCTGTCAGCTCTTTACAAGATTATATGGCTGAAATAGCATAATAAGAGTCCCTAACATTTAAACTCTGACAGGAACAATATTCTATATATATACATAAGATTGAAAGTCCCAATGTGACAAACCAAATCTTCCCACTGACTAATTACTAAGCAGGTTGAATAAAATGTTTGCAGAATATGAAAAGGGGTGAGGGAATAAATGTAATTTTTATAACTTTAATAGAATATGTACCCGCAGTCCGATTGCACCAATCCTGTATTTCCACAGCAAAGCAGTAAAATCTTTCCACTCATACCAGATATTTCACCATTCCTCCTTTTATTTGGCTTTATTTGAATGTTCGCTATTGTTGTGCTCAGCGAGGTGATGTATATTAGTGCTGGAGAATGGACCTCTTCCCATTTTAGACACCAATGGAGCAGTCTTTGCTCTGATGCTGGATCTTTGGTGGTGAGGGACTTCCTTCCGCCCCATGCCTGTAACCCCTAATCCTGACCGATGTTCTAGGGTCAGGCTCTTCTAACACCACCGGCAGGTCACTTGCATCAAGTGGGGGAGTGAATTGCTGTGGCACCTGCTGCAGGATAATACGACCAGAGGCTCCGGCTGAAGAATTCAAAACACCTTTAGTTTTCATTACTCAAGTTTTGAACATCCCACTTTCTGCCATCGATTGCACTTGGAAAAGCAGCCCTTGATATTTAATTTAACTCCCCAGCAATCCATAGCAACCTCGGATGCCAGGAATACACAAGCAGGGGTGAGGTGCAAATGCCGGAAATACATTGCATGATGTATTCCTGTCATTTCCATTTAATTACAATACATCTAGCTATATCTGTGCTGTCGCATTTGATGCCAGACCTCACCTCTGGCGGAAAATCCCAGAATAGCCATTGGTTGGGAAGGAGCTGGTTTACTGACGTAACAGGTGAGGAATTTTGGCCCCGCCTAATGTCAGTGTCAAGCACTCCCACATCAGGTATAGTGTAGCCATACACAGAGCAAAGATCCTCTACACTACCTTAGAATGAGTAAAGTGTTATACTTTGAGGTGTGATGGACATGCTAGATGCAAGACTTTTATCACTGTAAAGATCCACCCTATCACTGTAACCTCCTCCAGCCCTACAACCCTCTGCGCTCCTCCAACTCTGTCCTCTTGCGCATCCGCGAGTTTCATCGCTCCACCATTGGCAGCCGTGCCTTCAGCTGCCTAGGCCCTAAGCTCTGGAATTCCCTCCCTAAACCTCTCCGCCTCTCTACCTCTCTCCCCTCCTTTAAGACGCTCCTTAAAACCTACCTCTGTGACCACCTTTTCTAGTATCTCCTTATGTGGCCTGGTGTCAAATTTTGTTTGATAACGCTCCTGTGAAGCGCCTTGGGATGTTTTACTATATTAAAGGCGCTATATAATTGTAAGTTTGTTATTTTGTTAACAATAGATCTTAGCCCCAACCACTACTGTGACATCCATTTGCTACACCAGCCAGTATCTAATGCACTGCACCAAAGTGCACATATTTTAAATCTAATACATCTCCATATTAGCTTTACCCTTCAAAGTTCATGAATGAGAATGCTGAATTGTAGTGACCTGCTGCTGCCTACTGGAAAGGCTTGGTATTACTTCCAATTTCAGCATGGGCAAATTAAAATGCAAGTCTTATTTTGTTGAATACAATGGGAAGCAAGATACATGCAAAATTATCTGAGTGACGGCAAGCAGCCACAACTCATGAGATCAATCCACTCCTTAAATGGTTCTTTTTGGAGTATCTCACCACTCCAAAATTACAGGAAACTTTTGTTTATCCGGCACCCAAATATCTGGAATTCTCGCTTAACCGGCAAAAATCATCCTCCGAAAACTCCTCTCAAATAACCGGCAATGTTGCCGAGTCGCAGTTGAGTCTCCGCGAACGCCGAGTACTCCGAAAACTCCTCTCAAATAACCGGCAATGTTGCCGATCCCGAGTCCGAGTCCGAGTCCACGAACGCCGATTTAGTCAGTAGGGGTAGTTTTCAAAAGTGCCACTACTCGGCCTCCTGGCGCTGTCGGAAGTCCGAAACACTGCAGTAGCAGGAGTTGATTCTCCCGCGCTGCCTGGAGTCTCTTTGTTAAAAATAGCCTCGGTAGATATAACTCTCCGTTATCCTGTACTTTCGATAAACCGGCACCACGCCGGTCCCGTCGGTGCCGGTTAATAAAGAGTTTCCTGTAGTTACTCCATTTATAGCACTGAAATGTAGGAATAAAAGGTAGGAAGTAAATAAAATTAATAAAGGGTGATACGTTGAGGTGTCATGGACATGCAAGATGTGGGAGTTTTATCACTGTTAGAAAGAAAGATATATATATATATATTCTAATTGTACATTATTTGTGAATAATCATTTATAAAATCTGACCACATTATTTGGAGAATATACTTTCTGCTTCCAGAGAAAGAATTTGTCCTTCTGGACTCCCATGTCCCAGTAAACGCTATCACATTCACACTATTGTCCTTTATCAGGAGGTCTTCTCCTATATATCACCTCCCTCTTCACAATAACCCAGCCAAGTGCAGTAAAGATCAATCTCTTAGGGAAACTCAAGTGTTAAGGCTAGGATTTGAACACTGGGTTACGTGTCAGAAATCCAGTGCCATTGCTACTGTGGCTGCTAATGAATTTATAATTACAACTTTGACTCAAACAAAGGCAGAAGCCACATTTTCAAATGTTGGTGGTGTTGCCAGACTATTGATTAGAAAATCTGTTTATATGACTGGATACTGTGGCATAGATTTTTATAGTACCCAAGATAAACTAGGGGTACCTGTGATTTAAATTATCCTCTGTGTGTCTTATTACTAAGATAATGTCACTTCCTTTCAGAGTCAGAGAGGAACTTTCGCACGTCTGTTTCATTCAATAAGAGAACTGCAGGACGTCTGTTCCTTAGCAACACAGAGAAGGAGTATGCTTTAGCTTCTCAACTTTACTGTTTACTTTACCAACAGTTAATCTTGTGTTTCTAGTCCAAACATTTGCTGATACTGTAATTTGCCCAGTCAGTACTAACTATATTGAATTATTTTCTTTTGCACTGCTCGTATATATAGAAGATACAGAGGGCACTGGCAGAGAGTTTTTTGGGCTGCTTTCTGAATCTGCACGTTACCTTGCTTGTTGCTAGGACTTTTATTTACTTGTGACCTTTCATGGAGCACCAATGTGATTATAGCAGCTCATTATGGACGAAACAGTGAGCAAACTGTGTGGAGGGGAATTAAAGCGAACCTAGCTGTTTCTCACAGTGGAAGTTTGCACTTTCTTCATCTGTACAATACAGCACATCAAGAACAAAAAGATTTACATCTGAATGAACTAGTTTTGCTGAAGGTAACATATTTATATTTGATGTTCCTGATTATAAATGATCTTTTCCCTACGTTACATTTGTTGTGGTGGCCGATGCGCTTTTACAATTCATTTTCTCATAAATCTTTTTTTTAATGTAGTCTACATTTTTAGCAAATTTCTATTAATCTATCAAATCATTATAATCAAATCTGTAGTTCTTCATATCATTGCATTAACGTTTCAGCTAAATTGGACTGGAGATCAGTTTGTTTCATGAAATGTTTGTAATAAGAGTTTGTTTTGACATTAGCTAATTGCTGTATGACTGTGACCGTGTTGCACTATCCCTCATTATTCTCCTTGAGTCTCTATTCCCCTCCACTACCTCTTCTCTGTGGTTCCACTGCTATCTGTCCCTGTGTAGTCAGTTCACCTCTTCCAAAGGGTTCTCTCTCTGCGCCCACGTGGTCCTCTGGTGTGTCCAAGGTGTTACAGTTCGGGCTTTTCCCCAACACCTTCTCCTTGTGCAAACAGCTTGACAGCAGCAGTTTCTGTAAGCAGATTGAATTTATACCTGCATTTTATTCGCTGCTGCACTGAGTTAGCATAGCTCCAGTCTAACAATTGACCTTGATCATGGCAGATTGCTTCCTGGAGAATATGTAGAATGCACACCATCTCCTGTCAAGTCAGACAACGGAAAATATCACACATTATGTTCCTTTATCAGTGTCAAATTGTGTTTGATAACGCTCCTGTGATGCACCTTGGGACAGACACTCTTACTATGATAAAGGCGCTTATAAATTCAAGTTGTTGCTACTATAGGCTGCAGTACTAGTTCCATTGATTTTTTTAAAAATGATTCACAGAGGCAAAATACTAAACAGCACAAAACAAAATCCGCCCGATTGTCTTTTCCATTAACTTTATGGAAAAGAAAGTTGCACAGGTGTAAAATGGGCGGCCGCTTGGCTATCGCCTGTTTTGTGCTACCACCGAAGACCAATTTCACCCCTGGATTTTCGGAATAGAAACTGGGCCTGTTTGAAAATTGTGCAATGAGACAATAATGCCCATTGAAAAATAGTTGCTACCCATTTTTTCTTCACCTTGTGTATTTTTATTATACCTCAGTGAATTAGTATCAGAGCTATAACAGCTTGTCAGCAACCAAAATAGAAAGGACCACTGAGGCCACTCTACATAAACTGTGAGAGACAGGCTGGTACATTGCAGCAGTCATTTGATGAGTAAATGAATGAAATTTTTAGACAGCAGTAAGTACACTCCCAATCCATCAGTGGTGCCATACTTATTCCATTAGTTAATTATATTTACTTTTAAATGCATTCTCAAATTTACCACTTGCTGCTGTGAATTATTTTCAAACATTTTCCTGCAGTTATCCATCACATTGCCAAAGCAGTGAATAATCTACTAATAGCTTTGGAATAAAATCTATCTATGGGGGAGATATTCGGGAGCGCCCCGGTGAGGCGTTAACTTTTGAAAGCTGGAAAAATTAGCGCCAGGCACTAATGATTCTCAGCTTTCTCTAAATTCGGTTTTAGCGCTTCAGGAAGGAAGTGGAGCGCTAAATCAAGCACTCCACTTCCTTCCTGGAGCGCTAAAGGACGCAGGCGGGGTGGTAGTGGTGCAGCGCTACACAATGTCCCGTGCAGCGCTGTCGAGATCTGAGGCTTCTTCCCTCCCTTAAATGGAAGGGTCATCGCTGCAGGCTCTGCATTGGGACCAGTTAGCTGGTCCCCGACGGCAGCCGCAATCCCGCCCGATCAGCCCCATGTACTCCAGCAGCCGAAGAAAAATGGAAAAATGGAAAAAATTGAAATCATGCATTGCAACAATTTTTCTACTTACCGCGCCAACATCCCCTTTAACTTGCGCCCCTGAAGCGCCCGGTCTCCCGAACAACGCCTCCTGCAGCTGTCGGTGTTGTCGCCCAGCGATGCTGCATGGGGCCGAACCGAAGTTCGGGTCCAGAGCGCTACTGGGGCGATGCGCAGGACAATGATGTCGCGATCTCCGGGCGCAGGAGATTGTGGCACAATGTGTTACCGCCACCGCAAACCTCTCGGCTAATTTAGCGGGAGTCGGTCATTTCACCACGCCCGGTCGGTAAGTCGTTAGCGTCCCGTTATCACCCCCCCGGTGACGATAACGGGAGGCGCTAAGGAGGCCAATTTCTAGGCCTATGTGTTACAACAACAACAACTTGCATTTATATAGCGCCTTTAACATAGTAAAACGTCCCAAGGCGCCACACAGGAGCGTTATCAAACAAAATTTGATACCAAGCCACATAAGGAGATATTAGGACAGATACTTGATCAAAGAGGTAGGTTTTATGGTGCGTCTAAAGGTGGAGAAAGAGGTAGTGAAGCAGAGAGGTTTAAGGAGGGAATTCCAGAGCTTAGAGCCTAGGCAGCAGAAGGCATGGCTGCCAATGGTGGAGCGATGAAAGTCGGGGATGCTCAAGAGGACAGAATTGGAGGAGCGCAGAGATCTTGGAGGGTTGTAGGGCTGGAGGAGGTTACAGGGATATGGAGGGGCGAGGCCACAGAGGGATTTGAAATCAAGGATTAATAAAAATCTTTTGCATCCGTGTACTTCTTGTCCACAAACTTACTTCCGGTTGTCACAATTTCTGGTTACATTTTTACATCACTATTTAACATTAAAATTGTCTATGTATCTGAGTAATTTGAGACATGACATGTGGTAAGTGTAGCATGCTTGGGAATAACAGGTAACTTTGAAACTATGGTTCCCAAAGCTCTCTACCACTGGGGTTTTCTTCATGCCATTTCTGGGTCTGTTGTAGACTAATTGATGGAGATTCATTGCTATGATTGGTCAATAATGGCATTATAATGAGTTATCTGAGATCGATTGATTTTTGCTAGACAAGGGTATAAAAGGACATGGAGCCAAGCCAGGTGGATGGAGTTAGGATACCGATCAGCCATGATCTCATTGAATGGCAGAACAGGCTCGAGGGGCTGAAGGCCTACTCCTGTTCCTATCTTCCAAAAATTATATCATGCGACTATCAGGATAGTGTTTTTCCATCTAGCAATTTCTGTGTTCCTATGTAAACCCTTACAATTAGATTTTCCCATATAAATTAGCTGCCAGTAGTAATGTAGTTGCAGGCATTGTGCCAAAATAGATGGCACTGTAGCACTTTGTACTCCCATCATCCAGACATCATAAGCCACACACCCCAAACCAGTTGTTATTGATATGCTACAACAAGTCTACTGGAGCTTTTTCCCCCCCAAATTTTCCCTAAAATTTTCAAGCTTTGCATCTTTTTTATTCTCATTTTTTGTGTGTGTAGGTTTATTTAGTATGCTGGCTTTCTGAACATTATTTTTTTAAATTCAACTGATTTGAGCCCCCTGCTCTTTTTTGTGCCTGAACCTCGCCAATTGGAAAATATACCCCACGAGCTGGCTGCCATAACAAGACGACTCTCCGGGGTGAACAGTAGGATCATCCACTTCTCAGTCACAATGATTTTCTGGGCAGCCAATTTCCTCTGGTCTGCCTGCAACCTTCATGTAAAAGCTTTTTAAATCTCTCCCCCCATCGTCCCTTTTCAATCAAGAGGTAAGAAAGATCTCAGCTATTGTTCATTTACCTATTTTTTTCCCTCTGTAGAATAGGTAGGAGCGGGGAAATTTGGCTCGTGCCCCCTTTGGGGCGATAACTTCGCCGGGGCGCTACTTTTATGCCCAAAAAGTTAGCGCACCCACGCCTGAAATTCAATGGTAGCGCCCCAAGCGGGAAACGGGATGCTGCTGGAAGCACTCCCCCTCCCTCTTGGGATGCTCCCATTGAATATCACGGCGCTATGTGCAGCAGAGCCACGCGTGTCCGCATGTAGCACTGCAGTACTGCAGACCTCCCTCCCCTGATTAAAGAGGAGGTGCCTAGCACAGCGCTCACCGGGGCCCTGCTGGGCCAGCGGGGAGCGGGGTGCCGGCAAAAGAGCCCGGCACTCAAGACCGATCGTGGCCGGCACCCCGCAGGAGGAGGCCAGCGGGGGCAGGTGCTGGCAGGCGGCCCAAAAAAAATGGCCGCCTGACACCTGCCTTTTAATTATCGCTGCCCCGACCGCAAAAACGCCTCCCTGACCCTGACGGACATAGCGTCCGGCGGTAGGTCAGGGGGTGTGAGTCAAGTTTGTGGCCGCAAGGCGCTACTGGCTACCGCTGCCGCTAACCACCCGCTGAATTTCGCGGGAGGCGTTAGCAGCGCTGCTCCCGGGCGCTAGTTGCTTTGCGCTCCGTTAGTGCCCCCTCACGGCGGTAACGGGAGGCGCAAAGCAACCGAATTTTCCCCCCACTTTCCCTTCAGTGTGTAAAGGTGGGATCACTCCAGGTGGTGCTGTTGTACTGTGCAAAATTATTATACATAGTTAAAAGGCACCCTCTGCTGGCAGAAACCCTGTACTATATTAGCAGATCTCATAGAATTATAGTAACTTACAGCACAGAAGGAGGCCATTCATCCTGTCGTGCCTGCGCTGGCTCTTTGAAAGAGCAGTCATGTTTAGTCCCACATCCACGCTTTTTGCCCGTAACCCTATAAGTTCCTTATCCTGTCCAATTCCCTTTTAAAATTATTTATGGAATCAGCTTCCACCACCTTTTCAGGTAGAGCGTTCCAGATCCCGACTACTCTCTGAGTAAAAAAAAATCTCCTCATCTCCCTTCTCAATATTTTTCCAATGATTTTGAATCTATGACCTCTAGTTATTGACCCACTTGCCAGAGGGAATATTTTTTCCCTATTTACTCTATCAAAACCTCTATATTAGGTCACATCTTAATCTTCTCTATTCCAAGGAGAACAGTCCTAACTTTTCCAACCTCTCCTCATAACTGAAGTTCCTTGTCCCTGGTAACATCCTGGTAAACCTCCTCTGTACCCTTTCTAAAGCCTTTGCATCTTTCCTGAAGTGTGGTGCCCAGAATTGTCCGCAATACTCCAGCTGAGACCTAATCAGTGATTTATAAAGTTCGACCATGATCTCTTTTTTATATTCTATTCCTCTATTTATAAACCCAAGGAACCCATATGCTTTTTTAACCACCTTATCAGCTTGTCCTGCACCTTTATGTCCTTGTATAAAAATACATTGATATACTGAAATTGAAATTCCTGGGTTGGGAAGATGCGTAAGTCAGGATTTGTGCCTTTGGGGGGCCAGGAATTTCTGAAGGGGCCCATTTATGCCGGGGTTCTGCTGGTGAAGTGTTCTGCCGGAAATGTTGTTCCGTTTTAGGGTGGGCTGGTGAAGCAGCTGCCCTCACAGTGGCAGCTACATCCAAATAACAGAGTTAGGACAGGCTGTCTTCACCATTCAAAATTTCTTCCTATCAGCTCTTGACAACACGTGCCACTTTTTAAATGGCACTGTTTGCTAGGACCTGTTCATCAGAAAGGCAGAAACACTTTTTAAAGGGACACTGCTCAACTGAGATTGTTTGTGCAGATTTTTGGCCATATCTTGGGACTCACTGCAGGTATTGCAAAAACTTTGCTTTTCACATTTATAATCAAGAAACCACCCCTTATATTCTGCATTACCTGTGGAAATCATTCCATTTCAAGAGAATTACCGATGGGAGTCCCATTTTACATATAAAGAAGAAAGACTTACATTTATATAACGCCTTTCACAACCACCAGACGTCTCAAAGCGCTTTACAACCAATGAAGTACTTTTTGGAGTGTAGTCACTGTTGTTATGTGGGAAACACAGCAACCAATTTGCGCACAGCAAGCTCCCACAAACAGCAATGTGATAATGGCCAGATAATCTGTTTTTGTTATGTTGATTGAGGGATAAACATTGGATAACTCCCCAGCTCTTCTTCGAAATAGTGCCATGCGATCTTTTACGTCCACCTGAGAGAGCAGGCAGGGCCTTTGTTTAATGTCTCATCCAAAAGATAGCACCTCTGACAGTGTAGCACTCCCTTACCACTGAACTGGAGTGCCAGCCTAGATTTATGTGCTCAAGTCTCTGGAGGTGGGATTTGAACCTACAACCTTCTGACTCAGAGGTAAATGTGTTACCCACTTAGCCACAGCTGACACTAGTTGGAGAAAGAGAAGCAGCAGGAGTAAGAGAAGCCAGATTAATCAGGCAGCACCAGAGGAGAGCCAGACCATCCCAGCAGCACCCAGGCGGCGGACCTGGGTGGAGCAACAGCGGCGAGGCGGCGGCGGTAAAAGGCGGCAGCGACCAGGTAGGCCCACAGAGGCGGCGGACCTGGGTGGAGCAACAGCGGCGAGGCGGCGGCGGTAAAAGGCGGTAGCGACCAGGTAGGCTTTCACCAAGCCGAGAGCAGGAGAGAGGTAAAATAAAATCGAAGTGTGACGTCACCAGAAAGCAGGTAAGTGATTGGTTGGTGAGTATTTCTCTTTTTTTTATACAAAACTTCAATTCCATAGTTTATAGTTTCTCGGGTATCTGTGGTGTAGCGGAGACTGCTGGCATAAATTAACTGAAGGGAAAATAATACATTTTTAATTAATTACATAGAATGGGAGAGCAGGTGATGTGTTACTGCTGCAATATGTGGGAGCTGGTGGACACCATTGATGTTCACGGTGAACACATTTGCAGTAAGTGTTGGCTGCTCGAGGAACTCCGGCTCCGTGTTGATGAGCTGGAGTCCGAGCTTCAAACACTGCGACACATCAGGGAGGGGGAGAGATACCTGGACTCCGTGTTTCAGGAGGTAGTCACACCAATTAGAGTAACTAATTCAGAAGTAGCCCGTGGTCAGGGACAGGAAGGTGTGACTACGAGTGAGGCAGGTACAGGGATCCAGGAGGTAGTGTTGGAGGAGCCGCAGCCCTTGCTCTTGTCCAACAGGTTCGAGGCTCTTACTCCCTGTGTGGATAGGAGCGGGGACTGCAGGGAGGATGAGCAACCTGGCCACAGCACCGTGGTAAGGGGGGCCATTCAAGTGGGGGGAGTAAAAAGAAATGTTGTAGTGGTAGGGGATAGTATCATTAGGGGGATAGATAGGGTTCTTTGCAGCCAAGAGCGAGAGTCCCGAAGGCTGTGTTGCCTGCCCGGTGCCAGGGTTAAGGACATCTCCTCTGGGCTGGAGAGAAACTTGGAGTGGGAGGGGGAGGATCCAGTTGTCGTGGTCCATGTTGGTACCAATGACATAGATAGGACAAGGAAAGAGGTTCTGCTGAGGGAGTTTGAGCAGCTAGGGGCCAAATTAAAAAGCAGAACCTCGAGGGTAATAATCTCTGGATTACTACCTGAGCCACGAGCAAATTTGGCTAGGGTAAATAAAATCAGGGAGTTGAATGCGTGGCTCAAAGACTGGTGTGGGAAAAATGGGTTTTGCTTCTTGGGACACTGGCACCAGTACTGGGACAGGAGAGAGCTGTTCCGTTGGGACGGACTTCACTTGGCCAGTGCTGGGACTAGTGTCCTGGCGAATCGAATAACTAGGGCTGTGGAGAGGGCTTTAAACTAATTAGTGGGGGGGAGGTTTCAAGAGAGCAAAAAATAAAAATGACAACAGAGAGGGTCATAGACATAGGTAGCAGTAGGGGAATCACAAATCAGAGCGTGGCAGGAAGGGACAGAGTGTGTGGAGTAAAAGGTAAAGTGGTAAAAAGTGAAAAAGCAGGAACTAAGTGCCACAAAGCATATTTGAAAGTTCTCTATCTGAATGCACGTAGCATTCGTAACAAAATAGACGAGTTAATGGCACAAATAACTACATATGGTTATGATATTGTGGCCATTACAGAAACATGGCTGCAGGGTGACAATGCCTGGGAATTAAACATACCAGGTTATTTAACGATCAGGAAGGACAGGCAGGAAGGAAGGGGAGGTGGGGTGGTGATGTTAATAAAGGAAGGAATCACTGTAATACAGAGTAATGATATTGGGTCAAAAAATCATGATAATGAAACAGTTTGGGTGGAGATAAGGAATAATAAGGGGAAAAAAACACTAGTGGGCGTAGTCTATAGGCCTCCGAACAGTTGCAACTCTGTTGGACGGAGTATCAATCAGGAAATAGTTGAGGCATGTAATAAGGGAACATCTATAATTATGGGGGATTTTAACTATCATATTAATTGGACAAATCAAATGGGGCAGGGCTGCCTTGAGGATGAGTTCATTGAGTGTATTAGGGATGGGTTTCTTGAGCAGTATGTAACTGAACCGACCAGGGGGCAAGCAACCTTAGATCTGGTCCTGTGTAACGAGACAGGATTAATTAAAAATGTCCTAGTAAAGGATCCCCTTGGAATGAGTGACCATAACATGGTTGAATTCCATATTCAATTAGAGGGTGAGAAGGTTGGATCTCAAACAAGCGTGCTAAGCTTGAATAAAGGAGACTATGAAGGTATGCAAGCAGAATTGAGTAGAGTGGATTGGGAAAATAGATTAAAGGGTAAGACGACACATGATCAGTGGTGTACATTCAAGGAGTTATTTTACAACTTCCAAAAAAAATATATTCCACTGAAAAGAAAAGGGTGTAAAAGAAAGGACAGTCATCCGTGGCTAAGTAAAGAAATTAAGGATAGTATTCGACTAAAAACAAGGGCATATAAGGTAGCGAAATCTAGTGGGAGGACAGAGGATTGGGAAAACTTTAAAAGGCAGCAAAAAATAACAAAAAGATTGATTAAGAAAGGGAAGATAGATTATGAAAGTAAATTAGCAAAAAATATAAAAACAGATAGTAAGAGTTTTTATAGTTATATAAAAAGAAAAAGGGTGGCTAAAGTAAATGTTGGTCCCTTAGAGGATGAGACCGGGAAATTAATGGTGGGAAATATGGAGATGGCAAAAACACTGAATGAATATTTTGTATCAGTCTTTACAGTAGAGGACACTAAGAATATCCCAACACTGGACAAACAGAGGGCTATAGGGGGAGAGGAGCTAAACACGATCAAAATCACTAAGGAAGTGGTACTCGGTAAAATAATGGGACTCAAGGCGAATAAATCACCTGGACCTGATGGCTTACATCCTAGAGTCTTGAAGGAAGTGGCGGTAGGGATTGTAGATGCATTGGTAATAATTTTTCAAAACTCCCTGGATTCCGCTAAGGTCCCGGCAGACTGGAAAACTGCTAATGTAACACCCTTATTTAAAAAGGGCAGTAGACAGAAGGCTGGTAACTATAGACCGGTTAGCCTAACATCTGTGGTAGGTAAAATTTTGGAGTCCATTATTAAGGAAACAGTAACAGGACATTTGGATAATCATAATTTAATAGGACAAAGTCAGCATGGTTTTACGAAGGGGAAGTCATGTTTGACAAATTTGCTGGATTTCTTTGAGGAAGTAACATATAGAGTGGATAAAGGGGAACCAGTAGACGTAGTGTATTTAGACTTCCAAAAGGCATTTGACAAGGTGCCACACAAAAGATTATTGCTTAAGGTAAAAAATCACGGGATTGGGGGTAATATTCTGGCATGGATAGAGGATTGGCTATCTAACAGAAAGCAAAGAGTTGGGATAAATGGTTCATTCTCAGACTGGCAATCAGTAACTAGTGGTGTTCCACAGGGGTCAGTGCTGGGTCCCCAACTCTTTACAATCTATATTAACGATTTGGAGGAAGGGACCAAGTGTAACATATCAAAATTTGCAGATGATACAAAGATGGGAGGGAAAGTAGTGAGTGAGGAGGACATAAAAAACCTGCAAGGGGACATAGACAGGCTAAGTAAGTGGGCAGAGATTTGGCAGATGGAATACAACACTGGAAAGTGTGAGGTGATGCACTTTGGCAGGAAAAATCCTAGAGCAATTTATTATCTTAATGGCAAGAAACTGGAGAGTACTGAAGTGCAAAGGGATCTGGGGGTCCTGGTGCACAAAACTCAAAAGGTTAGTATGCAGGTGCAGCAAGTGATTAAGAAGGCAAATGGAATGTTGGCTTTCATTGCTAGGGAGATAGAATATAAAAATAGGGAGGTATTGCTTCAGTTGTACAAGGTATTGGTGAGACCGCACCTGGAATACTGCATACAGTTTTGGTGTCCTTACTTAAGGAAAGACATCCTTGCTCTCGAGGCAGTGCAAAAAAGGTTCACTTGGTTAATCCCGGGGATGAGGGGGTGGTCATATGAGGAGAGGTTGTGTAGATTGGGACTCTACTCATTGGAGTTCAGAAGAATGAGAGGCGATCTTATTGAAACATATAAGATTGTGAAGGGGTTGGATCGGGTGGATGCGGGGAGGATGTTCCCGATGACGGGTGAGACTAGAACTAGGGGACATAGTCTTAGAATAAGGGGCTGCTCTTTCAAAACTCAGATGAGGAGGAACTACTTCACTCAGAGGGTGGTAGGTCCATGGAATATGCTGCCACAAAAAGCTGTAGAAGCTACATCATTAAATAAATTTAAAACAGAAATAGACAGTTTCCTAGAAGTAAAGGGCATTAAGGGTTATGGGGAGCGGGCAGGAATTTGGACATGAGTCTAGGTTCGGATCGGTCATGGCCCTGTGGATAGTGGAGCGGGCCCAGGGACCGTGTAGGCTGATTCTGCTCCTATTTCGTGTGTGCAATTCTGTTAGATGCAGGAGATGGTGCTGTGATAGTAGATAGTAGATTGGCGGTTAGGATCAGATCAGCCATGATCTTATTGAATGGCGGAGCAGGCTCGAGGGGCCGATTGGCCTACTCCTGCTCCTATTTCTTATGTTCTTATGTTCTTATGTTCATCCAGCAGGATCTATAGACTCAGGCGCACTTTCCAAGACCTTTCCCAGGAGCTCTGTCTCAGTCAGATCATGGCCTCAGAAACTCTACCCATAGCAAACCTTGTGCTCTCTGCACGGTCCTAATATCCACCATAGTGAAGGCAGAAGTCTCCAATTTAGAATTGTGAAGACAGCCTGTCCTAACTCTGTTATTTGGATGTAGCTGCCACTGTGAGGGCGGCCGCTTCACCAGCCCACCCTAAAACTGAACGGAATTTCCGGCAGAACACTTCACCAGCAGAACCCCGACATAAATGAGCCCCTTCAGAAATTCCTGGCCCTACAATGGTGCTAGTGTTAACCATAACACTAACAGTTTGCCCTCATAGCTGCACAATGGGGTTAGTTCGAAGGTGACACTGTTGAATTTGTAAGGACGCAAGGGGTAAATTTTCATAGGGAGTTCTCCCAATCTTGCACTGTAACCTTGGCGGAACATCTACAGCAAACGAAGTTACAGGGGACGATCGGTCGAACCCCACAGAAATCCAACCCCCTAGTGTTTTCTTATTTGTTCCTAACATGTTTTTCTCCTCCAGAAGAATGTTATTATTACTTTTGTAACCTCGATACATCAAAGCCAACATTTGTCCATGGGGTGTCAGTGAAGCAACTAGTGTCAAACCAAGAGAGAAAATGGATCCAAAGATCATTTTGGTTGGTAAACCCTCCTTTGGATTTTTGCAAAACAAACAAATTCACTGCAAGGCAAAGTGTGGTTGTGACTAGAGGTAAAAGCTGTGTTCACCCAAAACCAGAACCAGATATCTGGAACAGGAAACCTCCAGACTTCAGTCCACATCTCTACACATCCTCAGCAATGTTAAATGAGTCAAGGTTCGGAAAAAAGTAAACGCGTCAGAAGATTTTAAGAAGGTAGAAACAGGTAGAAAGGTTATGTTTCCAGAACTTGGTCTGAAGAAACGGACTCAAACTTTGACTGCAGGTTTAAAATTCTTGATCCATTTGAAGCCAAGATTATGTTTGTGAAGAATGGGAAATATGAAACTGGTGCTTTCAAAGATTCAAAGCCACATGATTTCAGACAGGTATTTATTATTTAATATTGTCTCAATTGTGAATTAGGGAGACCACCATCTCCCAGTTACAAGGATGCATTGGGACGTAAATATGCACATAAGCCTCTAACATGAGAATGCGCAGAAACCCAACTTGCACCTTAAGTATCCTTTCCTGAAATGTTGGCCCAATATTTGCAATTGGAGGCTTCTGCGGGCGGATGTCTCTGACCTGTAAAATATCTATGCATTTACCTGGTGGCCTGGGAGAGACAGAGGTTTGCAATCCTGGGCCTCTCCGGGTATGCGAGGGCAGAGGCCCACGTAGCCCAGGGGTGTATGCGGTTCGCAAGCGACCCTGGGATCACGTGGGCCGGCCCAACCAATAAAAGAAGGGAATCCCTATTCATACTTATGGGAGTTGCGAACGTTCGGAACTCCAATAAGTATGAATGGGGATCACTAAAAAAAAAGCCATTTAATTAAATATGTTAAACAAAATGTAATTTTTTGAATGGGGGAAAAATTCGGTTGGTTAGCACCTCCTGTTAGCGCTTCGGGGGGGTGCTAACCGGGCGCTAGGAACTTTGCACCCGAGCGCGGCGATTTTAACGCCGCTCGCGAAATTGACCAGTCGTTTTGCGGCGCTAAACACTACCGCCACGATCTCCTGTGCCTGCAAATCGTGACGTCAGTCGAGCGTGCAATGCCCCGGTAGCGTCCCAGACCGGATATTGAGTCTGCCGCTAGGAACG
The DNA here is from genome assembly GCA_030390025.1 of Squalus acanthias. Classification (NCBI taxonomy): domain Eukaryota; kingdom Metazoa; phylum Chordata; class Chondrichthyes; order Squaliformes; family Squalidae; genus Squalus; species Squalus acanthias. The sequence goes on along the minus strand of CM059428.1, from coordinate 94,635,555 downwards.
ACAGGTAGAGGGGAACGTTTTCAAGTCGAGAAGGGGCTGGGGGAGCGCTATTTAAAATCGGGCACTTCCTGCCTTTTCTTGTCGGCAAAATGTTTGGTACACGCAGGTTGAGAGGGAGAGAGACGTCTGGAAAGATTTAACGCTGCCCTAAAGAGTTTTGGCCCTCAGCACCACTTTTGAGGTTCCTAAGCACCGAGCTCTTTCCCTGGGCCTATCCATTAGTGCTTCCACACAACTGCTTTAGAGGTCTCTCCAGGCCGAGATTCAAGGCTGCAATGAGCAGGTGTGGCTGGCTAGCAAGATGGTCCCTCCCCTTTAAGAACTGGATGGCACCAGTCTGTCTGGTTTCCATGGTAACTGACATCGCCTGAGCTTCGGTAGCGTTCTGAGGTAGCGCCTCGCTCCCCGACGTTAGCGCCTTAAGAGAGGTGTGTGGCGCCTGATTTAGCGCTCAAATCACCTCCAGGGGCGATAGAGGCGAATTTTGCAGTCGGAGGCGGGAATTAGCGGCAGGCGCTAAACTTTGCGCCGGGCCAATATTAGTGCCACAAAATGGGCAATACACAATTTTTCCCCCTATATGTTTTACCGGGGCTAAAAATAAACATACCTTATTGGACAAGGTTTTTAATGTATAAATGAGTGATAAAATTTTATTTTTCTATTTTTCAAAACTCTTATGCTGGTAAAAGTGGGCCTTATGCCAGGCGTAAGAATTTCACGGGCATTCAGCGGGCGGAAGTTGGGCAAATAGCGCAACTCTCCACCCGCAGAGGCCCTTCTCCCGGGAATGTGGATCACCTGTCAATAGAATTCTTGACATCGCAAGTTCCGGGTTTTAGCGCATGCGCTTCGCCTGCCTAAACCCGGAACTTGTGCGGCCCCTACAGGCGCGTGCGCACCTCATACACGCCCATAGGGGTCGCAAATTACGGCCCATTCTCTTCTCTGGTGTCCAGATCCATGGTTGTCCGCAGTCCTCCATTTACCTCTTCATTCCACTCTCACTTCCATGACTTTGCTGTCGGACTGTCTGCCTGATATCAAGTTGTGGCTGAGTCAGCATTTTTGCCAATCGGGCAGCTTGCTGGTTGGGGCTTTAAGCATTTTGGCCAGCTCTGACACTGAGCCAGCCCACAGGTAACTCTTGTGTGAGGAGCTGAAGCAGAGGGTGGGTGAGCTGGGAGGAGCCTGGGTCCGCCTGGTTTCACGGAAATTAAACTATTAAAACGTTTGTTTACCTTTTTGTGGGTGCCCTCCAGTGGTCCCTTTAAGGACCTCTAGTTAGACTGCTGAAGACCCAAAACAACTGTGCAGAGCATGTTCAGCACATGCTCACCGATTTTTGCATCAGAGTCCTAAAACCGATATTAGGACCTCAATTTGCATATTCAAGGAGGCTAATGACTGTTTCAGGCAGGCGTCCTGCAGACCTAGGAGTCGTCGACTCCAATTTTTTGAAAGGCACGGCACTTCCAGGAGAGATCTTCACCCCCCCAACCCTAATTTTCCACCCCCAAAAAATGTGTGAAACAAGGTTGAATTTCTCCTCGTAGAAGTTTACAGCACAGAAGCAAGCCGTTTGGCTCTTCATGTCTATGCAAGCTCTTTGCTAGTGCAATCCAAAATAATCCCACCGCTCTACTCGCTCCCCGTGGCCCTAAATCCTCCTCTGCTTCAAATAATCACCCACTTCTCCCATAAAAGTTGCAAAAAACCCTGATTAACAACTCATTCCAAAAGTAGCAACGAGATCAGGATATCACTGTGTGAGGAAATACAGATGTAAACTCATGGCCCGTATTTTCCGATCCCTATGGATGTATACGAGATGTGTACACACCCATAGGGGCCTCGCAAGTGCCGGTTTCAAGTCTGCGACCTGTCAAGAATCCTCTTGACAAATCCTCCGCCTGCCCGGGAGAAGGGCCTCCGCGGGCAGAGAGTTCCGCTTTCTGCACAACCTCCGCCCACTGAAAACCTTTCAAAAACTTACACCTGGTAAAAGCAAGCATAAGGCCTGCTTTTACCAGCATAAGAGTTTAAAAAAGTAAAAACATATTATTTTTTCACTCATTTTATAATTTAAATTTTTTTTTAAAAAAGGTAAGTTTATTTTTAGCCCCGTAAAAAACTTTAATTTTTTTTTTCAAAAACTTTAATTTTTGTTTAAAATATTTTATTTAATGTAATTTTAACTAATTTTAAATACGTGATTTAAAAAAATTATTTAATGTTTTGATGTGTTTTTTGAGTGATCCCCATTCATACTTTTGACAGGTCTAAGCTGCCCGATTGGCAAAAATGCTGACTCAGCCACAACTTGATATCAGGCAGACAGTCCGACAGCAAAGTCATGGAATTGAGAGTGGAATGAAGAGGTAAATGGAGGACTGCGGACAACCATGGATCTAAGCTGAGAGACCTGTCAAAAGTATGAAGGTGGATTGCCTTCTTCCACTGGTTCCCCATTGCCCACGCGATCCCATGGACGCTTGCGAACTGCCTGCGCCTCTGAGACACCTGGGCCTCTGCGCACGCGTACCAGGAGAGGCCCAGGAGCGGAAGTGTCGGGACCTCCAGAGCCCTCAGGTAGCAGCGGGAGCGGCGGCAGAATTCGAGAGTGACGTCACAGTACAGAAAGTGACGCCGGCGCAGGGGAAGAAGCTGATTGGTGAGTAGTGGGTGAGTGCTTTTTTTTCTTCAATTTTAAGTTTATTTCTTTTAAGGTAGTTCATAGTTAAGGTAGTTCTGGAGAGCGAGAATCCGAGAGTTTAAATTTGAGGTAAGAGTTTTTTAATTAAAAGTATGGCAGGGGACCTCAGTCCTGTGTGTTGCACGGCCTGCAGCATGTGGGAATTCCTAGACGCTTCTTGCAGTCAGGATTGTAAGGGGTTTTTGTCTCAGGGGCTTATTTGTAGGTCAGCCAGTTATGTTTTCCTGGGCTGTCCTGCCCGCTGTGCGGTTGCAAATCGCTATCCCCTTCCTAGTTCTGAGCCCAGGACTTATCGAGCGGCGATAAGGACAAACGAACAGACCCGTGGATTGGTGCAAGGAAAACCAATGTTTATTTACAGAAGTAAAACTACAGAGAAACAGTATCATATGAAGAAAACAAAATCACTATGTAGTACGGTTTTACACTTAATAGGGGAGGAGAACGGACACATCGAGGGAAAATCCTAAAATTACAATTTTAGCAATATCCCCATTAATTCCCACCCTTACGCCTAACTAAAATTGTCTTGCGACAGCCAGAAGAAAATAATGCTCACCGGTGAAATGGATGAAAAACCTGGCCCTGTACCCTGTCTCTGCCGTCGAAACGTGGCTACGAAGTTTCTTCCTTCTTGGCTGCTAGCAGACAACAAAGTACCCGGGACCGAGGCAGAGAGAGAGAGTGGCTGGGTCTTCCCAGTTATACCCTCCTGGTCGTCGTAATCTCCCGCCAGATCAGCTCATTTCTATTGTCTGATCTGGGCATAATGAATTTTAACAAAAGGTTCCGATCTTGGCCCATCATGTTAGATGGCCAGTGATTGTATCAAGCCAGTTCTCCAACTGCTCCCTTTGTCCGACAGGTTCGTTGATGGAGGCCAGCCCAGTCTCAATGTCCCCGCTGATTATTTGAGCAAACACCTTGAAAGCCTTATGCGTAGACCTGATTGTAATTGGGTTTGTCCCCAATGCATAAGGAAATCGGAATACACAAGCTGATAGCTTGCCAGAGTCTGAAATGAAACTGCCAGGCTCTTGGTCACGAGGTCTGACCGCAGCCATTTTGATATGCCCTGGATTTTAAAACTCAGTCTGACCAGGGTTCCTTTTAATAAGTCCAATAAAATCTTTGGGGGGGGGACACATGAAATTTTGCAAATCCTTTCAGATGACCACATGTGCAGTAAGTGCCAACGGTTTGGCCAACTTGAGATCCGGTTTTCAGAGCTCGAGCATCAGCTGGAGGCACTGCGGTGTATCCGCGAGGCTGAGAGTTACGTGGATCGCACGTTTTTAGACGTGGTCACCCCGCAGCTTATGAAAGTGCAGTCAGAGAGGGAATGGGTGACCACCAGTCAGAAGAAGGGGGGCAGGCAGGTAGTGAGGAAAGCCCCAGAGTTCATCTCACTCAACAACCGTTTTTCTGTGTTGGAAAACGGTGAAAGTGACAGTTCCTCTGGGGAGTGCAGCCAGAGACAAGTTCATGGCACTGTGGGTGGCTCAGCTGCACAAGGGGGGAGGAGTAAGAGTGGAAGGGCAATAGTGGTAGGAGACTCAATAGTGAGGGGTGCAGACAGGCATTTCTGCGGCCGCAGACGTGACTCCAGGATGGTATGTTGCCTCCCTGGTGCCAGGGTCAAGGATGTCACTGAACGGCTGCAGGGCATTCTGAAGGGGGAAGGCGAACAGTCAGAGGTCGTGGTTCACATTGGTACCAACGACATAGGTAGAAAGAGGGATGAGGTCCTGCAACAAGAATTTAGGGAGCTAGGTAGCAGATTAAAAAGCAGGACCTCAAAGGTTGTAATCTCTGGATTACTCCCGGTGCCATGTGCTAGTGAGTATAGGAATAGGAGGATAGAGCAGATGAATGCGTGGCTAAAGAGTTGGTGCAGGAGGGAGGGCTTTAGTTTCCTGGATCACTGGGTCTGTTTCTGGGGAAGGTGGGACCTGTACAAGTCGGATGGGTTACACCTGAACCGGAACGGGACCAACATCCTTGCGGGGAGGTTTGCTAGTGCTGTTGCGGGGGGGGGTTTAAACTAACTTGGCAGGGGGATGAGACACGATGGGCCGAAGGGCCTCTTTCTGTGCTGTATAACTCTATGACTCTAACTCTATCTTCTTTGTGTCTACTCTATCAAAACCTTTCATAATCTTAAAGAACTCTATCAGGTCATCCCTCAGCCTTCTCTTTTCTAGAGAAAAGAGTCCCAACCTGTTCAATCTTTCCTGATAGGTATAACCTCTCAGTTCTGATATCATCCTTGTAAATTGGTTTTGCACATTCTCCAGTGCCTCTATATCCTTTTTATAATATAGAGATCAGAACTGTGCACAGTATTCTAAGTATTCTAAGTGTGGTCTAACCAAGGTTCGATACAAGTTTAACATAACTTCTCTGCTTTTCAATTCGATCTCTCTAGAAATGAACCCCAGTGATTTGTTTGCTTTTGCTATGGGCTTATTAACTTGCATCACTACTTTTAGCAATTTGTGTATCTGTACTCCTAAATCCCTCTGCTCCTCTACCCCATTTAGAATCTTAGGGGGAGAAATTCGGTATCTTAGCACCTCCTATTATCGCCTCCGGGGGGGCGATAACTGGGCGCTAACGACTTACCGACCGGGCACGGTGAAATGAACGACTCCCGCTAAATTGGCCGACAGGTTTGCGGTGGCGGTAACACTTTGCGCCACGGTCTCCTGCGCCCGGAGATCATGACGTCATTGCCATGCGCATTGCCCCGGTAGCGCCCCAGACCCGAACTTCAGTTCCTCCCCCTGCAGCATCGCCGGGCGACAACACCGACAGCTGCAGGAGGCGTTGTTTGGGAGGCCGGGAGCTTCAAGGCGCAAATAGAAGGGGATGTTGGTGCAGGAAGGAGAAAAATTTTAACAATGCTTCAAGTGATTTTTTTCGATTGCTCCTGGGCCGCGATCGATCAGCCCGGCACTCTGCTGGAGTGCATGCAGCTGATTGTGCCGGATCGTGGCTGCTGTCGGGGACCAGCTAACTGGTCCCAATGCAGATCCTGCAGCGATGGCCCTTCCCTTTAAGGGAAGGAGCCTCGATCGCGGCAGCGCTGCACGGCCCATTGTTCAGCGCTGCACCACTACCGCCCCGCCTGCGTCCTTTAGCGCTCCAGGAAAGAAGTGGAGCGCTTGATTTAGCGCTTCACTTCCTTCCTGGTGCGCAAACACCGAACTTTGAAAAAGCTGGGAATCATTAGCGCCTGGCGCTAAGTTTCCCAGCTTTCAAAAGTTAGCGCCCCAAATGGGGCGATACTGAATTTTCTCCCCTTATTTTCCAAGAAATATGTGGCATCCTTAATCTTCCTACCAAATGCACCACATCACACTTATCTATATTGTGATTTCTACAGCTGGGAAAGACTTTTTGGAGCAATTTTCTTTTTGGGGATTCTCCCTCCACGGCTTCGGAGTTACTTTTGGTAGTCTGAGACTACCAGGAAATGTTTTCAACCTCCCCCCATCCCCCACAGAAAGAGCTTCTCAGGAGCTGGCACGGCCGTCTCTATGGGAATACCATTGTATGGCATTACAGTGGAGCAGGAGGAGGAGCTGCAGTGGATGGAGGAAAGGAGGATACATTCCACCAGATATTACTTCCCCAAAAGGATATACCAGCAACACAGATCCAATGAGGACCGTAAAAAAAAGACAGAAAGACTTGCACTTATATAATGCCATTCACAACAGCAGGACATCTAAAAGTGCTTTATAGCCAATTGAGTACTTTTGAAGTGTAGTCACTGTTGTAATGTAGGAAATGCAAGTCAATTTGCGCACAGCAAGATTCCACAAACAGCAATGAGATAATGACCTGATAATCTGTTTTAGTGATGTTGGTTGAGGGATAAATATTGGCCGGGACACAGGGAGAACTCCCCTCCTCTTCTTCGAATAGTCCCATGGGATCTTTTACGTCCACCTGAGTGGGTAGACAAGGCCTTTAGTTGAACATCTCATCTGAAAGACGGCACCTCTGACAGTGCAGCGCTTCCTCAGTATCACACTGGAGTGTCAGCCTAGATTTTGTGCCATATTGGCTCAAAAATGGCGTTCGAGCAGTGCATGCATACTTCTGGTGTGAGCCGCGCTAGACACCATTTTGGTGAGGGTGTTAGCGCCAGCACTGGGAGTGTGCATCGTATGTATGCAGATCGGGATGTCAATCAGCATGTAACGCTGATTTGACGCCAGTGCTGCCATTTTTGACATCAACACTGGAGCTAACACCCTCTTTTAACCTCTCCCAGCTGAACATGCGTTCAGCAGCAGGAAGGACCCTCCAGCGCTATTTAAAGGGATCATCACCTACTTACAGGTTGGTTGCTGATTGATTTCTACTAGCTGTTGCTGAGTTTGTAGAAGTGTTTGGTGCTTTCTGCACTTCTTTAAAGTTGCCTAAAGTCTACAAGAAGTGGTGCGGCACGTGCTCAAGGATTTGGTACTGACCTGCAATTGGTCTGCTCAGACCAGTTCTCCCAGACATGGGTGCTGTAATTCGTATCCCCCCTTGGCCTGCAGCATGACAGGGAGAATGAGCAGAGGCGACACAGAGCAGGACAAGTTGCTAGAAGCGGGAGGAGGGGGAGAAGGGCTCTCAGCAGGAGGCCATATCTACCCAGGGTCTTCAGGGAGCAATTCTCCTACCTCAACCTCAGCGAGGAACAGTGCATCCAACATCTCTGTTTTACTAAGGAGGTGATCACTGAAATCTGCCACCTGCTGCAGGCAGAACTGCCGCCTCAGTCCAGGGTGAGGACGGCATTGCCAGGGGCTATGAAGGTGACTGTGGCCTTGAACCTCTTCATGTCCGGCTCCTTCCAGACTGGAGCAGGCGACATCTATAACATCTCCCAGTTCGCCGTCCACTCCTATATAAGGGAGGTGAGTGAGACTCTGTATGGAAGGAGAGCTGAATACATTTCATTCTCTCTTGCCAGAGAGAAGCAGGCAGAGCGAGAACGCGGCTTCGCCAGGATTGCAGGCTTCCCCACGCTGCAGGGTGCCATTGACTGCACACATGTCGCTTTGCGGGCGCCGCATCTCAAGTCTGAGATGTAGCGCAACCGCAAGGGATTCCACTCCCCCAATGTCCAGCTGGTGTGCGACCATACGCAGCAAATCATGCTGGTCAATGCCCGATATCCTGGCAGCAGTCATGATGCCTTCATTCTGCAGCAGTCCGCAGCAACATCAGCATTTGAGTCACCACGCAAACTAAAGGGTGGCTACTGGGTGACAAGAGCTATCCGCTGACCCCCTGGCTCATGACTCCGTTGCGCAATCCATGTACACGTGGGAAGCATGCGTACATTGAAAGCCATGCTGCCACACAGAATCTGATAGAGCAGACCATTGGCATCCTTAAACAACACTTCCACTGCTTGGACCGCTCTGGAGGAGCCCTGCAGTACTCACCAGAGCGCGTCGCAAGATTTGTCATGGTCAGCTGCATGCTCCACAACCTCGCCATCATGAGAGCACAGCCCTTGCCACCAGGCATACGATGACCAGCAGAGGAGGAGGAGGAGGAGAAAGTGGAAGAGGAGAAGGAGGAAGTGGAAGAGGAGGAAGCTGAAGGGAGGAGGCAACCCAGTCAGTCCCTTTCTGCCCGGACTGTCCGAGATCGACTCATCTGACTGTGGTACCAGTGAATGCAACCCCAATTCCACATTCAACAATAGTCCCACACCTTACCTTCCCTCTGTTACTGACCATCACAGTATCCTCTTGGCCACAATGCTACAATAAAAGCTACCACAAAACAAACATTCCAAAACAATTTTGAGAATCAAACAATTACAATACTTCATTCAAAAGTCAACTAATCACCCTTGTGCATTCCCTTAGTTCCTGTCTTCAGTGTGCCTTTGCCTGTCCTAGTGCTCCTATGCAGTGCTATCCCAGTGCTGCAGCATGGCTGGTGGAAGGCTGCTGACTTTCAGTGGGGGAGACTGCAAATGGCCTTGGAGGACAACCTCAAACAGCTCTGTGCCTTGTAGGTCCGGCTTCAGACTGCACCACCTCGGCATGGGCGGCAGCAGTCTGGACTGGCTGGCTGACAGACAATAGCAAGGGCACTGGTGAAGTGGCAGTGGTGGGAGGACGAATGCTGTCATCCACGGAGCACCTGCCACTCCACCGGGGCGGCACCTCGACAATCCTAGTAATTTGTTGGAGGACAGATTGCTGGACTGCTGTGACACCCTGCAAGCCCCTTTCAACACTGGTAAACCCAGCCATGATGGCAGCAGTTTGTGCTTGCGTGGCAGCAAGTTGAGCTTGCATGACTTCAGTCTGAGCTTGGATGGGCTCCAAGCTCTGAGCAAAGCCCTGTGCAAGGTTGGAGCTGTACTCCTCCATGCTCCTTGACATTGCATTCAAGCTTTCTGGCAGGCCTGCCAATGCACCAAGCATTTTATTGTGCAAACCCATCAGCATTCTTCTGTAGGCCGCCCCATCAAAGTCTTCATCCTAGTCCTGTGCAACAGAACTTATGTGCAACTTCGTCCTCTGGGGAGCTGGCACTTGTGCTACCCTTTTTCCCTGCCTTGGCTGCAGCCCACTCATGCCCGGTGACTCATCACGTGCAGATGCCGACTCTGAGCTACCTTCTAAAGTCCGCGAAGTGCCAGTATTTGAGCTGTTGGCTGCGACTGTCAGATCGAGTGATGGTGTTTCATGTTCATCATCACTCTGCACTTCCTCTTCCTCTTATACCACTGCCCAGCGAGGTTGAATTTCTTGGGTTTACACCATCTGCAGCTTGTAAGTCAGAAGAGATTGTGTGATGATAGAGAAGTGGAATTTGAGAAGAAAGATTAGTTATGAGCATGCCATCATGTTCAATGGTTTCAGTGTCGCCGCTGGCCACGGCCTCAGTCACAGCCACTCCAATTACGGCGAGCACCAGCTTCTCGAGCGGGGTCAGGATATGCAGGCGCGCCTGTCCCCCTCCGGTTAGCTGCCGCTGCCTCCGGCTGTGTGCCATCTTGTCCTGCAAGAGAGAGGGAAGTGTGTCAGTGAGTGTGGTTCAATGTGTTTGGCTGATGTGGCTGTCATGCTTGAACAGCTAGCAGTGTGGGCAAGCTGTGAGATGTGGGTGTGAGGCTTGCAGCAGTGGTAAGTGTGTGAGGGTGAGATGCAGCATATGAATGTGAGGTATGAGTCATGATTGATAGAGATTGTTGGTAGGTGAGAATGGGGGTGTGGTGAATTGAGCAGTGTGTGAGGCTAATTGTGCTGTTTGTGGGATATGGCATTTGAAGATGCATTCACTGACCTTGACTGCTCGTGTGAGGTCATTAAACTTCTTCCGTCACTGCATCCAGGTCCTTGGAGCAACACTGTTGGCATTGACCTCCTTGGCTATCTACTCCCACTTTCTTCGCAGTGTCTGTCTAGAGGGCCTCCTGGCTCCCTGTGGAAATAGGACCTCTCTCCTCCTCTCCACCTCCTGTACTAAGGCCTCCAGTGCTGTGTCTGAGAACCCTGAAGCCCTTTCTCTAGCGTGTTGTGCCATTTCTGTATGTTTTCCAGGTGAAACTCCCTTCTGCAATTACTTCCAACTGGTGTCGTCAAACTGCACTTCCCCTTTAAGAGGTGCAGGCTGGTTTTAAGAACTGCAGGCTAGCTTTAATTGGTGCTAGCCTTGCATAAACTTGGGCCCCCCTGCTGAGCGTGCAGCCACTCAGCAGCACTGTTAGTGCTGGGCTGCACGCCACTATTATTTAAATTAGCAGGCAGCACCAAGTTTGCGTGCTGCCTGCATTACTTGAACGGGCGTTGGTTAATTACGCATTGCGATCTCCGCGCCCGTTTTTGGGTGCTATCGAATTTTTAGCCCGACAGGTCTTATTTGTTTTTCTTAGGAGTATGTAATAGAATGCATACAACAGCTAAACATTTGGAACATACATTTTGTTCCAAGTCACATTTAATCAAATTATTTAATTAGCTCAGACTACCGTAGTCCCTAAACACATCCCAGCAACTTTCCTGGGCACCCTCTGCTTAGATCCAAAGTGCCATGCACCTGTCCAGCCCCAGGATCACCTGGACATCCTGTTTTGGGCCATTTAAATGGCTCAGGGGCAGAACCAACGCAGCATAGCCCCTTGGCTTTGTGCTGGCATTTTTTAAAAATTTGTTTATGGGATGTGGGCATCGCTGGCAAGGCCAGCATTTATTGCCCATTCCTAATTGCCCTTGAGAAGGTGATGGTGAGCTGCCTTCTTGAACCGCTGCAGTCCGTGTGGTGAAGGTACTCCCACAGTGCTGTTAGGGAGGGAATTCCAGGATTTTGACCCAGCGACAATGAAGGATTGGCGATAAACTTCTAAGTCAGGATGGTGTGTGACTTGGAGGGGAACTTGGAGGAGGTGGTGTTCCCATGCGCCTGCTGGGCTTGTCCTTCTAGGTGGAAGACGTCATGGGTTTGGGAGGTGCTGCTGAAGAAACCTTGGCGAGTTGCTGCAGTGCATCTTGTAGATGGTACACACTGCAGCCACGGTACGCCGGTGGTGGAGGGAGTGAATGTTTAAGGTGATGGATAGGGTGCCAATCAAGCGGGCTGCTTTGTCCTGGATGGTGTTGAGCTTCTTGAGTGTTGTTGGAGCTGCACTCATCCAGGCAAGTGGAGAGTATTCCATCACACTCTTTACTTGTGCCTTGTAGATGGTGGAAAGGCTTTGGGGAGTCAGGAGGTAAGACATTCGCCACAGAATACTTAGCCTCTGACCTGCTCTTGTTGCCACAGTATTTATGTGGCTGGTCCAGTTAAGTTTCTGGTCAATGGTGACCCCCAGGGTGTTGATGGTGGGGGATTCGGCGATGGTAATGCCGTTGAATGTCAAGGGGAGGTGGTTAGACTCTCGCTTGTTGGAGATAGTCATTGCCTGGCACTTGTGTGGTGCGAATGTTACCTGCCACTTATCAGCCCAAGCCTGAAGGTCGTCCAGGTCTTGTCACATGCGGGCATGGACTGTTTCATTGTCTGAGGAGTTGTGAATGGCACTGAATACTGTGCAGTCATCAGCGAACATCCCCATTTCTGACCTTATGTTGGAGGGAAGGTCATTGATGAAGTAGCTGAAGATGGTTGGGCCTAGGACAATGCCCTGAGGATCTCCTGCAGTGATGTCCTGGGGCTGTGATGATTGACCTTCAACCACCACAACCATCTTCCTTTGTGCTAGGTATGACTCCAGCCAGTGGAGCGTTTTCCCCCCAATTCCCATTGACTTCAGTTTTACTAGGGCTCCTTGATGCCACAGTTGGTCAAATGCTGCCTTGATGTCAAGGGCAGTCACTCTCACCTCACCTCTGGAATTCAGCTCCTTTGTCCATGTTTGGACCAAGGTTGTAATGAAGTTGGGAGCAAGTGGTCTTGGTGAAACCCAAACTGAGCATCGGTGAGCAGGTTATTGGTGAGTAAATGCCGCTTGATAGTACTGTCGATGACACCTTCCAATACTTTGCTGATGATTGACAGTAGACTGATGGGGCGGTAATTGGCCGGGTTGGATTTGTCCTACTTCTTGTGGACAGGACATACCTGGTCAGTTTTCCACATTGTCGGATAGATGCCAGTGTTGTAGCTGTACTGGAACAGCTTGGCTAGAGGTGCAGCTACTTCTGGAGCACAAGTCTTCAGCACAATAGCCGGGATGTTGTCGGGGTCCATAGCCTTTGCTGTATCCAGTGCGCTCAGCCGTTTCTTGATATCTCATGGAGTGAATCGAGTAGGCTAAAGACTGGCTTCTGTGATGGTGGGGACCTCAGGAGGAGGCCGATATGGATCATCCACTCGGCACTTCTGGCTGAAGATGGTTGCAAACGCTTCAGCCTTGTCTTTTGCACTCACGTGCTGGGCTCCACCATCATTGAGGATGAGAATATTCATGGAGCCTCCTCCTCCCGTTAGTTGTTTAATGGTCCACCACCATTCACGACTGGATGTGGCAGGACTGCAGAGCTTTGATCCGATCCATTGATTGTGGGATTGTCTATAGCATGCTGCTTCCGGTTTTTAGCATGCATGTCGTCCTGTATTGCAGCTTCCCCAGGTTGGCACCTCATTTTTAGGTACGCCTGGTGCTGCTCCTGGCATGCTCTTCTACACTCCTTATTGAACCAGGGTTGGTCCCCTGGCTTGATGATAATGATAAAGTGTGGGATATGCCGGGCCATGAGGTTACAGATTGTGGTGGAGTACAATTCTGCTGCTGCTGATGGCCCACAGCACCTCATGGAGGCCCAGTTTTGAGCTGCTAGATCTGTTCTGAATCTATTCCATTTAGCACGATGGTAATGCCACACAACATGATGGAGGGTGTTCTCAGTGTGAAGACGGGACTTCATCTACACAATGACTGTGCGATGGTCACTGCTACCAATACTATCATGGACAGATGCATCTGCGACAGGTAGATTGGTGAGGACGAGGTCAAGTAGGTTTTTCCCTCGTGTTGGTTCTCTCACCACCTGTTGCAGGCCCAGACTGGCAGTTATGTCCTTCAGGACTCGGCCAGCTCAGTCAGTAGTGGTGCTACCGAGCCACTCTTGGTGATGGACATTGAAGTCCCCCACCCAGAGTACATTCTGTGCCCATGCTACTCTCAGTGCCACGTGCTAGTCAGAGTAGAAATAGAAGGATATTTCAGATGAATACATGGCTAGAGGAATGGTGCAAGGGCGAGGGATTCAAATTCCTGGGACATTGGAACCAGTTCTGGGGGAGGTGGGACCAGTACAAACTGGACGGTTTGCACCTGGGCAGGACCGGGACCGATGTCCTAGGGGGAGTGTTTGCTAGTGCCATTGGGGAGGGTTTAAACTAAAATGGCAGGGGGTTGGGAACCTGTGCAGGGCAACAGAGGAAAGGGAAGCAAGGATAGAAGCAAAAGACAGGAAGGAGAAAAGCAAAAGTGGAAGGCAGAGAAATCAAGGGTGTAAATCAAACAGGGCTACAGTAAATAATAATTCTAAAAGGACTAAGAGAGTTAAAAAAGCAAGCCTGAAGGCTTTGTGTCTTAATGCGAGGAGCATTCGTAATAAAGTGGATGAATTAGCTGCGCAAATAGATGTAAACGGATATGATATAATTGGGATTACGGAGACATGGCTCCAGGGTGACCAAGGCTGGGAATTCAACATCCAGGGGTATTCAATATTCAGGAAGGACAGACAAAAAGGAAAAGGAGGTGGGGTAGCATTGCTGGTTAAAGAGGAGATTAACACAATAGTAAGGAAGGATATTAGCTCTGATGATGTGGAATCTGTATGGGTAGAGCTGAGAAATACCAAGGGGCAGAAAACGTTAGTGGGAGTTGTATACAGACCCCCAAACAGTAATGCTGAGGTTGGGGATGGCATTAAACGGGAAATTAGAGACGCGTGCAATAAAGGCACAGCAGTTATCATGGGTGACTTTAATCTACATATAGATTGGGCTAACCAAATTAGTAACAATGCTGTGGAGGAGGAATTCCTAGAGTGTACACGGGATGGTTTCCTGGACCAATATGTCGAGGAACCAACTAGAGATCAGGCCATCTTAGACTGGGTATTATGTAATGAGAAAGGATTAATTAGCAATCTTGTTGTGCGAGGCCCCTTGGGGAGGAGCGATCATAATATGATAGAATTCTTCATTAAGATGGAGAGTGAAGTATTTGACTCAGAGACTAGGGTACTGAATTTAAATAAAGGAAACTACGATGGTATGAGGCGCGAGTTGGCTAGGATGGATTGGGGAGCGTTAATTAAAGGGTTGACGGTAGATAGGCAATGGCAAACATTTAAAGATCGCATAGATGAACTACAGAATTTGTTCATCCCTGTTTGGCATAAAAATAAAACAAAAAAGGTGACTCAACCGTGGCTAACAAGGGAAATTAGGGATAGCATAAGATCCAAGGAGAGGACATATAAATTGGCCAGAATAAGCAGCAAACCTGAGGATTGCGAGCAGTTTAGGATTCAGCAAAGGACGACAAAGGGATTAATTAAGAGGGGGGAAATAGAGTATGAGAGTAAGCTTGCAGGGAACATAAAAACTGACTGTAAAAGCTTCTATAGATATGTGAAGAGAAAAAGATTGGTGACGTCAAGCGTAGGTCCCTTGCAGTCAGAATCAGGGGAATTTATAATGGGGAACAAAGAAATTTCTGATGAATTAAATACATACTTTGGTTCTGTCTTCACAAAGGAGGACACAAATAAACTCCCAGAGATGTCGGGAAACATAGGGTCTGATGAGAGGGAGGAATTGAATGAAATCAGTATTTGTAGGGAAATGGTGTTAGGTAAATTGACGGCATTAAAGGCCGATAAATCCCCAGGGCCTGATAATTTCCATCCTAGGGTACTTAAGGAAGTGGCCCTAGAAATAGTAGATGCATTGCTGGTCATCTTTCAAAATTCTATAGACTCTGGAACAGTTCCCATGGATTGGAGGGTAGCTAATGTAACCCCATTATTTAAAAAAGGTGGGAAAGAGAAAATGAGGAATTATAGACCGGTGAGCCTGACATCGGTAGTGGGCAAAATGCTAGAGTCCATTATAAAAGATGTAATAGCAGAGCACTTAGAAAACAGTGACAGGATCGGACAAAGTCAACATGGATTTACAAAAGGGAAATCATGCCTGACTAATCTACTGGAATTTTTTGAGGATGTAACTGGTAGAATAGATAAGGGAGCAACAGTGGATGTGGTGTATTTGGACTTTCAGAAGGCTTTCGATAAGGTCCCGCATAAGAGATTAGCGTGCAAAGTTAAAGCACATGGGATTGGGGGTGAGGTACTGATTTGGATAGAGAACTGGTTGGCAGACAGGAAGCAAAGAGTTGGAATAAACGGGTCTTTTTCCGAGTGGCAGGCAGTGACTAGTGGGGTACTACAGGGATCGGTGCTAGGACCCCAGTTATTCACAATATGTCTGAATGATCTAGACGAGGGAACTAGATGTAATATCTCTAAGTTTGCTGACGACACAAAGCTGGGTGGGCGTGTGTGCTGTGAGGAGGATGCAGAGAAATTCCAGTATGATTTGGACAGGTTGGGTGATTGGGCAGATGCATGGCAGATGCAGTATAATGTGGATAAATGCCACTTTGGTGGCAAAAACAGGAAGACAGATTATTATCTGAACGGCAATAGATTGGGAAAAGGGGAAGTGCAACGAGATCTGGGAGTCCTTGTGCACCAGTCGCTGAAGGTAAGCATGCAGGTGCAGCAGACGGTTAAGAAGGCAAATGGTATGTTGGCCTTCATAGTGAGAGGATTCGAGTACAGGAGCAAGGATGTCTTGCTGCAGTTGTACGGGGCCTTGGTGAGACCACACCTTGAGTATTGTGTGCAGTTTTGGTCACCTTATCTGAGGAAGGCTGCTCTTGCCATGGAGGGAGTGCAGCGAAGATTCACCAGACTGATACCTGGGATGGCAGGAATGATGTATGAAGAGAGATTGGGTCGATTAGGCTTATATTCGCTAGAGTTTCGAAGAATGAGAGGGGACCTCATTGAAACTTATAAAATTCTAACAGGACTAGACAGACTAGATGCAGGAAGGATGTTCCCGATGGCGGGGGAGTCCAGAACCAGAGGTCACAGTCTAAGGATAAGGGGTAAGCCATTTAGGACTGAGATGAGAAGGAATTTCTTCACCCAGAGAGTGGTGAACCTGTAGAATTCTCTACCTCAGAAGGCAGTTGAGGCCAATTCATTAAATATAGTCAAGAAGGAGATCGATATATTTCTTAAGGTTAAAGGGATCAAGGGATATGGGGAGAAAGCAGGGACAGGGTACTGAATTTGGATGATCAGCCATGATCTCATTAAATGGCGGAGCAGGCTCGAGGGGCCGAATGGCCTACTCCTGCTCCTATCTTCTATTCTATGCTTCCAAGTGGTGTTCAACATGGAGGAGTACTGATTCATTGGCTGAGGGAGGGTGGTAGGTGGTAATCAGCAGGAGGTTTCCTTGCCCATGCTTGGCCTGAAGCCATGAGACTTCATGGGGTCTGGAGTCAATGTTGAGGACTCCCAGGGCCAGTCCTTCCCGACTGTATCCCACTGTGCCGCCACCTCCTGTGGGTCTGTCCTGCCGGTGGGACAGGACATACCCAAGGATGGTGATGGAGGAATTTGGGACAGGAATTAGGTGCAGGAAAATCAGGGGCAACAGCAAGCCTTAGCGATGAACATCAGCAACCAGAACATCTTAATTGTCCCTTTTAATTCTGGGAAGGTAGAACAAAATACAATATTCACAAGTAGTTCTTTGTCATACATCAGGGACCCGGCACGTATCCTCTAGTTGGCGGGGGTTCGGGCACAGGCTACAGCGCCATTTTGTTCAGCGTCATTTTAACAACCTCTGTGCTGTGGCCCCCCAAGCAAGCATAGAGGTCATGAAATGAGGCAATGGCAGGGAACCCCTCCCCCACTCGCACCTCATGACAATAGGTCTAATTGGTCTGTGCCTACTTCAGGCAACCACCCTCCAGGAAAACCCTGAAAATCCTGGGGCTATTTCAAAGGGGCAAAGGCCCAGTAATACAACTCTCTGTCCCTTTTCCTGAAATTTGCACCCGAGAACTAAAGTTTCCCAGGAACAAAGGCCAAGAAAATTCGCCCTGACATCTCGTCATTTCGCGCTTTGCTCTGCTGCAGTTCCCACAGGCACATTGTATAAGTCATGTTACTGTTACCTATTTCAGGAGCAAGAGCTGCAGCATAAGCAACCAATGGATACCAGCGATTCAGCAGGAAACAAAATAACTCAGTGGTACTGCAAAACAATGGGCCGTATTTTCTGATCGGAGGCTTCCCACGTGCGGAAGCCTCCGATCTGGAAAAAATCTACGCACTTACCTGAGGGCTCCCGAGGTGCGTATAGTTCCGATGCTGGGCCTCTCCAACTCCAAGTGCACAGGGCCTACGTATCCCAGGGGCGCATGCGTCTCTGGGATCACGTGGGCCATGGGGAGCCAATCAAAGAAGGGAATCTCCCTTCATACACTTGACAGATAGACCTGTCAAATATATGAATGGAGATCACCCCAAAAACACTTCAAAACATTAAATAATTTTTTTTTAAATCACATTGTTAAAATTAGTTGAAATTACAATGAATTAAATATTTTAAACAAAAATTTAATTTTTTGAAAAAAATAATTAAAAGTTTTTTACAGGGCTAAAAATAAACTTACCTTTTTAAATGTATTTTAAAATGATAAATGACTGAATTTTTTTTTTAAATACTTTTTTCAACTCTTATCCTGGTAAAAGCAGTCCTTATGCCTGCTTTCACCAGGCGTAAGACTTCTAAGGGTTTTCTGCGGGCGGAGCGTCTCCAGAAAGCAGAACTATCTGCCCGCAGAGGCCCTTCTCCAGGGCAGGCATCCAATCTGTCAAGCGCATTTTTGACAGATCAGAAATGCCGGTTTTCAGCACATGCGCTGTGCATGCCTGAAACTGGCATTTCCAATGTCCCTACGGGTGGGTACACAGCACATACACACCCGTAGGGATCGGAATATCCGGGCCAATGTGTGTTAATGCTGATTGTCTTTTGGAAATCACAAAAATTGAACCACACTAAATATATTTTAGGACAGTATTTTTGTGTTAACCTGAGTAATATGTCCTGTGGTTATGTTGCTTATTAGGCTAATACACATTATTTTACACCTACAAATTTTTCGTCATCCTAGATTCTCTTCTTCAAGTATGAGCCATGTGGCTCTGGAAACTTCGGATTATGTATACTTTAGTCTAATGCACATTGGGGTAGATTTTGACTTTGTGCGATAGTATAAAACGGGCGATAGTGATTCAGCAGCCCGTTTTACATCTCTCCTGATTTCTATTTCCCTTTGAAGTAAAGAAGTATTGGATAGATCTTGACTTTGTGTGAAAATGGAAATAAAAGTCGGGAGAAATGCAATACGGGCTGCCGATTTGCTACCACCCATTTTACACTATCGCACAAAGTCAAGATCTACCAGTTTGTGTTCTTAAAGTTGCACTCTCTTCATGAAACAATGCTGATAATAGCATCACACCACTTCATCTCTGTTACAAAAATGAGTTTTAGCTCTTCAACATTTTTTCCCTCTATAAGCAAGTAAATGTTTTCCTGACACTTTCATAAAGACAGTAATACCTACGCAATACTGCACTGCTAACACAGATGTTGAAGTATAAAAATGCCGAGGTGTGATGGAGGGCAGTCAGTAAGATTTACTGTAGTCGTCTGACATTGTACACTACACATTGTTCTCTGTCTATATATGCTTTGCTGATTTGTATTCCTTCACTTTACCTGACGAAGGAGCAGCGCTCCGAAAGCTCGTGATTTCAAATAAAACTGTTGGACTATAACCTGGTGTTGTGCGACTTCTCATTTTTATAAAAATGCAAGTTGTTGTTGTTAAACAAGGGTGAAAACAGATAAGCAGCAGATGTCTGGATGAAGTTATAGCATGACATATTTCCAATCATACAATAAAATGTTAGCTTAACAGCTTTCGGGCTTCACTGTAATCATGGTGACACAAATTAATTAACTTTGTTAGAAAACAAACTCTATTAGTCCAGTGGGGACTAGAAGGAATTTGAGTAGAAGAGTAAAAAGCAAATTGTATTGTCCAGTTGTACTGAGAGCTGCTTTAGACAAGTGCAAGCTAATAGCACTGAGTTATACTGCTGGCACCACACCGTTCTATGTTCAGGAAAAGGGGAGCTCTGAGCATTCATACTTAAGTCAATGCGATCAATTCTGCACAATGGCAATGAAAAGCAGGTGCCATTTTTATTATTAGTGAAGAGCGGATAGAGAATTCAACTCTTTGGTAATATTAAAAAGTTAAAAGTTATAAAAGATTCCTATTACTGTAGTTATTCCTCTCTAAGAACATCAAAATAGGAGCAGGAGCAGGAGTAGGCCAAATGGCCTTTTGAGCCTGCTCCACCATTCAATAAGATCACGGCTGAACTTCTACATCAACTCCACCTTCCTGCCCTATTCCCATATCTCTTGATTCCCTTAGTGTCCAAAAATCTATTGATCTCAATCTTGAATATACTCATCAACTGAGCATCTACATTTGAGGCAAGTTCACAAAAAATCTGTTAAACCCAATCATAGGCTGGAAGATTGTTTGTAGATAAGTTGGCAAACTGTTTTATTTTTCAAGAACGTTCCACATTAATTGAGCCACAGACTTCCATTTTACTTTTATAAAGACTGAAACAGCCATACATACCCATTATATCAATGGAGAAAATAGACACTGACATCAAAGTTACTCAACTGCGTGTGGGAAAATGCATTGATGTGATCACAATTTGTCCATTCAAATTCATATTCTTCTCCCTCCCCATTTTTATGCATAATTTGCAGATACATTGGCCAGGTAGGGAGGCAATTCAATGATGCATTTTCAATATATGAAAGGAGCAGCTTTACCCAAGTTCCTGATTCTCTATTTACAGCGTAACCAGGGATACTCAGAGTGCTTACTGTAGATGAGGCAGTGGCCCTCTAAATGCAGAGAAATTAGGTTATATTTTCTGATGTGAATGCAAAGCACACCTGAAGTAAAGTGCCCTGTTTGCATGCGATTTTCTGTTAGCAGCTCATCTTAATTAAGCTTAGCTCCAGGTGTAGGTTTGGACATGTGCACACCAGTTGTGAGAGTGGAAAATTGCAGGAAGATGAAAATTAAAGGGATGAGGCCAGTTAAAAGCAAGTGTCAGAATAGGGGAACAAAAAAATCCTTGCAGCCTTCGGAAAGGCTCAAAAGTTATTGGCAACCTCTGCCAAGGCTGGAGTGGGACAACGCTAAGCAGTAACAGGAAAAATCAAAGTGAAAGGAAACCCAAAGTTCAAATGTACTGGCAAGTGATGGAATAGGCCAACAGCTAAGCTTCTGTTTAATGGCTGCTAAGGTGGAGGTGATGCTGTAAGAAGTGGTTGTGAGGCTGTCGCTGGCTGTTGCTGTTATCGGCTGTGCCAGTCCTAGGGTGCATGTTAACTCCAGGAGCCCCAGCAACAGATGGCACAGCATCTGGCTGATCCAGACGCTCCGACCAGTTCCCTATGATTGTGGCCAGGTAAGTGTAACAATGCCTGAAGATATGTCTCGTGGCATTTTGGGAGGCACTGCCAGTCAGGTTATGCTGGATCACCTTGATGTGCCTTCTTTCATGCGGTACCACTAAAAACATGACGTGTTGTGATTGGAGTGCTTCCGAAGAAATATCCAGCATTAAAGTTAGCCTTAATGAATTGTTTTTGTGTCATTGCGACTGCTTAAGTGAGGTACGGGCATCTGCTTCTGTAGATAGAAGTATGGGGATACTGGCATGAGGGCACACAACACCCCTGGTGCTACCTGACCTGCCTATCATCCCTCTTTTGGTCCTCCTCTCCTTCCTGCAAAAAACTATGGAGATTCCCATTTGGAATCCCAGTGGTGGCAGTAATGAGGCTGTAGGAAAAAATGAGGCAGCAGAGCAAATACCACAAAGGTTCCTTAAATTATAAGTGGCAGCAGAAAATAAGTAAAATATTTTAATGAAACTCCATCTGTTTCACCTGCTCCCATTTTCCCCGCCCCCAGTAAAGTGGAACAGTGGGCAGAGATCTGGTATTATAGATCTCTATCCAATTTTCCAATCAGTTTCATGTAATTTATGCCTGTTTATTGGTGAATATGAGGAGGCAATTTATGCTGAGATCCATTCTGTATCAAGACTGAAAATTTGAAATTAACCCAGAATTCATGGAAACTGAACATATGAAGGGTAGACCTGTGTGTTTGATGGGAGAATGTTCTCCACTGACTGCTGACTAATATACATTAATGCATTGCAGTCCCAACATATTTGTAAATAATGAACATATAAACTGCTTCATTAATGACGCAGAATACGCTTAATATGAATTGAATCTCTACATGGGATCTTGGGCTTCATAAATAGAGGTATTGAGTACAAAAGTGGAGAAGTTATGCTGAACCTTTATAAAGCGCTGGTTAGGCCACAACTGGAGTGTTGCATCCAGTTCTGGTCACCATACTTTAGGAAGGATGTGAAGGCCCTTGAGAGGGTGCAGAGGAGATTTACCAGAATGGTTCCGGGAATGGGGGATCTTAGCTACAAGGACAGGTTGGAGAAGCTGGATTTGTTTTCATTAGAGCAAAGGAGGTTGAGGGGTGATTTGATAGAGGTGTACAAGATTATGACGGGTTTGGATAGGCAAGGACTAGGGGATACAGATTTAAGGTTTTGGGCAAGAGATACAGGGGGGATGTGAGGAAAAACTTTTTTATGCAGTGAGTGGTGAGGACCTGGAACTCGCTACCGACGGAAGTGGTGGAAGCGGAGACACTCAATGTTTTCAAGGGGAGACTGGATAGGCACTTGAGGGAAATAAACTTGCAGGGCTACGGGGATAGAGCAGGGGAATGGGACTGACTGAATTGCTCTACAGGGAGCCGGCATGGACTCGATGGGCCGAATGGCCTCCTTCTGTGCTGTTATGACTCTATGGGGGAAAAATTCAGTATCGCCCCGTTTGGGACGCCATTATCGGCTGTGCGCAAAGTTTAGCGCCTGGCGCTAATTATCGCCTCCGCCTGCAAACTCGACTTTTATCGCCCCTGGAGGTGATTGGAGCGCTAAATCAGGCGCTTCACACCTGTCTTAAGGCACAAAGACCAAGGAGCGAGGTGCTACCTCAGAGCGCTGGTGAAGTTCATGTGATGTCAGTCAGCAATGGAACACAGACACACTGGCGCCGGCCAGTTCTTAAAGGGGAGGGTCGATCTTGCTCTACATCCACACCCTGCTCATTGCAGCCTTGAATCTCGGCCTGGAGAAAACTGTACATCAAATCTGTTGGAAAGAACAATGGAGAGACCCAGGGAAAGAGCTCAGACTGCAGCCCCCATATTCTCTTCTAAATCGATGCAAGGAAGATCAAACCAGAAAGAACCTGCAAAGTGCTGCTCAGTACCCAAAACTCCTCAACACAGCTTTGAATATCTCCTGCAGTCTTTCTCTCTCACTCAGAATGCGTGGTGCAAAAATTTCGCCGACAAAAAAAGGCAGGAAGCGATCGCCTTTAAATAGCGCTCCCCCAGTCCCTTCCTGACTGCGAAACGCTCCCCTCAACCTGTCGTTGCTCGCGGCAGGCGGTAAGACAGGGGGCGTCACTCAATATCCGGTCCAGGGCGCTACTAGGGCATTGCACTCTCGACTGATGTCACGACCGGCCGGCGCAGGAGATCGTGGCGGTAGTGTTTAGCGCCGCCGCAAAATGTCTAGTTAATTTCGTGAGCGGCGCAAGTCTTCCGCACCGTGCGGAGGGAGGTAGACCAGCACGTCTCGGGCAGCACTGTGGTCCCCAGGACCCACACACAGTGCAGGAAGAAATTTAACAACCTCACTCGGGTGGTCAGGGTGAGTCAATGCTTCAACAAATGCTACATACCACCATCTGAACCACAGTCTTCACACACTGCCCAAAGCACCACAATCCCAGCACTCACCCACCAACAATCTCCACCTACCAACACTCACACCCACATCTCACACCTTGCACACATTGACAGCTATTCAACTATGGCAGGCACATCTCCCAAACTCATTGCTCCACACTCACTCACACACTTTCTGTTCTCTTGCAGGCCAAGGTGGCTCACAACAGGAGGGAGCAGGAGCGCACAGGCGGGGGACAAGCCGACACCCAACCACTGTCTGTGCTGGAGAATCGAGTGCTGCAGATTATTTGGTGCCAGGTGGTGGGCACCGTGGCCACCGGCGATGTTGACCCCCTTGGGGACAACAACAGTATGTTCATCCCAACTCCTTCTTCTCATTTCCCACTTCCCCCTCACCCCACAAACCTTTCCCACTTTCCAGCTAATCATGCTGTATGCATGCATTTCTCCTTTCCTGCCCCCCTCCCCTCACCTTAACCCGACTCTTGTGCCTTTCTGCTTTCAGATAATGAGCCAGCACCTGAACAGCCTGTCCCTGAGGTCACCGTTGAGAGCGATGCGGGAGAAGAGGAGGAGGAAGAAGACACCGCGTCACTGCATGCCTCACCCGCGGGCACCAGCTCAGATACTGGCACGATGCGTTCTTTAGAGGCTAGTATAGTAGTGGGATCTGCACAGGGTGAGGCACCGGGAACGAGCGGGCTGCAACAAGGCCAGGGGGAAAGGGTAGCTTGGGAGTCAGCTCCCCGGAGGGCAAGTTCGCGTGTGAGTTCTGCTGCACAAGACTCAGATGAGGACCTCGATGGGGAGGCCTTTAGATGAAGGGTGATGGGCATGCACACGGAGATGACAGGTACAATGGCAAGGGTGCCTGAGAGCCTCTCGGCAATGGTAAGGAGCGTGGAGGAGTCCGCCTCCAACATTGCACAGAGCTCTGCGCTCACCATGGAGCCCATCATTTCCAGTTTGCAAAGGATGGTAGACTCCCAGAGAGACCGTGGGGACCCAGACCTCATGCCACGTGTGATGGGCGATCTGGCAGCTTCCATTGCAGCACAGGTGGAAGCCACTAAACGTCTTAGTGCTGTAATGCAGTCTATGGTTGGTGCCATCGATTCTCGGACTGCTCTCATGCAGTCTCAGCTTGATGCCACGCAAGCTCTGACTGCTGCCATCATGGCTGGGTCTACCACCGTCCATCGGGGGCCTTCACGGTGTCGCAGCAGGCCAGCAATCTGTGCTCCAGCAGATTGGTAGTGATGCTGAGGTGCTGCCCCGGGGGAGTGGCAGTGGGTCAGTGGAGCAGGAAGCTGCTGTCCTCTCTCAGGATGACAGCATTCCTGCTCCCACCAATGGCACTCCGCCATTGTCCTTGTCACTGCCTGTCATCCAGCCAGCCCAGACTGCTGCCGCCATGCTGAGGTGGTGCAGTCTACAGCCGGGCCTTCCAGGCCCAGAGCTGGTCGAGGGTGTCCTGCAAGGCCATCTGTAGTCTCCCGCACGGACACTCAGCAGCCTTCCACCCGCTGTGCTGCAGCCACTGGGTCAACAATTCGTAGGAGCACTAGAGTAGGCAAAGGCACAGTAACAAGGGGCACTAAGGGATTGCACAAGGGTGAATAGCTAATATTGTTGTTGTAAATATGTGTTCACTGATTATTGATAAATTTATTAATTGGCTTTGGATGATTTTGTGGTGTCTCTCATTTCAGCTTTGCGCTGTGATATGGCCTGTGACAGGGCTGGAATGATGGGGATGTGGTGAGCAATGGGGATCTGGGGTTTAATTTATTGGAACCGCAGTCTGATGAGGCAGTCACGGACCGCCCTTCTGGAAGGCCGATTGAGTCGCTGCCTCCTCCCTCGCTCCTGTTCCTCCTCCTCCTCCTCCTTCTCCTCCTCGTCTTCCTCTTCCTCCTCATTCTCGTTCTCCTCCTCCTCTCCCTCTTCCTCCTCGTCCTCTTCCTCCTGAGATGGTCCCGCAATCCCTGGTGGCAGGGGCTGGGCCCTCATGATGGACAAGTTGTGGAGCATGCAGCAGACCACGACGAAATGGGACACCTGCTCAGCCGAGTAAAGAGGGCTCCTCCCGAGCGGTCGAGGCAGCGGAACCATTGCTTGAGCACCCCGATGGTCTGCTCGATGATGTTTCTGGTGGCAGCATGGCTCTCATTATATGAGTGCTGAGTGTTGGGGTTGCGGAGGGGAGTCATGAGCCAGGTGGAGAGTGGATAGCCCTTGTCTTCGACCAGCCAGCCACGAGCTTGATGTGGCGGCTGGAAGAGTGCTGGAACACCGGTCTGGCGTAGGATGGAGGCATTCACATTGAGGATTCGCTGTCTGTGGTCGCACACCAACTGCACATTAAGTGAGTGGTAGCCTTTGTGGTTACGGAAGACCTCAGGATTGCCTGGAAAGCCACATGGGTGCAGTCAATGGTGCCCTGCACCATGGGGAATCCCGCTATCCTGGCAAAGCCACATGCACGTTCATCCTGCTTCTCTCTGGTGATGGGGAAGGAAATGTAATCCCTTCTCCTACTGTAGAGAGCCTCTGTGGCGATGGACGGCGAACTGCGAGATGTTAGCTATATCTCCTGTTGCAGACTGGAAGGAACTGCGGGCAACGGTGACCTTGACTGCCACTGAGAGATCTGTGGTCGACCTGATCTGAGGCTCGAGATCTGGTTGCAGGAGGTGGCAGTGTTCTGTGACCACCTCCTTGCTGAAGTGGAGCCTTCTAATACACTGCTCCTCGCTTAATTGGAGGTAGGAGAAGTGCTCTTGGAATACCCTCGGAGGGTAAGGCCTCCTGTTGAGAGCCCTGATGGCCCTCCTCCTCCCTCTGGCCACACCTTGCAATCTTTCTCGCTGCCTCCACTCCCTCCGCAGTAGATCCTGGAGGGTGAGGTCGACTGCCAGTACAGGCCCCATTAACTTTGAAATTTTGTCAGAATAAATGTAACAAATTTTTAGTAGCAACAACACTCCTGATATTAAAGAACCTTTAAATGACTGAATTAAACTCTTGCACAATCGCAAACTGACAAGGAAGCAGTGAAACAGCACTAACCTGACAGCTGCGACTGATCCCTTTAAATAGCGCCCCTGGAGCTGCCATCCACCTGCTTCACGCCTCCTCTTCCTGTCGTTGTCGGGGCGAGGCGCTAAGGTAGGGGGGCAATAATCAATTTGGCAGACCAGTTGCTCAGTGAGCGTTGCATGCTCACTGACATTACGATCTGCCTGGCGCTAAAGCCCCAGGCGCTAACTGTTAGTGGCGGTGCTAAGGGGGCGACTGGATTTGGCGTGCGGCGCTGAATTCGCCTTGCCCCGGCGCTACTTCATTAGCGCCCCGTTAGCACCGCTGCCAGGTGCTAACGGGAGGCACTAAGCAACTGAATTTCTTCCCCATTATACTGTGGCTTTCATTTCACCCATTTCCATTCCTAAACATTGTCCACTTGTCCAACATGGGAAGAAAGAAAATCACTTCAGTGATGGAAAGAAGATTATGATCTTCGAAATACTGGTTCTGGGCTGTTTAAAATCTGAGAATTTTAAGGAACGGCATTGAATTAGCACAGAGTTTTTAGGCAGGTATAATTTTCTATAAACTGTTCTGCAGCGCTATACACCCTCCAGCAGACCACTTGCTACTTGTGAACTGTCTGGTGGGATTTTTTTTACAGTTTTAATTAAACCTAAGACAAAACAAAGACACAATAATAAATTGACAGCAACATGCATTATTGATGATACAATGAAGGCTTCATTGCTTTTGTATATAAATATAGTAAAGTACCCTGCTCAATGTTTTACAATGGCAACACCTTTTATTTGAAATAAAGCAACAAGCACAACCATCACAAAGTCTTGATTTTGCCGCACGTCATATTTTAAATATGTCTGTAGCACAAAATATCTATATGCTACCGATTGGCTTAAGTAACTGTATAATTTGCATAAATATAGACAGGTGACTACCAGCAGCCATTTTGCTTCCTTAGCCATTCTTCTATATACTTCCACAGGCCTCCCTTTTCTCAACCCTGCATTGCCTTTTGCTCCATTTCTGAAGCTATTATTCTTCTCACCTTCACCATAACACTAATTTATACCCCTCAATGTTGCTCTTCTGATCTCCCAACATGCATGATTTCCCTCCTCCCTGTTTTTCAGGACATTCCTATATGCAACCACACATGCAACCTTTGACCTCTCTGTGCATACGTACCCTCACTGCCTCTGATCCGCATCAACAAAAGATCTTATAACAGACAGAGCATAATTTTTTATTATAATCCTGTGTGCAAGTCAGAGAAGTGATTTTTTTAAATCACATCATGTGCAAGCCTTAGTGATGTGTTTCAACATGTTTTACATTATTGTGTTCTGTGTTTACAAACTGTGTTTGCTCTTGACAGATCCTCTGCCTGCCCTGGAGAAGGGCCTCTGCGGGTGGAGACTTCCGCTTTCTGCAGAACCTCCGCCCGCTGAAATCCCTTAAAAATCTTACGCCTGGTAAAAGCAAGCGTAAGGCCTGCTTTTACCAGCATAAGAGTTTAAAAAAGTTTTTAAAAAAATTCACTCATTTATAATTTTAAAATACTTTTAAAAAAGGTAAGTTTATTTTAGCCCCGTAAAAAACTTTAATTTTTTTTCCAAAAATTAAATTTTTGTTTAAAATATTTAATTTAATATAATTTTAACTAATTTTAAAAACGTGATTTAAAAAAAAATGATTTAATGTTTTGATGTGTTTTTTCAGTGATCCCCCATTCATACTTTTGACAGGTCTAACCTGTCACCTCTCAACCTTTCGCAGAGGCGGAACTGTGCAACCTACTTTCAGAAAAGTTGGAGATAGCCTCCTTTGCTGAATACTATTCTCATTGGTTAAGCTCTGCCACGGCAACCTCTGCAAGACATGCCAAATCATGGACACAGATACCATCATCACACGTGAGGACACTACCCACCAGGTACACGGTACATACTCATGTGACTCGGCCAACGTTGTCTACCTGATACGTTGCAGTAAAGGATGCTCCAGAGCATGGTACATCGGCGAGACCATGCAGACACTGAGACAACGTATGAACGGACACCGCGCAACAATCGCCAGGCAGGAGGGTTGCCTCCCAGTCGGGGAACACTTCAGCAGCCAGGGGCATTCAGCCTCGGATCTGCGGGTAAGCGTCCTCCAAGGCGGCCTTCGGGATACACGACAGCGCAAAATCATAGAGCAGAAACTGATAGCCAAGTTCCGCACTCATGAGGATGGCCTCAATCGCGATATCGGGTTCATGTCACGATACAGAACGTGACTTGACATCATGGCCGGTCTTCCCAGGTGTTTTTTTTTTAAAAAGACTAACACAAGAAACCAACACAAATTGACAGGATATGCAGCCAGCAGGTGGTTTGACACGTTGGACCCCCTGGGACACATCTCATTGTCTTGGCTGTGCTCTTAGTGTGTCTTTGATGTAGGGAAATATTTGAATAGATTTTGTCTGTGTTTAAATTGTGAATTCTGGGAGATTCTCTCACTGCTAACTTACCTGAGGAAGGAGCGACAGCTCCGAAAGCTTGTAAAATTAAATAAATCTGTTGGACTATAACCTGGTGTTGTGCGACTTCTCATTTATATCTATGGAGACAAAGAAAAACAAATACCGCAGCTTAGCAACCACACCCCAACAAACCTCTCAAATCATTTAGTCGAGTCATTGCGATAGAAATAGAGCACCAGGAAACGCTTTCTTGGGACATTTGAATGCATTATTTATAATTAGATTATTAGAATAATTGATATATAGTTGCCAGGGCAATTCACTGTAGTAATAAAACACTTGTTACAAAATATCAGTGCTTGAATGGTATACTCACCCTGCTAGATTATTGACAGAAGCAACTATTCAAAAATTCTTGCAGATGTAGAAATGTATTAGCAATTTATTTATACTTAATTCAATTTCCTTTCTTATGGATAGTGAAGATTAGATCTTTCTTTCATTAACTGAACAACAAAACAAGCTGAAGGTACCAGTGCATTAGCAATTGAATAGACTCAAAGATAAGGCACTAGATGGCAGTGAAGATTGCGGATTGATAACTTTTTTGTGACAACCTCTGCACAGAAACTTAAGGCTCACCGCGCTTAAAGAATATTGTTTCAGCACAATTACATCCAAAGAAGCAACACTACACAAAGATTTTGGTATAATTACCACTGAATTAGGGATCATTTTGTGCTGTGGGGATTGATATGAACTGAATTCATGTCAAGTATGATTCTTTACAACCAGGAGACAGAGCAAACTCTCATTCTATCAGTTGGGGCTGGACTTGAACCTGCGAGTGTAAAGCTTTGTTTTAAAAACTCAAATTTATTTTAACTGTCAGATATTTCTTAAGTATAAATGGCGATTTATATTATCAGTTAACGTGATCATATTTGCTACGATTGACCAATACCAAAAGGGAATTCCTTGTGAAAAAACAATGGATTCCATGTGGATTCGAGCATGCTGCAGCACTGAAACAACTGGATGCAACCCATACATGAGTAATGAAGTCACAGTGTGTAATGTCCATGAATTCCTTATGGATTGTATCACACTGTTAATATAAAAAACTATAGAACATGAAAATTATTACACAAAATGATACAAAGCGGTTGATGTAATTTTTAAATACATTTCAACTGTTTTTTTGTACCTCAAAAGTTGTGTCATTTTTTAGAGATCTTCTGTTAATCAATGTTCTGTTTATAAAATGATTGATTAACTTTAATGATTAAAACTGGGGGGAAATATTTTTTTTTAAAAGGAAATAAAAGAAGTGAAAGTGTTTATCTTATATTTATACAGTCATGTAGAAATATGAGAGTTACAGGCACACAGATTCTGTCAGTGCGTTGGCAGTTGCAGTATGACTCATGCTGTGTGTTGTTACAAAGGTTATGGTTTAGCCCTGGAGCCTGGGCCTGGAGTACATATGTTCCAGATGTTCTGTTACTCCCCCTCAGCTGTGGCACCACAAAGGATCATTTTTGTAGGAATACACTGTGGTGTAATATAAATAAGTAATAATGCAATAATTAACCAGGATATTTTTCTTAAATCAACAAAAGATTGCTTTTAAACCTTCAGTGGTTTACTGGAGGGTTTTGGATCTTCATCACTAAAGTCATCTGATGACCACGCTTTCTGTTTTCTTTCTTCTTGATGGTTTGGTGTAGATATATAGAGATCTTACTTTAAGAGCACAGCAACTGGGGGAGGGATTCTGCTCTTCTGGGCAGAGTTCCAGCGGGGCTGAACTTCTGCCCGTACCTTTCTTGTTGTCCTAGCCCGGACCTATTTTCACAGGTCAGAGTTCATTACATATGCACAATGGGCTCCTGAGAGGATTCATACCCTCAAAAGAAGGCCGTCAGTGCAAGGGCAGAGATTCCCAGTGGTGCTGCAGCAAGGATACTGTAAGGGTTTTGACCCGTGTGGCTCTGTGCTCAGCCTGGGTGCTAGTGCGGGGTTAGGCCTTGTTGCCTGTTCTGGTCTCCAGCCAGTCTGGGAGCACTAGACACCTGTGAGTGGTTCGACCCACTCGCCCTTACGGTTCTGACACTGGACTTAGATGCGAGAGCAATAATGGAGAGAAAACTCAGGTAGACCCGGTTGAATGGTACGAAATGGAAAATCTTTATTGCATATTATTCAAGATTACGAAATACATGTCATAAGCACAGATTAATGACAGTACAATCTTACACGCAGTTATGTAACTAATTTCAGGGAAACGAGGAACGAACGACACATCGTAAATGGGGGCACACATTACAGTTATCCTTAAAAACTTAAACCCTCCCCTATCAATACCTGCTCTAAACTAGATTTGTAGGATCGAGACTCATGCTCACCACTCGTGATAACTCGGAGAATTCCGAAAACTCTGATCGGATGTTTTTCACCGCAGCACCTGATCACCCACGTGTTGGTCAGGGGTCTCTGTACCC
The DNA here is from genome assembly GCA_030390025.1 of Squalus acanthias. Lineage (NCBI taxonomy): Eukaryota > Metazoa > Chordata > Chondrichthyes > Squaliformes > Squalidae > Squalus > Squalus acanthias. Next base: position 94,604,263 of record CM059428.1, on the reverse strand, counting down.
CACTTGTTTACTCGTTTCTGCTCCGGCTAGCAGGCTGGACCGTCTGCTGTCATGAAGATCTGTGTTGTCCTCGGAGTTCCGACTCTACTCAAAAAAGAGTCTTCCTGTGCCCTCGCAGGGATGCGATAAAATTCGAAGAATAGTCTTCCTGGGCAAGGAAAAGTGTCTCTTCGACCTACAGGCGCGGTCGGGGCTTACTGACCGTGGCGATACGTATGGTCGTCTTCTTCTCTTCTCATCTCATCTCATCTCATCTCATCTCATCTCATCTCATCTCATCTCATCTCGGGCCTTCGGTTCCAACACCGTTTACCGACTTCTCGGGATGGTGTGCCCGTTCCAAGGCTTCACAGCCCAGTTCCACACAGATCTTCGCGGCAAGCCACGAGGCAGATCCTGGCGGATCGTAAAGTTCAACAGTCTTTAAAGCTGCAAGAGGCAGAGACACGAGGCAAGCGGCAAGGAGTCGAAAGGATAAGAGAGAGATGGACGGTTGCAGCTTACAGTTATAGTGCAAAAACTCTTCTTTTCCCGCCCAACCTTAATGTCTTTTCCTTTGTTAGGGTTTGGCGCTCAAATTTCTTGTATAGGGTGATCTTCGTTTTAATGGGTTTCGGGGATACTCGTAACTGTCTGAGTACCTGTTAATATTTCTCCCATTGTGTAATCGGTCGGTATTCTCCCTGGAGGGGTTTTGGGGCTTCCAAATGTTTTCTGTAACTACCCGCTAACGGCTCTCTCATCGTAGAGTCGTGGGGATTTTGCATATTAATGTCTTTGGATGGGTTCTTGATCACTTGGTACAATAGCCCTTATTCGCACCTGGGAGACCGATTTCAGTATTTATGTGTATACTGCAAACCCATGATGTCTCGTGTAATATCTCAAATGTGCTGAGTCTTGATCGATCTCGCACAAATGTTTATTGGAACGCCATCTTGTCTGCTTGTCGAAAAGTCTAGAATGTTCTGCCATGAGGCGTGGCGGCCATTTTACAGGCTGCTTGTGTCCACTTTGAAAACCTGACAGCATTCTGCTGAAATAAAGCTGTTTGAACGAAACTATGTGTTTTCTCCTTATTTATAAAATCGCGATATATTGCGAATTCTACAGTCCCTCCTGTTGATGCGAATAACTCCGCTTATCGTATCAAAAATATTGTGGTGAGCAATATTATCTCGATTTCTCCAGATCCAGAAAATCAATCCCCATAACTTAAACTATCTAGGGTCTTTGCGTCGTCCTTATTTCCCAGGAAAATTACATTCTTATAACACCGCAGGCATTATTTGCCTTTAAAACTTACACCACTTGTTTTCCTTCCAGGCGTAACCAGGCCGATGCCTCTCGTATCACCTGTGTATTCACGTTTTTTATTTAGGGAAAGGAAAAACAAAACAAAACCAAACAATCATATTTAACAACAACACCATCACCAAAAATAATCAAAACCAACTCTTAAACATGTCGAGTTCCAAACGTAATTACAGTTTCTGAAAAATCACGATCGATTACAACACTTCCGAGGCGCACGTGGCAAACGGGAGTGACGCCATTTTCTGATTATACAGTGCTTTCGTCGTGCACGCGCACGTAACGTTCTCGCCACTCTCCCGTGTTTTCGTTCTTGGTGAGGCGTTTGCCTCTCTTACAATGTACGACCAATAAGTATACCACAATAAACACTTGGCATACAACTAAAATGTGGGAGGCTATTCTAATCCAGGAAGGCACTTCAATGTTGGTGAACAGATTTCACCACGGTGGAATTACTATGTCCAGAATTTCTGTCCCTATTTCGACAGTTTTCTGTTCTAGTGTGTAAAAATGTTTTTGTGATACCGCGACGGCTTTTAAAAGCTTGGTGAGGTGTTCAGGGAGAGGGGGAATGAGGTATCCGAAATGCGCGACGAATCGCTGCAGGTCGGTGAAGTTCTCTTTTACGGTAAGATGAACCGTGGATGGTTCAGGGATTGGGACAATTCGCTGTTGTGCTACTTGAACTTCCGCCCTGGGTTTGAAACAGAAACTGCTGTCACTCACCGGACACCGGCTACGGTTTCCATGTTGGTAGTGTTGCGCTGCAGTGGTAACACAATATGTTCCACCCCCGATGTATGCTACCTGCGGAGGCACATGATCTTGTGCCATTGCCTCCATGGTGCAATTCATGGACTTGGCGCCAGCCGTTCTGAACCCGCACTGTGGTGTTAAAAAGGCATTCAAGTGCTGGGGACACAGTATTATGTGTGCTCCCCTGCCACGACAACCAGAGAGATCTGTACCTGTCATCGTTTGCTCCCAGCGGATGACGTAGGGTGGAACCGCTGCATAGCGAATGTGGGCTCCCCCCTGAATGACACCAATGTTCTCTACCCGATACACCGGGGCGGGCTTTGTTGTGTCGCCCAAAACCGGCATACGTAATACTATACCCATGATAGTATGGTTTGATCGTCCGCAGTCCACGGGGACTGGGTATGCTTCTGAAGCTAGCCTGAGCTGGCACGGGCTTAATGCGTTCTGAAAAGGGTGGAGCGCCCGCAGGTGTTTGTTACTTATCCAGGACGGGACCAAACCTTGTTTTAAATCCTCCAAATTACTGCGGCCCTCGCCCAGTAACCACGCCCCGTAAAGCACGCACACCTCGTTCTGCGCAGCTTGATCGGATGCATTCCGATCTTCCCTAATCAGGGCATTTACCGTTCTCGCGTGTTTCTCTAGTTCCGCTATTATTTCTTTTAAATGGAGAGTCATGGCTTGGTCCTCGTGTAAACCCGACCCAACCACCTTATTTTCATCTGTGAGAATGTCTTTTAATTGCGTTTTTAAGCCATTAATCTGGGTCTGCAGCTCCACGCTGTCCAGAGCGTTGACCACAGATGTACCTGTGTTGAAAGCAGTGAACGCGTCGTTCACAACACCCCTTCTTTGCCTCCCCACCTGATCAAAGACTTCATGTGGTGCGGTGTACAAACTTGTTTTATCAATTTCCGCGAAATCGAATTCGTAAAATTGTCTGAACATCTTGGTCAACAGGACCTGATATAACTGTTCCGTCTTTTTGGGGCACCACTCTGGTAACCGCACCTCGGTGAGATTTAAAATCACCGAGGCCACCGCGTAATGTACCCCCTAAAATAGTATCTGGTCTGTGGGGACCAGTACCAAACCATTCCCGGGTCCCTTACTGGTTTTAGGGCACCCTTCTTCCTCAGCTAGAACCACCGGAATCGTGGGCGGGGCTTTGCGTGGGCGCGTAATGAGTTCAGTGGCATTTACTGGGATCGGGGAGAATGGGGCCCCGCACCCCCTGGTGCTCGCATCCCACCTCATCCCCTGTCCGTTATCCTGCCATTGATTAATGAAAAATATGGAGATGCCTTTGGGGCAAACATACTTTGACCCCCACATACATACATAGATTCCCTCATCCGGTTCCCACCATTTGTCCCAACAGACTCTCACTTGTCCGTTTGTCCCCGTAATTGTCCGATGGGTATTATTACCCAGTCGTTCCCACTCGACCGAAGAGTTCCTGATGTTTTTGCTCAGCTTTCGCAGCCACCACCATCGGCTCAATGGGACATTCCCACTGCAAGTCAAACAAATCCGCTTGCCGACGGTGACGCTGATCCTGGGTGCGATGATCCTTACTTTGGGGCACAGTAAAGAAGTCTCTTGGTAGGCAAACCCCGATGTGCTGGAATACTCAGTTGAGTTCGTTCCCAGCCATCCTGGCCACCTTCCCTTGTGGAAATAGGTGGTGGTCTCCTCAGCCTCCCGTCTTCCGGTCCCATCCGCCGCGATGGGGGCCGTGTCCCCGGAGCATCCAAACACCACGACATCCTTGGTGCGGCCTCGATAGGCCAATCCACATCCGATTGCCGCGAGCAATACTAGGATTCGTTCCATCCTTCCTTGGTTCCTGTGATCAGATAGAATGAGGTAGCCAGCCTCGCAAGAGTCTCTGGCTTTTGTGAAGGGTGAGCGGGTCCCCTGACCTCGCCTCACGTAAGCTTCAATGTTCGCTGGATAACTTTAACTAATCCTATCTCTAGAACTCCCATCATTTTACTTCCTTAAACAAAATTCAACTACCGCCTTAAACCGATTTAAAACTATAACCTCATAACCTTATCTAAAACTATAAACTTATACTTAACCTTAACCTTGAACTATAAACTTAGAAACTTATCCTAAACTTATAACTGTACAGCGCCGCCCGTTCCCAGGGCGGCCCCTTTAAATTCTGAAAAGGCTGCCACGAGCTCTTCCCGACGGTGGGAGGGCATTTACCCCTCCCTTTGATCTGCCGCAGCCTGTTGCTGCTGCGCTGGGGCTGGGCTCTTCCTGGGCTGCCTTAACCTTGAGCCTACGCCTTGGGACAGTCTGGGGACTTGACCATATCTTCCTGGGCTGGGGTATCCGACCTGACCTACGGAGAGTTACCGGGGGCAGGAATCCCAGGACCGACGGACCGGGTTCCGAGACTTCCACCATGGCGACCTGTGGTCCCTCCACAGTCGCTGGCTCCGCCTCCCCTGGCTCCGCCTCCCTGAACTCAGGACCTGCAGCTTGTGGCACTGCCCTACTCGGCCCAGCAGGCGGCCCTTCACTCGCAGTCCCTACCTCCCCCGAGGGCAGGACGTTCAAGGCGGGCGGCTCGGGCTCTGAGGCTTCCACCGTCACGCCCTGTGGTCCCACAGCGGCTAGCTCCGCCTCCCCTGGCTCCTCCCCCCTGCGTTCGGGACCTGCAGCTTCGGTTTCCACCCTGTGTGGATCTCTATCTGCAGCCCCTGTCCCCCCTATACCTGAATCGGGGCGACCCTTTCGTCCTCCGATTCCAGCTCTTCCTCGTCACTACCTTCACTATCCTCATCTTCGTCGAGCTCCTCGAACCCTCCCTCATCTGACTCCCAACCCCACAAAAATGTCTCACAATTTTCCAGGATGTCCCCTTCCCTGATGCAAGCTGCTTTGCCTGCCTGTGTGCCCTGTGGCCCTACCTGGGGCTGCGAGTCCCCACTCGCAGGTTTTGCCCCTGTGGTTGGCCCTTGTGCACCTGGCTTGTACAGTTTGCACTGGTTTACGTGGAACCACTTAGTGCGCCGAGGTACTTTTACGGCGTATACCATGGGACTCGCTTTATCTACAATGTTGTAGGGTCCCATATACAGTGGTTCCAGACTCCCTACTCTGGCGTAGTTTCTGACCATGACCTGGTCTCCTACTTCCCACTCCCGCGTTTTGCGGGGTTCCAGCAACAGGCGATTGCCCTGATGCTGCCTTCCCATGTTCCCAGCCGCCTGCTCATAAACCTGCTTCAGGCGCTCCAAGAGGGTCTGGGCGAGCTTGTCCCTGTTTATCTCTTGGAGATGACCCTCAGTGAGCACCGGCGCTAGCACATGGGTGGGGGTTCGCATGATCCTCCCAGTCATCACCTCGTGCGGGGAATACCCCGTACTTTTCGACTGACTGGCCCGGACCCCCATGAGGACTAGAGGCAGAACCTCCGCCCATTTTTGGGGCGAGTTCATAGTCTCTTTCCTCAATTTTTCCTTCAGGGTCCGGTTCATGCGTTCAACAATCCCGGATGACTGGGGATTGTGTGCTACATGCCATTTCCCTTCAATGCCCAAAAGCATGAGGGTGTTCTGCATCACCTGGCCGGTGAAATGACTCCCTTGGTCTGACTCCACAAAACGGGGAAGTCCCCACCGCGAGAACACTTCCCGGACCAAGATTTTTGCAGTACCCAGTGCCGTAGCTGTTCTACAGGGGAATGCTTCCACCCATTTAGAAAACACATCCACCAAGACGAGGCAGTATTTATAGCCTCCCTGGGTGGTGGGCAGGGGCCCTATATAGTCGATCTGTATCGACTGCCATGGTCCCTCTACCCTTCTTACGTGCCCCATGGGCACTTTCCTTTTCTGGGGGTCTGGGTTGTTTGCAGCGCACACGAGACAGCTTGCACAGAACTCGCGGACCTGTTCCCTGAGCCCCGGCCACCATCCCGCTTGCTCTACCCGTTGCCAGGTAACCTCGGGCCCGGGGTGCCCTGCCCCTGGTCCCTCGTGAGCCAACTGGAGGAATTCCCTCCTGTGCTGCTGCGGCACAACCCACTGCTCTTCGCGGAACAGCATGCCTTCCTTAACTGAGAGGGTTGCCGTACTGTACGGACCCTCTACCTGCTTCCCCTCAGCAAGGGTTTTGAGGACTGCTTTTAGGGCGGGATCCTGGTTCTGGACGGTCTTAAGGTCTAGGGGCAATGCTACCCTGGTGTTCCCGGGATTCCCGTCCCTGCCTTGGATCGCTGCCATGGGTCTGGGCCCATAGGGGTCCCAGAAAATGCCGTTGCGGGCACCTTCCCTGGCTAGCGCATCCGCCTGCTGGTTGCCCTCTCCACGGGGCTCTGTGGAGGAGTGAGCCTTCACCTTATGGATGAAAATCTCCCCTTCCTCCCCTACTGCTGCTAGGATCTTTTCCAGCAAGGGCTTCACCGTTAAAGGTCGCCCGTCCGCGGAGGTGTATCCACGGCGGGACCAAATGGCCAGGTATTCCGTACACGAATTGCATGTGAATATACTGTCCGAGCAAATCGTGTATGGGGTTGGGAAAATTTCTGGGTGGGTAACGACGTACACCACTGCAGACAGCTCAGCCTGCTGCGCGCTCATGGTGCTGGGGAGCTTGATCGCCAGGGCAAGGTTTGCCGCAGGGTCATAAACTCCACACCCTGTGAGTCGTTCGCCAGCAGATACTGTGCTGGAACCATCAACATAAATCTCGCGCCCAGTGGGATGTATTCCGGCCCGCAAACCTATGTTGACTTCCCACACCCCTTCCACCGAACACCGGTGGGCTGTACCGGGGTATACCAAATTGGCCGCAAGCCTGGGCTCGCAAAGACCTTTAACTCTAAGATCCATCTGGGAAAGAAGAAGGGTCCAGCGCGCAATACGCACGCTGCTTACGGTCCCATCTTTAATCCTCCCATCTAGAAGCATCTTAGTTGGTGTGTGATGGGTGAGGAGAGTGATGGGAGAGAGCCCTGTGAAGATCGCTGATCTTTTCACAGCCCAATGCGTGGCTAAAAGGTGCCTTTCGCAATTGGAGAAACTTCTCTCCACATCCGTTAACACCCTGGACGAATAGACAACCGGCCTCAGCTTGCCGTGATGCTCTTGGAGCAGCACAGCGCTCAAGCTGTCCCCGCTGGCAGCTACCTCCAGGAAAAACTCCTTCCCCCCATCTATGGCCCCTAAAGCTGGCGCGGTCTGCAGATCCCTTTTTAACTTCTCGAAGGCTGCTTGGCAGCCCTCGTCCCAAGACCACTCCACTCCCTTATGGAGGAGTCGGAGCAGCGGCGCCGCTGTGGCCGCATAGTCTTCGATAAAATCCCTGCAGTAACCGGTCAGTCCCAAAAAGGACCTCACACCCCTTATGGTGTTGGGAATCGGTAACTCTTGCACCGACTCCCTCCTAGCCTTATCTATGGCTCTTTCCCCAGCACGAATGGTCAGCCCCAGGAATTTTACTTCCTGCTGACTTTGTTTGGTGGGAATTTCTGAAACTCCTCATCCACTAGCGGCTGGTATGCTGACGGACTGATAAGGCACACCATGCCGTGTGCTTTGTTCACGGCCCTTTTAAGGTGCTCTATTTCCTTTTGGCAGACGCTGTGATCGGCCCCCTGAAATTTATCCTCGAGGGCCATCTTATATGCCGCCCTAACCCCCGTTAAGCTCTCTTCCTGGGCTTTTATTTGGGCAGCTTGGCGGGCACATCGTTCCTTTAGTCTGCCCTCACTTAACTTTGCCTCAGTGACCTGGCACTCGAGGTAATCTATTTTTGCTTTATGGTGGCTGGTGACTACCTGGCGTTCTTGATGCAACGCATTTAAATTCGTAATGAGCAACTGCCCCCCAGTGACCTTCTCGTCCATTTCTTAGTTAAATTTACTTTTACGAACACATAGTCTGCTATTCTCTCTTCCATGACATTTCGTCCAATCATACCAAAATCTAACACATTACCCTCTCGCTGCCAGTGTCCTGCCGCGGTCGCCATTTTCTGTAAGGGTTTTGACCCGTGTGGCTCTGTGCTCAGCCTGGGTGCTAGTGCGGGATTAGGCCTTGTTGCCTGTTCTGGTCTCCAGCCAGTCTGGGAGCACTAGACACCTGTGAGTGGTTCGACCCACTCGCCCTTACGGTTCTGACACTGGACTTAGATGCAAGAGCAATAATGGAGAGAAAACTCAGGTAGACCCGGTTGAATGGTACGAAATGGAAAATCTTTATTGCATATTATTCAAGATTACAAAATACATGTCATAAGCACAGATTAATGACAGTACAATCTTACACGCAGTTATGTAACTAATTTCAGGGAAACGAGGAACGAACGACACATCGTAAATGGGGGCACACATTACAGTTATCCTTAAAAACTTAAACCCTCCCCTATCAATACCTGCTCTAAACTAGATTTGTAGGATCGAGACTCATGCTCACCACTCGTGATAACTTGGAGAATTCCGAAAACTCTGATCGGATGTTTTTCACCGCAGCACCTGATCACCCACGTGTTGGTCAGGGGTCTCTGTACCCCACTTGTTTACTCGTTTCTGCTCCGGCTAGCAGGCTGGACTGTCTGCTGTCATGAAGATCTGTGTTGTCCTCGGAGTTCCGACTCTACTCAAAAAAGAGTCTTCCTGTGCCCTCGCAGGGATGCGATAAAATTCGAAGAATAGTCTTCCTGGGCAAGGAAAAGTGTCTCTTCGACCTACAGGCGTGGTCGGGGCTTACTGACCGTGGCGATACGTATGGTCGTCTTCTTCTCTTCTCATCTCATCTCATCTCATCTCATCTCATCTCATCTCGGGCCTTCGGTTCCAACACCGTTTACCGACTTCTCGGGATGGTGTGCCCGTTCCAAGGCTTCACAGCCCAGTTCCACACAAATCTTCGCGGCAAGCCACGAGGCAGATCCTGGCGGATCGTAAAGTTCAACAGTCTTTAAAGCTGCAAAAGGCAGAGACACGAGGCAAGCGGCAAGGAGTCGAAAGGATAAGAGAGAGATGGACGGTTGCAGCTTACAGTTATAGTGCAAAAACTCTTCTTTTCCCGCCCAACCTTAATGTCTTTTCCTTTGTTAGGGTTTGGCGCTCAAATTTCTTGTATAGGGTGATCTTCGTTTTAATGGGTTTCGGGGATACTCGTAACTGTCTGAGTACCTGTTAATATTTCTCCCATTGTGTAATCGGTCGGTATTCTCCCTGGAGGGGTTTTGGGGCTTCCAAATGTTTTCTGTAACTACCCGCTAACGGCTCTCTCATCGTAGAGTCGTGGGGATTTTGCATATTAATGTCTTTGGATGGGTTCTTGATCACTTGGTACAATAGCCCTTATTCGCACCTGGGAGACCGATTTCAGTATTTATGTGTATACTGCAAACCCATGATGTCTCGTGTATTATCTCAAATGTGCTGAGTCTTGATCGATCTCGCACAAATGTTTATTGGAACGCCATCTTGTCTGCTTGTCGAAAAGTCTAGAATGTTCTGCCACGAGGCGTGGCGGCCATTTTACAGGCTGCTTGTGTCCACTTTGAAAACCTGACAGCATTCTGCTGAAATAAAGCTGTTTGAACGAAACTATGTGTTTTCTCCTTATTTATAAAATCGCGATATATTGCGAATTCTACAATACTTCTGCATTACAAGAAGACGTGATGAGGTACCTTAAGGGGGCAGCCGCACTCTGGCCCTTTACCACTGCTTCCAGTCATTTTCCACATTGCAGGCCCGAGGGAGCAGCGGTAGTGGAGATAGAGAGAAGGGGACACCAACTTTGCGCACCCACTACCATTTTCATGGTGGTCCCAACAGAAGTGAGGGGAAGGAAATCTCAGCCGGAGGCTTAAGGAATTTAATCGCGCCAATTTTCCAACATTCTTCACCTGATCCCATCTGATTTCAGGTGGGATCACAGAGGACAATTACTCCCCCGTTAACTCGACAGACAATAGGGTTGATTTTGAAGTAACCGCTTCCATCGGGCAAGAGGCAGGCAGAGTGAGACCACTGTGCACTCAATGGAAGCAGTCGGAAGCCCGAACCACTTTCATTGTTGGACTTAATGTGAATTCTGTCAGTGAGCTGCTTGCACATTTGGAGCAGCTTGCCAAGCATCGAAGGGGACTGAAAAGCTGGTTCCTCCAGGCCCCACAAAAACCATCTAAAAACCTTTTTCTTACTTTTATTTGTGCAACCTGCAGCAGTCTCTTTAAGGACCTCTGGTTCTGCTGCTCTCAACAAGTACCAATGGGCAGAGCATAAGTAGGGCATGCTCCACCCATTGGTACTTCAACATTGTATCAGGGAGCTACTGATGTCATAGAACCACTATTTGGATGGGCTAATGAGGCTCTTGCCTTTTTCCAGCATGATCCTGGACTGCCCATTTCAAAGACCCCCCAAGAATGGTGGTGACCCCAGATATCAGTGGAAATAGGATGTTAAGTGCTGCATCATCATTTTCATTGCTCTACCATCCTGTTTCCACCCAGTGGGGTGGGGGAGGGGGGCGATGAGAGAGATTAAAATTAGCCTCCATGTCTATGTTCTCATATCCCTTCCATTTATGGTTCATACCTTTGTCCAAGACATGTGATCGTGTGGGGCCAGCCTCACTGTTCTTTTCAAGTCCGAGTTGGCAGATTACATTTGTGACAATGTAAGGAGTCCCATAAGCACCCACATCATGTAGGTTTTTGCTGAACTAAGATCTTGATTACATCCTTGTCTTGAGGGAGACATGAAAGATCAATAGATCACAACAGAAATTGATGAAAAAGGTGGTGAGACGCCAATTGTTGGGAGGTCAGACAAAATTCGCAGGGAGATTCAGGCTGGAAGAATGTTTATATCCAACACCATGCAGATTATACAGAGCAAATGTTTCAAAATCAATATTACAGATATCATCAAGCGGTGGGGACTTTAGTTCATGGTAATTGGAGAAATGGAATAGCCAGCTATAAAGGCACACAGCCAAATATAGAGCATTAAGCACTTGAGTTACAGTGAAACCTACTTTAAACTGTTAACTACAACCTTTGTTTGCAATGTTTTGTGGGCATGTCTAAGGGTGGTAGAAGTTTGGAACTCTCTTCCGCAATTGGCAATTGATGCTAGATCAATTGTTAATTTTAAATCTGAGATTGATAGATTTTTGTTAACCAAAGGTATTAAGAGATATGGGCAAAGGTGGGTTTCTGGAGTTAGGCTGCAGATCAGCCATGATCTCATTGAATGGCAGAACAGACTCGAGGGGCTAAGTGGCCTACTCCTATTCCTATGTTTCTATGTTCAAAAATCTTCCTTAATTGGTATCAACATTATGCTCAATTTTCATTATCTCAATGATTAAATCAAACGAGTTAATTATAATCTTCTGGTATGATCCAGAGGTACAAGTCTATCACAACTGTGCAAATCACAACTGCCCAGGGACTTTGGAAATTCTCCATTTTATTCCTAGTAATCTATGGATACTGGCTTCACAACCATGTGGTCATACTTTACATGGAGGAGTACCTCAGTAGGACATAGGCTGGTTAACAGTGTGAGCAGATAGATTTTGGATGACACTTAATGCAGAGAAATGTGAGCTGAAAAATTTTGGGGGACGAATAAGGAAATACACTAAGTGGATCAACTTTAAAAGGAATAGACAAACAGAAACACTTAGGGGTCAAGATGCACAATTTTTTTCATTTGGAAGGACATATTGTTAAAGCTGTAAAAGAATATGGGATCCTAGAATTTATAAATCGGGACATGGAGTACAATTAAAATAGAGATTTGGTAGAGGAGTTCAAAATTATGAGCGGATTGATAAGATAAATATAGAAAAGTTATTTCCACTGGTTGGTGAGTTGGTAATTAGAGAGCATAATTTAAGATCATCACCAAAATGATAAAGGGAGAAGATTTTTATGCAAAGGGTTGTTAGGCCTACCAGAAACAGTGATGGAAACAGAATCCATAATAGCATTTAAAAGGGAACTAGATAAATATTTGAACAATAAGGGGGAGAAATTCGGTATTGGCCCGTTTGGGGCGCTAACTTTTTTAAGTTGAAAAAATTAGCGCCAGGTGCTAATGGTTTTCAACTTTAAAAAAATTCGGGGTTTGCGCTTCAGGAAGGAAGTGGAGCACTAAATCAAACGCTCCACTTCCTTCCTGGAGCGCAACAGGCAGCAGGCGGGGCGGTAGGTGTGCAGCGCTGCCGCGCTGGAAGGCTCCTTCCCTCCCTTAAAGGGAAGGGCCATCGCTGCAGGCTCTGCAAGAGGCAAACGTACCTGGTCCCTCACGGCAGCCGCGATCTGACCCGATCAGTCCGATGCACTGCAGCAGAGTACCGGGCTGATCGATCGCTGGCAAAGAGAAATTTAAAAAAAGATAAAGAGCATTTTACAATTTTTTTCACTTACCTCGGCTACCTTGCCTTTAAGTATCGCCCCCGAAGTGCCCGGTCTCCTGATGAACGCCTCCTGCAGCTGCCGGTGTTTTCACCCGGCGATGTTGCAGGGGCCGGAACCGAAGTTTGGGTCAGGAGTGTTACCGGGGCTCTGCGCATGGCGATGGCAGCACGATCTCTGGCCGGAGGAGATCGGGGCGCAACGCCATACTGCCACCGCAAACCTCCTGCCAAATATAGCCGGAGTCGATCTTCTCGCTGCACCCGGTCGGTAAGTGCTTAGCGCCCCGTTATCGCCCCCCAGAGGCAATAATGGGAGGTGCTAAGGAGGCCAATTTCTAGCCCTTATAAATGTTTAAAAAGATATGGGAAAGGGGCAGTAAAATAGGACTCAGTGGATAGTTCTGTCAGAGAGCTGGCACAGACACAATGGGCTGAATGACCATCTTATGTGCTGTAAAGTTCTACGATTCTGTGGCAGTAATTCTGGGCTGCAACAGGAGGCTATATTTAAACCCTAGAGATAACAATAATAGAGAATGGAATTAATTCAGTTATTTTTGCTTCCCCCATCTGTCTCCAACTTCCTCCTCCTGCTTTCTCTTATGGCTCGGGTATTGTTCAACACCTTTTGGTGTAAGTAGCTTGATTACAATTTTCGTATGTGGACCATAGGGGTAATTTTCACTTTCGGCGTGGGTGGTAAACTGACAGTTGCGGGTCAGCCACCCGACGCTACCCGATTTTCAATGGAAAGGAAAATTGGACAGTGTACAACAGACAGACAATCTGGTTTTGCGCTCAAGCCCAAAGTGAAAATAACTCTCCATGTCTCTTGTTCAAGTGAAGTAAGACACCTATGTGTGGAAGCATGGTGTGTTCATTTATTTTGTATTATTTCATGAATATAAGTTGTAATGATTGAATTAAGTGAGTGCAATCATAACTGCTTTTCTGTTTCTTCACTTTACTGCTAAATAAAGCAGCTTATTGATTCATATCTGGTCTTGTCTCACCAGTGTTTGCTCCACCTGCCCTTGGAGAGGTTGAAGTACCTATAAAAGACATAAGGGTATCCACTTCAGATCACAAAGAGATACAATTATTATGACCCTGGGCTACCCTATCATACAGGTAGATATTGGGCGTGTGAATCAACTCCAATAAATGCAAGATGCTTATAGGAGTGACTGACGCCACTGAATCCTGAAAGGCACTTATGATAGACCAAAATTTGGAACAACGTTATTTGTGTCAGCACTAAAGGGATTTTGTGGCAGGGAGAAGTACAAATAGAGTCAGTGCCCTTTCAATCTCTCCTATTCCTGAGCACTGAGAAGCTGGAGTGGTTCAACTAGGAAAATGGTGTCAGATAGAATTCAAAAATGAGAAGTCGCACAACACCAGGTTATAGTCCAACAGTTTTATTTGAAATTACGAGCTTTCGGAGCGCTGCTCCTTCGTCACTGTACCTGACGAAGGAGCAGAGCTCCGAAAGCTCGTAATTTCAAATAAAGCTGTTGAACTATAAACTGGTGTTGTGCGACTTCTCATTTTTGTCCACCCCAGTCCAACACCGGCATCTCCGCATCACAGATAGAATTCAGGCAGTTAGGCAGGAAGAGTGACCAGGAAACCGATTTCTGCTTACAATTCTGGGATGAAGCTATGAGAAAAGGAAAGCATTAAAGCAGTTTTGTATACTAAAAGATATCTTCTTTTCATTTGCTTGAAACAAGAGTTTACATATTGGACTATTATGCTTGATTAGGCAGAAGAGTAGCCACAAAAAACATTTAAAAAGTTGAAAGGAGCAGACACTTTACTGGCACTCTCTAGGGTCATTCCTCCCTGATACAATTCACAAAACAGCCACTGATTTAAACCTACTGCAATCGTCAGTTAACACAGCAGAAATACAAAAGGAAAATGGAAACTTACATCACATGTATGGTTTTGACTAATTACGTACATGAATTTGACTTTTTGCAGAACAAGAGTGAACATATTTGATTAACCCTCAGTATAGCCATAACAACCGCATAGAATTCAAATCCCAAATTTTGTGTCTAGTAGTATTCCAAAAAAACTCAGCATTATTAGCCACAAATTCTTCAGACACTCCACCATCGCCAGCTTTTAAATAGCTGTGGCATATCAATAGCTTTGTCGTTCATTTGAAATCTTTAAAGCTTCGGTTATCAATAACAGCAATTTGATTGTAAATAAACATTAAACCTTCAGAACATGATTTGTACTGTTGACCTCAAATGTCAAAGAGAGTCTTCTTGCCAGGAAAATGAGTCGTCACAAAGAAAAATGCAATGTTGTCGGCAATGTTAATCCATATTTACACTGGAAAATGATCCTTCAGTCTCCTTGAGGAATACAGAGATCTGCAATAGATGGCACTCAAGAGAGCAACTCCATGACAAGTTAAAAGATACGTCTTGTCAAAAGTGCTGCTCCCCTGGGCACCATCAGCATCAAAGAAGAACTCTTCATGTCAGAAGCACGCACACCAGTTCAGCACAATGTCACTTCAAACTCTTGCCGGTCAGATTATAGTTCTAACCTGCGCAGGTTGTACAACTGACACTGAATATTGAAACTCACCTGAAGCAAACCACAGCCCCAGCTTTATAATAGCAGTACCTGAAACTAAAGCAATGTTGGCACTCGGTTGCTATTAGCACTGGCATCAGCAAGAAGCATCGCTTTACAATATTTCTGCTGAATGGTTTGTGAGGAACCGTCAAGAAATCCGATCTTCCTTTTTATTCTGCCAGGACAACCATTGTTTGCCTTGAATGCAGGATCAGTTTAATTTACAGATTGCTAACGCCAGCTAAGGACAACAATACTTAACACTCTAGATGAAAGCAATGGGATCTCAAAACAGATTACAAACACTTTAGACCTAATGCTTTGCTGTACTCAATTTGAATTCCAGATTACTGTCAGAAATAATTATTTTTGGGGGCACTGAAGCATGCAGAGCCTAGCATGTACGATAGGACTGAATATTGTTATCACTGTTGGCAGGATTCTTTGTCATTTGTAAGCATAAATTATAGTTGCTAAAGTTTGTAATCAACAACTGATCAAATTGCGGTGTTCCAAGGAGTGTGAGTATTGTATGCTGTAATAAACCAGACAAGGGGGGGTCCATACCCAGAGCTGTAACCAACATTTAACTGACCTGCTAAGCACTTCCAGCATTTTCTTCTTTCATATTTCACGCATCTGTAGTTTTTGCATTTTGGTTAAATTTAAACTAACCAATCAAATAGTAACTGCTATTTTGCATGCTAATGAGCCACTCGACCTATGCATATATTGTGACCTATTGTGCTCCAAGCAATTAACACATAAAATTATGTTTGGGAAAGCACACAGGAAGCTACATTTTAGTAAAATTGAATGCTACACTCTCGTGTTGGACTTTCAAAATTGGAAAGAATCATTTGTTGGGATGCACATAACTTTTTTTTCCAGAAACAAGCCAAAGCTTGAACTAACATCATTCAAACTTAAAAGTTAACAAATATTGAATATGACACCAAAACCTATCAGAAAATTGGAATACAGAAAAGTTAAAGCAGCAGCAACTTGATAGCAATGACCACCTAGATAATTTCAGACAAAGCCTGAAAATATCACTGCTCAACTCTATAGATTGACTTGGCTGAAAAATCCATTGTCAAACAATAATTTACAAAGCCTTTGCAGTCATAAATATTATTGTGAGAAGTCGCACAACACCAGGTTATAGTCCAACAGCTTTATTTGAAATCACAAGCTTTCGGAGCGCTGCTCCTTCATCAGGTGAAGTGAAGAGATGCATATAAGCACAGCATATATAGTCAGAGAACACTGCCAGATGATTACAGTTAATCTTTCTAATCTGGCAGTGTTCTCTGACTATTTATGCTGTGCCTATATGCATCTTTTCACTTCACCTGACGAAGGAGCAGCGCTCCGAAAGCTTGTGATTTCAAATAAAGCTGTTGGACTATAACCTGGTGTTGTGCGACTTCTCACATTTGTCCACCCCAATCCAACACTGGCATCTCCACGTCATAAATATTATTGTAAAAGCTCATCAGCTATATTGTTCACATGCCAAGTAGGAAAGTCATATGAATAATTTAATAATAGGGCCCTGCATCCTTTGTTGTTTGTTGTGCTTCCAATAAATAGTTCAAGTAGTTTTGCTTTGTTTGCAAGAGTTTTTCTGTGCTCCTATCTGAACTCTAAGTGCAGTTTTTAATCTGATCATATGAACCATCTCTTCTGGCTTTAGAGATGAGTCCACCACATCCACCTCAGTGTCCAAGCATGAGGACACCACCATTTAAGAGAGTGGGTCAACATCACTGATACACAGGTTGAGGTGTCCCAAAAAAATGAAGATCCAGTCCAGACAGGGCACTAGGCTGCCAAGTATCAGGTGGACAAATTCCCAATGGCTAGATCCAATAAAGGACCTTATGTGAGTCTAGACGGAAACTGGAAGTCACATGCAGAACAGCAGGGGACGCATCTTCCAGTCAGGATAGATGTTGCCCTTTCATAACGCTCACCCCTCAGTTCACACACAGATTCTACAGAAGGAGTCTACTTGTCTGCTTCATGAGGTTATGATGCACAATGACATAACACTAGCATTCCAGAATGCAATGTTTCTAGGCCCAGTTAATAAATTAAGTTGGCTCTCAGTGGTGTGAAACTAGGAGACCTCCTCTCTGCAGCTCAGTGTCCAATCTGCTCTGAAGACCAGTATACAGGAGTGATGCACCTGAACCTTGACACTTCGTTTGGTCCTTAGGTTCATGTGGCTTGATGTGCCACATTGTAAAGAGGACTCCCATCCCATACATAAGCAGCCAGTTCAAATTGATGTCTGTGAAAACAATTGAGGCCTAATTTCAAATGATTAAGTACAATACATTAGAAGCATTTGATAGTGCATTATCATGGGATTTTACAATGTTGTTGCTTTTGCGATTTCTTATATGGAACATAATAGCACTACTTCAATAATACTTCAGAAGCCTGTAATGATATCCATACCGTTGTTGCATTTAAATGTACACCTTTATAATATGACAGTGCTGTTCAATGAGGATAAAGGTGTGAAGGTTTAATTGGGGGTAATTTTCAACTTCACTGCCTGGGTGTAAACTGGCAGAACAGAACACCCATTGTAGAACTGTCCGATTTTCATTGGATTGATTTCAATTTGCACAGGTGTCAGCCTTGGCTTAGTGGTAGCATTCTTGCCTCTAGATCAGAAAGTCATGGGTTCAAGCCCCCCTCCAGCACTTCAGCACATACTCTTGGCTGACACTCCAGTGCAGTCCTGAGGGGGTGCTGCACTGACGGAGGTGCTGCTTTTCAGAAGAGATGTCAAACTGAGGTCCCATCTGTCATCTCAGTTGGATGCAATAGATTCCGTGGCACTATTCAAAGAACAAGAGGGGAGTTCTCCTAGTGTCCTGGCCAATATTTATCCGTCAACAACACCGCTAAAACAGTTTAGTTAGTAATCATTTATCTCATTGCTGTATGTTGAACTTTGTTGTGCCAACATTGGCTGCTGTGTTTCATTACAGTGTTGACTACCCTTCAAAGATAATTTATTGGCTATGAAGCACATTCAGAGAGCCTGAGGACAAGTTCTTCTTTCTGTCATTGGAATGAAAAATCGGGCAGGTCTTGCAATGGGTGGGCAATCTGCTCCACCAGCTTAACACCCAGGCGGCGAAGCTAAAGTGTGCAATTTATCAGCTGCTAAGAGTAAGTCATTTCTTTTTTCTTTAGTATGGAAGTTCTTCTTCAAATTAAATTTACAGTGTAGGACATTATTCTACTTCTCAAATCAACATCAAAAAACTTCTGGAAGATTTTCCCATACGTGTTGGCCTTCTATCCTGGGAAGCTCCTGCTTCCTTCCCTCATCAATATATTAATACAACAGGTGGGTAAACTAGCGCCTGGCAAATTTTCATAATTAATAATCAATGGCCCAAAAATTAGATGCCTCTACGTGAGAGTACGCACTGTGTACTCTCGCGTATTCTGTCTCCAATTGCCGGTTTTCTGCATGCACTGCGCATGCGCTGAAAACCGGCACTTGGTGATTTCAAAAGGGGGCGGTTCTAAGTGAACCGCGTGCGCGCTACAGGCTGCGCGCACGCAGTGCACTTAGTGCTTTGAACGCGCAGGTAAGCATGGAAGATTTTGCACATAAAGAAAGGAGGCGTAAGACCCTCTTTTAACAAGGTAAGTAGTTAATTAAGTATTATTTTGAATTTTTTTCAACAGGTATATCTTTTTTAGAGACTTTAAAGAAAGGTAAGTTTATTTTTATAACTTTTTAAAAGATTTTAAATTTTTTCAAAAATTTAATTTTTGTTTAAAGTGGTTAATTTATTTAACTATACTTATTTTATTAATGTGATGGTTTTTTAAAAAAAAATTAATTGAGGTTTAGCTGTTCTTTTGGGGGGGTATTGTAAGGGCTGACCTGCGGCTCTGTGCTTAGCCTAGGTGCTAGTGCGAGGTTAGGCCTTGTTGCCTGTTCTGGTCTCCAGCCAGCCTGGTAACACTAGACCCCTGTGAGTGGTTCGACCCACTCGCCCTTACGGTTCTGACACTGGACTTAGGTGCGAGAGCAATAATGCAGAGAAAACTCAGGTAGACCCGGTTGAATAGTGCGAAATGGAAAATCTTTATTGCATATTATTCAAGATTACGAGATACATGTCATAAGCACAGATTAATGACAGTACAATCTTACACACAGTTATGTAACTAATTTTAGGGAAACGAGGAGCGCATGACACATCGTAAAAGGGGGCACACATTACAATTATCCTTAAAACTCAAACCCTCCCCTATCAATACCTGTCCTAAACTAGATTTGTAGGATCGAGACTCATGCTCACCACTCGTGATAACTCGGAGAATTCCGAAACTCTGCTCGGATGTTTTTACCGCAGCACCTGACTATCCACGTGCTGATCAGGGGTCTCTGTACCCCACTTGTTTACTCGCTTCTGCTCCGGCTAGCAGGCTGGACCGTCTGCTGTCATGAAGATCTGTGTTGTCCTCGGAGTTCCGACACTACTCAAAAAAGAGTCTTTCTGTGCCCTCACCAGTTTGTAAAACTCAAAGAATGGTCTTCCTGGGCAAGGAAAGTGTTTATTCGACTTACAGGCGCGGTCGGGGCTTACTGACCGTGGCGATACGTATTGTCGTCTTCTTCTCTTCTCATCTCATCTCATCTCATCTCATCTCCTCTCGGGGCTTCGGTTCCAACACCGTTTACCGACTTCTCGGGATGGTGTGCCCGTTTCAAGGCCTCACAGCCCAGTTCTACACAGATCTTCGCGGCAAGCCACGAGGTTGATCCTAGCGGATCAGAATCCAGAGCCGTCAGGCAAGAGAATAAAAGTTCAATAGTCTTCCAGCGAGTCAAAACAGCAAGAGCAGCAAGAGGCAGGCGACAAGAGACAAGAGCAACAAGGCAAGAGGCAAGAGAAACAAGAGAAACAAGAGACAGATGGACGGCTGTACCTTACAGTTATAGTGCTGTAATTCCTCTTTTCCCGCCCAATCTTAATGTCTATCCTTTGTCAGGGTTTTGGCGCTCAAACTTCTTGTATAGGGTGATCTCCGTTTTTAATGGGTTTCGGTGATACTTGTAACTGTCTGAGTACCCGTTAATACTTCTCCCATTGTGTAACCGGCTAGAAGTCTCCCTGGAGGGGTTTTGGGGCTTCCAAATGCTTTCTGTAACTACCCGCAAACGGCTTTCTCATCGTAGAGTCGTGGGGATTTTGCATATTAATGTCTTTGGATGGGTCCTTGATCGCTCGGTACAATAGCCCTTATTCGCACCTGGGAGACCGATTCCAGTATTTATGTATAAAATGCAAACCCATTATGTCTTGTCAATTATCTCAAATGTGCTGAGTCCTGTACGATCTTGCACAAATGTTTATTGGAACGCCGTCTTGTCTGCTCATTGAAAGTCTAGAACGTTCTGCCACGAGGCGTGGCGGCCATTTTACAGGCTGTTTGTGTCCGCTTTGAAAACCTGACAGCATTCTGCTGAAATAAAGCTGTTTGTACGAAACTTTATGTCTCCTTCTTATTTTATAAAATCGCGATAATTTTGCGAATTCTACAGTCCCTCCTGTTGATGCGAATAACTCCGCTTATCGTATCAAAAATGTTGTGGTGAGCAATATTATCTCGATTCTCCACATCCAAAAATTCCCATAACTTAAAACTATCTAGGGTCTCTGTGTCGTCCTTATTTCCCAGGAAAAACTACATTCTTATAACACCGTAGGCAGCATTTGCCTTTAACTTACACCACTTGTATTTTCCTTCCAGGTGTAACCAGGCTGATGCCTCTCGCACCACCTGCATATGCATATTTTTTATTCAAGGAAAAAGAAAACAAAAAACACCCAAACAATCATATTCAACAACACCAAACCAAAATAATCAAAACCAACTCTTAAACATGTAGAGTTCCAAACTTAATTACAGTTTCTGAGAAAAATCACGATCGATTACAACACTTCCGAGGCGCACGTGGAAAACGGGAGCGACGCCATTTTGTCTGTTTACGCGGTGCTTTCATCGTGCACGCGCACGTAACGTTCTCGCCACTCTCCCGTGTTTTCGTTCTTGGTGAGGCGTTTGCCTCTCTTACAATGCACGACCAATAAGTATATCACAATAAACACTTGGCATACAACTAAAATGTGGGAGGCTATTCTAATCCAGGAAGGCACTTCAATGTTGATGAACAGATTCCACCACGGTGGAATTACTATGTCCAGAATTTCTGTCCCTATCTCGACAGTCTTTTGTTCTAGGGTGTAAAAATGTTTTTGCGATACCGCGACGGCTTTCAAAAGCTTGGTGAGGTGTTCAGGGAGAGGGGGAATGAGGTATCCGAAATGCGCGATGAATCGCTGCAGGTCGGTGAAGTTCTCTTTTACGGTAAGATGAACCGTGGATGGTTCAGGGATCGGGACAATTCGCTGTTGTGCTACTTGAACTTCCGCCCTGGGTTTGAAACAGAAACTGCTGTCACTCACCGGACACCGGCTACGGTTTCCATGTTGGTAATGTTGCGCTGCAGTGGTAACACAATATGTTCCACCCCCGATGTATGCTACCTGCGGAGGCACATGATCTTGTGCCATTGCCTCCATGGTGCAATTCATGGGCTTGGCACCAGCCGTTCTGAACCCACACTGTGGTGTTAAAAAGGCATTCAAGTGCTGGGGACACAGTATTATGTGTGCTCCCCGGCCACGACAACCAGAGAGATCTGTACCTGTCATCGTTTGCTCCCAGCGGATGACGTAAGGTGGAACGGCTGCATAGCGAATGTGGGCTCCCCCCTGAATGACACCAATGTTCTCTACCCGATACACCGGGGCGGGCTTTGTTGTGTCGCCCAAAACCGGCATACGTAATACTATACCCATGATGGTATGGTTTGATCGTCCGCAGTCCACGGGGACTGGGTATGCTTCTGAAGCTAGTCTGAGCTGGCACGGGTTTAATGCGTTCTGAAAAGGGTGGAACGCCTGCAGGTGTTTGTTACTTATCCAGGACGGGACCAAACCTTGTTTTAAATCCTCCAAATTACTGCGGCCCTCGCCCAGTAACCACGCCCCGTAAAGAACGCACACCTCATTCTGTGCAGCCTGATCGGACGCATTCCGATCTTCCCTAATCAGGGCATTTACCGTACGCGCATGTTTCTCTAGTTCGGCTATTATTTCTTTTAAATGGAGAGTCATGGCCTGGTCCTCGTGTAACCCAGACCCAACCACCTTATTTTCATCTGTGAGAATGCTTTTTAATTGCGTTTTTAAGCCATTAATCTGGGTCTGCAGCTCCACGCTGTCTAGAGCGTTGACCACAGATGTACCTGTATTGAAAGCAGTGAACATGTCGTTCACAACACCCCTTCTTTGCCTCTCCACCTGACCCAAAACTTCATGTGTTGCGGTGTACAAACTTGTTTTATCAATTTTCGCGAAATCGAACTCATAAAATTGTCTAAACATCTTGGTCAACAGGACCTGATATAACTGTTCCGTCTTTTTGGGGCACCACTCTGGTAACCGCACCTCGGTGAGATTTAAAATCACCGAGGCCACCGCGTAATGTACCCCCTGAAATAGTATCTGGTCTGTGGGGACCAGTACCAAACCATTCCCGGGTCCCTTACTGGTTTTAGGGCACCCTTCTTCCTTAGCTAGAACCACCGGAATCGTGGGCGGGGCTTTGCGTGGGCGCGTAATGAGTTCAGTGGCATTTACCGGGATCGGGGAGTATGGGGCTCCGCACCCCCTGGTGCTCGCATCCCACCTCATCCCCTGTCCGTTATCCTGCCATTGATTGATGAAAAATATGGAGATGCCTTTGGGGCAAACGTGCTTTGACCCCCACATACATACATAAATTCCCTCATCCGGTTCCCACCATTTGTCCCAACAGACTCTCACTTGTCCGTTTGTCCCCGTAATTGTCCGATGGGTATTATTACCCAGTCGCTCCCACTCGACCGAAGAGTTCCTCATGTTTTTGCTCAGCTTTCGTAGCCACCACCATCGGCTCAATGGGACATTCCCATTACAAGTCAAACAAATTTGTTTGCCGACGGTGACGCTGACTCTGGGTGTGATGATCCTCACTTTGGGGCACATTAAAGAAGTCTCTTTGTAGGCAAAACCCGATGTACTGGAATACTCAGTTGAATTCGTTCCCAGCCATCCTGGCCACCTTCCCTTGTGGAAATAGGTGGTGGTCTCCTCAGCCTCTCGCCTTCCGGTCCCATCCACCGCGATTGGGGCCGTGTCCCCGGAGCATCCAAACACCACGACATCCTTGGTGCGGCCTCGATAGGCCAATCCACATCCGATTGCCGCGAGCAATACTAGAATTCGTTCCATCCTTCCTTGGTTCCTGTGATCAGATAGAATGAGGTAGCCAGCCTCCCAAGAGTCTCTGGCTTTTGTGAAGGGTGAGCGGGTCCCCTGACCTCGCCTCACGTAAGAAGACATGTGCGCTGGATAGACTTTAACTATTCCTATCTCTAAAAAAACTCCCATCATTTTACCTCTTTCTGTTAAACAAAATTAAACTACCGACTTAACCTGATTTAAAACTATAAACTTATAAACTCATCCTAAACTTATCACTCGTCTTAATAACTGTACAGTGCCGCCCGTTCCCAGGGCGGCCCACTCAAATTCTGCGGTTGCTGCCGCAGGCTTCTCCCAACGGTGGGAGGGCATTGACCCCTCCCTTTGATCTGCCGCAGCCTATCGCCGCTGCGCTGGGACTGGGATCTCCCTGAGCTGCCTTGACCTTGAACTTACGTCTGGGGACATATGGGGGACTTACCCAAATCTTTCTGGGCTGGGGTTTCCGACTTGACCTACGGAGAGCTACCGGGGGCAGGAACTCCAAGACTGACGGACCGGGTTTCGAGACTTCCAGCGTGGCGACCTGTGGTCCCACCACAGTCGCTGGCTCCGCCTCCCCTGACTCCGCATCCCTGAACTCGGGATCTGCAGCTTGTGTCACCGCCCTACTTGGCCCAGTAGGCGGCCCTTCACTCGCAGTCCCTACCTCCCTCGAGGGCAAGACGTTCAAGGCGGGCGGCTCGGGCTCTGAGGCTTCCATCGCCACGCCCTGTGGTCCCGCCACAGCGGCTGGCTCCACCTCCCCTAGCTCCGCCCCCCTGCGTTCGGGACCTGCAGCTTCGGCCTCCAACCTGTGTGGATCTCTATCTGCAGCCCCTGTCTCCCCTATACCTGAATCGGGGGCGACCCTTTCGTCCTCCGATTCCAGCTCCTCTTCGCTTGTGTCACTATCTTCGTTGAGCTCCTCGAGCTCTTCCTCATCTGACTCCCAACCCAAATAAAAGATCTTACATTTTTCTAGGATGTCCTCTCCCCTGATGCAAGCTGCTTTGCCTGCCTGTGTGCCCTGTGGCCCTACCTGGGGCTGCGAGTCCCCACTCGCAGGTTTGGCCCCTGTGGTAGGCCCTTGTGCACCCGGCTTATACAGTTTGCACTGATTTATGTGGAACCACTTAGTGCGCCGAGGTACCTTTACGGCGTATACCATGGGGCTCGCCTTATCTACAATGCTGTAGGGTCCCATATACAGTGGTTCCAGCCTCCCTACTCTGGCGTAGTTTCTGACCATGACCTGGTCTCCTACTTCCCACTCCCGCTTTTTGCGGGGTTCCAGCAACAGGCGATTGCCCTGATGCTGCCTTCCCATGTTCCCAGCCGCCTGCTCGTAAACCTGCTTCAGGCGCTCCAAGAGGGTCTGGGCGAACTTGTCCCTGCTTACCTCTTGGAGCTGACCCTCAGTGAGCACCGGCGCCAGCACATGGGTGGAGGTTCGCATGATCCTCCCAGTCATCACCTCGTGCGGGGAATACCCCGTACTTTTCGACTGACTGGCCCAGACCCCCATGAGGACTAAAGGCAGAACCTCCGCCCATTTTTGGGGCGAGTTCATAGTCTCTTTCCTCAATTTCTCCTTCAGGGTCCGGTTCATGCGTTCAACAATCCCGGATGACTGGGGATTGTGCGCTACGTGCCAT
Source organism: Squalus acanthias (assembly GCA_030390025.1). Classification (NCBI taxonomy): domain Eukaryota; kingdom Metazoa; phylum Chordata; class Chondrichthyes; order Squaliformes; family Squalidae; genus Squalus; species Squalus acanthias. The sequence continues at coordinate 94,579,105 of CM059428.1, read as the reverse complement.
TTCCCTTCAATGCCCAAAAGCATGAGGGTGTTCTGCATCACCTGGCCGGTGAAATGACTCCCTTGGTCTGACTCCACAAAACGGGGGAGTCCCCACCGCGAGAACACTTCCCGGACCAAGATTTTTGCAGTACCCAGTGCCGTAGCTGTTCTACAGGGGAAGGCTTCCACCCATTTGGAAAACACATCCACCAAGATGAGGCAGTATTTATAGCCTCCCTGGGTGGTGGGCAGGGGCCCTATATAGTCAATCTGTATCGACTGCCATGGTCCCTCTACCCTCCTGATGTGCCCCATGGGCACTTTCCTTTTCTGGGGGTCTGGGTTGTTTGCAGCGCACACAAGACAGCTTGCACAGAACTCGCGGACCTGCTCCCTGAGCCCCGGCCACCATCCCGCTTGCTCTACCCGTTGCCAGGTAACCTCGGGCCCGGGGTGCCCTGCCCCCGGTCCCTCATGAGCCAACTGGAGGAATTCCCTCCTGTGCTGCTGCGGCACAACCCACTGCTCCTCGCGGAACAGCATGCCTTCCTTAACGGAGAGGGTTGCCGTACTGTACGGACCCTCTACCTGCTTCCCCTCAGCAAGGGTTCTGAGAACTGCTTTTAGGGCGGGATCCTGATTCTGGACGGTCTTAAGGTCTAGGGGCAATGCTACCCTGGTGTTCCCGGGATTCCCGTCCCTGCCTTGGATCGCTGCCACGGGTCTGGGCCCATAGGGGTCCCAGAAAATGCCGTTACGGGCACCCTCCCTGGCTAGCGCATCCGCCTGCTGGTTGCCTTCCCCACGGGGCTCTGTGGAGGAGTGAGCCTTCACCTTATGGATGAAAATCTCCCCTTCCTCCCTTACTGCTGCTAGGATCTTTTCCAGCAAGGGCTTCACCGTTAAAGGTCGCCCGTCCGCGGAGGTGTATCCACGGCGGGACCAAATGGCCAGGTATTCCGTACACGAATTGCATGTGAACATACTGTCCGAGCAAATCGTGTATGGGGTTGGGAAAGTTTCTGGGTGGGTAACGACGTACACCACTGCAGACAGCTCAGCCTGCTGCGCGCTCATGGTGCTGGGGAGCTTAATCGCCAGGGCAAGGTTTGCCGCAGGGTCATAAACTCCGCACCCTGTGAGTTGTTCGCCAGCGGACACTGTGCTGGAACCATCAACATAAATCTCGCGCCCAGTGGGATGTATCCCGGCCCGCAAACCTATGTTGACTTCCCACACCCCTTCCACCGAACACTGGTGGGCTGTACCGGGGTATACCAAATTGGCCGCAAGCCTGGGCTCGCAAAGACCTTTAATTCTAAGATCCATCTGGGAAAGAAGAAGGGTCCAGCGCGCAATACGCACGCTGCTTACGGTCCCATCTTTAATCCTCCCATCCAGAAGCATCTTAGTTGGTGTGTGATGGGTGAGGAGAGTGATGGGAGAGAGCCCTGTGAAGATCGCTGATCTTTTCACAGCCCAATGCATGGCTAAAAGGTGCCTTTCGCAATTGGAGAAACTTCTCTCCACATCCGTTAACACCCTGGAAGAATAGACAACCGGCCTCAGCTTGCCGTGATGCTCTTGGAGCAGCACAGCGCTCAAGCTGTCCCCGCTGGCAGCTACCTCCAGGAAAAACTCCTTCCCCCCATCTATGGCCCCTAAAGCTGGCGCGGTCTGCAAATCCCTTTTTAACTTCTCGAAGGCTGTCTGGCATCCCTCGTCCCAAGACCACTCCACTCCCTTATGGAGGAGTCGGAGCAGCGGCGCCGCTGTGGCCGCATAGTCTTCGATAAAATCCCTGCAGTAACCGGTCAGTCCCAAAAAGGACCTCACACCCCTTATGGTGTTGGGAATCGGTAACTCTTGCACCGACTCCCTCCTAGCCTTATCTATGGCTCTTTCCCCAGCGCGAATGGTCAGCCCCAGGAATTTTACTTCCTGCTGACCGATACGTGCTTTCTTAGGGTTCACTTTAAAACCCTTTCTCGCTAGCAGCTCCAATAACTCGGCCAGCAGTGGTCCATGCTCCTCCCTTGAATCCGTAAATAGGAGCAAATCATCCACGTACTGCACTATCTGATTGGGCTGACTAAACTCCTTTAAACTTCCTGCCATACACTGATGGAAAATACTGGGGCTGTTGTGGAAACCCTGTGGCAGACAGTTCCATGTGTACTGTTGTCCTTTGAAAGTAAAGGCAAACTTGTACTGGTCCTCTCGCCGCAGCGGGATGGACCAAAAACCGTTCGAGATATCCAGCACCGGGAACGTGGTCGCGGACGCTGGGATACTCCCTATTAGGTCAGCGACTGCTGCTACCGTGGGCGCGCAGGCGGGAATGTTACTGTTAAGGACTCTGTAGTCCACCGTGGCCCTCCATGAATTATCCGGCTTCCTAACCGGCCATAATGGGGAGTTCACGTGTGTGGCTATCGGCCTCAACACGCCCTGCTGCACCAAGGAGGACATTGCTGTCTCCATATCGGGTTCTGCTTCTTTGGGGAAGTTATACTGCTTTTGGGGCTGGGTCATGGGGTCCCCATCTACGCTGACCTCAAACCCGGTAACCCTCCCACAATCGTGCTTGTGGGTTGCAAACGCGTGCATATTATCTGACACGTACGTTTGCATGTCCGTTGGGACATCCGCGACCATAAGCCCGAGGTCGTAGCCTCCGGATGGCTTCATGGTACACAGGGCCCCTTTACCTTCCTCCCCCGGAATTACCACTACCTCGCCTTTTCCACCCTTAGCCCCCCAGAGGCAGTGATTCCTGAGGTCCACGAGGATCTCGTGCCCCGATAGGAGGTCTGATCCGAGGATGCCTCTCCCACCCCCCTCTTGCCATTTCATCAGTATGCACTTCCACGTAGTGTGGAGTGCTCCTAAATGAATGGATAGCGGAATGGAGAACGCGCCAGCCTGCTCTTTTCCCGTAAACCCTGCTAATGTGAATGGGACCTTGGTAGATAGCGGTGAGTCAAAAGGGCTATCCGTATGAATCACGGTGCATGAAGCTCCCGTGTCCAACAAATAACTACCCTTCTGTTTCTCTACCTCCATCTCCACCAGGGGTCGCTTCCACGCATCATAGCTGAGCGGACACAGGTAGACGGGCTGTGCGGGTTCTAGTCATTGGGTACTATTGGACGGGGCTGCGGCATCTGCGGGGCCGGTAGCAACCGCCACCCTTCCATGCGAAATCATGAGGATGCGCATGGCTCCCAACACTGATTCGATCGCATCGGGATGGATAGGTGCACTAGCTCCCCTATCGGAGACAGGCGCCTGGGCTCGGACTGCGGGATTTTTATCCCTGGACTCCTTCCAAGGGTTCCTGCAGTTCTTGCGCCAATGCCCTGTCTTCCCACACCCGTAACAAGCATTACTGGCCTGCGGGGCGCGGTTACCCTCCTGATGCCACTCCTTCTGAGCCGGGGCTGTGGGCCGTGCCTCATGCACCTTTCCCTTAAGGGGACGCGCTCCCATACTCCTAGTATTACGGTACCCTACCGTGAGTTGGTTTAAGACCGACTCCTCAGTTGTGCTGGGGTTAGTGGGGTCAAACCACACTTTGGCCTGCTCCCTGACGGCTGGCAAACTGTTGGCTACTAAACATCTGAGCCAATGAGTTAAACCAACACCGTCTATGCGGTGATGCGCTGGCGCGCCTGGGCAGCTACGCTGGTATACTGGCCACAGCCTGTCGGCGAAAACCTTCGGGGGTTCTCCCTCCATCTGCACTGTTTGTCCCAATCTAACGAACGGAACCTTCATCGTCCGCTCCCAACACTTCTAGGACCTCATCTCTTAACTCCCCATAGGTATTATTTCCCCTCTTGCTCTCGTCTGAGAGACACTGAAGGATCGAGTTGTCTAATGAGAACAACAGCATTTTTGCTTTTTCCCCATCGTCGCAGCCGTTAATGGCTGCGGTTTGCTCTACCTCCCTGAAATGTACGGAAGGGTCGTCTGACTCGGCCAGCTTCCGTACGTGACTGATCATAACCCTCAGCTGGTGTGAGCTGTGAGGCAACACAAGCTGGTTGAGGAGATCCCCCTCTGCCCCACCGTCTCTGTTCGGGCCCCTTTTGATACCCGTGACCGGACACAACGGTCCCGGCTTCACTTCTACCTCAGTGGGCTCTTCCTCTACTTCTACCACTTCCTTCCTCACCCAGGTTGCCGAATAGCTGGGTGGCGCGGAGGGCACAGTGGCTAATACCTCCTCTGCTTTGTTCGGTGGGGATTTCTGAAATTCCTCATCCACCAGCGGCTGGTGTGCTGACAGGCTGATAAGGCACACCATGCCGTGCGCTTTATTCAGGGCCTCTTTAAGGTTCCCTATCTCTCTTTGGCAGACGCTGTGATCAGCCCCCTGATGTTTATCCTCGAGGGCCATCTTATATGCCGCCCTAACCCCCGTTAAGCTCTCTTCCTGGGCTTTTATTTGGGCAGCTAGGCGGGCACATCGTTCCTTTATTCTGCCCTCATTTAACTTTGCCTCAGTGACCTGGCACTCGAGGTAATCTATTTTTGCCTCATGGTGGTTGGCGACTAACTGGCGTTCTTGATGCAACGCATTTAAAGACGCGATGAGCTGCTGCCCCCCCGCGACCTTCTCGTCCATTTCCACCTCTAAACCCTTGATCTGAGCTGCCTGCGCTAAGATGACCTGGTCCGAAAGCTGGACTTGTCTTTTATAGCACATCAGCCAGACCGCTTTCTCTACTGTTTTTTTATGTTCCTTGCTATCTGTCCACCTCTCAGCTGCCTCTAGTGGACGCTTATCCACCAGCAGGTCACTTATCCATTTCTTAGTCAAATTCACTTTTCCAAACACATAGGGGTAAAAATTCACTTGGTTGCGCCTCCCGTTAGCGCCTTAAGAGGGCGCGAATGGGGCGCAAAGCCGCTAACGCCCGGGCGCAGCGATGTTTGCGCCGCTCGAGAACTTAACTTGAGATTGTGCGGCGGCGCTAAAACTTACCGCTGCGACCACCTGCGCGCGCAGATTGTGACGTCATTCCATGGTGCAACGCCCTTGTGGCGCCCCGTAGCGGTAATTGAGTGGCGCCCCCTGCCTTACCGCCTGGCGCTTCCAACGACCAGAAGACTGGAACGCTATCAATCGCTGTGGGGCTGGGGGGGGGCGCTATTTAAAGGGGGCCTCTTCCTGTCTTTTATGTTTGGTGCCATTTTTGAACTCCGCATTCTGAGAGAGAGGGAGAGACTTCTGGAGAGATACAACGTTGTGTGAAGGAGTTTTGGGTACTGAGCAGCACTTTGCAGGTTCATTTTGATTTGCCATTCCTTGTATCGATTTAGAAGAGACTGTGAGGGCTGCACTCTGAGCTCTTTGCCTGGTACTCTCCATTGTTCTTTCCAGCAGATTTGATGTGCAGGTCTCTCCAGGCCGAGATTCAAGGCTGCAATGAGCAGGATGTGGATGGAAAGCAAGATTAACCATCCCCTTTAAGAACTGGCCCGTGCCATTGTGTGTGTGTTCCATTGCTGACTGACATTACATGAGCTTCGCCAGCGCTCTGAGTTAGCGCCTCACTCCTCGGCCTTTGCGCCTTAAGACAGGAGTGCAGCGCCTGCTTTAGCGCTCCACTCACCTCCCGGGGCGGTAAAAGTGAAGTTTCCAGTCAGTGCCGATAATTAGCGCCAGGCGCTAATATTTGCGTCCAGGCGATATTTGCGCCCCAAATGGGGCGCGACCTAATTTCTACCCCATAATCTGCTATTCTCTCTTCCATAACATTTCGCCCATTCATACCAGGGTCTAACACATTATTTTCTCGCTGCCAGTGTCCCTTCGTGGTCACCATTTTCTGTAAGGGGTGACCTGCGGCTCTGTGCTTAGCCTAGGTGCTAGTGCGAGGTTAGGCCTTGTTGCCTGTTCTGGTCTCCAGCCAGCCTGGTAACACTAGACACCTGTGAGTGGTTCGACCCACTCGCCCTTACGGTTCTGACACTGGACTTAGGTGCGAGAGCAATAATGCAGAGAAAACTCAGGTAGACCCGGTTGAATAGTGCGAAATGGAAAATCTTTATTGCATATTATTCAAGATTACGAGATACATGTCATAAGCACAGATTAATGACAGTACAATCTTACACACAGTTATGTAACTAATTTTAGGGAAACGAGGAGCGCATGACACATCGTAAAAGGGGGCACACATTACAATTATCCTTAAAACTCAAACCCTCCCCTATCAATACCTGTCCTAAACTAGATTTGTAGGATCGAGACTCATGCTCACCACTCGTGATAACTCGGAGAATTCCGAAACTCTGCTCGGATGTTTTTACCGCAGCACCTGACTATCCACGTGTTGATCAGGGGTCTCTGTACCCCACTTGTTTACTCGCTTCTGCTCCGGCTAGCAGGCTGGACCGTCTGCTGTCATGAAGATCTGTGTTGTCCTCGGAGTTCCGACACTACTCAAAAAAGAGTCTTCCTGTGCCCTCACCAGTTTGTAAAACTCAAAGAATGGTCTTCCTGGGCAAGGAAAGTGTTTATTCGACTTACAGGCGCGGTCGGGGCTTACTGACCGTGGCGATACGTATTGTCGTCTTCTTCTCTTCTCATCTCATCTCATCTCATCTCATCTCCTCTCGGGGCTTCGGTTCCAACACCATTTACCGACTTCTCGGGATGGTGTGCCCGTTTCAAGGCCTCACAGCCCAGTTCTACACAGATCTTCGCGGCAAGCCACGAGGTTGATCCTAGCGGATCAGAGTCCAGAGCCGTCAGGCAAGAGAATAAAAGTTCAATAGTCTTCCAGCAAGTCAAAACAGCAAGAGCAGCAAGAGGCAGGTGGCAAGAGACAAGAGCAACAAGGCAAGAGGCAAGAGAAACAAGAGAAACAAGAGACAGATGGACGGCTGTACCTTACAGTTATAGTGCTGTAATTCCTCTTTTCCCGCCCAATCTTAATGTCTATCCTTTGTCAGGGTTTTGGCGCTCAAACTTCTTGTATAGGGTGATCTCCATTTTTAATGGGTTTCGGTGATACTTGTAACTGTCTGAGTACCCGTTAATACTTCTCCCATTGTGTAACCGGCTAGTAGTCTCCCTGGAGGGGTTTTGGGGCTTCCAAATGCTTTCTGTAACTACCCGCAAACGGCTCTCTCATCGTAGAGTCGTGGGGATTTTGCATATTAATGTCTTTGGATGGGTCCTTGATCGCTCGGTACAATAGCCCTTATTCGCACCTGGGAGACCGATTCCAGTATTTATGTATAAAATGCAAACCCATTATGTCTTGTCAATTATCTCAAATGTGCTGAGTCCTGTACGATCTTGCACAAATGTTTATTGGAACGCCATCTTGTCTGCTCATTGAAAGTCTAGAACGTTCTGCCACGAGGCATGGCGGCCATTTTACAGGCTGTTTGTGTCCGCTTTGAAAACCTGACAGCATTCTGCTGAAATAAAGCTGTTTGTACGAAACTTTATGTCTCCTTCTTATTTTATAAAATCGCAATAATTTTGCGAATTCTACAGTATAGATTCATAGCTTTCACAGCACTTCCTGTGAAAACTATGAATGAAAGATGGTGTGCTGCCATTGGCTCTAACTGAATCACGTGATCCCACAGCTCGCACGAATTAACTGCGCCTGTGGGATACGCAAGCACCGCCCAGCTGCTGTCTAGAACATCAAGTTCGTGCGAGCTGGGAATGAAAAAGCCGGCGCGCAGTGAGATATCGCGGGGAAGCCTTACCCCCGCACGAAGGCTCCCTCACTAATTTTTGGGCCAATATGTTGCAAATGCTAAAATTCCCTTTAAGTGCATTGGTTCCACTGCATATACATGAAATATTTCTTTGAGAAGCTAAAAGTAAAATTAAGTAAGAGCAAATTCATTTTTAAAGCATGTAATTATTTTATAAATCAGGGTTTGGAAAATTACTTTGCTAGATTAGGCTAGATCCTCAATTCTGGCAGCATGCTTTTCATGGGCAAATCTGCCCTACTGCACTGGTTTTCAAACTTTATTGTGTGCAAATATTGCTACACCCCTGAGATACCACATCATAAGCTCCAAAAGACAATATGCCCATTTTACGGCCATAAAACGGTCACAAAGATGAGAATTGTAGCAGTGGGACTGGCACCCAATCTGTGCTTGCCTTTGGGCCACTGTGTCCTGGGCAGCCACCTAAAACAGGCATTAGATGCCTTGTATATGTTAATGAGGGATCTAATGCCCGTTGAAAGACCCCTCTGGGAAATTGATTTCTGATGAATGGAGCAGGAGTCAGGATTCTGAGTGGCGGATGCGGCCGAACCACTGGCTGCTACCAATAGGTAAGTTTTTTTCAAAAAAATATTTTTTGAAATGTTGCTGTGGAGCCTGGAGGAGCAGGACTGCTCCCAAAACTCCACAGTATCTCAATCGTCCCCCACCATTGCCACTCATCCCCCTCCTCCCCACTCGATACATAGCTTCATTTTGTTCAAATGGGCGCGTGGCCGGCACCTGTTGCCTGTTAATATTAATGAGGCCTCGGGCCTCTGAGTTTGGGTGCATGTTGCAGCTGCCTTCGCACCCAAATCTAGGGGCCGATGAATTAGTGTCAGCGATCAAAAGGCACACATTTACATTAGTACACAGCAACAAAATAATCTGCCAGTAATTAAACAAATCTAGCAAAGAATACAGAATTCTAGAAGCGCTTTGTGAACAGTGGGTAGGATTTTCCCTGGTGAACATTCTTCAGGTGTCATTCCACCAGCCCTCCACTGTCCTCTGCCACTTCTGGGATTTTCCGCTAGAGGTGACGGGGGAACATGCAATACTTCTGCTCAAATATGGACAGGCATATTGTAGCGACATGCAAATGAGAGGAATAGGTCACCTGTTGTATTTACTGTCATTTACACCCTAGCAACCGTTCCTGGCATTCAGGGATGTCATGATGGCAAGAGGATTAAAAAAATTAGGGAAGAAACAGTGACACCGTACCACCAGATTTCAGTGCCTTTCTGGCAGTGATGAGAAATTCCAATGGGAGGGTTAGGTGCTTCTTCACTCTGACCACCCCGCACCCCCCTATTGTGATGTCACTTTTGGAGGTAATACTAGCAGGATGTCAGGCACCCCCAGATATCTCACTGGTTCTATCCACTGTACAGTCAGCTGTAAGTTTGTCTGCATGAAGGAGACATTTGCCTTTGTAAAGGCCATAAGTGGGCCCAACAATCTAAGAGAGATTGATTGCCATTTGGATAGTGGCAGATCAGTAAGGGACAGAGGAATTTTGCCAGGAGCCTAAAAAAATTATGTAAATAAGCCTAAGCCCCAAAAACTCTACAGTGTCAGTGGCAGAGATTTTGGCCAAGTGCAAAGCCCGCCACGCCAATGTTGTAGTGGTAGGGGATAGTATCATTAGGGGGATAGATAGGGTTCTTTGCAGCCAAGAGCGAGAGTCCCGAAGGCTGTGTTGCCTGCCCGGTGCCAGGGTTAAGGACATCTCCTCTGGGCTGGAGAGAAACTTGGAGTGGGAGGGGGAGGATCCAGTTATCGTGGTCCATGTTGGTACCAATGACATAGATAGGACAAGGAAAGAGGTTCTGCTGAGGGAGTTTGAGCAGCTAGGGGCCAAATTAAAAAGCAGAACCTCGAGGGTAATAATCTCTGGATTACTACCTGAGCCACGAGCAAATTTGGCTAGGGTAAATAAAATCAGGGAGTTGAATGCGTGGCTCAAAGACTGGTGTGGGAAAAATGGGTTTTGCTTCTTGGGACACTGGCACCAGTACTGGGGCAGGAGAGAGCTGTTCCGTTGGGACGGACTTCACTTGGCCAGTGCTGGGACTAGTGTCCTGGCGAATCGAATAACTAGGGCTGTGGAGAGGACTTTAAACTAATTAGTGGGGGGGAGGTTTCAAGAGAGCAAAAAATAAAAATGACAACAGAGAGGGTCATAGACATAGGTAGCAGTAGGGGAATCACTAATCAGAGCGTGGCAGGAAGGGACAGAGTGTGTGGAGTAAAAGGTAAAGTGGTAAAAAGTGAAAAAGCTGGAACTAAGTGCCACAAAGCATATTTGAAAGTTCTCTATCTGAATGCACGTAGCATTCGTAACAAAATAGACGAGTTAATGGCACAAATAACTACATATGGTTATGATATTGTAGCCATTACAGAAACATGGCTGCAGGGTGACAATGCCTGGGAATTAAACATACCAGGTTATTTAACGATCAAGAAGGACAGGCAGGAAGGAAGGGGAGGTGGGGTGGCTATGTTAATAAAGGAAGGAATCACTGTAATACAGAGTAATGATATTGGGTCAAAAAATCATGATAATGAAACAGTTTGGGTGGAGATAAGGAATAATAAGGGGAAAAAAACACTAGTGGGCGTAGTCTATCGGCCTCCGAACAGTTGCAACTCTGTTGGACGGAGTATCAATCAGGAAATAGTTGAGGCATGTAATAAGGGAACATCTATAATTATGGGGGATTTTAACTATCATATTAATTGGACAAATCAAATGGGGCAGGGCTGCCTTGAGGATGAGTTCATTGAGTGTATTAGGGATGGGTTTCTTGAGCAGTATGTAACTGAACCGACCAGGGGGCAAGCAACCTTAGATCTGGTCCTGTGTAACGAGACAGGATTAATTAAAAATGTCCTAGTAAAGGATCCCCTTGGAATGAGTGACCATAACATGGTTGAATTCCATATTCAATTAGAGGGTGAGAAGGTTGGATCTCAAACAAGCGTGCTAAGCTTGAATAAAGGAGACTATGAAGGTATGCGAGCGGAATTGAGTAGAGTGGATTGGGAAAATAGATTAAAGGGTAAGACGACACATGATCAGTGGTGTACATTCAAGGAGTTATTTTACAACTTCCAAAAAATATATATTCCACTGAAAAGAAAAGGGTGTAAAAGAAAGGACAGTCATCCGTGGCTAAGTAAAGAAATTAAGGATAGTATTCGACTAAAAACAAGGGCATATAAGGTAGCGAAATCTAGTGGGAGGACAGAGGATTGGGAAAACTTTAAAAGGCAGCAAAAAATAACAAAAAGATTGATTAAGAAAGGGAAGATAGATTATGAAAGTAAATTAGCAAAAAATATAAAAACAGATAGTAAGAGTTTTTATAGTTATATAAAAAGAAAAAGGGTGGCTAAAGTAAATGTTGGTCCCTTAGAGGATGAGACCGGGAAATTAATGTTGGGAAATATGGAGATGGCAAAAACACTGAATGAATATTTTGTATCAGTCTTTACAGTAGAGGACACTAAGAATATCCCAACACTGGACAAACAGGGGGCTATAGGGGGAGAGGAGCTAAACACGATCAAAATCACTAAGGAAGTGGTACTCGGTAAAATAATGGGACTCAAGGTGGATAAATCACCTGGACCTGATGGCTTACATCCTAGAGTCTTGAAGGAAGTGGCGGTAGGGATTGTAGATGCATTGGTAATAATTTTTCAAAACTCCCTGGATTCCGCTGAGGTCCCGGCAGACTGGAAAACTGCTAATGTAACACCCTTATTTAAAAAGGGCAGTAGACAGAAGGCTGGTAACTATAGACCGGTTAGCCTAACATCTGTGGTAGGTAAAATTTTGGAGTCCATTATTAAGGAAACAGTAACAGGACATTTGGATAATCATAATTTAATAGGACAAAGTCAGCATGGTTTTACGAAGGGGAAGTCATGTTTGACAAATTTGCTGGAGTTCTTTGAGGAAGTAACATATAGAGTGGATAAAGGGGAACCAGTGGACGTAGTGTATTTAGACTTCCAAAAGGCATTTGACAAGGTGCCACACAAAAGATTATTGCTTAAGGTAAAAAATCACGGGATTGGGGGTAATATTCTGGCATGGATAGAGGATTGGCTATCCAACAGAAAGCAAAGAGTTGGGATAAATGGTTCATTCTCAGACTGGCAATCAGTAACTAGTGGTGTTCCACAGGGGTCAGTGCTGGGTCCCCAACTCTTTACAATCTATATTAACGATTTGGAGGAAGGGACCAAGTGTAACATATCAAAATTTGCAGATGATACAAAGATGGGAGGGAAAGTAGTGAGTGAGGAGGACATAAAAAACCTGCAAGGGGACATAGACAGGCTAAGTAAGTGGGCAGAGATTTGGCAGATGGAATACAACACTGGAAAGTGTGAGGTGATGCACTTTGGCAGGAAAAATCCTAGAGCAATTTATTATCTTAATGGCAAGAAACTGGAGAGTACTGAAGTGCAAAGGGATCTGGGGGTCCTGGTGCACGAAACTCAAAAGGTTAGTATGCAGGTGCAGCAAGTGATTAAGAAGGCAAATGGAATGTTGGCTTTCATTGCTAGGGGGATAGAATATAAAAATAGGGAGGTATTGCTTCAGTTGTACAAGGTATTGGTGAGACCGCACCTGGAATACTGCATACAGTTTTGGTGTCCTTACTTAAGGAAAGACATCCTTGCTCTCGAGGCAGTGCAAAAAAGGTTCACTCGGTTAATCCCGGGGATGAGGGAGTGGTCATATGAGGAGAGGTTGGGTAGATTGGGACTCTACTCATTGGAGTTCAGAAGAATGAGAGGCGATCTTATTGAAACATATAAGATTGTGAAGGGGTTGGATCGGGTGGATGCGGGGAGGATGTTCCCGATGACGGGTGAGACTAGAACTAGGGGACATAGTCTTAGAATAAGGGGCTGCTCTTTCAAAACTGAGATGAGGAGGAACTACTTCACTCAGAGGGTGGTAGGTCCATGGAATATGCTGCCACAAAAAGCTGTAGAAGCTACAACATTAATTAAATTTAAAACAGAAATAGACAGTTTCCTAGAAGTAAAGGGCATTAAGGGTTACGGGGAGCGGGCAGGAATTTGGACATGAGTCTAGGTTCGGATCGGTCATGGCCCTGTGGGTAGTGGAGCGGGCCCAGGGACCGTGTAGCCTGATTCTGCTCCTATTTCGTGTGTGCAATTCTGTTAGATGCAGGAGATGGTTCTGTGATAGATAGTAGATTGGCGGTTAGGATCAGATCAGCCATGATCTTATTGAATGGCGGAGCAGGCTCGAGGGGCCGATTGGCCTACTCCTGCTCCTATTTCTTATGTTCTTATGTTCTTATGTTCCGCTAGATAGCTGCCAAAACGTAAAATCGTGGCTAAAGTACACACCAGAACATCAGAGAAACAACCAGTACTGCCGCTCAGCAGTAAAGCATATTCAAAATGCTGCCTTTTTTGTGTCCAATAGCCCAAAAATTGCACAAGGTCGGAGAATGCAATTCTGAGGGAATTCAGCCAAGGGCTATAATTTGGTTCATATCCATCGATTCTGCTCCATTCTTCAATTGATCCAAAATTGGTCTCAGGCTCCCCACACCTGAAGTGGTAGTCCATAGAAGGAGTCAAGGCCAAAGACACATAACTGCTGGTGTAGCTGAAGAGAATGACTTTGTAACTGTTGACCAGGAAGTTGCTTCACAATCTCTGAACAACTCATGAATTCCGAGTGATAGTATAACTCCAGTTTACGCAACATTCAAAAACAAACTAGTCTCTGATAAGTACGGTAAATTTTCCAGGACCGATCCTAAAGTAGTGAGACTTCGGAGCAGCGAGTGTGAAATATCACTAGCCAATCTCCAATGCCGGAATAGGCCTGCCTATGAGAGCTCTCCAATCAGTAGATATAGAAATGAATGCAGAGCTTCAGCAACATCCAGAGGATCAGGAAGCAGATGTAAAATAAAAACAAATAGCCTCAGGAAGTCCAAAAAGTAACAGGAACCAGCATTGCACTATATCAAATAGACTGACATATTATGCATACCACTAAGTTTCCTCTGCCCCTATTAGACCCTGACTGAAGCCTGCATGCCAAGCTCTATCCGTGTTTAGCATGAATGGCCATTCTGCAGCAAGACATACTTTATTACTGCCACTTAAAATTGTAATTTTTATTGCTTGACCATTTGGAAAAGTACCCCCCTAAAACAAGCTTACCACACAGCTAACCTGCATGATGCATGCTATTTACCCACACACAAGCTGCAATGCTGGGTTCTCACTTGTCTATGTACTCATCAAACATCCAACATTTCAGTATTACTATTCTGCTTGAAGGGTAAAGTAGCACTTAACATGAGGAAGTTCCCCTCAGTTTCGATCCCTCATTTACTATGAACAGGCACAATGGACATAGTGACATCTGCAAACAGGGGCAGTTGGCAATGGTGAAGCTGGAGGATCCATTAAGTAGTTAGTAGCATTTGTTTATTGTTATACTTCCACCACACACTCACACATTCACTCAGGTTAAAGCAAATCACCATGACACGCACTATTAGCTATGTGAGCTCTGTTTCAGTGGTTACGTTTAAACCACCATTGCAACATATGTTCTTACTCTATTTCTATATGATTCCCGAAAAACAAGACGGAGTCCAAGTGGCATCCAAGAACCCAGCACCTCACAGCAACCAGCATCACTTACGTCCCATAGCAAGTACCATCACGGATATATCTACCCCAGAATATTTAAGTAGTTTGTGCCTGGTACATTGGGTGAAGCACATAGCAACAGTGAGTTGGAGCAGTTGGTGGAGGCAGGTGTGGAGCAGGAATGTGCTATGCAGAGGGCCATGTCTTCCTCAGCTAAAGAGCCCCAAGATTCAGACCTCAGGGGATCAGCATTTTAAATACATATGTGATCTGAGCACCAAAGTCTTGTTCTGTCATTAGAAAGTGTGCCAAGCACCCTGCAAAGTCTTGTGGTGACTGGAGGATTCCACTACCCACATCTGTGCAAGTCCAAGATGATCTGCTGTTACGTTCCCCAGTGACAGAGATGCTAAGCCCAGTCAGAATATCAGTCATGAATGCCCAGACTGCTGCTGTAGAGGCCGTGGAAATCTGGTGGAGAGAGGCTTTGTTTCACTTCCCCCATTGCTGCTCAGAGACTTGCTCCCACACAGACCACTGGATATGCTGAGGACGTACCCAGCAGCAGGATTGTGACTGGAGTAAGCACAAATGAGGTTATCATCTCTCAGATGATGGCACATCCGGCTCTAATAGGCACCCCCCGCTGGAATGGGGTGTGTTAGGAAGAGAGCAGGACAACAACAACAACAACTTGCACCTTTAATGTAGTACAGGAATCCCGCCCCAACCGTGGTTTTGCCATACGCGGATTTCAAGTATACACGGTTTCCTCTCTGCGACAACATTTGCCAACCGCGACAGTGAATTTTGCGTATACGCGATTTTTAATTTAGGATTAAGGTAAATAACATGATTTTATTGCTTTTATATTCTTTTTTATTGTGTTATTTGAACATTTATATTGTATTTGCCAACCGCGGTTTTACTAACCACGGGGGTTTTCAGGGCCGTATCCCCCGCGGTTGGGGAGGGATTACTGTAGAACATCTCAAGGCTCTTCACAGCAGTGTAGTCTGACAAGAATTGACACCATGCTACAGAAGGAGAAATTAGGACAGCTGACGAAAAGCTTGGTCAAAGAGATAGGTTTTAAGAGCACCTTAAAGGAGGAGAGCGAGGTGGAGAGGTTTTAGGGAGGGAATTCCAGAGCTTAGGGCCTAGATGGTTGAAGGAACGGCCGCCAATAGTGAGGTGAAGGAAGTGGGGGATGTACAAGAGGCCAGAGTTGGAGGAATGCAGAATTCTCGGAGGGTTGTGAGGCTGAAGGAGATTACAGAAATAGGGAGGAGTGAGGCCATGGAGGGATTTGAACAAGAGGATGAGAATTTTAAAATCGAGATGTTGCTGGACTGGGAGTCAATGTAGGTCAACGAGCACAGGGGTAATGGGTTGAACAGGACTTGGTGCGAGTAAGGATACAGGCAGCAGAGTTTTTGGATGAACTCAGGTTTATAGAGGGTGGAAGATGGAAGGCTGGCCAAGAGAGCATTGGACTAGTCGAGTCTGGAGGTAGCAAAAGCATGAATGAGGGTTTCAGCAGCAGATGGACTGAGGCAGCAGCGGAGACAGGTGATATTACAGCGCTGGAAATAGACCGTCTTTGTGATTTTGAGGCTATGGTATCGGAAGCTCAGCTCAGGGTGAAATAGAACGGCAAGATTGCAAAGAGTCTAGTTCAGCCTGAGATGGTGGCCAGAGAGGTAGCTAGGGACCGGAGTTTGCGGCATTGTGAAGACAATGGCTTTAGTCTTCTCAATGTTTAAATGGAAGAAATTTTGGCTCATCCAGAACTGGACAAGCAGTGTGACAACACAAAGGCAGCAGAGGGGCCAAGAGAAATGTGTTGAGGTAGAGTTGGGTAGAGTTGTCAGCGTACATGGGGAACCTGATGTTGGCCCCGATATTTACAGGGAGGCGGGGAGGGAGCGGAGGGCCATGTTTTCTGGCAGAGAAATGGCAGGACCTCATTATGATTTTTTTACTCCGCTTCCTGCCCAGCAGCCGGCCAAATTGACAGGTTCGGTGGGAAAGCCAGCAGTAGGGAATGGTTGGGGCTGGTCCCTGGCAACTGGGAAAGATCAGGGGCTGGTAGGGAGGATGGGCGGATGGGCATTCGGAAGGGAGGACTACTGGGAGCAGGTGGAAAAGGAATGCGCCCACCTGTACGCAAAAGCAGAGTAATATGAAGACAAGGTGCTAGAAGATATTGGCTCTTTGCAGGCAACATGAGCCATAGAACCGTTTTAGCATGAAAGGAACTTTGGCAAAACGCACCATTCGCCCATTGCATTAACAATTCTCTTCCTCATCCTTACAATAACACAAAAATAGAAGGAATCCCCATTGGAATGTTTATTTTCAAAAGTATAATTGTAGCAACTAAAAATCTGGCAGCCAAAACTCATTGGTGAAATCCTTCAAAAATAATCTGGAGCATAATAACACTGAAAATAACACCTAGCGTGAATCTAAAGTTAATTACACTTACAGACATTCTTCAAAAAAACTGGGTCTCCCTTTAAATGCCGACTTCCTGTCAGGCCTAAACATGCCTGCCCCAAGGCCCAAGTTAAACAGGTGAATTCAAGGCACAGAGCATTCTCAGCATGACTCACAGGAAATGTCATGTCTCCAAATGCGAATGTCAGTACAATACATTAAAATGTTTCTGGTCAGAGCTCCTAAGGTCCACCTTAAAGCCCGACTGGAAATTCATGAGCAGCACAAAATGGATGGAGATCCAGTAAAGTGGATAGCTGCCTTGTTTTTAATCGACCTATTGTCTAATCTGCTCCATCACCACCAGTAATGGTGACCAGAATATTTCCCCTTATGTGTGCAGTATAACTGTAACCGAAGTCACTGAAAAATGGGAATTGAATCCACATGGTGGCACTTGTGAGCTGTGTGCTAACTCTCATATCCTATCATGCAGGATGAATGTATTTTATTCAACAATTTAGTGCTACACACAATATATTACAATGCAGTAGAATGATCCCGCTGGCACTAACATTGAGATCGAGGACCAGAGAGTATTGTCTCTGAGACTTTGTTGGAAACTTTTGCTACAAAATTTTCTAGCTCTTGATAAATATGAGACCACTGGTGCTGAATCTTTGCATAAATGGGGTGACTTCACTGGAAAATGCAAGGAAAGCTCATTTGCATAATTATTTGGTGAGTGAGAGAGCGAATGAGTGAGTCACCAAAAGAGTGTATGAGTGATTGAGTGAGCGTCTGTGTGAGGGAGGGAGTGAAAGAGTGAGTGAGCAAGTGAGTAAGTGAGTGTGTGAGTGAGTGAGCAAGCGAATGAGTAAGTGAGTGAGCAAGTGAGTGAGCAAGTGAGTGAGTGAGCGAGCGAGTACGTGAGTGAGTGAGTGAATGAGTGAGTGAGTGAATGAGTGAGTGACCGAGCAAGTGAACGAGTGAGTGAGCAAGTAAGTGAGCGAGTGAATGAGTGAGTGAGCATGAATGAGTGAGTGAGGGTATGAACGTGTGAGTGAGGGAGTGAACCAGTGAATGCGTGTGTGAGTGAGCAAGTGAGTGTGCATGTGAGTGACTGAGGGAGTGAGTGAGTGAGTGAGCGTGTGAGTGAGTGAGCGAGTGAGTGAGTGTGGGAGTGAAAGAGTAAGTGAGTGAGGGAGTGAATGAGGGAACGAGTGAGTGAGAGAGTGATTAAGTGAGCGAGCGAGTGAATGAGTGAACAAGTGAATCAGCAAGTGAGTGATTGAGTGAGCAAATGAGTTGATGAGTGAGTGAGCGAGTGAGTCAATGAGTGAGCGAGGGGGCAAGTGAGTGAGTGAATGAGTGAGTGTGTGAGCGAGTAAATGAGTCAGTGAATGAGCGAGTGAATGAGTGAGTGAGTGACAAAATGAGTGAGTGAGTCAGTGAGTCAGTGAGCGTGTGAGTGAGTGAGTGATTGAGCGAGTGAATGAGTGAGTGAGTGAGTGTGTGAGTGAACAAGTGAGTGAGGGAGGGAGTAAATGAGGGAAAGAGTGCGTGAGTGGGTTAGTGAGCAAGCGAGTGAGTGAGTGAGTGATGGGGAGTGAACGAGTGAGTGAGCAAGTGAGTGAGTGAGTGTGTGAGTGAGTGTGTGAGCGAGTGAGTGAGTGAGTGAGTGAGCAAACAAGTGAGTGAGTGAGTGTGTGAACAAGTGAGTGAGTGATTGTGTGAACAAGTGAGTAAGTGCGTGAATGAGTGAGCGAGTGCGAGAATGAGTGAGTGAGTGCATGAGCAAGTGAATGAGCGAGTGTGTGAGTGAGTGAGTGAGCGAGTTAGTGATTGAGTGACTGTGCATGTGAATGAGTGAGGGAGTGAGGGAGTGAGTGAGAGAGTGAGTGAACAAGTGTTTGAGTGAGTGCGTGAGCAAGTGAATGAGCGAGTATGTGAGCAAGTGAGTAAGTGCGATTGCGAGTGAGTGAGGGAGTGAGCAAGCATGTGAGTGACTGAGCGAGTGAGTGAACGAGGGAGTGAGTGAACAAGGGAGTGAGTGAGCGAGCGAGTGATTGAGCGAGTGATTGAGCGAGTGAGATAGAG
Source organism: Squalus acanthias (assembly GCA_030390025.1). Classification (NCBI taxonomy): domain Eukaryota; kingdom Metazoa; phylum Chordata; class Chondrichthyes; order Squaliformes; family Squalidae; genus Squalus; species Squalus acanthias. The sequence goes on along the minus strand of CM059428.1, from coordinate 94,560,143 downwards.
TGAGCGAGTGATTAAGCGAGTGAGTGAGGTAGTGAACGAGAGTGTGAATGAGTGAGCGATTGAAAGGGTGAGTGAATGAGTGAACGAGTGAGTGACCAAAAGAGTTAGTGAGTGAACGAGTGAATGAGTGAGCGAGAGAGTGAGTGAGCGTGTGAGTGAGTGAGCAAGTGAATGAGCGAGCGAGTGAGTAAGTGAGTGAACGAGTGAGTGAGTGAGTGAGTGCTTCAGCGATTGGGTGAGTGAGTGATTGAGGGATTGAGCGAGTGAGCAAGTGAGGGAACGAGTGAGTGAGTGAGTGAGTGAGCCAGTGAGTGAGTGAATGAGTGAGTGATTGAGCGAGTGAGCAAGTGAGGGAACGAGTGAGTGAGTGAGTGAGCCAGTGAGTGAGTGAATGAGTGAGTGAGTGATTGAGCGAGTGAGCAAGTGAGGGAACAAGTGAGAGAGTGAGCAAGCCAGTGAGTGAGTGAGTGAGTGAGTGCTTGAGCGAGTGAATGAACGTGAGTGAGTGAGCAAGCGAGTGAGTGAACGAGTGAATGAGTGAGTGAGCGAGTGAGTGAGCAAGTAATTAAGCGAGAGAGCGAGCAAGTGAATGCATGAGTGAATGAGCGAGTGCGCGAGAGAGTGAGTACGTGAACGACTGAGTGAGTGAGCGAACAAATGATTGAGTATGTGAAAGAGTGAGTGAGTGAGCGAGTGTGAGAGCAAGTGAGCGAGTGAGTGAATGAGTGAGTGAGTGACGGAGTGAGTGAGTGGGTGAGTGAGTGAATGAGTAAGTGAGTGAGGGATTGAATGAGGAACAAGTGAGTGAGAGAGTGATTAAGTGAGCGAGCAAATGAGTGAATGAGTGAGGGAGTGAATGAGTGAGCAAGTGAATGAGCAAGTGAGTGAGTGAGCAAGTGAATGAGCAAGTGAGTGAGTCTGCTTGTGAGTGAGTGAGCCAGTGAGTGAGTGAATGAGTGAGTGAGTGATTGAGTGAGTGAGCAAGTAATAAGCGAGAGAGCGAGCAAGTGAATGCATGAGTGAATGAGCGAGTGCGCGAGAGAGTGAGTGAGCGAACAAATGATTGAGTATGTGAAAGAGTGAGTGAGTGAGCGAGTGTGAGAGCAAGTGAGTGAGTGAGTGAATGAGTGAGTGAGTGTGTTAGTGATTGAGTGAGTGAGTGAGTGTGCGTGTGAGTGACTGAGGGAGTGAATGAGTGAGGGAGTGAATGAGTGAGTGAGTGCGTGAATGAGTGAGCAAGTGAATGAGCAAGTGAGTGAGTGCGCTTGTGAGTGAGTGAGCCAGTGAGTGAGTGAATGAGTGAGTGAGTGATTGAGCGAGTGAGCAAGTGAGGGAACGAGTGAGAGAGTGAGCAAGCCAGTGAGTGAGTGAGTGAGTGAGTGATTGAGCGAGTGAATGAACGTGAGTGAGTGAGCAAGCGAGTGAATGAGTGAGTGAATGAGTGAGTGAGTGATTGAGTGAGTGAATGAACATGAGTGAGTGAGCAAGCGAGTGAATGAGTGAGTGAGTGAGCAAGTAATTAAGCGAGAGAGCGAGCAAGTGAATGCATGAGTGAATGAGCGAGTGCGCGAGAGAGTGAGTGCGTGAACGACTGAGTGAGTGAGCGAACAAATGATTGAGTATGTGAAAGAGTGAGTGAGTGAGCGAGTGTTAGAGCAAGTGAGTGAGTGAGTGAATGAGTGAGTGAGTGAGTGTGTTAGTGATTGAGTGAGTGAGTGTGCATGTGAGTGACTGAGGGAGTGAGTGAGTGAGTGATGGAGTGAGTGAGTGGGTGAGTGAGTGAATGAGTAAGTGAGTGAGGGATTGAATGAGGAACGAGTGAGTGAGAGAGTGATTAAGTGAGCGAGCAAGTGAGTGAATGAGTGAGGGAGTGAATGAGTGAGTGAGTGCGTGAATGAGTGAGCAAGTGAATGAGCAAGTGAGTGAGTGCGCTTGTGAGTGAGTGAGCCAGTGAGTGAGTGAATGAGTGAGTGAGTGATTGAGCGAGTGAGTGAGTGAGGGAGTGAGTGAGTGAGCAAGTGAATGAGCAAGTGAGTGTGTGCACTTGTGAGTGAGTGAGGGAGTGAGTGAGTGAGCAAGTGAATGAGGGAATGAGTGAGTGAGGGAGTGAACAAGAGTGTGAGTGAGTGAGCGATTGAAACGGTGAGTGAATGAGTGAACGAGTGAGTGAGTGACCAAAAGAGTAAGTGAGTGAACGAGTGAATGAGTGAATGAGTGAGTGAGTGAGTGAGCATGTGAATGTGTGAGCGAGAGAGTGAGTGACCGAGTGAGTGAACAAGTGAGTGATTGAATGAGCGAGTGAGTAAGTGAATGAATGAGTGAGTGAGTGAACAAGTGAATGAGTGAGTGAGTGAACAAGTGAATGAGTGAGTGAGTGAACAAGTGAATGAGTGAGTGAGTGGAAGAGTGAGTGAGCGAGTGAGCGAGCGAGAGAGTGAGTGTGTGAGTGATGAGTGAACCTGTAAATGAGTGAATGATGAGCGAGCGAGTGATTGAGCGAGTGAGTGAACGAGTGAATGAGTGAGTGAGTTAGTGAGCAAGTGAGTGAGTGAGATGTGAGTGCACGAGTGAATGAGTGAGTGAGTTAGTGAGCAAGTGAGTGAGTGAGATGTGAGTGCACGAGTGAATGAGTGAGTGAGTTAGTGAGCAAGTGAGTGAGTGAGATGTGAGTGCACGAGTGAATGAGTGAGTGCGAGAGAGAATGGGTGCATGAACGATTGAGTGAATGAGCGAATACATGATTGAGTATGCAAGAGAGTGAGTGAGTGAGCGAGTGAGTGAGTAAGTGAGTAAGTGAGTAAGTGAGTGAATGAGTGAGTGAGTGAACGAGTGAGTGAGTGAATGAGTGAGTGAGTGAGTAAGTGAGCGAACGAACAAGTGAGTGAGCATGAATGAGTGAGTGAGGGTGTGAACGAGTGAGTGAGGGAGTGAATGAGTGAATGAGTGAGTGAGTGAGCGAGTGAGTATGCATGTGAGTGACTGAGGGAGTGAGTGAGTGAGTGATGGAGTGAGTGATCGATTGAGTGAGTGAGTGAGTGAGCGAGTGAGTATGCGTGTGAGTGACTGAGGGAGTGAGTGAGTGAGGGAGTAAGTGAGCGAGTGAGTGAGTGAGGGATTGAATGAGGGAACCTGTGAGTGAGAGAGTGATTAAGTGAGTGAGTAAGTGAGCGAGTGAGTCAGTGAGTCAGTGAGTGAGCGAGTAAACGAGTCAGTGAATGAGAGAGTGAGTGACAGAATGAGTGAGTGAGTGAGTGAGTCAGTGAGTGTATGAGTGAGTGAGTGAGTGAGCGAGTGAGTGAGCGACTGAGTGCGCGTGAGTGAGGGAGGGAGTGAATGAGGGAAAGAGTGAGTGAGAAAGTGATTAAGTAAGTGAGCGAGTTAGTAAGTGAATGAGTGAGTGAGTGAGTGAGTATGTGAGTGAGTGAGTGAGGGAGTGAGTGAGTGAGTGAGTGAGAGAATGAGTGAGTGAGTGAGGGATTGAATGAGGGAATGTGTGAGTGAGAGAGTGATTAAGTGAGTCAGCGAGCGAGTGAGTGAGTGAACAAGTGAGTGAGTGAGTGAGTGAGTGAGCGAGCGAGTGAGTGTGTGAGTGAGAGAGGGAGTGAGTGAGTGAGCGAGTGAAAATGAGTGAGCGAGTGAGTGATGGAGTGAGTGAGCGAGTGAGTCAGTGAGTGAGCGAGTGAGTGAGCAAGTGAAAATGAGTGAGCGAGTGAGTGATGGAGTGAGTGAGCGAGTGAGTCAGTGAGTGAGCGAGGGAGCGAGTGAGTGAGCGAATGAAAATGAGTGAGTGAGTGAGTGAGTGAGCGAGGGAGTGACTGACCAAGTGAGTGAGCGTGTGAGTGAACGAGTAAGTGAGTGAGGGATTGAATGAGAGAACGTGTGAGTGAGAGAGTGATTAAGTGAGTGAGCGAGTGAGTAAGTGAACGAGTGAGTCAGCGAGTGAGTGAGTGAGTGAGCGAGTGAGTCAGTGACTGAACGAGTGAGTCAGCGAGTGAGTGAGTGAGTTAGCGAGTGAGTCAGTGAGTGAGTGAGGGAGCAAGTGAATGAGTGAACGAGTGAGTGTGTGAGCGAGTAAATGAGTCAATGAATGAGAGAGAGTGAGTGAGTGATCGACTGAGTGCACGTGAGTGAGTGTGGGAGTGAGCGAGCAAGTGATTGAGCGAGTGAATGAGTGTGTGAGTGAGTGAGCGTGTGAGTGAACAAGTGAGTGAGGGAGAGAGTGAATAAGGGAAAGAGTGAGTGAGTGTGTGATTGTGTGAGTGAGTGAGTGAGCGAGTGTGTGAGCAAGTGAGAGAGTTAGTGTGTGAGTGAGTGAGTGCGTGAGTGAGTGAGTGAGTGACCAAGCAAGTGAGCGAGTGAGTGTGTGATCGAGTGAGTGAGTGCGTGAATGAGTGAGCGAGTGAGTGAGCAAGTGAGTGAGTGCACTTGTGAGTTAGTGAGGGAGTGAGTGAGTGAATGAGGGAACAAGTGAGTGAGGGAGTGAGCAAGCGTGTGAGTGACTGCGTGAGTGTTTGAGGGAGTGAGCATGTGAGTAAACAAGGGAGTGAGTGTGAGAGCGAGTGATTGAGCGAGTGTGTGTGAGTGAGCAAATGATTAAGCGAGTGAGTGAGCGAGTGAGTGAGCGAATGAGTAAGTGAGTGAACGAGCGAGTGAGTGAGTGAGTAAGTGAGTGAATAAGCGAGTGAGTGAGTGAGTTAGTGTGTGAGTGAATGAGTGAGTGAATGAGTGAGTAATTGAGTGAACAAGGGAGTGAGTGAGTGAATTAGTGAGTGAGTGAGCAAGTGATTGAGTAAGTGAGTGACAGAGTGAACGAGTGAGCAAGCAAATGAGTGAGTGAGTGAGTTAGTAATGAGTGAACGAGCGAGTGAGTGAGTGAGTTAGTGAGTGAATGAGTGAGTAAGTGAGCGAGTGACTGAGTAAGTGAGTGACAGAGCGAGTGAGCAAGTGAACGAGTGAGTGAGCGAGCGAGCGAGTGAGTTAGTGTGTGAGTGAAGGAGTGAGTGAGTGAATGAGCGAGTGATTGAGTGAGGAAGTGAGTGATTGATTGAACGAGTCTGCGAGTGAGGGCGTGAACGTGTGTGAGTGAGTGAAATAATGAATGAAAGAGCAAATGAGTGGAAGAGTGAATGAACCAATGAGTGAGTCAGTGACCAAACGAATGAGGGAGTGAACGAGTGAATGAGCGAGTGAGTGAACGAGCGAGTGAGTTAGTGAGTGAATGAATGAGCGAGTGAATGAGTGAGTGAGCGAGAGAATGAGTGAGCTAGTGAGTGAGTATGTGTGTGAATGAGTGAGCGAGTGACAGAGCGAGTGAGTGAGAGAGTGAGTGAGTGTGTGTGTGAATGAGTGAGCGAGTGAGTGAGTGAGCGAGTAGAATCATAGAATCATACAATGTTTACAGCACAGAAGGAGGCTATTTGGCCCGTCGAGCCCATGCCGGCTCTCTGGACGAGCACTTCAGCTTGTCCCACTCCCCCGCCCTTTCCCCGTAACCCTGCACATTTTTTCCCCTCAGGTACTTATCCAATTCCCTTTTGAAAGCCACGATTGAGTTTGCCTCCATCACCCTTTCAGGCAGTGCATTCCAGATCCTAACTGCTCGCTGTGTTAAAAAGTTTTTCCTCATGTCGCCTTTGGTTCTTCTGCCAATCACCTTAAATCTGTGTCCTCTGGTTCTCGACCCTTCCGCCAACAGGAACAGTTTCTCTCTATCTACTCTGTCTGGAGTCCTCATGATTTTGAATTCCTCTATCAAATCTCCTCTCAACCTTTTCTGCTCTAAGGAGAACAACCCCAACTCCTCCAGTCTATCCATGTAACTGAAGTCCCTCATCCCTGGAACCATTCTCAGAAATCTTTTCTGCACCCTCTCTAAGGCCTTCACATCCTTCCTAAATTGTAGTGCCCAGAATTCGGCACAATACTCCAGTTGAGGCCAAACCAGTGTTTTATAAAGGCTTATTATAACTTCCTTGCTATTGTACTCTATGCCTCTATTGAAAGCTTGTGATTTCAAATAAAACTGTTGGACTATAACCTGGTGTTGTGCGACCTCTCTATTTATAAAGCCCAGGATCCGGTATGCTTTTTTAACCACTTTCTTAACCTGCCCTGCCACCTTCAACGATTTGTGCACATATACCCATCACTCTCTCTGTTCATGCACCCACTTTAGAATTGTACCCTTAAGTTTATATTGCCTCTCCTCGTTCTTCCAACCAAAATGTATCACTTCGCACTTTTCTGCGTTAAATTTCATCATGACACATGTCCGCCCATTCCACCAGCCTGTCTATGTCTTCTTGAAATCTATCACTCTCCTCCTCACTGTTCACTATACTTCCAAGTTTTGTTTCATCTGCAAATTTTGAAATTGTGCCCTGTATTCCGAAGTCCAAGTCATTAATATATATCAAGAAAAGCAGTGGTCCGAGTACTGACCCCTGGGGAACACCACTGTGTACCTTCCTCCAGTCCGAAAAAAACTGTTCACCACTACTCCCTGTTGCCTGTCACTTAGCCAATTTCGTATCCATGCTGCCACTGTCCCCTTTATTCCATGGGCTTCAACTTTGCTGGTAAGCCTATTATGTGGCACATTATCAAACGCCTTTTGGAAGTCCATATACACCACGTCAACCGCATTGCCCTCATCAAAAAACTCGATCAAGTTAGGTAAACACGATTTGCCTTTAACAAATCCGTGCTGGCTTTCCTTAATTAATCCACACTTGTCTAAGTGATTGTTAATTTTGTCCCAGATTATAGTTTCTGAAAGCTTCCCCACTACCGAGGTTAAACTGACTGGCCTGTAGTTGCTGGATTTATCTTTACACCCTTTTTTGAACAAGGGTGTAACATTTGCAATTCTCCAGTCCTCTGAAACCACCCCCATATCTAAGGAGGATTGGAAGATTATGGCGAGCAAGTGAGTGAGGGAGTGAATGAGTGAGTGAGTGTTTTTGTGAACGAGTGAGCGAGCGAGCGAATGATTGAACGAGTGAGTGAGTGTGTGTGAGTGAGTGAGCGAGGAAGTGAGTGAGTGATTGAACGAGTCTGCGAGTGAGGGTGTGAATGTATGTGAGTGATTGAAAGAGTGATTGAATGAGCAAACGAGTGGGAGAGTGAATGAGCCAATGAGTGAGTGAGTGACCACACGATTGAGGGAGTGAACGAGTGAATAAGTGAGTGAGCAAGTGAATCAGCGAGTGAGTGAGAGAGTGAGTGAGTGAACGAGCGAGTGAGTGAGTGAGCAAGTGAGTGAGTGAGTTAGTGAGTGAGTGAGTGAGTGAGTGAGTGAGTTAGTGAGTGAGTGAGTGAGCGAGTGAGTGACTAAGTGAGTGACAGAGTGAGTGAGTGAGTGAGCGAGTAAGCGAGTGAGTGAACAAACGAGTGAGTGAGTTAGTGAGTGAGCGAGTGAGTGAGCGAGTGAGTGAGTAAGTGAGTGAATGAACGAGTGTGTGAGTGAGTTAGTGTGAGTGAATGAGTGAGTGAGTTATTGAGTGAATGAGCGAGTGAGTGAGTGAGTTAGTGAATGAGTGAGTGAGTGATTGAGTAAGTGAGTGACAGAGTGAGTGAGTGAGCGAGTGAAATACTGTGTGAGTGAACGAGTGAGTGAGCGAGTGAGTAAGTGAGTGAACAAACGAGTGAGTGAGTGAGTTAGTGTGTGAGTGAATGAGTGAGTGAATGAGCGATTAATTGAGTGAACGAGTGTGTGAGTTAGTGAGTTATTGAGTGAGGGAGTGAACAAATGAACGAGTGAGTGAGAGAGTGAACAAGTGAGTGAGCGAGCGAGTGAGAGAAAGAGTGAGTGAGTGAGTGAGCGAGCTAATGAGTGAATGAGTGACTGAGTGAGTGAGCGATCAAACGAGTGAATGAGCAAGTGAGTGAGTTTGTGAGTGAGCAATCAAGCGAGTGAGCAAGTAAAAGAGTGAGTGAATGAGTGAACTAGTGATGATTGAGTGAGTGAGTGAGTGAATGAGTGAGTGAAAAAGTGAGGGAGAGAATGAGTGAATGACTGAGTGAGCTAGTGATGATTGAGTGAGTGAGCGAGCAAGTGATTCAGGGAGTGAGTGAGTGAATGAGTGAGTGAGCGGTTGAGTGAGGGAGTGAACGTGTGAGTGATTGAGCGAGTGAAAGTGAGTAAGTGAGTGAGCGAGTGCGTGAGAGTGTGTAAGTGAGCTAGTGAATGAATGAGTGAGTGAGTGAGTGAGTGAGGGAGTGAACATGTGAATGAGTGAGACAGTGACTGAGTAAGTAAGAAAGTGAGTGAGCGAGTGAATGAGTGAGTTAAGTGAGCGAGTGAGTGAATGAGTGAGTGAGCATTCGAGTGAGTGAGCGGATGTGCGATCGAGTGAGTGAGTGAGTTAGTGAGTGACTGAACGAGTGAGTGAGTAAGTGAGTGAACGAGTGAGGGAGTGTTGAGTAAGTGAGTGAGCGAGTGATTGAGTGAGTTAGTGAACGAGTGACTGAGTGAGTGACTGAGTGAGTGAGTGAACGAGTGACTGAGTGAACAAGTGACTGAGTGAGTGATTGAGTGAGTGAGTGAACGAGTGAGGGAGTGTTGAGTAAGTGAGTGAGCGAGTGATTGAGTGAGTTAGTGAATGAGTGACTGAGTGAGTGACTGAGTGAGTGAGTGAACGAGTGACTGAGTGAGTGACTGAGTGAGTGAGTGAACAAGTGACTGAGTGAGTGACTGAGTGAGTGAGTGAACGAGTGAGTGAGTGAGTGAACAAGTGACTGAGTGAGTGATTGAGTGAGTGAGTGAACGAGTGACTGAGTGAACAAGTGAGTGAGTGAGTGATTGAGTGAGTGAGTGAACGAGTGACTGAGTGAACAAGTGACTGAGTGAGTGATTGAGTGAGTGAACGAGTGAGTGAGTGAGTGAACAAGTGACTGAGTGAGTGATTGAGTGAGTGAGTGAACGAGTGACTGAGAGAGTGACTGAGTGAGTGAACAAGTGACTTAGTGAGTGATTGAGCGAGTAAGTGAATGAGTGAGTGAGTGAACGAGTGAGGGAGTGTTGAGTAAATGAGTGAGCGATTGATTGAGTGAGTCAGTGAGTGAGAGTTAGTGAGTGAATGCGGGATTGAGTGAACGAGTGAGTGAGTGAACGAATGAGTGAGTGAGTGAGCGAGTGAGTGATTGAATGAGTGAGTAAGTGAGTGAGTGAGTGAGTGAGCGTGTGAGTGAGTGAGTGCGCGTATGAGTGAGTGAGTGACTGAGTGAGTGAGCGATCGAGAGAGTGAATGACTGAGCGAGTGAGTGAGTGAGCGAGTGAGTGAGGGAGTGAACAAGTGAATGAGTGAGTGAGGGAGTGAACGAGTGAGTGAGTGAGAGAGTGAGGGAATGAACAAGTGAGCAGGTGAGTGAGCATGCGAGTGAGTGAGCGGATGTGCGATCGAGTTAGTGAGTGACTGAGTGAGTGAGTGAATGAGTATGTAAGTGAGTGAGTGATTGAACGAGTGAGTGAGTGTACGAGTGACTGAGTGAGTGAATAATCGAGCGAGTGAGAGAGTGAGGGAGTGAACAAGTGAATGAGTGAGTGACTGAATGAACAAGTGAGTGAGCGAGCGAGTGAGAGAAAGAGTGAGTGAGTAAGTGAGCTAATGAGTGAATGAGTGACTGAGTGACTGAGCGATCAAGCGAGTGAATGAGCAAGTGAGTGAGTTTGTGAGTGAGCAATCGAGCGAGTGAGCAAGTGAAAGAGTGAGTGAATGAGTGAGTGAGTGAGTGAGTGATTGAGTGAGTCAGTGAAAGAGTGAGTGAATGAGCGAACGAGTGAGTGAGTGAGTGAGTGAGTGAGTGAGTGAGTGAACAAGTGAATGACTGAGCGAGTGAGTGACTGAGTGTGGGAGCGAGTGAGGGAGAGAATGAGTGAATGACTGAGTGAGCTAGTGACTGAACTTGCGAGTGAGCGAGTGAGTGATTCAGGGAGTGAGTGAGCGAGTGATTGAGTCAGTGAGTGAGCAGTTGAGTGAGGGAGTGAAACTGTGAGTGAGTGATTGAGCATGTGAAAGGGTGAGTTAGCAAGCGAATGAGTGAGCGAGTGCGTGAGAGAGTGTGTGAATGAGCGTGTGAATGAGTGACTTAGCGAGTGAGTGAGTTAGAGAGTGAGCAAGCGAGTGATTGAGTGAGTGAGTGAGCGAGTGAGTGAATGAGTGAGTGAGCAAGTGAGTGAGCATGCGGGTGAGTGAGCGGATGTGTGTTCGAGTTAGTGAGTGAGTGAACGAGTGAGTGAGTGAGTGAGTGAGTGAACAAGTGACTGAGTGAGTGAGTGAACGAGTGAGTGAATGAGTGAGTGAGTGAATGAGTGAGGGAGTGTTGAGTAAATGAGTGAGCGAGTGATTGAGTGAGTCAGTGAGTGAGAGTTAGTGAGTGAACGCGTGATTGAGTGAATGAGTGAGTGAGTGAACGAATGAGTGAGTGAGCGAGTGAGTGATTGAATGAGTGAGTAAGTGAGTGAGTGAGCGATTGAGCGAGTGAATGAACGAGCGAGTGAGTGAGTGTACAATCGAGCGAGTGAGAGAGTGAGTGAATAACTGAGCGAGTGAGTGAGTAGCGAGTGAGTGAATGAGCGTGCAAATGATCGAGTGTGTGAGTGAGTGAGAGGGCGAGTGAGTGAGTGAGTAAATGAGTGAGTGACTGAGTGTGTGAACAAGTGAGTGACCGAATGAGCAAGCGAGTGAGCGAGTGAGTGAGCGAGTGCATAAATGAGCGAGCAAGTGAGCAAGTGTGTGAGTGAATCAGCGAGTGAGTGAGAGAGTGAGCGAGTGAGCGAGTGTGTGAATGAGTGAGCAAGTGAGTGAGTGTGTGAGAGTACGAGTGAATGATCGAGTGACCAAGCATGTGAATAAATATAACAGGAGAAGACTGATACTAGCCCTTAGCTTGGGGAAGGCCTTAGGGCTTCGTCTTGCCCATTCCATCTACACCGTCACTTCTTACGATTTACAATGGCCCAGAAATTGATCTCGCTCTGTTCCCGCGGGGGTAAGGCTTCCCCGCGATCTCTCACCTCGCTTGTGCTTTTTCAGATCCAGCTCGCACGAACTTGATGTTCCAGACATCAGCTGGGCAGTGCTTGCGTATCCCAGCGGCGTAGTGAATTCGTGCGAGCTGTGGGATCACGTGACTCAGTTAGAGCCAATGGCAGCACACCATCTTCCATTCATAAGTTTCACATACGTGCTGTGAAATCTATGAATCTTACACCCCCCCAAAATAACAGCTAAACCTCAATTAAATTAAAAAAAAAACCATCACATTAATAAAATAAGTATAGTTAATTAAATTAACCATTTTAAATAAAAAATTAAATTTTTGAAAAAATTTAAAATCTTTTAAAAAGTTATAAAAATAAACTTACCTGTCTTTAAAGTCTCTAAAAAAGATATACCTGTTAAAAAAAATTCAAAAAAATACTTAATTCACTACTTACCTTCTTAAAAGTGGGTCTTACTCCTCCTTTTTACGTTTCTAAAATCTTCAGTACTTACCTGCGCGTCCAAAGCATGAAGTGCACAGCGTGCGCGCAGCCTGTAGCGCGCATGCGATGCACCGAGGAACCGCCCCCTTTTCAAAAGAGCAATTGCCGGTTTTCAGCGCATGCGCAGGGCATGCAGAAAACCGGCAATTGGAGTGGGAATACGCGAGAGTACGCAGTGCATACTCTCGCGTCGCGGGATCAATTTCTGGGCCAATGTCAGCTCCTCAAATGGAGGCACTGGCCTGAATTGTTTGGGTCTGACTCCCTTCAGTTATATACGATCATACCATGCAGCAGAGAATTACTGTTGAGATGCTCGAAGTTTCAAGAGCAGGTACAATGGGTCATCCTGCATTCCAACATCTGTGTGTAGAGGAGCAGGAATTATGTTGAAAGAGTTTTTGTGCAGATCTTTTTTAAGATGTCCGTGTGACAAGAGTTCTAGTTGCAAGTTGCATGTGTGCCCTTTTATCTTATGGGCATATATGTAGTACGCAGTGGTGTGAATGTGGAAGCCCTTACCACAAGGAATTGCTGAGGTGAATAGCATCAATGCATTTAAGGGGAAGCTAGATAAACACAGGAGGGAGAAGGGAATAGAAGGATATGTTGGTAAGGTGAGATGAAGTAAGGTGGGAGGAGGCTCATGTGGAGCGTAAACATCAGCATAGACTGGTTGGGAAGGGAGGCCCGTTTCTGTGGTGTAAAATACTATGTAACCAGAGAACTACAAGTTTGGCAGCGGGCTTTGCAGGGGACTGCAGTCAAGGTGTATCAGGTTTTGTCATTTGCATACACTTGTCATCAATTTATTGTAGTGAAATGAGGGTAATATTACTTTGGCAGCTTTTTTGAATCAGTAAACTTCCTCATTTCTTCCCATGTCGTCTGCATGGTGTGGTTGGTATTTACGTTTGCCATCAGCTCCTTCCAGGCCTGCTGTGTTGCTCTCCTGAGGGAAACCTATCCTGGAGCGCCAAACAGGGAATTCCCTCTTTCACCCACTTCATGCAGCATTGTTCAAGCAAAATATTCTTTTGCTGCACCACTCCATCTTTTGACAAGATACCCAGTTTTGTGTCTGACAAGTGTTTTCTGCTGTATAATGGAAACTTCACCCCAAGCTGCTGCCTTCTAAATGACGGCAGCCGCCTTTTAAGTAGCTGCCGTAGTATGGGAATCCCACCTTCCATTGTGCGGGCTACAGGGGCTCCCTGGAAGTTTCAGCAGGTAGATCAGTACAGAATCAGTTCGGCAAATGGCTGGCTGTACATTGGCATTGTAAAATCCACCCTTAAATATGCAGTCGATCGAATTGATCACCAACTTTTGTTTCTATGGCATTCTCCACATAAAAGAATGTCTCAGAGCACTTTCCAAGGTGGGAGTTGGACATCAAGCAGATGAATATTCATAATTATAATCAGAATCTGACCTCGGGTGACTGTCTGTGTGGAGTTTGCACATTCTCCCCGTGTCTGCGTGGGTTTCCTCCGGGTGCTCCGGTTTCCTCCCACAGTCCAAAAATGTGCGGGTTAGGTTGATTTGGCTATGATAAATTGACCCTTAGTGTTAGGGAGGGATTAAATATGTGGGGTTATGGGGATAGGATGGGATATGTTAGGGGAATTAAATGCGTGGGGTTACGGGGGTAGGGTGGGATATGTGTACTGTGGGGATTAAAGCAGGGACAGGGTACTGGACTTGGATGATCAGCCATGATCGTATTGAATGGTGGAGCAGGCTCGACGGGCCGAATGGCCTACTCCTGCTCCTAGATTCTATGTTTCTATGTTTCTAGAAATGGTTTTGATAATTCTGTCCTGCGGTGTTTTTGCAGGGGGCGTTATCTTAATTGCCTCAGGTTCAAGAGTTAATAAAAGTTTTATCTTTACCTGTATTCAAATCTGAAAACAAACTTCAATTTTATATGCAGCGAAATAGAAAACTGCTGATGGGTGTAACTAAAGCCAGATGCTGATAGATAAATGTTAGTTTAGTAACATACTAACATTAGAAACAGGAATAGACCATTCAGCCCCCTGAGCCTACTACGCCATTCAGTTAGATCATGGCTGATCTGCACCTCAACTCCATTTTCTTGCCTTTGCTCCATATCGCTTGATACCCTTACCTAATAAAAATCTATATCTCAGCCTTTGGGGGAAGAGAGTTCCAAGGATCTACTATCCTTTTTGTGAAAAGTGCTTCCTGATTTCGCTCCTGTATATCCTAGCTCTAATTTTAACATTATGTCCCCTTGTTCTTGATTTCTGCACCAGGGAAAATCGTTTCTGTATATCTATCCAATTGAATCCTTTTAACATTTTAAACACCTCAATGAGAGCACCCCTTAATCTCCTATACTCAAGAGAATACAAGCCAGGTTTATGCAACCTGTCTTCATAATTTAACCCTCTAAGCCCTCGTATGCATCTCCTCCAAGGCCAATATATTCTTTCTGAGGTGCGGTGTCCAAAACTGAATGCAGTACTCCAGATAGGGTCTGACCAAAGCTCTATACAACTGAAGCATAACTTCCTTCCCTTTGTATTACAGCTCCCTTGAGATAAAGGCCAATATTCCATTAGCCTTTTGAATTAGTTTTTGTACCTGTCTACTGACTTTTAATGATTTGTCCACTTGGACTCCCAAATCTCTTTGCTCCTCTACAGTCCCTAGTTTGTCACCACATAGAATAGTGACTTATGCCAATAATTTCCGCAAGGGTTCTGTCGCTCTTCTGCTGTAACTTTAGTGGGAGATCAGCAGAGACCTTTGAAGAAATGGTGCAAGTGGAGTTTAAGCCGTTTCTACAGAGTTTCTGTGGATCTTACACCAAAGTTACAGTGAACAAACGGGAGAATCCCTGCAGAAATTAATGGATTTTCTGTTTGCACTTCTCAAATACTTAGCACGGTTAACAATTGGTCACAATGAGTGAACGAGTAAGTGAGTGAGTAAGTGAATGAGTGAACAAGTGAGTGAGCAAGCGAGTGAGTGAATGAGGGATGTGAACAAGTGAGTGAAAGAGTGAGTGAGAGAATGAATGAGCGAGTGAGTGAATGAGTGAGTGAATGAGTGAGTGAGCGAGTGAGTGAATGAGTGAGTAAGCGAGTGAGTGCATGAGTGAGTAAGTGAGTGAGTGAACGAGTACGTGAACGAGTGAGTGAGCGAGCGATTGAGTGAGTGAATGAGTGAGTGAGTGAGTGAGTGAGCGAGTGAGTGAGTTAACGAGTGAATGAGTGAGCGAGTGACTGAGTTAACGAGTGAGTGAGTGAGTTAACGAGTGTGTGAGTGAGTTAACGAGTGAGGGAGGGAGTGAGTGAGTGAGCGAGTGAGTGAGTGAGCGAGTGACTGAGTTAACGAGTGAGTGAGTGAGTTAACGAGTGTGTGAGTGAGTGAGGGAGTGAATGAGCGAATGATTGAGTGAGTGAGTAAGTGAAGGAGAGAACCGATGAGTGAGCGAGTGAGTGAGTGAATGAGGGCGTGAACAAGTGAGTGAAATAGTGAGTGAGACAATGAGTGAGTGAATGAGTGAGCGGGTGAGTGAGTAAACGAGTGAGTGAGAGAGTGAGTGAGTGAGTGAGTGAATGAGCGAGCGAGTGAGTTTGTGAGTGAGCAATCGAGCGAGTGAGCAAGTGAGTGAGTGAGTGAATGAGCGGGCAAGTGAGTGAGTGAGTGAATGAGTGAGCAAGTGAATGAGTGAGTGAGCGAGTGAATGAGTGAGTGAGTGAATGAGTGAGTGAGAGAACGAGTGAATGATCGAGTGACCAAGCATGAGTGAACGAGTACGTGAATGAGCGAGCGAGTGAGTTTGTGAGTGAGCAATCAAGCGAGTGAGCAAGTGAATGAGTGTGCGAGCGAGTGAGTGAGGGAGTGAACGAGTGAATGAGTGAGTGAGGGAATGAATGAGTGAGCAAGTGAGCAAGTGAATGAACGAAGCATGAAC
The DNA here is from genome assembly GCA_030390025.1 of Squalus acanthias. NCBI lineage: Eukaryota > Metazoa > Chordata > Chondrichthyes > Squaliformes > Squalidae > Squalus > Squalus acanthias. The sequence goes on along the minus strand of CM059428.1, from coordinate 94,544,703 downwards.
GAGTGAGTGAGCGAATGAGCGAGCAAGTGAGCGAGTGTGTGAGTGAGCGAGTGAGTGAATTAGTGAGCAAATGAGCAAGTGAGTGAGTGAATGAGTGAGTGAGTGAGAGAGTGAGCGAGTGAGTGAGTGAGTTAAGTGAGAGAGTGAGTGAGCAAGTGAGTGAATGAGTGAGTGAGCGAATGAGTGAGTTAACAAGTTAGTGAGTGAACGAGTGAGTGGGTGATTGAGCGAGTGATTGAGAGAGTGAATGAGTGAACAATTGAGTGAGTGAGTAAGAGAAGGAGTGAACAAGTGAGTGAGCGAGCAAATGAGTGAATGAGCAAGTGAGTGAGTGAGTGAGTTGAGCGAGAGAATGAGTGAGTGAGTGTGTGTGAGTGAGTGAGTGAGTGAGTGAGCGTGTCAGTGAGCGAGTGAGTGAGCAAGTGAGTGAGTGTGTGAGTGAGTGAATGAGTGAGCGAGTGAGTGCGTGAGTGTGTGAGTGAGTTAACGAGTGTGAGTGAGTGAGTTAATGAGTGTGTGAGTGAGTGAGCGAGTGACTGAGTTAACGAGTGAGTGAGTGAGTTCACGAGTGAGTGAGTTAACGAGTGAATGAGTGAGTGAGTGAGTGAGCGAGTGAGTGAGTGAGTGACTGAGTTAACGAGTGAATGAGTGAGTGAGTGAGTGACTGAGTGACTGAGTTAACGAGTGAGTGAGTGAGTGACTGAGTGACTGAGTTAACGAGTGAGTGAGTGAGTGAGTGAGTGAGGGAGTGAATGAGCGAATGATTGAGTGAGTAAGTGAAGGAGAGAACCGATGAGTGAGTGAGCGAGTGAGTGAATGAGGGAGTGAACAGGTGAGTGAAAGAGTGAGTGAGAGAATGAGTGAGTGAATGAGTGAGCGGGTGAGTGAGTAAACGAGTGAGTAAGTGAGTGAGTAAACGAGTGAGTGAGTGAGTGAGTGAGTGAATGAGCGAGTGAGTGAGTTTGTGAGTGAGCAATCGAGCGAGTGAGCAAGTGAGTGAGTGAGTGAATGAGCGGGCAAGTGAGTGAGTGAGTGAATGAGCGGGCAAGTGAGTGAGTGAGTGAATGAGTGAGCAAGTGAATGAGTGAGTGAATGAGTGAGCAAGTGAATGAGTGAGTGAGCGAGTGAATGAGGGAGTGAATGAGTGAATGAGTGAGTGAGGGAGTGAACGAGTGAATGGGAGAGCGAGTGAGTGAGTGAGTAAGTGAGTGAGTGAGCGAGCGAGTGAGTGAGTAAGTGAGTGAGTGAACGAGTGCGTGAACGAGTGAGTGTGTGAGTGAGCGAGTGAATGAATAAGTCCACATAAAAGAATTCTCTGTAGGATTTGGCCGGTGCCAACATCAGTGGGTGCATGTGCCTGAAGGATTTTTGGACTTTTAAAATGGATATGTACCCTTTTAAAATGGAGACGCACTTGGGCTGCGTTTCAAAATGGAGTTTGGACTTTAAAAAAAAGGACTGTTTTTGGTTTCTGGGAAGATAGCAGGAACTGTCTGTCTTTTGGGTTGCCATGGGACCAGTCTCAACGCTGACGTCATGAAAGGCAGGGGCCTTTTCATTTCGAACTTGTGTGATTTGTGGAAAAACACCTTTTGTCCATGGAGCTGGGATGTCTGGATGGACAATGAGGTTTACAGGCCAAAAGTAACACCAAGGACTCTTTCAATGAAGGAGCAGTCAAGAACTTAACAACCAGTTAGCACTTCAAGAACTGCTCATCTACAGTAATGGCCTACCATTGTTTTCATCAAGATGACCAATCCAGGACAGAGACATCACCAGGAAGACCAACTGGTGTCTCTGTGACCATGGTAACCAGAAATCGCCCAGCCAGTTTTGTGTATTATACGGGGTATAAATATGCTGAACTTTGAGGATTCAGGGCTTGCTTTTCTCGACCATCTGGAATGGGGTTCTCTGTTTAGCTACGCGTCCGTCAACTCTCCAGGAACGTCCGAAGTGAGTGCCTCACTGTACCGCCTGAACGTAACTCTCTCGGCCTCATCGCATGCCTCTGTTAGGCACGGTTTTATCTCTGGAGTCGAACGGACCCGGGACCGTGTGAATCAACGACAAGGGCTGGTAATTATATCCAGCATACACCTCTAGAAATCCCCAGGACCGCCAGCGTGTTTGGCTGCTGAGGAACTGCAAGTGTCCAATACGCAGGCTAACACGTGTGTGTGTGTGAGGAGGCTTCCAAGTGTGGGTTCTGACCAAACCGAGAGAGGGGTTTAGTTAGAAGGGTTTTTCCATTATCTAGGCTTAGATTCTGGGAAGGGGTTGGTTCGGCGTAACCGACAGGGTGGATATTTTAGTCTAAGGTTATAAGCTAGTGTCCACGGTCACCTACTCATTATGCCATAAGCGAGAGGAGTAGGGATTGTCGGTTTGTGAGTGTAATAAAAGGAATCGATCTTTGACCAACCTGAACCGTTTCGTTTTGTCTGAATCATTTATAATCTATCCATAGTAACTCCTTGGGTCCGAACTTGGGGGTTGTGGGGCTTGTGGTTCGCGGTATAATTCGGAAGACCAACCGGGTGGCATCCGGTCACGGCCGGGTTACACAGTAATCCCACTGTGGATGCTGCACACCGGGCATAGGAAAAGACCTATTTGGCCTTGGTCTCTCTCTCTGTGTGGGATTACCCGCTAATCGACGGGCCGGTAGGGACTATTGGCAAAAGCTCCTGCCGTCCAAGGGAAACAACCCAAACCGGATAGTTTTTAATGCACGGGTCGACTCAAGGGAGAGTCATAGAGACACGGAGCACGCAAAAACACCCGACATCTCAGAGCACTTTACAAGGTGGGAGTTGGACATCAAGCAGATGAATATTCATAATTATAATCAGACATCTGACAGAAATGGTTTTGATAATTCTGTCCTGCGGTGTTTTTGCAGGGGGCGTTATCTTAATTGCCTCAGGTTCAAGAGTCAATAAAAGTTTTATCTTTACCTGTATTCAAATCTGAAAACAAACTTCATTTTTATATGCAGCGAAATAGAAAACTGCTGATGGGTGTAACTAAAGCCAGATGCTGATAGATAAATGTTAGTTTAGTAACATACTAACATTAGAAACAGGAATAGACCATTCAGCCCCCTGAGCCTACTACGCCATTCAGTTAGATCATGGCTGATCTGCACCTCAACTCCATTTTCTTGCCTTTGCTCCATATCGCTTGATACCCTTACCTAATAAAAATCTATATCTCAGCCTTTGGGGGAAGAGAGTTCCAAGTATCTACTATCCTTTTTGTGAAAAAGTGCTTCCTGATTTCGCTCCTGTATATCCTAGCTCTAATTTTAACATTATGTCCCCTTGTTCTTGATTTCTGCACCAGGGAAAATAGTTTCTGTATATCTATCCAATTGAATCCTTTTAACATTTTAAACACCTCAATGAGAGCACCCCTCAATCTCCTATACTCAAGAGAATACAAGCCAGGTTTATGCAACCTGTCTTCATAATTTAACCCTCTAAGCCCTCGTATCATTCTGGTGAATCTGCGCTGCACTCCTCCAAGGCCAATATATTCTTTCTGAGGTGCGGTGTCCAAAACTGATAGCAGTACTCCAGATAGGGTCTGACCAAAGCTCTATACAACTGAAGCATAACTTCCTTCCCTTTGTATTACAGCTCCCTTGAGATAAAGGCCAATATTCCATTAGCCCTTTGAATTAGTTTTTGTACCTGCCTACTGACTTTTAATGATTTGTCCACTTGGACTCCCAAATCTCTTTGCTCCTCTACAGTCCCTAGTTTGTCACCACATAGAATATACTCCAATTTATGTTTCTTGGGTCAAAAGTGGATGACCTCACACTTGCCCACATTGAATTCCATTTGCCATGGTTTTGCCTCTGTAGTGACTTATGCCAATAATTTCCGCAAGGGTTCTGTCACTCTTCTGCTGTAACTTTGGTGGGAGATCAGCAGAGACCTTTGAAGAAATGGTGCAAGCGGAGTTTAAGCCGTTTCTACAGAATTTCTGTGGATTTTACGCCAAAGTTACAGTGAACAAACGGGAGAATCCCTGCAGAAATTAATGGATTTTCTGTTTTCACTTCTCAAATACTTAGCATGGTTAACAATTGGTCACTGGTCAGCAAGATCACCCTTTAAACTCTTCACTACTGCCACCTTGAGAATGACTAGCTTGAAATTGTTTGTTATTTTAAATGCCATCTTCCCATTGTGCAAGCTATTGGGGCTCCCTGGAAGTTTCAGCAGGAATATCTATGGAGAAATTTTACAAACCACTCCACCAGAAGGCTCGGTGATGAAATATGCAGATATTAAATTGCGCAGAGATGATAATGCCATTAATGCTGTATATTTCCCACCCCCCACCCCCCCAAAATCCAAGGGGGTGTGGTATTGAGGAGAAGTTGCACTCCGATGCACCAATGGTGCATTCATCCATTGGTCATGGCATACAGGAGCTCTGGGCTGAGCTGGAGCACCAGAAACGCGCTGTGCGGTATTTTCCGGCTGGGTTGCGTTGGAAGCTCAGAAGGCTGATGCTGCTGGAGTGTGTGAGCCTCATTAAATGGATGATCATTGCTGAGTCCAGTAAAAACTTGTCTCACTTCCAAAGTGACCCCTGACCGTCAGAACTGAGGTGCTTACAGGTACGTGTCCCTGTAGTTACATTTTTGAAAACCTTGAGGAAAGTCATTGAGCATTTCAGCTTGCTTGGCTAATTCAGATGCTGTGGAATTTTGTTCCTAATTCAACAACATTTAGTAAAAGATCAATAGGGGTTAACTTTTGAGAATGCTGGCAACGAATTGCAATTTTGTAACAGCTAATTAAAAAAATATTCCCTGGTACATTATTCTTTGTCTCATAAGGCTCGTTGTTTACTGTTATACAAAAATAGTGGAGTCGACACACTGGGCCCAAGCCCTTCTGCAGGTACTAATCAGTCTGTGCCCCTGCAAAGCACGATAAATGCCTGGTGTAGCCTAATAGTGAGGTAAATTATGATACTTTAATTTGTGCTGCAACCACAAAGAACTGGCGTTGTCCCTAAGCCTGCTGGAAGGATTGAGGGGTTTGGTGGTGGCTTTATTCATCACAGGGGTGACTCTCATCACATATTTAAAATAGGTTACTTGGTGCAGTTAAGGCTAAGGCCCCGATATTAACAGAGAGGCAGGGGTGGGTGCAGGGGAGGCTGTAATGGGCTGAAGAACCCACCAAGGCCAGGGACGTGGAGGCCCTGCCGATCGTAACAGCATGGCCTCAGTTAAATAACATGCTGAAGTCTCCCACCCAACAGCCAGCCAGATTGACAGCCTAGCCAGCGGGTGGTAATGCAGACAAGTGGCAGGAGGCCGCAGCTGGGGATCATGGGGGCAGTCCCTGGTAGTTAGTGGGGTTTCAAAACTCGGGGCCGTGATCGGGGGGTGGGGGTGGGGGCGAGGGGTCGGGGCTGCGATTGGAGCAAGGGTGACCCAAGGCTTCCTTGTGAGGCCCAGAGGAGCATTCCCGCCCCTCCTGGCCCACAAGAAAATCTGAAAAGTACATTTTAAACTTACGCCTCCTCTGGCCTAGGACCCGGTGCCCGCGGGATTGGTCTGACGGTGAAGCTCAGACCTCGGGTTGAAATTACAGGTAGGATCCTGATGACATCATCAAACCCAATTTGCATATTGAAAAACAGACCCCACTTCCTTCCTGCGGGTGGCCTGCTCACCCTGCTCACAAGAGCACTGCACCAGGATGCAGTAGTATTGAGTTTCAGTCTGACTATGCTGGCTGCAGCACAATTATTTTTTTAAATGAGTATGTTCGTCTTTAATTAAAGAATTACTTTAGGTATCATGTAGCATTTTTGAGAAGTTACAAGGCTTGTTTAGTGAAACATGACCATAAAAATCTGCTCAGACCTAGGCTTGCTGGATCGAAACAATTTATTGCAGTTCCCCGCGAGCTGCACTTGGGTTGCCATCTCTGGTTGGACATATTCTTGGAGGGTTGATCACGCGACATTTGATCGTGTGAGATTTGCCCACTGTTTACAAATGTTATTGCATTTAGTATCAGCTGTGGCTCAGCGGGTAGCACTCTTGCCTCTGAGTCAGAAGGTTGTGTGGTTCAAATTCCACTCCAGAGACTTGAGCACAAAAGCTAGGCTAACAATTCAGTGCGGTCCTGAGGGAGCACTGCACTGTTGGAGTGTGCCATCTTTCGGATGAAATGTTAAACCGAGCTCTCTCGGTTTAAACGTCTGCTCTCTCAGGTGGACGTAAAAGATCCCGGGGCACTATTTCAAAGAAGAGCAGGGGAGTTCTTCCTGCTGTCCTGGCCAATATTTATCCCTAAAATCAACATCACTAAAAAAAATGATTATCTGGTCATTACCACATTGCTGTTTATGTAAGAAAATTGGCTGTTCCATTTCCTACATTACAACAGTGACTACACTTCAAAAATACTTAATTGGATGTGAAGTGCTTTGGGATATCCTGAGGTCGTGAAAGGCACTAGATAAATGCAAGTCTTTTTTTACCGTAGTTGAGTGTCTCAGTACTGTAGCATTGCTAAAATAATGAACTCATAGTACATAAGATTATTTTTAAACTAGATGCACAATTTGGACAGAAATATTCTGGAATCATGTTCTGTTGACATTTATTAGGTGTACTAGAATTGGATTGGCCAAGGACGAAATCCATGGTAAACTGCCCATATAAAGCAGCAACTTTGCAGGGAGCTACTTTTTTGTAACTGTATGCCATAAAACAAACTAATTTTAGAATGTAAAAATATGTGAGTAAGGGCCTTTTTTTATACGGAACTCTGGTACCTTAATCTAGGCTCAGCAAATGAATCTATGTCGGCTGATTACGAGGAGCTGCACCATTTGTAATGCTCGCTCCAGTTAGGGCAACTCCACGGAGGGAACTTTTACTTATCCCGCAATCAGTTTCTTTCCTTTACTATTTTATAGTGAGCAGAACAGAAACCACAGCGTACCAGGTGGACATTTAAAACTGACTCCAAATTGGACCGTGGCATATTAACATACTTCACCGCTACATTTGCTGGAAACAATGACCAATTTGGAGCACATGAATTTTTGGCACATACACCAATAGTCAAATCAGTTTGCATGAAAAAAGGCCCTTTTTCATACATTTTTACAATCAAATAATAACTAGTTGTAAACTTGTAGGCTGTGACAGTTGAAATTCTCACAAGTATAGGCCTGGAATTACTTTGTGGCTGGTCCCAGTTCCGCACTTCCACCAAGTTACAGCGGTGGGGTGGGACAGCTATGGGGAGATTCCAGGCCATTTCTTGAAATGGAAGGCAGGCAATGACTGGGAGTCTGTCAATAGAAGGCAGACAGCTGTAACTGCAGAGCCTCGAGGGGCAGGAAGGTAGGCATGATGATGGGACCGGGGCGCAGGAAGGGTTAGGGACATAGGAATTAGAGGACTTCAAGCCTGTTCTGCCATTCAATTAGATAATAATTGATCTGTACCAAAGCTTAAAGTGTTAAATTGTGACGACAGGTTGCATAAATTTGGCTTTTATTCCCCTGAGTTTCTCCTCCTTTCCCTGGCACATTACTTGCTTAAAAACGGTTACATCTCTAACTTTTTCCAGTGTGCTACCTACTGAGCCACAGCTGACACTGGGTGAATAGGACTTGGTGCGAGTTAGGATACGGACAACAGAATTTTGGATGATTTCCAGTTTACGGAGATAGAATATGGGAGGCCAGCCAGGAGTGCATTGGAATAGTCAAGTCTAGAGGTAACAAAGGCATGGATGAGGGTTTCAGCAGCAGATGAGCTAAGGCGGGGCGGAGTCGGGCAATGTTACGGAGGTGGAAATAGGCGGTCTTAATGATGTGCGCATATGTGGTCGGAAGCCCATCTCAGGGTCAAATATGACACCAAGGTTGAGAGCAGTCTGGTTCAGCCTCAGACTTTTGCCAGGGAGAGGGAGGTAGTCGATGGCTAGGGAACAGAGTTTGTTGTGGGGAGTCCAGAACCAGGGGTCATAGTCTAAGGATAAGAGGTAAGTCATTTAGTACTGAGATGAGGAGGAATTTCTTCACCCAGAGAGTGGTGAACCTGTGGAATTCTCTACCACACAAGGCAGTTGAGGCCAATTCATTAAATATATTCAAGAAGGAGTTAGATGTATTCCTTAAGGCTAAAGGGATCAAGGGATATGGGGAGAAAGCAGGGACAGGGTACTGAATTTGGATGATCAGCCATGATCTCATTAAATGGCGGAACAGACTCGAGGGGCCGAATGGCCTACTCCTGCTCCTATCTTCTATGTTTCTATGAATGAAGACAATGGTCTTCCCAATATTTAGTTGGAGGTTAATCACCTGCCAACCCTCCAAATCATGCTGTACCCACTGCACCCTCCCCCCCACCGCCGCCCCCCTGCTCACCCCCGCGATCTCTAATTTGAGCAACAGGGAACCTACCTGCTCTGGGTTGCTGCCTCTTCTGCAACATTCCCCGCCCAACAGGGAGCCAAGCCTGTCAATCAGGCTAGCTTCTGGGTGGGAAACCTGTTAAAAAAGAAACACACACGCTGGGAGTTAAAACTCCACAGCATTCGGGGAAACCTGGACTTACGGGTTTCCCGACAAGAACAACTCCCCCCCTCCGCCTCCCGCTTGGAAATCCTGTCCCAGTAAATATCGGGGCTGCTAACTCTGTTTCCCTCTCTGCTGCCTGACCTGCGGAGTATTTCCAGCATTTTCTGTTTTTATTCCCCTGAGTTTAGAAGGTCGAGGGGTGATCGAATCAAGATGTTTAAAATGATAAAGAATTCGATATGGTAGACACATAGGCCGGGATTTTGCTCACCTCGGCGGGTCCGTGACAGGCGACGTCAATGACGAGACTCGACCCCGCTGCTGGCTCCATCCCACTCTGTAAAATGAATTTCCCTTGATGGGGCTTGTTAAGCCCGCCCAGCGCATTTCCCAGCCAATTAGAGGAGGCGGGTCTGGTAACGTCATTTGATGGCGTGTCATCAGCTGGTTTCCTTAAAGGGACCACGGCCAACTTTAATTTGACATTTGTGCTGTCAGTGTTCTACAGCTTTGAGGTGCTGCAAACACTGACAATAACTGCACAAAGGCACAGGGCTGCACCCAGGCTCTCCCATGACTCCCTCCATATGCTTATGGAGGGAGTCATAGCACGCAGGGAGGTCCTCTTCCCTTCCAATAGGTGGAAGAGACCTCCCTAGGAGATCAACACAGCCTGGTTGCACATTGCAGAGGAGGGCACAAGCAGGGATGTGGTCAGGAGGACCTGGGTGCAGTGCCACAAATATTTCAATCATCTCAGTAGATCACGAAACGTTAGTACAAAACCACACTCAACCTCATCCTGCTGTGCCTCTGATCACAGCCCTATCACTCTGCCTTCCCTACCTACTCCTGCACATCCTTACTCACACCAACTTACTCTGCACCTCTACCCATCCCTCTCTATCTATATAATCACATCCCCATCTCACTAGCCACCCCTCATACTCGGGCACTTGAGTGTTTTATGCAATGATCATGTAAAGTTTCTGTTAATGTGTTGTCAAACATTGAAAACTTTATTTTCAACACTTTGCATTCTTGGACAGATTTGTGTGCACCTTTGGAAGTGGTTTAGTGAGTTGCAGTGAATGGTGAGACATAACGGTACCCCTCGCAATGGTCATGAGTGTGAAAGGAATGAATTGGGCATTGTAGGGATGCTTTATGGTGTTGGTGTGGGGTGGTGCCAACCTGGCACATCATGTGGCAGCCAGGGCGTACAGCATCAAGTGAAGTAGATCTGGCCATGGTGAGGCCATCCCAGGCCTCCCAGGCAGCAATGTGTTTGGGTGCTAAATCCCTCTGTCCTGTGCAGCATCAGGTGATTGCGGAAAAGGCTGGTGGTGTTGTTGTTGGTGCTGCTGGTGTGCCTGGTGCTGCTGGTGTTGGGGCTGATCGTGGTGGGATTCTGAGGACCAAGGTGAGAGAATACAAAGGGCATCCATGCTGATGGAATAGATGGCAGGTGAAGTAGAGATGACAGAAGCGCTCTGTCAATGGTGGGAGAGGTAATGAGGTCAAACTGGATGGAGTCTTGTGTAAAGACTTACAGCATGGTGAATCTGTTGTGGAAATGCAGTGAGGGAGAGCTTATGGCTGAGGGAAGATATCTCTGTAAGGTGGGAGCTTTTACTTTACATTTGAAGCTGTCAACTCAACAGCTGATTCAATGGCCATTCATCTATTGCCTCAGCTTGACAGGCGTGATCCCCGAGCAGCGAGGACCCCGGGGACGAGCACGTAAAATCAAAAGGTGAGCTCAAATGTATTCTTAATGATCTCTAAACAAGGTCAGAATTACCTGAATTGGGCCCCCCACCGCTGCGTGTTGGGTCTGCTCAGCGCTGGCAGACCCGACATCGAGGAAAGGCGCATGGCGGCGGATTCACAGCGGGGTCCCGACCCGCTGGGGGAAAAAAAACAATTTCCCACCCGACCAATCGTGCCCGCTGACCCCTGCGGAAAATCTTGGCCAGAGAAACTATTTCCTCTGGTGGGGGAATTCAGAACAAGGAAGCATAATTTTAAAATTAGAGCTTGCCAATTTAGGAGTGGAATCAGGAAGCACTTTTTCACAAAAAGGGCAGTGGAAATCTGGAACTGTCTCCATCAAAAGGCTGTGATGCTGTGTCAAATAAAATTTCAAGACTGAGAACAATAGATTCTTGTTAGCTTAGGGCACCAAGAGATAAGGATCAAAGGCGAGTAAATGGAGTAAAGTACGAATCAGCCATGTTCTGATTGAATGGCGGAACAGGTTTGAGGGTCTGAATGGGCTACTCTTGTTTCTAGTTTCTATGTTCTTTCATTGGTGGTGGTGGAACCATGGAATTTATCAACAACGAAGTAACTTATTAACAATTGAACTAAAACTAATTTCCTGCCTTATCCTGTCTCCATTTTTGAAGAGATGAGTCATATTTGGCACTTCCAGTGCTCTGGCATGATTCCTTTTTGTAGAATTTTGCAAAATTGTAGTCCGAGCTTTCATTGTTTTTTCCCTAGCTTACCTCAGGATCATCAGTTGTAAACCATCAGCTCACTGTCATTTGCCTACCAAAAATTTGAATAACTTCTTTAGTACCATCTTTCTTGAATAATAACCTCCACTAAAAGTTCTGCACACACTTTTGGTAGTTCTACAATACCTACAAACTTGTTTCCTACATATCTTTGCAATCTATCCCCTCCCGTGACTACCATTTTACTATCTGTGTAGCTACCTCCGCTTCACCTTCCCCTTTACGTTGCCCCCAAGCCCAAAATCTAGTCACGCAAACCTTTTGCCTGCTCCCTGTAGCCTTTTGCCATCCTCCTGCTCTGTCTTCTCTGAGCTCATCTCATCAATGAGACTAACTATTGTTCCAATCATCTTCCTACTCAACTGCTGACTAAGCAACTGCCCTTCCTGGCACTTTTGTTACCTAACATTGTCCATAATTCTCTCTCCTCAGGCACTATCTCTCTTTGCTTCAAAACCATTGTTAGACCCTCTTTCTCAAAAAACTCAACCTCGACCCTACTGTCCTCATCAATTACCACCTCATCTCCAATGTTCCATTCTGCTCGAAGGTCTTTGAACAGTCATTGCTTCACAGTTCTGTGCCCATCTCTCCCATAATTTGATGTTTAAATCCCTAATTAAAGCCATGCATGACATCCTCTTTGGCAGTGACTTTGATGCTTTATTCCTCCTCATCTTTCTTGATCTGTCCACAGCATTCAACACAGTTGACAATGCCATCCTCCTCCACTGTCTTTATGCCATCATCTAGCTTCATGAGATTGCCGTTGCACCTCCAGGGTTCCCCAATGATCTAACCTTGGCCCCTTTCTCTTCCTCATTTACATGGGGACATCATCCACAGGCTCCTTCCTCATATTTGCCAATGACATACAGTTCCATCTCTCCACCACATCCCTTGATCCCTCGACTGCCTCTGTCTGTCAGACTGTTTGTCTTCTTTTCAGTACAATATAGGCAACTCCATTGGCTGTTTCACAGTGTATCTCATCAGTGGCCTATGGAGTGGGTGCCATTGAAACAAAGCAGTGGAAATTCCTTAGGCCCGTTTTCAGGCCTGAAAAGGGCACCGCACACAGAACGGTCCAGGGCTGGCCCACAATTGGTCTTCAGGCCCCATTAACATTACCTGGCCGAGCTACCAGTGCCTGTCGTGCCTCCACAAGCAGCATTTTATGAAGATGAATGTTGGGCCGTTTTCCTCACTGGCAGCGGTGCCAAACATGGGCCGGCAATGGCCCTTGGGAGTACTGTGGAGCTGGGGGGTACACTCCTGCTCCTCCTGGCTTCACATTAAACGTAAAAAAAAACTTACCATTTTGGTGGTGGCTGCAAACGCACCTAGAAAACCTGAGCAGAGCAGGCCTCAAAACCTCAGGGCAGCCCAAGATCCCTGAGGGGTCCTAAACCAAATATTGGGTCAGATGTCTTTCAGGCCTCCTCTGGGTGCAGAACGTTGGTCTCGAAAATTAGCTTTCATTGCACCCATTTTACGCCTGTAAATCAAGCACAAGGTCCAATTTCTACACCAAATTGTCCTGTCATCAGTGCCCAAAAGGTTAAAAAAGTGCATTTAGCTCTACTGCCTTGTGTCTTCTTAACCATGGAAATGTCTGGATAGAGATCAATTTTAAAATTAATGGCCAGTAATTTGAGGTCAGTGGCGAAGCAAAGGCGTCCCATCGCTGGCCCCAAAGTAAGCTTCCCACAAAGACCTTGCGATCTCTGTGGCAAAAAGTTTGACTTTTCTGATGTGCAGTTGAAATCAACGTAGTTTAGTGGGAATCCCATAGCATGAGTTGCTGTGATGTCAACAAGCTGTCTAAGCAGCCAATCAAAATACAGAATTCTCACAGACAGCGAACCAGGAAGTGGGTAAGCTTCTTTGATTCTAACTTTTTAAAAATATTAGAGAGAGCAAACCAAAGATTGGGGCTTTCACATGGGGAAAAGACAAACCTGAAACAAAGATGAAAAAACTTCTTAAAAATTACATTGTTACACTGTTAAAACCCCAGTTACACCTAATGCAAAAGGGTCTAACTTTTAATGGGGTATTTAACAGCGATATTACCGCGGAAGAGCAAAAGATTTTGTCAGTTTCCCTGATTTCACTGATTTCACTGATTGCCGGCTATAGGGTGGGGGTGGGGAGGGGGGGGGTGGCGGCCCACGGTGCAGCCAGTGTCGGAGCAGTGAATGACTGACCGCAACTTCAGGATTTCCGCGTTAGGATACGGATGCACTACATCCTGAAGTTGCGGTCAGTTTCAAAGGGGTAATAACAGAAAATGCTGTTTGTTTGCTGTTATTACCCACCGCAAATTCTGGAACAAACATTCCTCTATGATAATCTATATTAATTATTCCAAGGCCATAGCTTACTGCACAGAAAAAAACGGCTTGTTGGCTTTTCTTAATCAGGTTCGTATCTTAACAGTTTAGTTATTGTTATAATTATTTTTCCATCCTTGACATCCATGGCTGTGTTAAGTTAAATTCAATGCAGAAAGTCCGAATATGTGGGAATTAACCTAAAAGAGTCATACTGCTGAAGTGGTAATACTATGGTAACATCGTAACAAACAAGGTTCTCTGTGTGTGTAAATTCTGGACTCACAATGACTGATTTAGTAATTCCTTCTGAAATACTTCCTCCTTTAACATTCACTGTTTGAATGAAATATTGAACAACAAAAATTAAAAGATTTAAAACAATGTATATTAAACATTAATCATAATTCTTTGTATCTGTTTGGTTTGTGAAGGAAGTACCAATGCTCAATCTCTCCTTTTTTACAGAGGCATTGGGATAGATCTTGACTTTGTGTGATAATGGAAATAAATATCAGGCTGCCGATTCAGTGTGACCCATTTTACATTATCGCACAAAGTCAACAACAACAGTAACTTGTATTTATATAGCGCCTTTAACATAGTAAAACGTCCCAAGGTGCTTCACAGGAGCATTATAAAACCAAATTTTACACCGAGCCACATAAGGAGATATTAGGTCAAAAGAGGTAGGTTTTAAGGAGCGCCTTAAAGGAGGAAAGAGAGGTAGAGAGGCAGAGAGGGTTTAGGAAGGGAATTCCAGAGCTTAGGGCCTTGGTAGCAGAAGGAATGGCCACCAATTGTGCAGCAATTATAATCAGGGATGCTCAAGAGGCCAGAATTAGAGGAGCGCAGATATCTCGGAGGGTTGTGGGGCTGTAGGAGATTACAGAGATAGGGAGGGATGAAGCCATGGAGGGATTTGAAAACAAGGATGAAAATTTTAAAATCGAGGCATTGCTTAACCGGGAGCCAATGTAGGTCAGCAAGTATGGGGCGATGGGTGAACAGTACTTGTCTTTTTGCAAATATGTTTCACCAACCTTGTTTAGTTTAGAGATGTAGACAAACCGGACTGACTGCACACTATTTGTATCATGTCAACATCACACTTAAGTGAAGGAACAATGCAGTTTGGCATATTTAGTCATCATCTCACATGTTTGTCGACAAACTAATAAATGTTTGCTAAATATTTTATGTCATGGAGGCCGATAAGGGAAAACTGACAGCCAACCAGTACCACAAATGAAATCACAAGTTTACAAGATAATCACAGATAAGGAAGGCCACTCAGCCCATCTTAATTCATCCATCCCGTGAGATCATTACATCCCCCATTGTAGCAGCCAATTATTTCTGAAATGATTCCAGAATTTTTACCTTTACTACTCTGTCTTGAAGTTTTTTCACATATTGATCACTCGTTGTGAAGAAGGATTTCCTGATATCAGACCTAAAATTACCTTTTACTAGTGTGAATCCTTGTTCTACTCCAGTCATTTAATTTAAAGTAAAATTCCAGGTTAACTTTATCTATTCCCTTAACTTATAACTAATCTTATATACCTCTATAGGATCACCTCTCCGATGCCTCCTTTCTAGGCTGAAAAGCCCAAGTCTCACCTGGCGATGCTCGCAACTCAGACCCCTGCACAGAAGATCAGCAGCTTGGCTCTTCTCTGCACTGCCTCCAGCTCATGAATGTCTCCCTTCTTTCCTGGCGGCCAGAACTAAGCGCAATATTCAAGGTGCAGTCGGATCTGGGGCTGGATGCTGGGCTGCTCTGTCAATTGCCCATGCTTTTCTGATATGTACTGATGGCAGGTGAGATTCCTCACCACAGATGTGTTTTCAGAAAATTTCAGGCAGTGAACCTGAGATAGAAAGAGCAGCATTCCCCAGAAATAATATCCCTTGTGGCGATGAGCACAAAGTTCACACAAACAAGTTTGCTTTTATTTCTATGTTTATTCAAGTATATTGCTAGTTGCTATGAGATCCTGTTGCATACCACAGATCAGGATAGACGGACAATTCTTAGTACTGGATTTGAATAGAATAAAATAGAATAGAATAGGATTAGTAAAGCCAGTTCTAAGCTTGTAAGTTGTTAAATAGGTAACTACAAAAGAGTTGTGTTGCTGTTTCCAGATCAGGAATGCCTTGCGCTTCCGGCTTATTAGCTCCTGTATCTCCTGGTCGTTCTCGTCGAACCAGTCTTGGTATTTCCTGGTCGAGTGACCGAGCGTCTCTTCACAGGTGCTGATTATGGAGGCCTTGAGTGCAGACCAGGCACTGTGGACACTCTGGGGGCGATTTTGCGAGCCCTGGGGAGGCAGGTTCGGAGGCAGGGACTGCTGGGAAAATGGCAGAATCTGGGGGCGGGTACCCATCCCGCCCCCAACCTGCCTCCGTGCCATCTTCCCAGGAGGCGGGTACCCAACCCGCGCCGGGTCCCGTCTCCTGGAGGCGGGAAGGGGATTACAGCCACTTAACTCCCTGTTAACAGGTAGGTAACAGGCAGTTAAGAGGATTATCCCCATTTTTCCATCAGAGGTGCGGGCTTCCCGACGTCGGGAAACCCTGCCAGGTATGTGAGGTGAGTGAAAAGTGTTAGAAAAAGTTTCCTTACCTTTGTTTCTTCCTGCAGGCTTCAATCGTTGTGTATCCAGAGGCTCCGGCATCTCCACGGCAGAGATGACAGAATGGCTACTACATTCTCCGATGCAACAGCCATCTGCTTTCTGCTCAGGAAATAGGTTTGATGATCCTTGAGTACAAGAACTCACCAAACAACAGAGAATGTCAGTGTTTGACAGATTCAAAGCTGTCAAACGATGACAATTCATCTGTCAAAAATTTTGTCATACGCTGACGTTCTCTGTCACCGGCTTTCCCTTAATTGGCCTGCTAAGCCCGCTGGGCAGGCTTAACAAGGTCAATCAAGGGAAAATAGCATGGATTGGCCACAAGTCGATGGAGACGGGACTAAAACCTGACAAGCAGCAGCCCCGCCTCCAACGCGCCCACATTGGCAAAATCACCTCCTCTGTGTCTCTAAATCACTGGGAGTCGTCAGGTTGTTTGTGAGGCGCAGGCTGAATAGGGCTTTCTTAGCAGCGTCTTTGAGTGCTCCAGCGTTGATTTTCCTGCGGCATTGCTTCTGTTGCCGTCGCTGTTTTGGGGCTACGTTGATGGAGATGACAGAACGGATTAGGCGGTGGTCTGTCCAGCAGTCTTCAGCTCCTGTCATGGAGCGGGTGATGCGGACGTCCTTGCGGTCCCTCGCTCGGACGACAACGTAGTCCAGCAGATGTCAGTGCTTGGAGCGAGGGTGTTGCCATGAAGCCTTGTACTTGTCTCTCTGATGGAACAAGGTGTCGGTTATGACAAGGCCATGTTCAAGGCCATGATCCTGCAAATCCATTGGCAGGATAGGCGCACCAACGTCAGTGTTCTTGCTCAGGCCAACATCCCCAGCATCAAAGCTTTGACCACGCTCGATCAGCTCCGATGGACGGGCCACATCATCTGCATACCCGATAGGAGACTCCCAAAGCAAGTGCTCTACACGGAGCTCCGACACGGCAAGGGAGCCCCAGGTGGGCAGAGAAAACGCTTCACGGACACCCTCAAAGCCTCCTTGAAAAAGTGCAACATCCCCACTGACACCTCGGAATCCCTGGCCCAAGACTGCACAAAGTGGAGGAGAAGCATCCGGGAAGGCGGCGAACACCTCGAGTCTCTTCGCCGGGAGCAAGCAGAAGCCAAGCGCAAACAGCGGAAGGAGCGCACGTCAACCCAAGCACCCCACCCACCCGCTCCTTCAACCACCGTCTGCCCCACCTGTGACAGAGACTGTAGGTCCCGCATTGGACTCATCAGTCACCTGAGAACTCATTTTTAGTGTGGAAGCAAGTCATCCTCAGTTCCGAGGGACTGCCTAAGAGAACTACAAAAGATATCAAAATACATATGCCGGAAATTTCCTCGAAGCTTCTCCTGCTCCGCCACCATAAGTTTGCCGGAAGTGCGGCCGAAACCTGGTTTGCCCCATTCGGTGAATTTATGGCAGCAGAGTGGGAGCAGCTCCGCAGAAACTCCTGCATGGCTGATCAATTTTGTGCTATTGTAATAATGGATACAACTCATAAGGATAAAAGAGAGAGAAAAATTCTCTGCTCGTTCCCTTCTGTCCCTGTGAATCACATACATTAAAAGAATACATTACAATCCATAAATCCTTAATGAAATTGTGTGTGTTGGCAATGCTAAAAATTGATTCATGTCATCACAGGCTGAACAGTTCCAATCAGGTGTTGGAAGCCCTGTGAAAGTGTGTTCAGACTGACCCCCAAAGCATCTATTACAGCAGTGCTGCCTGCCAGTCCAGAGACTACCAATGTTCCTAGAAGACCTTCCTGATAACTCGATGGTGCAGAAATATCCTGAGTCATCATTATTTCCAGGGTGTCCTGCAGCTCTTGAGAATTCTTGCAATCTGTTGCAGATGAGGGTAGTAGTCTTCTCTCAGTCATCAATCTTCTCACCCGTATGTGTGGAAACCATCTCCAATGCCTGCACTCAAGATCGATGCTCCCTAATTTCAAAATTTGCAGATGACACAAAACTTGGAACTTTGGTGAACAGTGAGGAGGATAGTGATAGACTTCAAGAAGACATAGACATGCTGGTGAAATGGGCGGACACGTGGCAGATGAAATTTAATACAGAAAAGTGCGAAGTGATACATTTTGGTAGGAAGAGCAAGGAGAGGCAATATAAACTAAAGGGTACAAACCTAAAGGGGGTGCATGAAGAGAGAGACCTGGAGGTATATATGCACAAATTGTTGAATGTGGCAGGGCAGGTTGAGAAAGCGGTTAAAAAAGCATACGGGATCCTAGGCTTCATAAGTAGAGGCATAGAGTACAAAAGCATAGAAGTTATGATGAACCTTTATAAAACATTGGTTCGGCCTCAACTGGAGTATTGTTTCCAATTCTGGGCACCGCACTTTAGGAAGGATGTGAAGGCCTTAGAGAGGGTGCAGAAAAGATTTGCGAGAATGATTCCAGGGATGAGGGACTTCAGTTACATGGATAGACGAGAGAAGCTGGGGTTGTTCTCCTTAGAGCAGAGAAGGCTGAGAGGAGATTTGATAGAGGTGTTCAAAATCATGAGGGGTCTAGACAGAGTAGATAGAGAGAAACTGTTTCCATTGATGGAAGGGTCGAAAACCAGAGGACACAGATTTAAAGTGACTGGCAAAAGAACCAAAGGCGACATGAGGAAAAACGTTTTTACGCAGCAAGTGGTTAGGATCTGGAATGTATTGCCTAAAAGGGTGGTGGAGGCAGACTCAATCGTGGCTTTCTAAAGGAAATTGGACAAGTACCTGAAGGAAAAAAATTTGCAGGGCTACGGGGAAAGGGCGGGGCAGTGGGACTAGCTGAAGTGCTCTTGCAGAGAGCCGGCATGGGCTCGAGGGCCTGTGTGGCCTCCTTCTGTGCTTTAACCATTCAAAAGTAATAATTATTGTTCTTTTGAAGACTGGACACAGAATTCTGGCTCCCGAGACTCCTCAGCCAAAAGCAGTCATTTCTTCCCTCTCCATGGCGAATGGCCATCTCCCCCTGTTCCAATACCAGCTTCTTAAGCACGCTCATTCTCATTGACTAATCCTTCTGACTCATTACGTTTTTCTCTAGTAGGTGTGTCTGTGTTGGTGCTGGACAGATGTGATGACAGAGTTGGTGAGGGAGCGGCAGCAGTTGAGGCAGTGGTTTTCCCAGTGGATGTGCATGGGCGATCATCGGAGTGGCTGGCCTCCTCCTGCAAGGTGCACCCACTAATGAGAAACACACAGGCTGGAATTTTCCCGTTGCCATGCGTTCGGGTTTGGAGGCGGGTCGGCTGTAAAAATTGCGGAAATAGGCAACGCGTCGGGAACCCACCGTCATCCCGCCTCCTCGCGCCTTTAACTCGGGCACGTTTCCCAGCGTGCCATGGGCCCGATCAGCAGAGGCGGGCGACTTAATTCAACTCATTAACTGCTGTGTAAAGAGGGTTTTTAACTGCAGCATCTGAATTGAACGACATGAACACGGGAAGCACGCAGCTCAGGAACCTCGCCTGTGAAGGGGAGGCAGAAGCTCAGGGGCCATTGTGTGAGGGCAATAATTGACAGCTGGGAATACCACATAAATACACGCACCCTACACCTCATTAGTTGCCTAAGGGAAAGGCTCTTGCTGACTTCATTTTGTGCAGAGATTTAGGTTTCTGGAGTTTGCAGGTCAATTCTGCAACCTCGGAAGTCACTCTCAGCCCATTGCTACTCAGTATTAGAACATTGAGGGATTGGCCCTCTGATCACTGCTTTACCTGCCATCTATGACATCAGCATGGGTGCTGCTTATATTGTCTCACCTTGGTCCTCAGAATCGGACCAAGATGAGCCCCAGCACCAACAACACCAGCCACACCAGCGGCAACAGCAGCAACCACAACAGCAGCCTTCTCCTCAATGACCTGATGCTCCACAGGAGATAGGGGGCACCACAGGGCTGCACCGCGCCGGAGGCGATACCCCCAGCACAGGGCATACAGGCAGAGGATGAGCTTCCTCAACATGACTGAACAGCAGTGCTTCAGGAGGCTCAGGCTATCGCGCCAGGTCATCGCAGACATTTGTAACTTGCTGGAACAAGACCTACTGCCCAGAGGTCCTGGTGGACATTCCTTACCAGTGGCTGTCAAAGTCACCACCGCCCTCAACTTCTTCGCCTCGAGCTCCTTCCAGGGATCTGCAGCAGACATTTGCAGGATCTCGCAGTCGGCCACCCACAGATGCATCACCCAGGTGACCATTTGCGGCTCTGGCTGTCTTCCCACAGGTGCAAGGCATCATCGACTGCACACATGTGGCCATCAAGGCACACCCTCATCACCCAGGTGTGTTCATGAACCACAAGGGCTTCCACTCCCCCAACGTGCAGCTCGTCTGCAACCATAAAAAGATGTTTATGCATGTGTGCACCACATTCCCTGGCAGCTGTCATGACTCTTTTGTGCTGCGCCAGTCCACCCTCCTTCAGCACTTCGAACCTCCAAACAGACTTACCGGCTGGCTGCTTGGAGACAAGGGCTATCCACTGAAGACGTGGCTCATGACACACATGAGGAGGCCAAGTACTGAGGCTGAGGAGCATCATAATGAGAGCCACATCTCCACCAGATGTGTCATAGAACAAGCAATAGGCATGCTGAAGATGCGCTTCAGATGCCTGGACAGATCTGGAGGAGTCCTTCAGTACGCAACATCCAGGATCTCCAGAATCATCGTTGTCTGCTGCGCGCTGCACAACATAGCACAGCAGCAAGGATTGGAGCTGCAGGAAGAGCATGAAGCACAGCACACAGGCTCTTCAGAGGAGGAGGAGGAGGACGAGCAGGAGGAGGACGAACCTGAGATGTAGATGGCCTCATCGTGGCCAGATTTACTTAACTTGCTCCAATGCAACCACATGCCTGCCACATGCTCTACAATTCCATCCACCCACCCCCCCCCCACACCCCCACCAAACAACAATACCATGAAGCATCCCAACAATGGCCAATCCATTCCTCCCACCCAAAGCCCCAATGCTCAAGGTTAAAAATGTGTCACCATTCACTTCAAGTGACAAAGCCACTTCCAAGGTTTGAGGCAAAAATGGACAAGACCCAATAGTGGTGCAAAGAAAAACATTTATGTGTACAATCAAAACAACTGAAACTTAGCAGTAACATTTTTGATACACCCATGTGCATACCCTTGTGCATCTACTTTTGTGTCAATTTTCTTTTGTGAGTGCTTCTACGAGGTGCAACCTCTGTGGCTTCAGCAGAGGTAGTTGCAGGCTGCTCACTTCCCTGCTGCGACTGCGTAGACACTTTTGGCGGACGTCCTCTGTGTTTTGGAGCCTGTGATGGCCCCACTGAAGTCTGCTCCTCCTGTGACTGGGCAAGGCCAATCTTGGCCATCGCGATCCGAAGAAGCATCTGGGGCTCTGAATGAGGGGGAGGCAACGGGGGAGAAGTGGGAACACTTTGAGAAGAGCCCCCACTTCCATGTCCCCTCTCACCATCATCCCTCTCATGGGCCACCCGCACTTCCCTGCTAGCAAGGAGCTGGCGAGCACCTTGCTGCACAGCAGTGGGGCAATGAAGGCCCATGTCAACATTTACATCCCTCCTTGAGAGGAGGTCTATGAGCGTCTGCCATCTGTTGTCCACAGCTAGCATGTGCTCATGTGACTGGCGCATTAGCTGCTCCATGCAGGTGGCCATCCTTTCTATGGAAGAGCACTTCGTCGCCATCACCTGCGAGATGGTGGTGCTCATGTCGGAGATGGACTCCTCCATTCTCTGGACATTTGCAGACATCACGGCTGCAAAAGATGCCAGAGCCTCATGCAATTGTTGCGGCCCCTCCAATATCACCCTCTTTCTCGATGGCCCCTGAGGCTCAGCGTCTGCATGCAGCTCAGCAGAGCTTGGAACGTCCTGCGCCCTCCAGCGAGGAGTCTCCACTGCTGTCCCTGTCAATACCACCTGCTCTTGCTTACTTGTGAATTGTGAGACACCAGATGACAACTCTACTCTATGGCGCAAAGGACTCACTGAGGTGCGCGTAACTGCGCTGGTGCTGGGTGCGCTTGGGTCTGCTGACGGTGCCCCCTCAGAGGCTGGAGGTTTCTCTGAGGAGTCGTTTTCCTCCTCCGGCTGGATATTTGGTTGGGGCAGTTGATGGACCTGTGGGAGAGTAAGGAGATGAATTAGAAGTGTTATAATAAGAATGGGTAACGTTACCATTATGCACATGATGACATTTCACTGGCTGCTGACATCAGTCACCATATGGGTGACTGTTGTATGCCATGTGATTTTATGAGATGTGAATCTGTCACCAGGTTGCTGGGATGTCCCCCTCTCTCCGTCTCCCACCCCCCTCGAGCTCCTGAAATTTCCAGAGCCGCCTCCACTGCTGCTGTGAGATGTGCAATTACTGGAGGGCCACCTCTGGTTCTCTCCCTCTCTCTTGTTGTGGGCTCTCTTCTCCTGCAAGGAGTGAAAGAAGAGAAGTTTGAGTGAGAGTGATGGAATGAGTGTAAGGAATGGATGGGTTACATCTGTAGAGGGTGACTATGAGGGAGTGGGATGCCAATGCCAAATGGTCTCCTTCTGTGGTGTTACTTGGTATGATTACACTAGGATGAGGGTGAGTGTCAGGGGTGGTTAGTCAGATGGGGATGTGAATATGTACATAGACAGAGAGGGATGGGCGGACGTGCAAGGTAGGTTGGTGTGAGGAATAATGTGCAGGAGTAGAATTGGGAAGGCAGAGAGATGGGGATGTGTTGACAGGCACTTCAGAATGAGGATGAGTGTGGCATTGCACTCACCTTTCCTGACCTCATGAGATCATTGAAGCACTTCCTGCACTGGATCCAGGTTCTCCTGACCACATCCCTGCTGCTGACCTCCTCAGCGATATCCAGCCAGGTTGTTTTTGTTTCTTGTGGAGGTCTCCTTTGCCTGTCAGCAGGGAAGAGGACCTTCCTGTGTGCTCGGACAGCCTCCACAAGAGTATGCAGTGTAGAATCAGAGAACCATGGTGCAGCCCTCTGCCTTTGCATATCCATCCTTCCAAAGTTTTATCTCTCCTGTGGCCTTTCTTTGACATCTTCCACCCTCCTCTGGCAATCTTCAAGTGAGTTCAGTGCAAGTCTGCTTTAAATATGGACACTGGAAATGAGTCATCAATGACATCATCAGACCCACACCATTTAATAGGGCCAGGAAACACGCATGACTCTTTCAATTGGGGCCATTAAGTGAAAGTCGCTCTGAGCAGCGCGTTGCTCAGAACGTCCTGACTCACTACGCTGCCCGCGCGCACCCAACCCGATGCAAAGGTGAAAATTTTGGCCACAGTGACATTCCACTTTAAAGAAATAGTGGGTGAGTGTAAGAGCATTGCAATAATTTGAGAAAGCACAGGAAGCTGACATTGGCCCTGAAATTCGCCTCTCCGGCTTGCCGCGGGGGTAAGGATCGCGCGCGCACTTACCTACCGCGCCTGCCGTTGACCTCTGGGCCCACGGGAACTTCAGCTCCTGGGCCTGCTCCAAGTGCCGGCGCGCAGTGCTTGCGTGTCCCAGGGGCGCAGTTAGTGCGATGCGTCCCCTGGGATCACGTGGGCCATGGAGAGCCAATGGCAGTAGACCATCTTTCATTCATAGATTTGACAGGAAGACCTGTCAAATCTATGAATTGAAATCGGCCCCAAAAGAACAGCTAAACTTCAAATAATTTTTTTTTAAAACCATCACATTTATAAAATAACTATAAGTTAAATAAATTAACTACTTTAAACAGAAATTTTAATTTTTGAAAAAATTAAAATACTTTTTAACAGTGCTAAAAATAAACTTACCTTACTTTAAAGTATCTAAAAAAGATAAACCTGTTTAAAATTTTTTTTAATTATAATTAATTAACCACTTACCTTGTTGAAAACGGCTCCTGCGCCTCCTTTTTAAAAGCGCAGGTTCTTCAATACTTACCCTCCCGGAGAAACCTGAAAAAAAAACTAAGTTTGCTGCGTGCGCGCAGTCTCTACTGCGCACGCGGTTCACCTCTGAACCGCTCCCTTCACCAGACCGGAAGTTCCAGTTTCCCGCGCATGCGCAGTGCATGCAGGAAACCAGCACTTCAGGAGGCCTTGCGGGTGAGTACACAGTGCGTACTCACCCGGCAAGTGCCGAAGTTTTGGCCCAGTATCTATGATGAGTATTTCCCAGCATTTACCAACCTTCTCTTGCCACTTCACCTCCAATCTTACTCTTTCTCATAGGATCTCCTGTTCATGTATGCTCAGGGTTTTCAGTGCTGCTGTTCCTCACACGGTTGTATTTCTGTGGCACTGGTTGTAGGCCACCTTTTTCTTTGGAGGGAGAGAAGACAATATGAATGGCATGTGAGTGTCATGAACACATGCCTCCATAGCATGCATGCATCCTGTGATGATGAGATGTGGAGGTACATTGTCCCTTTAAATAAAGTGTCCTTGAAGACGAGCAGTAGCCCTGGTGAACAGTGTGAGTTTACAGAGTGGCTTTGAGTAAAGAAGGTGCTTGAGTGTTTGCAGAGGTTGCCCTTTACAGAAATGAGAGATGCTGAGACAAAGAGGGGAATTTTAACATGGAGGACTACGTTGGTTTGGGTTTGGGTGGAGGTGGGTTAAAACAGGCAAAAATGTCAGCGCGTCGGGAAGTCGGCTCTGACTCGCCGACTTCCGCGTTTAACTTGAGCGCGTTAGGCGGGTTGCACACAACCCCCTCGGGAGAGGCGGGTTGCCTATTAACATATACTAATCGCTCAATTAGAGCAATATTTCAATTGACTTTTAAATTTAACAGTGCATCCACGGGTTTCCTGGGCTTCCTGAAATTTGCCAGTGAAACCAATGCGAGAACCCAACGGCAATTGAGGGGGTTGAATCAATCTCAGGGAATTATGCCAATAAATTCTCAGTACTCACAGCTACTTTCTTACCTGCTAGTGGGAAAGACTTTGTTCACAGTACTTTTGCTGAGACGTTACTTTCTACACTTTGGAGGTTTTCTCAATCACATCAGGATGGGTGGTGCTATGGCTGCCTTAGATTGGACCTTGGACGAGGACCAATATGACCAGCACCAGCACCAGCACCAACCTACTGTTCAGAGACCTGCAGCTGGGCAGCAGCATAGAGGGTAGCAGCAGAGATGGGGAGCTGCTGAGAGGGGAGCAACAGAGAGGGGAGCAGCAGTATGTAAAATGTATGTGAAAAGAAAACGATTAGTGAAGACAAATGTAGGTCCCTTACAGTCAGAAACAGGAGAATTTATAATGGGGAACAAGGAAATGGCAAAGCAATTAAACAAATACTTTGGTTATGTCTTCACGGAAGAGGACACAAATAACTTCCTAGAAATGCTAGGGAACCAAGGGTCTAGTGAGAAGGAGGAATTAAAGGAAATTAGTATTAGTAAAAAAATAGTGCTGGAGAAATTAATGGGACTGAAAGCCAATAAATCCCCAGGGCCTGATAATCTGCATCCCAGAGTACTAAAAGAGGTAGCCATGGAAATAGTGGATGAATTGGTTGTCATCTTCCAAAATTCTATAGATTATGGAACAGTTCCTGCAGATTGGAGGATGGCAAATGTAACCCTACTATTTAAAAAAGGAGGGAGAGAGAAAACGGGGAATTACTGACGGGTTAGCCTAACATCAGTAGCAGGGAAAATGCTAGAGTCTATTATAAAGGATGTGATAACAGGACACTTAGAAAATATCAACGGGATTAGACAAAGTCAACATGGATTTATGAAAGGGAAATCGTGTTTGACAAACCTACTGGAGTTTTTTGAGGATGTAACTGGTAGAATAGATAAGGGAGAACCAGTGGATGTGGTGTATTTGGATTTTCAGAAGGCCTTTGATAAAGTCCCACATAAGAGGTTAGTGTGCAAAATTAAAGCACATGGGATTGGGGGTAATATACTGACATGGATTGAAAATTGGTTAACACACAGGAAACAGAGAGTAGAAATAAATGGGTCTTTTTCGAGGTGGCAGGCTAGTGGGTTACCGTAGGGATCAGTGCTTGGGCCCCAGCTATTCACAATATATATCAATGATTTGGATGAGGGAACCAAATGTAATATTTCCAAGTTTGCTGATGACACGAAACTAGGTGGGATTGTGAGTTGTGAGGAGGATGCAAAGAGGCTTCAAGGTGATTTAGACAAGTTGAGTGAGTGGGCAAATACATGGCAGATGCAGTATAACATGGATGAATGTGAAGTTATCCACTTCGGTAGGAAAAACAGAAAGGCAGAGTATTATTTAAATGGTGTTAGATTGGGAAATGTTGATGTACAAAGGGACCTGGGTGTCCTTGTACACCAGTCACTGAAAGCAAACATGCAGGTGCAGCAAGTAGTTAGGAAAGCAAATGGTATGTTGACCTTCATTGCAAGAGCATTTGAGTACAGGAGCAAGGATGTCTTATTACAGTCATACAGGGCCTTGGTGAGACCACACCTGGAGTACTGTGTGCAGTTTTGGTCTCCTTACCTAAGAAAGGATATACTTGCCATAGAGGGAGTGCAGCAAAGGTTCACCAGACTGATTCCTGGGATGGCAGGACTGTCGTATGAGGAGAGATTGGGTCAACTAGGCCTGTATTCACTATGTTTAGAAGAATGAGAGGGGATCTCATTGAAACATATAAAATTCTGACAGGGCGAGACAGACTGGATGCAGGGAGGATGTTTCCCCTGGCTGGGGGGTCTAGAACGAGGGGTCACAGTCTCAGGATACGGGGTAGGACATTTAGGACTGAGATGAGGAGAAATTTCTTCACTCAGAGGGTGGTGAACCTGTGGAATTTTCTAACACAGAAGGCTGTGGAGGCCAAGTCACTGAATATATTTAAGAAGGAGATAGATTTCTAGACACAAAAGGCATCAAGGGGTATGGGGAGAGAGCGAGAATATGGTATTGAGATAAAGGATCAGCCATGATCATATTGAATGACAGAGCAGGCTGGAAGGGCTGGATGGCCTACTCCTGCTCCTATTTTTCTATGTTTCTATGTTTCTAGCAGAGAGGGGAGCAGCAGAGAGGACAGAAACAGAGGGGTGCAGCTCACAGGAGGTACTACCCGCGACACAGGGTGTACAGGCAGAGGCTGAGTTTCCTTGATATGTCGGAACACCAGTGTACAGGAGGCTCAGGTTGTTGCATCAGGTGGTTGCAGACATCTGCAGCCTCCGAGAAGAAGACCTGCTCCCTGCTGGACCTGGTGACCACGTGTTATCAGTAGCTCTCAAAGTCACCACCACCCTCAACCTTTTCGCCTCCAGATCTCCCAGTCGGCAGCCCACAAATGCATAAGGCAGGTAACTGGTGGCTTGTTTTCCAGGCAATGTTTGCCGGCAATTACGTCAACTTCGCCTGGGATGCGCCAGTCAGAATGAGCGGGCGCATGGATTGCGGCTCTGGCTGGCTTCTCACAGATGCAGGGTGTCATCGACTACACACAAGTGGAAATTCAGGCACCTTCAGATCAACCAGGAGTATTTGTCAACCGCAAGGGCTTCCACTGCATCAATGTGCAGCTGGTGTGCAGGTGTGCGCAAAACTCCCGGGGAGCTGCCATGATGCTTTTGTCCTGTGACAGCCCAAGCTCCCTGACGTCTTTGGCCCTGCAAGCAGACTTAAGGGGTGACTGCTAGGAGACAAGGGATACCCAGTTCAAACTTGGCTGATGGCACCCATCAGAAACCCAACCAATGAAGCTCGACACTGTGTAGCAGTGAGGTTTGGATCTGCAGGAGGAACAAAGCAAAGAGCTCAGGTCCTCTTCGGACGATTCCGAGGAGGATGAGAAGGAGGAAGACGCTGAAGAGGAAGGTGATGAGGGCAGTGCATCACAAGCTGCTCATATTGCTGCCCGAGATGCCAGGAATGGCCCTTATTAAAGCAAGATTCACTTAGCTTGCACCAATGGACCCATGTCAGAAGCACATGTGACGTCCACTCTTCCCGAACACCCCAATGCCACTGACACAAAGCAGTCCTGCAAACACCCAACCATCCCTTGAACATCCCCCCATTGGTCCCTGTCAATTCATGTCTTCCCATTTATCATCAAGCAAGTTTAAATCCGACTTGCCACCCAGTAACCAAGAATGGGAAAGACGGGGAAGTGGTGCAAAAGAATATTATTTATCTGCTTTAACTAAACAACAGAAACTTAACAACATTACATTTTCTCATACACCCATGCGTATACCCTTGTGCAACTACAAAGCTTTTCTCTTCCTTTTCCTATTACTCCTACGTGGTGCAACCCCTGTGGCTTCAGCAGAGGTACAGGCAGGCTGCCTAGATCCCTAATACAAAAGCAAAATACTGCAGATGCTGGAAATCTGAAATAAAAACAGAAAATGCTGGAAATACTCAGCAGGTCAGGCAGCATCTGTGGAGAGAGAAACAGAGTTAGCGTTTCAGGTCGATGACCCTTCGTCAGACCAGATCTGACGAAGGGTCATTGACCTGAAACTTTAACTCTGTTCTCTCTCCACAGATGCTGCCTGACCTGCTGAGTATTTCCAGCATTTTCTGTTTTTGCTTAGATCCCCGCTCTGACTGTTAAGATGCTCTGGGTCTTGGAGCCCGTGAGGGCACCATCAAAGACTGCTCCACCTGCACCTGTGCAGGGGCAGACTCGGCCATCGGGAGATGAGGCAGTATGTGGGCTACTGACAGGGGGGTGGAGGGCAACAGATGTAAACCTAACTATCTGTCTACGTGGTACCACCGAAGTGTGAGTATCTGAGCTGGTGCATGGTCTGCATGAGTCCTGTGAAGGTGCACCCTCAGAAAGGATCAGTCCTCTGAGGATTCGCCGTTTGTGACCTCCAATGACTTCTGCTGGATGCCCGAAGGCCCTGTCAGAGATAAAAGACATGAATTAGTCGTAACAAGTTAAGAATGTTGCAACTTATCATTATGAAAATGATCCTACTTTACTGACTGTTGAAATCAAGTCAACCTCTCAAACCCGCGACCTCTTCCACTTAGAAGGACAAAGTCAGCAGGCGCATGGGAACACCACTACCTCCAAGTTCCCCTCCAAGTCACACACCATCCTGACTTAGAAGTATATCGCCGATCCTTCATTGTTGCTGGGTCAAAATCCTGGAACTCCCTACCTAACAGCACTGTGGGAGTACCTTCACCACACGGACTGCAGCGGTTCAAGAAGGCGGCTCACCACCACCTTCTCAAGGGCAATTAGGGATGGGCAATAAATGTTGGCCTTGCCAGCTACGCCCACATCCCATAAACAAATTAAAAAAAAACATGTCTGAGTGTTGTATGATGTGTGAGTCACTAGTATTTAATTGTGTCACCAGGTAGCTGGGAGCTCCACGTCTCCCCATCTCCGACTGCCAGGGATGTTGAAACTCCACTGATCTCCAGAGCCTCCTCCTCTGAACTTTTAACTGGGAAATGCATGGAAGCTCACCTCCAATTCTCTCCCTCTCCCTCATGTCTGTGCTCTCTTCTCCTGAAATGAAGGAAAGAACAGACCTATGAGTGAATGTAATCACATGTGTTCACCCGATACATGGAGTGAATTTGGTGAGGGTGACTATGAGGGAAAGACAGGAAATTGCATGAGGATGAGGGTGTGTGGGAGTGGTGGATGGACAGATGGGTTTGTGAGGAAGTACATACAAGGAGAAGGATGGGTAGGTGTGCAAGGTAAGTGGGTCTGAGGAGTGATGTGATGGAGTAGGGTTGACATGGCATAGTGAGGGGTTGGGGTGATGTGCATAACAGGATGTAGGTGAATGTGCAACTGTACTCACCTTTGCTGACTTGGTTAGGTCATTGAAGCGCTTCCTGCACTGAATCCAGGAGCGTGCCACTACGCTCCTGCTGCTGACTTCCTGGGCCACCTCCAGCTATGCCTTCTTTTTAGCAGCATTAGGTTTTTTCCTCCCATTGCTGGGAAAGAGTATCTCATTCCAGCTCCTCACAGCCCCCAGCAGCACATCAAGGGAGGCATCATTAATGTGGGGCGTAGTCTTCCATCTTCTATTATTGCTGTCTCTGTTCCAAACCTACCAACTCCTCCAAATTACATCTTCAGATTAGCCCTTCTAATACTGAAGTTGAGTTTGTGTTATGCGGGCCCTCATCACCCCTGCTGCTGCTGATTGGACAGTAAACCCGGAAGTAAAATGCTAATGAGCTGGCTGAGTTAAAAAGCCACAGATAGTTACGCTGAACTTACTTCCGGGTTTCCAACGCGATATAGAACGCCCCGCTCCCAACGCGTCTCCGAGTAAATATTGGGGCCAAAGAGTTTGAAAAGTAAGGAGTTGAGTGAAAGTTCTATGAGGTATATTGAAAAGTGCCTTATATTACCTTGACCATGCTTGTGAGATCATTGCACCTCTTCCTGCACTGTGTGGCAGTTCTAAGAGTGAAGCAGGTTGCACTGACTGCCTCTGCACCTTCCTCCACACAGTCTGCACCACCCTTTTATGGGGTTTCCTGCTCTCAGTACCCAGCTCTCTTCTGGCCCTCACTTTAGTTATTAGGACCTCCAGAGATGCACCTGAGAATGTTGACCCTTCCAGCTACTGACCACCACCCACCTTACCACCCCACCCCGCCCACCCCACCACTCCCAGGATGTTGCTGCTTCAGACATTGCTACCATTCTTCCTCTTCCTGTCACTTTAACCAGCTTCAATCTTTAAAAAGTTGTACACAAACTGTATGTCCCTCCTTCCCAGCCATGGTAAACCTCTGGGGAGTAGTGTTATCACTCTAAACCCAAGCAGCATGCAATATTAGGGAACTTGGAGGAAAAAATGGGAGATTAGCGACTGAATCACGTGCAAGTTCCTGCAATGCTAACCTGCCAATCAGAGGTAAAACCAGCCCCAGAGGTAGTGTCCGTCCTTTGAGTATATAATATAGATAAGGCTGCTTCATGGTGCACAAGGTGAAGTGTTGAACTTTAATGTACTGCATCATGATCATGGATTGGGAGAAACCGTGGGGAATGATTTCAACCCTACTTGCTCAGCAGAAACCTAGCGGGTGGGCAGTTAAATTCGCCCTGGCTCCTACCTGTCCGAAAGCCGCCATGGTCACAACATCTGCAATTTTAACCCGCTCTCCTGAGCAGGCAGCAAGGACACACACCCATAGCCAACAGGGTCCTTCTTTACATATGCATGTTGCAGCCCGATGACATCATTGAAACCCTATTGTAATTTTAACTCAAGCCTGAGCAGGGAATCCACCTGGAGTTAAAATCGGGGCCAAACCAGCTGGGCATGTACCTCTGCTGACCACTTGTGTTAGCATTGGCTCAGTTGGTAACATGCTCACCTCTCAACCAGAAGATTATGGTGTCATTGCAGACTTAAGCATTCAATCTTGACTGACACTTCAAAGCAGTACTGAGCGAATGCTGTATTGTTGGAGGTGGTGTTTTTTGGATGCTAAACCAAGGTCCTATCTGTCTTCTCAGGTGGATGTAAAAGCTCCTATGGCACTATTCAAAGAAGAGCAGAGCAGTTCCCATAATGTGCTGGTCAACATTTATCCCTCAACCACTATCACCAACAACAGATTATCTGGTCATTTATCTCTTTACTGTACGTGGGACTTTGTGTGGAGTTTGAATGCTGTGTTTACCTACAACAGTAACTTGGCTGTACAGCACTTTGGAGTACTTGAGGACATGAAAGACATTACATAAGTGTGAGTTCTTTCTTTCGTTATTTTCGACCTTAGTGTGGATTTAAACCAGAATTTTCCTTACTAGGGAGAAGATGTTTTTTTAAAAGGGAGAGTATTCAAAGGGTCATGTTGCTCATGAAAAATATTTGGCACGTTTCAATTTGTTTGGTGAACAAGAGCCAGAATAGCATTGCATGCAAGTGCTACATTATAATACAATTTATGTCACAGCATTGCATATGCATAAATAAATGAAAAACATCACGTGCATAAGCAAACAAAAAACATTTGCCAAACATTTGCTTGAATATTGTGCTCTTTAAAGTATTATCTAGGCACCCATTAAGTAAAAAACAGAAAAAGTGTAAAGAAAAAGGGAACGGTACACGTAGGACCAATTTCAGTAAAATCCTGCCAATCAATTTGTTCTTAATTTGCATCTCAAATTAAAATTCAGAGTAAGTGGTCCATCTGTTTCTGTCCTTCCTCTTTCACCAGATAGTGATAAGACTATCTTTGCCTATTTCATTAACATAAGCTGATAGATCAGCTCTTGAGATCCACTTTCAGGTGTGCTGAGCAGAAGAAACTGTACCTTATTTCTTACTCTCTGAGAAATTTTTAGCCTTTGAATTGAGAATACTTTAAATTTTGATTGTTCTTACAATTCCATAACTGGTATGTACTTTTCAGCTTCAATCTGCCTTTGCAAATAAAAGTGTCTTGACAAATTATCTGCACATTCTGTTCATCAGCTCAGTTTGCCAGTTTGCAAGAAATATTTTCCAATCATTGGAAAGAAGTGGGTTCTGCTGGGCTGCCATTTATCGCAGAGGATGGAAGAGATGAGTGTGCCATTTTTGTTGTTTTCTTTTCGCCCATTTTCACACTAATAATAGCCCTTTCCGATTTGATGTTCAAAAGATTTAACTGGTTGTATCTATAAAAATCATCATTATGGGGCCAGAAATTCGGGTCTCCACGGGTGAGTACGCGCTGTGTACTCACCCGTAGACCCAACAAAAGTGTTGGTTTCGCGCATGCACTGTGCATGCGCTGGAAACCGGAACTTCCGTTCCCTTGAAGGAAGGGGTTCGGAGGTCAAACGCGTGCGCCGCAGAGGCAGCGCGCACGCAGCGAACTTCCGTGTTTTTTACAGGTTTTGAAATGAGGGTAAGTCCCTGGCAGCTGCGAGGGAAAAAGCAGGCGCAAGGCCTGCTTTTAACAAGGTAAGTGGTGAATTAAGTGAAATTTAAACATTTTTTCCACAGGTTTATCTTTTGTAAATACTTTAAAGAAAGGTAAGTTTATTTTTAGCCCCGTTAAAAACTGTAATTAATTTTTTCAAAAATTTAAATTTTTGTTTAAAATAGTTAATTTATGTAATTTATAGTTATTTTAAAAGTGTGATTTAAAAAAAAAATTATTTGAAGTTTTAGTTAGGTTTTGGGGGGTGATCTCTATTCATAGATTTGACAGGTCTTCCTGTCAAATCTATGAATGGAGATTCCCTGCTCCGATTGGCTCGCCATGGCCCACATGATCCCAGGGGACGCTTTGAACTAACTGCGTCCCTGGGATACGCAAGCACTGCACACCGGCAGCTGCAGGAGGCCCAGGACTGGAATCCCACGCGGGCCCACAGCACAACGGCAGGCGCGCTAGGTAAGTGAAGGTCGGGGGCTTGCACCCGCGGGAAGCCTCCGACCCGAATTTCTGGCCCCATGTCTTTATTTAGACTTGTCACTTGATAGGCTTAAAAAGTATGATTGGAGCTAATCTGATTATCGCATGTTGTTTCCAGCACTGAAATGGATCCACAAAGCATAGAACAGGTAACACAATTTTAAAGAAAGAATGGCAAAAATAGGCAGAGAAAGATATATTAATTAAAATAGCGTAAAAATGAAATTAAAATAAAATAAAATTGATGAAAGAATGAGAGAATAGAAGGAAACGATTGGTGAGAGAGGGGAGTGGGTGCTGAAAGTCCACCAGGGACACATCTCTGAAAATGCCCCAACCAGAACCTCCACCACTGACTGGCAAAGTTTGCAAGATAGGGAGAGGTCCCTAAATTCAAATGCCATTGGTTGGGTGTCCCTGCCACCAAGGATGCATCTGAGTGCCACAACAGGCTGTAATCTGCGGCGCAACTTGCTGATTCCAGAAGGGTGCCAGGTCCTCCCTCTCCCCGCCCCCGCCCCCCAGAAAGAAGTTTCAATTGTCCCCGGGGCCACATTTAAATAATTTTTTAATAGTCAATTTATTTTCAGGGGTCTGAACCCACACACGCCGTTTGGCAGCTAGGTCTAACCAGGGGTACAGTCGCTGGTACAACAGATCCTCGTGAAGCTGGAGATGTAGGAACACTCTACATTGGCAATCCCCACCCCAACTCCTCCTACACTGCTGGTATTGTAAGGAGCAGGTGGAAGCTCCATCTTTTACAAGGCCCATGGGATCCCTGATGTAAGGCCAGGAGTGGTGTATCTGCCATGAGGCGTTCATAATGAGACAGTCATCTGTCCCACAGATCTTTGAGCCCCAACACAATGTGCATGGCTGGCTATTAGGTGACAAGGGATACCCTCTGATGTCATGGCTCATGACTTCCCTGAGAAACCTCCAGACACCAGCTGAGCACTCATACAATGAGAGCCATTCAGTCACCAGGAATATCATTGTGTAGACCATTGGGATCCTGAAACAAAGGTTTAGATTCCTTAACCAGTCAGGAGGTGCCCTGCAGTACTCAGCCGAGTAGGTCTCCAGATTCATAGTGATTTGCTGCATGTTCCACAATCTGGCGATCATGAGAGACCAGCCGTTACCACCAGCAATTGTGCCAGAGGGTCAAGCTCAGGAGTCACAAGAGGAGGAAGAGGAGGAGGAAGAAGAGGAGGAGGAGGAGGAAGAGGAGGGGGACCAGGAGGAGCACCAGAGGTTTCTAGGTAGATGGCCTGGACCTGGGAGGGACATTCGCCGCCATTTAATTGACGAGCGCTTTTGAGAGACATGCTCCACTAGCAGATTCTGGAGCACTGTTGCCACATGATGTACCTTCCACAACTGAGGATCCATCAGACAGTCCATCATTTGCACTCAATGCTTTCAACTCCTTCCCCATGAAGATCACAAAAAGAAGACCACCGATTTCACCACTATCCAATTATCATCATCACTCTTTATCTACATGAAAAACAAACAAGGGAAACATTACACAACCAACAGCATTTACAAATATTAAACTATTCACCCTGGTGATTACCCTTAGTGGCTATCTATAAATGCGCTTCGTAATCTAGTGCTTCTATGACGTGCAAGCCCAGTGGCAGCAGCAGGCAAGATGGATGGCTGCTGAGAATCTGAAGAGGGCAGTTCAGATGGGAGGCCCTCGAGCGGCTGTGTGCCGT
The DNA here is from genome assembly GCA_030390025.1 of Squalus acanthias. NCBI lineage: Eukaryota > Metazoa > Chordata > Chondrichthyes > Squaliformes > Squalidae > Squalus > Squalus acanthias. The sequence goes on along the minus strand of CM059428.1, from coordinate 94,509,459 downwards.
GATGGCTCCACCTCAGCCTGCACCATCTCAGCATGGGCTTCAGCAGTCTGAGCCGCCTGGCTGACAGGCAATGGCAAGGGCAACGGTGGAGTGGTGGGGGAGGGAGCAGCAATGCTGCCATCTGGAGAGAGGCCAATAGGTTCCTGCTCCATGATTCCCACACCACTACCTCGGGGTCTTAGGTCAGCCCACCCAGTGAAAGGATGGAGGACAGATCTCTGGCCATCGGAGACACTCTGCAAGCCCCTTTTAACCGAGGAGACCAGAGCCACCATAGCAGCTGCCTGAGCTTTTATTGCAGCAGTTTGCCGTTCCATGGAAGACACAAGTACTGCAATGGTAGCTGTTTGGGCTTCCATTGCAGCACTTTGTCGCTCTATGCAAGCTGCAATGTCTGCATTGGAGGCTGCGACCTCAGTCATCAGATGCTGCATGATGTCAGGCTCCACGGGTCGCTGGCCTTGAATTGGCCGGCCTTTCCACACTGGAGAGGATGAGTTCCAGGCTCTGCGTCAAGCCATGGACCAAGGTGGAGGTGGGCTCCTCTACCCGCCTAGCCATAACCTGTAAGTTTTCAGGCAGGCTCTCCATTGCACCAAGCTTTTGGTTTGTTGCACCCATCAACGTTTTCCTGAAGCTTGGCCCTGCGAGGCCCTCATCTGGCTCCTCTACAGCAGAACTAGTATCTGACCTTGCCCCTCAGAAAGGTGGCGCCTGTGGTCTCCCTTCCACCCTGCGTGGCTGCTGTCCACTAGTGCCCAGTGCATCCCACTAGGAGTATCCCTCTTCTAAGCTAGCCTCTAAGTTATGCGTGGTGCCAGTCTCTGAGCTGGTGCCTACAACAGTGGTAGCCATTGACGCAGAGCATTCTTCCTCGCTCTCCTCCTCCTCCTCCTTGTCTTCCTCCAGGTGGGCGAGGTGGCTGTTGCTCATCTTGAACTTGCTCCGGGGGGCGAGGTGGTTCTTGCTCCCAGGAGCCTCAATGATAAAGCTGGAAGCGTGAGGGTGCAGCACGTGTGGTCACTATAGGAGGATCTGTGTGATGAGACCATAGGGAGCTTGGGAGTGAAGTTAGCTTTGGGTGATTAGGGATCAGGAATAATTGTGGATCTGTAAGGAGGCTGGAATGGCCAGATACCTCTCGGTGAGATGCCCCCTGCTCTGCCTCTGGCCACGGCATCTTCCAATCCCCTCCCGATCACGGCCAGCACTGCTTCCTCAAGGCGAGTGATCTCATGCAGACGTGGTTGACCTCCCACAGTCAGGTCTTGATGCCATCTGTTATGTGCTATTTCTTCCTGGAAGAGAAAGAGTGGTGATTGTGAATGAGTGTATTGACAGGTGTATTTGTGTGTGTGATGCCTCACATAGTTGAAGAGCGGCGAGATTGTCTGAGGTGTGAGTAGTTCCTGTGAACGATGCAATAATGTCGGGTGTGTGAATGTTAGTGTGTAGTTAGATGGTGGATGAAGTGTGTTGAGGTTGTGATGTTGATGGTGGTGCTGTTATTGAGAAGTGTGTTTGTGAGATGGGATCTTACCTTGACCACTCGTGTCAAGTCATTAAATTTCTTGTGGTACTGGAGCTATGTCCTGGGCCCAGGGCTCTTGGCTTTCACCTCCCGGGCAATCTCTTCTCATAAGCACTGCATTAGCTGCCTCTGTGACCTCCTTCCCCCCTGCGGATAGAGGACATCCCTCCTCCTCCGTACCCCCTCCACCAGGGCCTCCAGTGCCGCATCGGAGAACCTGGGCGCCCTCTCTCCAGGTCCCTGAGACATCCTTCCATGTTGGCATGCCTCCCAGCCAGTGCACTTCACACCTTCAGTGGAAGTGGGCGAGTGCAGGCTACATATACAACTCCAGGAAAATTGTGTCTAATCAGCGCTTGAGAGCCAAGCCTGCAGTTGTCGGTTTTAGTGTCTGCAGGCATGTTCAAATCATGATAATCATCAATTAGCCTGAAAACTGCATGCAAAATCCACACTTTCAAACAGGCATTTCTTATTAGCACAGCACCCACTTAGCGCCTGTTTTCACCCTTTAGCCAAAATAACCCCCACTGTGTTTAATTATTTTAAAATTTAGAATTGCTTTTTGACTGTTTATTTTTGGTATATAGAATAATTATTACACAATGTGAAAGGTTAAAAGTGAATAGCTTCATTATTGCTTGCTTCAGCATCATGGCACATGAGTTGGAACTTAACATAATCAGCCATCCAGGATCCTCCTGGAGGTCTAAGTGTTAAAACAGGTTAAAGGAGCGAAAGGAGAAATGATACTTTAGTGAATATAAATGAGCAAATGAATGTAGGTGAAAAGAAGATAGTGTTCAAGGAAAAGATAGAAATGCAAATATAATAAAAGAATCAAATATGAAAAAGAGAATATTGAATGATGAATTGATCTATTAATTAGGTGCAGATGAGTCATGGGAGGAAAAATTTGGTTGCTTTGCGCCTCCCGTTAGTGCCCTAAGAGGGAGATAATGGGGCGCAAAGCAACTAGCGCCCAGGCGCAGCGATGTTTGCGCCGCTCGCGAAATTGACCAGATATTTTGCGGCGGCGCTAAACACTACCGCCACAATCTCCTGCGCCCGCAGATCATGATGTCAGTCGAGCATGTAACGTCCCGAACCAGATATTGAGTGGCGCCCCCTGCCTTACCACCTGCTGCTAGCAACGACAGGTTGACGGAAGCGTTTTGCAGTCGGGAAGGGACTGGGGGAACGCTATTTAAAGGCGACCGCTTCCTGTCTTTTTTGTCGGCGACATTTTTGCACCACGCATTCTGAGAGAGAGAGAGACTTCTGGAGAGATTCAACGCTGTGTGAAGGAGATTTGGGTACTGAGCAGCACTTTGCAGGTTCATTTTGATTTGACTTTCCTTGCATCGATTTAGAAGAGACTTTGGGGGCTGCACTCTGAGCTCTTTCCCTGGGCCTCTCTATTGTTCTTTCCTGCAGATTTAATGTACAGGTCTCTCCAGACCAAGATTCAAGACTACAATGAGCAGGGTGTGGATGGAGAGCAAGATAACATATAAGAAATAGGAGCAGGAGTAGGCCAATCGGCCCCTCGAGCCTGCTCCGCCATTCAATAAGATCATGGCTGATCTGATGCTAACCGCCAATCTACTATCTATCACAGAACCATCTCCTGTATCTAACAGAATTGCACACACGAAATAGGAGCAGAATCAGGCTACACGGTCCCTGGGCCCGCTCCACTACCCATAGGGCCATGACCGATCCGAACCTAGACTCATGTCCAAATTCCTGCCCGCTCCCCGTAACCCTTAATGCCCTTTACTTCTAGGAAACTGTCTATTTCTGTTTTAAATTTATTTAATGATGTAGCTTCTACAGCTTTTTGTGGCAGCATATTCCATGTTAGATAAGAATCACCACCAGTAATGATAGCGTAGAATCACGACCAGTAGAAGATCGACCCTCCCCTTTAAGAACTGGTCGGTGCAGTGTGTCTGTGTTCCATTGCTGACTGACATCACATGAGCTTTGCTAGCGCTCTGAGGTAGCGCCTCGCTCCTCGGGGTTAGCGCCTTAAGAGAGGTGTGTAGCACCTGATTTAGCACTCCAATCACCTCCAGGGGCAATAGAAGCCAAGTTTGCAGTCGGAGGCGATAATTAGCGCCAGGTGCTAAACTTTGCGCCCGGCCGATAATTGCACTCCAAATGGGGCGATACCGAATTTCTCCCCCATAGAGTCATAACTCAGATGATTAAATGTTCCTTTAATTGTTTCTCTGCATTTTTCCCACTCTCTAATTCTTTCTGTATCCCCTCTCTATCACTGCTTTCATGTTCAACTTTTTTCTTTCTCTCTGTCTGTATGGCTTTCACACACTTTTCCCATTGTGGTGTCTGTGTTTCTGTTCCTGTTCTTGTTCTCTATCACTCTTTGGGGTAGATTTTCAGCTTGACAGCCTGGAATGAAAATTACAAAAGCAAAATACTGCAGATGCTGGAAAGCTGATATAAAAACAGATAATGCTGGACATACCCAGCAGGTCAGGCAGCATTTTTTTTCATTCATTCCTGGATGTGGGAGTTGCTGGCACGGTCAGCATTTATTGCCCATCCCTAATTGCCCTTGAGAAGGTGGTGGTGAGCTGCCTTCTTGAACTGCTACAGTCCGCGTGGTGAAGATACTCCCACAGTGCTGTTAGGGAGGGAGTTCCAGGATTTTGACCCAGCGACAATGAAGGAACGGCAAAATATTTCCGAGTCAGGATGGTATGTAACTTGAGGGAAACCTGCAGGTGTTCCCATGCGCCTGCTGCCTTTATCATTCTAGGTGGTAGAGGCCGCGGGTTTAGGAGGTGCTGCCAAAGAAGCCTTGGCGAGTTGCTGCAGTGCATCTTGTAGATGGTACACACTGCAGCCACAGTACGCCGGTGATGGAGGGAGTGAATGTTTAAGATGGTGGATGGGGTGCCAATCAAATGGGCTGCTTTGTCCTGGATGGTGTCGAGCTTCTTGAGTGTTGTTGCGCTCATCCAGGCAAGTGGTGAGTATTCCATCACACTCCTGACGTGTGCCTTGTAGATGGTGGAAAGGCTTTGGGGAGTCAGGAGGTGAGTCACTTGCCACAGAGTACCCAACCTCTGACCTGCTCTTGTAGCCACAGTATTTATGTGGCTGGTCCAGTTAAGTTTCTGGTCAATGGTGACCCCCAGGATGTTGATGATGGGGGATTCGGCGATGATAATGCCATTGAATGTTAAGGGGCGGTGTTTAGACTCTCGCATGTTGGAGATAGCCATTGCCTGGCACTTGCGTGGCACAAATGTTATTGCCACTTATCAGCCCAAGCCTGAATGTCGTCCAGGTCTTGCTGCATGCGAGCATGGACTGCTTCATTATCTGAGGAGTTGCGAATGGAACTGTGCAGTCATCAGCGAGAATCCCCAATTCTCTTCTTCTTAGGCAGTCCCTCGGAACCGAGGATGACTTGCTTCCACACTAAAAATGAGTTCTCAGGTGACTGATGAGTCCAATGCGAGACCTACAGTCTCTATCACAGGTGGGGCAGACGGTGGTTGAAGGGACGGGCGGGTGGGGTGCTTGGGTTGACGTGTGCTCCTTGCGCTGCCTGTGCTTGGCTTCCGCTTGCTCCCGGCGAAGAGACTCGAGGTGTTCGGCGCCTTCCCGGATGCTTCTCCTCCACTTTGTGCGGTCTTGGGCCAGGGATTCCCAGGTGTCGGTGGGGATGTTGTACTTTTTCAAGGAGGCTTTGAAGGTGTCCTTGAAGCGTTTCCTCTGCCCACCTGGGGCTCTCTTGCCGTGTCGGAGCTCCGAGCTTGTTTTGGGAGTCTCGTATTGGGCCTGCGGACGATGTGGCCCGTCCATCGGAGCTGATCGAGCGTGGTCAAAGCTTCGATGCTGTGGATGGTGGCCTGAGCGAGAACATTGACGTTGGTGCGCCTATCCTGCCAATGGATTTGCAGGATCTTGCGGAGGCAGCGTTGGTGGTACCTCTCCAGTGCTTTGAGGTGCCTGCTGTACATGGTCCATGTCTCTGAAGCATACAGGAGGGTGGGTATCACTACTGCTCTGTAGACCATGAGCTTGGTGCTGGGTTTGAGGTCCTGGTCTTCAAACACTCTCTTCCTCAGGCGACCGAAGGCTGCACTGGCACCCTGAAGGCGGTGTTGGATTTCGTCATCGACGTCTGCCCTTGTTGACAGTAGGCTCCCGAGGTATGGAAAGTGGTCCATGTTGTCCAAGGCCTCGTCATGGATTTTGATAATCGGGGAGCAGTACTGTGTGGTGGGGGCAGGTTGGTAGAGGACCTTTGTTTTACGGATATTTAGTGTAAGGCCCATGCTCTCGTATGCTTTGGTGAAGGTGTTGATGATGGTTTGGAGTTCGGCCTCAGAGTGCTCGCAGACGCAAGCGTCGTCTGCATACTGTAATTCGATGACAGAGGTTGGGATGACCTTGGATCTGGACTGGAGGCGACGGAGGTTGAACAGTTTCCCGTTTGTTCTGTAGATTAGCTGCACTCCAGCGGGGAGCTTACTGAGAGTGAGATGGAGCATTGCAGCCAGTAAGATCGAGAAGAGCGTTGGTGCGATGACACAGCCTTGCTTGACCCCGGTCCATACGTGAATTGGGTCTGTGGTGGATCCGTTGGTCAGGATCACGGCTTGCATGTCGTTGTGAAGTAGGCGGAGGATGGTGACAAACTTTTGAGGGCATCTGACCTTATGATGGAGGGAACGTCATTGATGAAGCAGCTGAAGATGTTTGGGCCTAGGACACTGCCCTGAGGAACTCCTGCAGCGATGTCCTGGGGCTGAGATGATTGACCTCCAACAACCACAACCATCTCCCTTTGTGCTAGATATGACACCAGCCAGTGGAGTTCATTTTACTAGTGCTCCTTGATACCACACTTGGTCAAATGCAGCCTTGATGTCAAGGGCAATCTCACCTCACCTCTGGAATTCAGCTCTTTTGTCCATGTTTGGACCAAGACTGTAATGAGGTCTGGAGCCGAGTGGTCCTGGCGAAACCCAAACTGAGCATCAGTGAGCAGGTTATTGGTGAGTAAGTGCCGCTTGATAGCACTGTCGACGACACCTTCCATCAGTTTGCTGATGATTGAGAGTAGAGTGATGGGATAGTAATTGGCTGGATTGGATTTGTCCTGCTTTTTGTGGACAGGACATACCTGGGCAGTATTCCACATTGTCGGGTAAATGCCAGTGTTGTAGCTGTACTGGAACAGCTTGGCTAGAGGTGCGGCTAGTTCTGGAGCACAAGTCTTTAGCACGACAGCCTGGATGTTGTCGGGGCCCATAGCCTTTGCTGTATTCAGTGCGCTCAGCCGTTTCTTATATCATGTGGAGTGAATCAAATTGGCTGAAGACTAGCTTCTGTGATGGTGGTGACCGCAGGAGGAGGCCGATATGGATCATCCACTTGGCACTTCTGGCTGAAGATGGTTGAAAACGCTTCAGCCTTGTCTTTTGCACTCAAGTGCTGGGCTCCGTCATCATTGAGGATGGGGATTTTTATAGAGCCTCCTCCTCCTGTTAGTTGTTTAATTGTCCACCACCATTCATGACTGGATGTAGAAGGACTGCAGAGCATTGATCTGATCCATTGATTGTGGGATTGTTTAGCTCTGTCTATAGCATGCTGCTTCCCCTGTTTATCGTGCATGTAATCCTGTGTTGTAGCTTTCCCAAGTTGGCAGCTCATTTTTAGGTACGCCTGGTGCTGCTCCTGGCATATTCTTCTACACTCCTTATTGAACCAGAGTTGGTCCCCTGGCTTGATGGTAATGGTAGAGTGAGGGATATGCCGGGCCATGAGGTTTCAGATTGTGGTGGAATACAATTCTGCTGCTACTGATGGCCCACAGCACCTCAGGATGCCCAGTTTTGAGTTGCTAGATCTGTTCTGAATCGATCCCATTTAGCACGGTGGGAATGCCACACAACACGATGGAGGGTTTCCTCAGTTGAAGACGGGACTTCGTCTCCACAAGGACTGTGCGGCTGTCACTGCTGCCAATGCTGTCATGGACAGATGCATTTGCAACAGTTAGATTGACGAGGACGACGTCAAGTAGGTTTTTCCCTCGTGTTGGTTCTCTCACCACCTGCCACAGGTCCAGTCTGGCAGCTATGTCCTTCAGGACTCGTCCAGTTTGGTCAGTAGTGGTGCTACCGACCCACTCTTGGTGATGGACATTGAAGTCCCCCACTCAGAGTACATTCTGTGCCCTTGCTATCCTCAGTGCTTCTTCAAAATGGTGTTCAACATAGAGGAGTACTAATTCATCAGCTGAAGGAGGGCGGTAGATGGTAATCAGCAGAAAGTTTCCTTCTCCATGCTTGACCTGAAGCCATGAAACTTCATGGGGTCCGGAGTCAATGTTGAGGACTCCCAGTGCCACTTCCAGCCAACTATATACCACTGTGCCGTCAACTCTGGTGGGTCTGTCCTGCCGGTGGGACAGGACATACCCAGGGATGGTGATGGAGGAGACTGGGACATTGGCTGTAAGATATGATTCTGTGAGTATGACAAGTCAGGCTGTTGATTGACTAGTCTGTGGGACAGCTCTCCCAATTTTGGCACAAGTCCCCAGATGTTAGTGAGGAGGACTGGGCTGGGTGTGCCGCTGTCGTGTCTGTAGCCAGTGCCTAGGTCGATGTCGGGTGGTCCGTCCGGTTTTATTCTTCTTCTTATTGTTTCTTGTAGTGGTTTGTTACAACTGACTGGCTTGCTAGGTCATTTCAGTGGGCAGTTAAGAATCAAGCACATTGCTTTGGGTCTAAGTCACATATCGGCCAGACCTGGTAAGGACAGCAGATTTCCTCCCCAAAAGGACATTAGTGAACCAGATGGGTTTTTACAACTATCCGGTAGTTTCATGGTCACCATTACTGATACTAACTGTGGAGAGAGAAATAGAGTTAACGACCGGAATTTTGAAGAGGAAGGTGGGTTGGGGGCGGGGGATGTCCGACTTTAACAGCTGGGCCTGATTTGTATGCAAGGCCTCGGTTTCACGCCCGCAGCCAGCCAGATTGAGAGGCTAGCTGGCCCCGGGTAGATGGGCCTGCGTCCACACAGAGGAGAGAGGGAGGGTTCACGTGGGGGCCGGGCCGTTAAATGGATAGATCGGTGGGGTGGGTGGAGGATCGGGGGTTGGGCCAGGGCGTTAAATGGATCGGGGGGTTGGGCAGAGGATCGGGGGACGGGGCGAGAGGATCGGAGGTGGATGATGGAGATGGGGTGAAGGGAAGATCCTGGCCAGCCACCAGATGATGGGGGCCAGCATCAGTATCATCGCTGGGGGTGGGGGAAATGCCTGGGTGGGTTGATTGGGGGCCTCGTGAGGGGGGTCTCCAATCGCGGTGGGTGGGTTAGGCAGGGTCCCTGGATCCAGAAGGTAGGTATAAAGCCACTTACCTCCTGGATCATGCAGTCCTCATCTTGCTGTAACTGCCGGGTTTCACAAATTGTGTAATACCCGTCCACAGGCAGTTAAAAACAAAATGAAGGGTAAAAAAGAGGCTTCCAGCCTCATTATAATATTTAAATTGATGTTCCGCCCTCTGGGAGCGGGTTGGTTGTCCGCCCCCGTCCCGCCCCCGTCCCACCTCTGTTAAAACCGGAAGTGGGCGGGTTGGAGGCGGGACCAGGTCGGGAATCCCATTTGTAACAATTTAACTACTGCCACGCTCCAAACCTACCTGTTTTTTAAGGTTAAAATTCCCCCCAATGTTTCAGGTCGATGACCTTTCGAAGTCATCTCTGTTTCTCTCTCCACAGATGCTGCCTGACCTGCTGAGTATTTCCAGCATTTCCTGGAATGAAAATTAAATGGGTTCTATAACAGGCAGGCGATCCATTCTGCTAGACTGTCGCCCCAGTAGTGAAGATGAAAATCTACCCGTATGTTTAATTCTCTTCTTCCTTCTGTCTCCTCTCTTCTATATTTCTCTGTAAGGCTCTAACACATGTTAAAGCCTGAGGAACAGAGCAAGGTGGTGAGAGGTTTGGGAACTGCTGTAAACACATATGTTCGATAGAAACTGAGCAGTGGAGGTTAAGGACTGAGGCAGGTTGGGAGTGGAGGGGCTGGGGCTGGGGCTCGATTGGTCATTGGTATGGAGAAGGGCAGTGACCCTGGTTTGGGCTCAGGGGTGAGTTTGTGAACAGAGCCCAGCAGCACTTGAAGGGATAGAGGTGTTCAAAATCATGAGGGGTTGAGACAGAGTAGGTTTCCATTGGCGGAAGGATCGAGAACCAGAGGACACAGATTTAAGGTGATTGGCAGAAGAGCCAAAGGTGACATGAGGGAAAACTTTTTTTACGCAGCAGGTGGTTAGGATCTGGAATGCACTGCCTGAAAGGGTGGTGGAGGCAGATTCAATTGAGGCCTTCAAAAGGGAATTGGATAAGTATCTGAAAGAAAAAAAATTGCAGGGCTACGGGGAGAGGGCGGGGGAATGGGACCAGTTGAAGTGCTCTTGCAGAGAGCCGGCACAGGCTCGACGTGCTGAATGGCCTCTTTCTCTGCTGTACCCATTCTATGATTAAGTTGTGACAGGCCCATATCCTATGCATTTTCAGTCTAACTCCTTAGGGCAGATTTCCCTTTTTAGCGCTTGAACATAAAACATTACATGGGTGGAGTGCATATAGGAAAATCAGACGTGGAGAATTGCACATCTGTAACACAGCCCATTAATTCAGAAAATCGGGCAAGCTGCCTTATGGGTGTGCGATCCTCCACACCTGATTGTCTTATATCCACTCCACTCGTGTTTGCTTTATGCCCAACTGCTAATGAGCGAAATTTGCCCCTATCTTCACACATTATAAGGCCTATATTCAGGTCTGTTTTTGAGTTTTCAGTTTTTTTTGTGGCAGTATCAGCTTCTGCTAGTTTTCTAGGTTGGCATGTGTGTCTCTAGGGATCTAAGTAACTGAACTTCCTCTAGAAATTCTCGATGAGAAAGCTGTTTACTGGTTGTAAAAGAAGTGCCTGCTGTTTCACAGAGCTTCCTGAGTGATAACAAACTAAAGCAAAAATGAAACACTGAGTTCTACTGAGATCAGGCAGCTCTCAGAAGACAAAGGTAACCTTTCATATCCCATAATAAATTAAGATTGTTTGTTCTCTAAGGCCAGAAAAGTTGAACTTCTCATAAGACCACACTGGTTACCATAACAACAAGCTCCATTGCCTCATTCTTGATGTAGGGGGAATCTGGGGCTATACAGACATGGCTCCTGAATTCTCTCTCTCTTACTCCCCTTCCACAAATTACAGCAGCAACACATCTTCCAGACTGACGTAGATCGGAACCAGAGATTTAAACAGATATCTGAGACTTACGAATTTCATGATTTATGAAAAACAGGCCCAATGAGGTCCAATTTCTACCCCCATACCTCCAATTCCTGAGTCCAAATCATTTATGTATTTGGTAAACAACAGTGGTCCCAGCACCGATCTCTGTGAGACACCATTTTCCACTTTCGGCCAGTCTGAGAAACGTCCCTTAACTCCTAACCTTTATTTTCTGTTTCATAGTCATCTTTCAATCCATTCTGCTATCTGACCCCTGACTCCACACACCCTGACATTTGTCATGAGTGTTTTAAGTGGCATCTTATTGAGGGTCTCTGAAAGTCTATGTATAACAAATCCACTGCATTGCCTTTGTCTGCTCTTTCTATTACTTCTTCAAAGAATTCAATGGCCGGATTTTGCTGTAATAATAGCAGTGAGGCTGTCAACGCTTATCATTATTATGAGGTAAGTCGGACAGCAACTTTTGGCATCCGCACACGTTGAACGCGGAAATCCAGAAGTTGTTGTCAGAGATACCCCACTCCTCCATAGGGTGCACTGTTGCCATCCTCGCCGATAGGCTCTGTATTGAAATGACTGCAAACGCATAAACTTGCTGCACTTGCCCACTAGTACCGCACTAAAGATGGCTGAAAAAGTTACAGCTGTGCATTCAGCAGTAAGTGAGTTTTTAATGTCATGATAAGCAATATTCCCTCTAATTTTTTTCCCTACGCAGGCCCTTTAAATTTGCTGTGTTGCATCTTTTCCAGTGGCATCAGCTAGTGAGCGGCCTACGTGGGACTTTGCAATTGGTGTGCGGCCGATGGCCGCACTCCTTAGGAGGAACATTGGTCATAAGTGATAATTACTGCTGAACAGCTTCTCTAGCACTGAAAAAATAATTTTACAAGTGTGGAGTCTCATTCTCTCAGAAGAAAATTAGAGTTGGAGATTTAAAAAAAAATTAAAATAACTTTTGTTTTTACTTTTTCTGGCTGTCTCTTTTACCTCTCTCCCTTAATCCCATCTGTATTTCCCAATCTTTATTTTGCTTTCCGTACATCACTTAAATATAATTTCTATTTTCTGTTTTATATTGATCTCTATATTGCTCTATATTGATCACTCTTTTAAATATTGCCCGCTATTGTTCTACTTTTGTCCGACAATATTTTTCTCCACTTTACCATCCTTAGTTCCATCCTTATTGCCTCATGTTTGCCTTTTTTTCCAATCTATTACTTTGGTCTTTGTACTATATATATCTTGCTCAATCATTATCTTAAACCTTATTATATTATGATCACTATTCCTTATATGTTCTCTCACGCTTGCTTCTCTTATCTGCTCTGGTTCATTTCCTATTACTAAGTCTAGAAGTGCTCTTCCCTTGTTGGGCTTCTTACCTATTGGGTTAAAAAGGGGACTTGTACCCACTGTAAAACCTTTTTTTCTTTTCTCCTTTTCTTCTCTTTCACTCTTTCTTCCTGTCAGTTTATTTGGAGATACAGTAGTTGACATACCCCATAATTATGATCCTGTATTTTTTACTCACGTCATAGATTTGCCCACATTTCCACCTTTCACTTCCTTTCCACTATTTGGTCATCTATAGTATACACCTATAGCGTGATCAATCCCTTCCTATCCTTTATCTCAATCCATATGGATTCTGTTTCTTTTCTCTTTATTATGTCCTTTCTTGTTACTGTCAATATGTTATTTCTGATTAGCATAACTACCCCACCATCTAAAGAACATAATGCGAGATGCCGGTGTTGGACTGGGGTGGACAAAAGTGAGAAGTCGCACAACACCAGGTTATAGTCCAACAGTTTTATTTGAAATCACAAGCTTTCGGAGCGGCTGCTCCTTCGTCAGGTGAAGTAAAGGAATACAAATCAACAAAGCATATATAGATTGAGAACAATGCATTGTTCTCTATCTATATATGCTTTGTCGATTTGTATTCCTTTACTTCACCTGACGAAGGAGCAGCCGCTCCGAAAGCTTGTGATTTCAAATAAAACTGTTGGACTGTAACCTGGTGTTGTGCGACTTCTCACTAAAGAACATAAGAAATAGAGCAGGAGTAGGCCATTCAGCCCTTTGTGCCTGCTTCGCCATTCAATAAGATCATGGTTGATCTTGTACCTCAACTCTACCTTCCCACACTATCCCTATATCCCTTGGTTCCCTTAGTATCCAAAAATATATCGCTCTCTATCTTGAATATACTCACAACACCAGGTTATAGTCCAACAGATTTATTTAAAATTACTAAATCTGTTGGACTATAACCTGGTGTTGTGCGACTTCTCATTTTTGTCCACCCCAGTCCAACACCGGCATCTCCGCATCTTGAATATACTCAACGACTGAACATCCACAGCTCTCTGGGGTAGAGAATTCCAAAGATTCACTATCCCTTCTTCCTTCCCCACCTTCTCTAAATACATTTAGCCTGTAATATTTAACTGCCAATCCTGTCTTGTTTGTAGCCATGTTTGCATTATCCCTATTACATCTGTTTCCCCACTTCTAATTACTGCCTACATTTCTCCCATTCTGTTGCTGATACTCGGTACAATTTAATATGCTCTTATTTTTCATTAGTCCTACTTTATTATTAGCAGGTATTGTATTATTACTTCCTATAACCTTCCTATAATGCTTCTCACAAAATGACCATTAGGATTTAACTGTAACATGAATATTCAGTAACCCATCCCCTTCAATGTTTGCCAAATTTATGTGGTTTCGGTATCATGGCATAGGTGGTTGAATGATACCAATGCACCACCATTATAGTCAGTAGTGTCAGCAACAGCTATTAAGATTCATAGATGAAGTTTGACTCTTAGAACAGAAATTAAAATGCAGTCAGGAACAAATGGGTGAAGTGTCAGCAAGGTCAATTAACAAACACCAAAATGATAAGAAGGTCATAAAATGCAAGAAAACACGGGAGGATAGTACTAGCTAGACATTAAGGAGCCACAAAGCCATAAAGTGTCCTTGAAGAAACATGACAAAACATTCCTCAGAAAGATAAGAGAAAGGCCTCTGCAGCCATGCAGCAAGAGGCAGTGAGGGATGTTTTCCCGCATCACACTTGGGATATAGATGAGTATAGGTGATTGACATTAGAAAGATCACGGCCCACCGAAATAACTATAAATATAGTGGGCTGAGAGCAGAAGTCAGACAGCGAGGGGGGGCGAAGGCTTCTTCGAGGTGGAAATCAATGCTGGCTCAGGCCTAACACCTTGACTAGGTTCAGCCTCTGAGGTGGATCAATGCTGGCTTATGCCTAACACCTCCAACAGCCAGGGGGACGAATCAACAGAGGTGACTGCAGAGACTTGCTGACCCAAGACCTCCAGGCTGCCTCATCAGACATCCAACCAACCGTCCGTCCAGTCGTGGCATTCCGCTTCGGGAGTCGTAGATCGCTCTCTACTGTCACGGGTTGTATGTCTATTATACTCAGCTTAAACCATATGTAATATCTGATTATGCTTTAAAACTGTAGCTCTTTAATAAAAGCCTTACAAATTCTAAAACCCTTTTGGGTAATCTGTGTGTGGCCTGTGATCCAGATCTTACAGTAGTATTGCTGCTTTATCTTTCTAAGCAACAATTTATCTTTGTAAACCAGAACACTTTTGTAGCTAGAAACATGGAAACAGGATGGATGACCCCATCACTGGTTTTGCACGTCAATCTATTACCAGATGTCTACAAAAGCTAGATGCAATAATTGCCTTACTGAAAAAGCTTCCTTATGTTTGATAATTAAGTATTTCTGTTGCAAGTAGATCATGTGACAAAAATAATACAATAACTCTACTGAGAGCAGTTAGCTGTTGTGCGTGCAGATTATTTGAAATTTTTTCAATAGTACCCTTAGTAGCTGTGGTCACGTATTGCATAATCATGTACTAATGCACAATACCATTGAGTTCTAGAATATGGGTTGCATTTCCCAATTTTCCGATATAGCTTTAATCGGGTTGGCGGTGGGTGGAACATGCACTCTGCCCGCGTGAATAAATTGGCACAGAGCCCATGCCATTTAAATTAAATTGGCTAAGAGCCAGCGCGAAATGTGTTCCCTATCGGTAGCTCACCAATTGGGAGGGCAGGAAATCTGGTGGGGCAACCGCATCTTAAAGGCCACCTGCAGCACCTTAAAGGGAAGGTGTTTTTTTGGTGATGGTTAGTGGACAGTGATATTGTGCAGCAGCAGGAAGGATGACTTGGACCAGGCCCCTCAGATTTTCAGATGCAGTGCTGAAGGTGTTGATGTTCATGAACTACGGATTGACTGATGTTACCAATATCCCCTGCGGCAACCTGGAAGAAGCCAGAGACAAAGAAGTTCAAGGCTGCAGTGACCTTGACGGCAACAGGCAATGCTTTGCTAGCTGTGGCAGTTGTTTGCGGGCCTTGTTGCAGGAGTAGACACAACTCTGTTATAGCCTCCCTAGAGTCAGCTGTGGCTCAGTGGATAGCACTCTCTAGGTGGGAGGGGCTAGGAGTAAGCAGGTGCTGCTGGTTGCCTGATTACTGCAGGGAGTTGGAGTGAGCTTGTAAAAAGTTGGTGGTGTTTTTTTTTCAGGTTTTAGGGCCTTTTTTGGCCCATAAACAGCAGCCAAATGGCTGCTGAGGGGCCCGGCGCCGGGCCCCTCAGAGGACAGTGTTCCCAAGATGAATTTAATCAGGGAAGATACTGTTGTTGGAAGGGAGAGAAAAAGGCCCAAAGATTTGGGCCGGGACACTAGGAGGTTTGGAAAAGAAAACATAGTGGTGGTTCAGTGCGAGGATAAGGAGATACGAGCTTGGGATATTATCCAAGCGGTACATGAGGACTGTGGCAAGGGAAGCTGCTTTGCCTGCTGACCAAAGCCGAATGTTGGGTTTGAGGTGACGGTCAGTAGCCAAGAGGAGGTGGAAAGACTTTTACTCAGTTTGAAGGTTGGTGATAAGTTCTTGGAGGTATCTCTGCTATATTCGGAAGAGGTGGTGGTCTCATTCTTAAACTTGCCAGTTTATATTGAGGACGAGGTGCTAATCAAAAAGTTGGAGTCGTGGGATATTAAAATTTGCTTGGCAATAAAGAGGAGGTACTATCCAGGAACACGGGTAGCAGATGGAACCTGTTACGTAAAGGTGCGGTTTCCAGAGGGGGTGAAGTCATTACCGTACAGCATGAAATTTGAGACAATGGAAGGATTGCAGTACTTCGAATTACTGCATGATAACCAAGTGAAGGTTTGTTATTATTGTCTTGGACACGGCCATCTTGTAAGAAACTGTCTGGACTTGTACTGTTATAATTGCGGCGAATCTGGACACATTGCTCGGAGCTGCAAGGCGGAGAACTGTGGGGTATGTCACAAAGGCCCCACCTGCTGTGAGTGTGAGGCAGAAGGAAGCTCTATGAGTGATGAGGAGATGGGAGAAGGAGCAGGAGGCATGAGTAGAACGGCCAGAGGAGCGGAGGACACAGCTGGTGAATTGAAGGAGAAAAGAGTGCAGGAAGAGGCAGAAAATTGCGGTACAGAGAACAAGATGGAGATGGTGGAAAACACATCAAGTACAGTGGAAAAGGACAAAGACAGCAGAGAGCAGCATGGGTCGAGGGCAGAGTCGAGCCATAATACTGTTCAGCTCTCCCTAAAGAATCTGGGGTCCTGCGGGGGGAGAGGAGGCGGGAGCGGGGTGCGTGGTAAATGTAAGTACTCCAAAGAAAGACGGGGAGGCAGACTGTGAAGGAATAAGCCATATAACCTATTCAGAAAAATACACTATCTTATGGAAGAATTCTGGCCGTATTAAAACATGACAAACTGGGTTTGGAAATTTGGAAATTTAGAAACCTAACTATGAAATAGCTATGAAAGCATTCTGGCTATTGAGATAAGACAGTTGTTGACCCTGAATAAATAACCTTATTGAAACAGAAGGTGAAGGGCTCCGACAGGCTGACCTTTTGGGGAAAAAACAATGGTTCACCCTGGATAAGGTGTTCTAATTTACACTTCGTAAAGAAGCACATAAGATAAGAAACATCTGCCCTCGTAAAGATGACATAAAGTAAGGAACACCTGCCGTCACACCATTTTTATATGGTAAACTTAGAACACCTAGAGATGAGACATGATTCTGGCTGATGTGGCAGTAAGAATTACAGAGGTCGGCAGAAAGATGACTAGGGATAATTGACTTGTATCAGCAGCAAACCTTAAAGGAAATACCACTGGAAAAGGGTATAAATATTGAACTCTCAAATGAGATAACAGACTCGCTTTAATCGGGCAAAGCGATTCTCGGCTTCAGAGGCGGCTCTGTAGTCTCCAACTCTTTATACCTTGGGGATCAAAGGTATTTGATATTGATGGATATCCTGAATAGAAAACTTTAATAACTGTAATACTGTAGCGAAGTTAAGATTTAAAAGTAAGATTCTCTGTTAAAAAGATCGTATGTTTTCTCTTTTTGGAACTGTTAATGTTGCGATTGACTCACCAACTGTAAATTGCATGTCAGTTCTTTAATAAACCTATATATTTTTAGAATTGTCTCACATAAGACTTCGGTATCAAAAACTCGCAAACTCAATCTCTGTACACTCTTTGGTGAGGAGTTGCAGAATTCTGAGGGAGTTTTCCGGACCATCATAATATCCGGAATGTTACAGTCTAGCTAAACTTCTTAAAAGTGCTATCTGGAGGACGGTAACATTCTCAGGTTGTTCCTTTCATTTAGGGAGAGATAGTCCGGACCTTTAAACCCAATTAAGCGTCTTTAGGACTCAGCTACCTCAAACTTTAGTTGAAAGTGAACGTCTGAGAAATACGCCTGATCTGGGGTAGCCCTAAAGAGGCTAGGACTAGTAAATATCCCTTCAGGACATCTCGGTGAGCAGGAGGGGGCAAGACAAGGAGAGGGTGCAAGAGGCAGGAGCCTTAAAGGGGAAGCAGGACAGGAGCGGCGAGACAAAGACGCCAGAAGGGAGCAATATTGGTGTGCTATTGTCCCAGAGAGAGAAGGATCAGGGAGCAAGGAATGATGAGGCCGAAGGGAGCGGCACTGTTGGAGAAACCGTGATAGCAGGAAGACTCTCTATGGGAGATGATGTATCTGACGGGGAGCAGGATTATTTATCTGACAGGAACAGAAGGTCAGAGAAGAGCTCGAGAGTGAGGAGTCAGAGGGGGACAGAGACATGGAAGCAAGGGGTGGGGTGGCATTGTGTGGAAAGGGAAAGATTAGTGAGGGTCAGAAGAAGGGAAAAGGGGCAGCTCCTCGGCCCAAACCTAATGCAAGGAAGAGGCTGAAACAGCAGGGAAGTTTCAAACAGGAGGTGAAAAAGAGCCGGAGGCTGCAGGAAAAAGCAACAGCTGCCCGAAAAGTTGAGAAGGAGCATGAGAGGAGGGAAGGGCCAGAGATTAATTGATGGGGAGATTATCAGGCATACTTCCCTTATTCGGAGCCATGATTACATTGGTCTCAATTAATGTGAATGGACTGAGGGGTGAGAAGAAATTGCAGCAGTTGTTGCAGTGTTTTAAATGCACTGACTTGTTGTGTCTGCAAGAAACCTTTTGGGATGAGGATATCCTAGAAAGAGGTCAGAAGGTTTGGAAGGGAGAGGTGTTTGCAAGTTGTGCAAACAATAACCGTAGAGGGGTGGATGTTTTGGTGAGTCCGTCCATAAAAGAGAACGTTGCCTTGGTGGATAAGGACACTGAGGGGAGATTTTTATGGCTAAGGGTAAAAATGGAGGAATTGAATTGCAATCTCTTTAATATCTATGCACCGAACGACCATTGCAAGCAGCGCAAGTTTTTTCGATGGTTATTCACTGAAGTGGCAGAGGTGGAAAACCCCTGTATAGTGGGGGATTTTAATGTATTTTCATCTCGGATGGACATTTCAGCCCAGATGATCTTTAAGGATGATAACTCCAGAGAGATGATTGTAAAAATGATGGCAAATTTAAATTTGAGAGACTTATGGAGGGATCAGAACCCCATAAAAAGGGAGTTCTCCAGAACAGGTTGGGTGGGTGATGTTTTAAAACAAAGCCAAATAGATTTTGTGTTAATGTGGGAAGGGTTAAGTTCTGAGGTGATGGAGATTTATTAGTGACCACTTGGCTTTGACTCTTAGAATTAGGAATAGCAGAGTTAAGATCGGTCCAGGGGTGTGGATTTTAAATAATCAATACCTGAAAGAAATTGCTTATAAAGAAGGGATTTTAAATATAATAAAGAATGCTCGGAAGGAACCTTTGTTCTTGAAAGAAGAGTTTGGTGGGACAATTTCAAATATGAGGTAAAAGTTTTTCGGTACGTTATGGGAAAGAGAGAGCGGCAGCTACCCGGCGTCGAGAAGAGAATATAAATAAAAGGTTTACGGATGTCTGTAAAGCAGTTGATGGAGGGGATAAGGGAGCTGAGATAAGTTCCGGGTTTTAAAGGAAGAATGGGAATTAGTGATAGGGGATTCTATCGTAAGGGGAACAGATAGACATTTCTGTGGCCGCAGACGTGACTCCAGGATGGTATGTTGTCTCGCTGGTGCCAGTAAACAGTAGTGGAGTGAATTCTTAAAAGCAAAAACATCACATGAACATACAATGCAATGATGCCAATTTTTTTCTTCCACAACTGTGTCACTGAATGGCTGCAGGGCATTCTGAAGGGGGAGGGCGAACAGTCAAAGGACGTGGTTCACATTGGTACCAACGACATGGGTAGAAAGAGGGATGAGGTCCTGCAACAAGAATTTAGGGAGCTAGGTAGCAGATTAAAAAGCCGGGCCTCAAAGGTTGTAATCTCTGGATTACTCCTGGTGCCACGTGCTAGTGAATATACGAATAGGAGGATAGAGCAGATGAATGCGTGGGTAAAGAGTTGGTGCAGGAGGGAGGGCTTTAGTTTCCTGGATCACTGGGTCTGCTTCTGGGGAAGGTGGGACCTGTACAAGTCGGACGAGTTGCATCTGAACCGGAACGGGACCAACATCCTTGCGGGGAGGTTTGCTAGTACTGTTGCGGGGGTCGGGGGGGGGGCGGGGTTTAAACTAACTTGGCAGGGGGATGGGATACGGAGTGGAGCTATATAGTAGGGGGTGATGCACAGCCAAATATGGAGGAAAAAACAAGTCAGTCTGGAAGGCAGAGCAAATATGTAATGGCACAAGGGAGTATGGCAAGGCTGGATGGCATTTATTTTAATGCAAGGAGTCTTATGAGTAAGTCAGATGAATTGAAGGTGTTGATGAACACATGGGAGTATGATATTGTTGCTATCACAGAGACATGGTTGAGGGAGGGGCAGGACTGGCAGCTCAATATTCCGGGGTATAGAATCTTCAGGCGAGACAGAGGGGAGTGTAAAAGAGGAGGGGGTGCCGCAATATTAATCAAGGAGTCAATTACTGCTGTAAGGAGGGATAATATCTTAGCAGGTTCCTCTAATGAGGCCATATGGGTAGAACTTAAAAACAAAAAGGGGGCAAGCGCCTTGCTGGGAGTGTACTATAGGCCCCCAAACAGTCAGGGGGAGATAGAGGAACAGATATGTAGGCAAATCTCAGAGAAGTGTAGAAATAATAGAGTAATAATAGTAGGGGATTTCAACTTCCCCAATATTTGCCCTGAAATTCGCCTCTCCGGCTTGCCGCGGGGCTAAGGATCACGCGCACTTACCTACCGCGCCTGCCATTGTGTTTTGGGCCCACGGGAACTTCAGCTCCTGGGCCTGCTCCAACTGCCGGCACGCAGTGCTTGCGTGTCCCAGGGGCGCAGTTAGTGCGATGCGTCCCCTGGGATCACGTGGGCCATGGAGAGCCAATGGCAGCAGCCCATCTTTCATTCATAGATTTGACAGGAAGACCTGTCAAATCTGTGAATTGAAATCGGCCCCAAAAGAACAGCTAAACCTAAAATAATTTTTTTTAAAAACCATCACATTTATAAAATAACTATAGTGAAATAGATTAACCACTTTAAACAAAAATTTAAATTTTTGAAAAATTAAAATACTTTTTAAAAGTGATAAAAATAAACTTACCTTTCTTTAAAGTATCTAAAAAAGATAAACCTGTTGAATTTTTTTTTAAATTATACTTAATTAACCACTTACCTTGTTGAAAACGGCTCCTGCGCCTCCTTTTTATAAGCGTAGGTTCTTCCATACTTACCCTCCCGTAGAAACCTGAAAAAAAATCTAAGTTTGCTGCGTGCGCGCAGCCTCTACTGCGCACGCGGTTCAACTAGGAAACGTCCCCTTCACCATACCGGAAGTTCCGGTTTCCCGCGCATGCGCAGTGCATGCAGGAAACCGGCACTTCGGGACGTCTTACGGGTCAGTACGCACTGTGTACTCACCCGGGAAGGGCCGAATTTTTGGCCCATTAACTGGGATAGTCAGAGTGTTAAAGGCTTAGAGGGTGCGGAATTCTTAAAGTGCATCCAGGAGAGCTTTTTGAGCCAGCATGTAGAAAGTCCTACAAGAGAGGGGGTGGTACTGGACCTAATTCTAGGGAATGTAGCCGGGCAAGTGGTAGAAGTGTCATTAGGAGAGCATTTTGGTGACCGTGACCATAATTCAGTGAGATTTAAGGTAGTCATGGAAAAGGATAAAATGGACCGGAAATAAAGGTTCTAAATTGGGGGAAGGCCAATTTTAATACGATAAGGCAGGATCTGGCCAAAGTGGACTGGGATCAGCTACTAGTAGGAAAATCCACATCAGAGCAGTGGGAGTCATTCAGAAAGGAAATAGAGAGAGTACAACGCCAACATGTTCCCGTAAAGGTCAAGGGTGGGACCAACAAGCCCAGGGAACCCTGGATGTCAAGGGATATACAAGAATGGATTAGGAAAAAAAGGGAGGCTTTTGGCAGATACAAAGGACTAAAAACAGTGGAAGCCCTAGAGGAGTATAGAAAGTGCAGGGGGGTATTAAAAAAGAAATTAGGAGAGCGAAGAGGGGGCATGAAAAAACACTGGCGGGCAAAATAAAGGAAAATCCCAATGTGTTTTATAAGTATATTAAGTGCAAGAGGATAACCAGGGAAAGAGTAGGGCCCATTTGGAACCAAAGTGGCAATCTGTGTGTAGAGCCGGAAGATGTAGGTGAGGGTTTAAAATGAATATTTTGCATCTGTGTTCACTATGGAGAAGGACGATGTAGGCATAGAAATCAGGCAGGGGGATTGTGATATACTTGAACAAATTAGTAATGAGAGGGAGGAGGTACTAGCAGTTTTAGCAGTCTTTAAAGTGGATAAATCCCCAGACCCAGACGAGATGTATCCCAGGCAGCTGTGTGAGGCAAGGCAGGAGATTGCAGGGGCTCTGACAAATTTTCAGAAGCTCTCTGGCCACAGGGGAGGTGCCAGAGGACTGGAGAACAGCTAACATAGTACCATTATTCAAGAAGGGTAGTAGGGATAAACCAGGGAATTACATGCCAGTGAGCCTAACATCAGTGGTCGGGAAATTATTGGAAAAAATTCTGAGGGACAGAATTAGTCTTCACTTGGAGAGCAAGGATTAATCAAGGATAGTCAGCATGGCTTTGTCAGGGGGAGATCATGTCTAACCAATTTGATTGAATTTTTTGAGGGGGTGACTAGGTCTGTGGATGAGGGTAGTGCAGTTGATGTGGTCTACATGGACTTCAGTAAGGCTTTTGACAAAGTCCCACAAGGGAGACTGGTCAAGAAGGTAAGAGACCATGGGATCTAGGGCAATTTGGCACATTGGATCCAAAATTGGCTTAGTGGCAGGAGGCAGAGGGTGATGGTCGAAGGTTGTTTTTGTGACTGGAAGCCTGTGTCCAGTGGTGTACCGCAGGGATCGGTGCTGGGTCCTTTGCTGTTTGTAGTGTACATTAATGATTTAGATATGAATGTAGGAGGTATGATCAGTAAGTTCGCGGATGACACGAAAATTGGGGGCGTGGTAAATAGCGAGGAGGGAAGCCTCAGGCTACAGGATGATATAGACGGGTTGGTCAGATGGGCAGAACAGTGGCAAATGGAATTTAACCCTGAAAAGTGTGAGTTGATGCATTTTAGGAGGACTAACAAGGCAAGGGAATACACAATGAATGGTAGGACCCTAGGAAGGACAGAGGATCAGAGGGACCTTGGTGTACATGTACATAGATCCCTGAAGGCAGCAGGACAGGTAGATAAGGTGGTTAAAAAGGCATATGGGATACTTGCCTTCATTAGCCGAGGCATAGAATATAAGAGCAGAGAGGTTATGATGGAGCTGTACAAAATGCTAGTTAGGCCACAGCTGGAATACTGTGTGCAGTTCTGGTCGCCACACTATAGGAAGGTTGTGATTGCATTGGAGAGGGTGCAGAGGTGATTCACCAGGATGTTACCTGGGCTGGAGCGCTTCAGCTATGAAGAGAGACTGGACAGGCTGGGGTTGTTTTCCTTAGAGCAGAGAAGGCTGAGGGGGGACCTGATTGAGGTGTACAAAATTATGAGGGGCATAGATAGGGTAGATAGAAAGGAACTTTTCCCCTTAGTAGAGGGGTCAATAACCAGGGGGCATAGTTTCAAGGTAAGGGACAGGAGGTTTAGAGGGGATTTGAGGAAAAACCTTTCCACCCAGAGGGTGGTTGGCACCTGGAACTCACTGCCTGAAAGGGTGGTAGAGGCAGGAACCCTCACAACATTCAAGAAGCATTTAGATGAGCACTTGAAATGCCATAGCATACAAGGCTATGGACCAAGTGCTGGAAAATGGGATTAGAATAGACAGGGCTTGATGGCCGACGTGGACACGATGGTCCGAAGGGCCTCTTTCTGTGCTGTATAACTCTATGGGGTAAAAATTCAGTTGGTTGCGCCACCCGTTAGCGCCTTAAGAGGGCGCTAATGGGGCGCAAAGCCGCTAACGCCCGGGCGCAGCGATGTTTGCGCCGCTCGAGAACTTAACTTGAGATTGTGCGGCGGCGCTAAAACTTACCACTGCGACCACCTGCGCGCGCAGATTGTGACGTCATTCCATGGTGCAACGCCCTTGGGGCGCCCCGTAGCGGAAATTGAGTGGCGCCCCCTGCCTTACCGCCTGGCGCATCCAACGACCAGAAGACTGGAACGCTATCAATCGCTGTGGGGCTGGGGGGGGCGCTATTTAAAGGGGGCCTCTTCCTGTCTTTTATTGTTGGTGGCATTTTTGAACTACGCATTCTGAGAGAGAGAGGGAGAGACTTCTGGAGAGATTCAACATTGTGGGAAGGAGTTTTGGGTACTGAGCAGCACTTTGCAGGTTCATTTTGATTTGCCATTCCTTGTATCGATTTAGCAGAGACCATGGGAGCTGCACTCTGAGCTCTTTGCCTGGTGC
This sequence comes from Squalus acanthias, assembly GCA_030390025.1. Lineage (NCBI taxonomy): Eukaryota > Metazoa > Chordata > Chondrichthyes > Squaliformes > Squalidae > Squalus > Squalus acanthias. Next base: position 94,485,213 of record CM059428.1, on the reverse strand, counting down.
TCTCCATTGTTCTTTCCAGCACATTTGATGTGCAAGTCTCTCCAGGCCGAGATTCAAGGCAGCAATGAACAGGATGTGGATGGAAAGCAAGATTAACCATCCCCTTTAAGAACTGGCCCGTGCCATTGTGTGTGTGTTCCATTGCTGACTGACATTACATGAGCTTCGCCAGCGCTCCGAGTTAGCGCCTCACTGCTCGGCCTTTGCGCCTTAAGAGAGGTGTGCAGCGCCTGCTTTAGCGCTCCACTCACCTCCCGGGGCGGTAAAAGTGAAGTTTCCCGTCAGTGCCGATAATTAGCGCCAGGCGCTAATATTTGCGTCCGGACGATATTTGCGCCCCAAATGGGGCGCGACCTATTGCAAGCTGAAAAATGCAAGGGGGCCATTCTCTGTGCAAAGGCTAAAGATGCATTGGAGGGCGAAAGATGCACTAGATATTTTCTAGAGCAAGAGAAGCTGCGACAGAGATTATCATTAATTGGAGAGTTGAAAGTTGGGGAGAAGATCATTAATGAAAGTGGGGAGATTGTAGAGGCGGCTAGCAGCTTTTATCAAGAGTTATATACAAAAGAAGACATTTCCAATTTGACGATGGAGAAGGTTAGTGCTTTTATTGAAGAGGGTTTTAAAGGAGGATGAGAGAAGCATGTGTGACAAAGAAGTAGGATTAGCGGAAATAAAAGTAGTAATAAGTGGAATGAAGGGGGGAAAAGCCCAGGTCCGATGGACTAAGTGCAGAATTTTACAAAGAATCTTTTGAGATTTTAAGTCCATTGCTCTTAGATGTTTTTAAGGAGATTAAAATTGAGGGATGCCTGGCCCCATCTATGAGGAGAGGTGTCATAAGCTTAGCTTATAAAAATAAAGGGGATAGAAGGGATCTGAAGAATTAGAGGCCCGTCACATTATTAAATGTGGATTATAAGATCTTGGTGAGGGTTATGGCAAATCGTATGAAGGAGATGTTGCCGCAGATCGTTTTGCCCTCTCAGTCCTATGGAGTCATAGGCCAGGACATCGCAGACTCTGTGGTCTCAATCCGAGATGCGTTAGAGCTCATGGAAGAGAGTGGGAGGGAGGCTTATGTATTAAAGATAGATCAAGAGAAAGCCTTTGATAGGGTCTCTCATGATTTTTTATTGATGGTTTTGGAAGCATTTGTTTTCAGGGAAAATTTCATTGAGTGGATAAGGATTTTTTATTCAAACATATTTAGCTGCGTTAAATGTAATGGTTTTTTATCCAAGTATTTTCCGATACAGAGGTCAGTGAGACAGGGTTGTCCCTTGTTCCCATTGTTGTACACATTGGTAGCAGAACAATTAGGTTACATGATGCGAAAGAAACAAGGTGTAGTTGGGATTGCGGTTCTCAGTTCCGGGCTGGTGTCGGTGATACACCAATATGCAGATGACACAACCTTAACATTGAGAAATGGGGAGTCAGTGAGGAAAGCTATGGACGTAGCGGAGGAATACTGTAGAGCTTCAGGAGCCAGAGTGAATTATAGTAAGTCCCAATGCCTGGTTGCAGGAAGGGGTAGGGGGGAATGGTTGGAGGAACGTCCCTTCAAGGTGGTGGAGGTTTTGGAAGTTCTGGGGGTGCATATGGGGTGCAAGAAAGACAGGGATGAAGTGGATCGATTAAATTGGGAACCAAAGGTTATGAAAATTAAAAAGATTCTGGGAAGATGGGAAAGAAGGTGGTTGAAAGTGCAGGGAAGAGCGATAGTTGTGTCTGCTCTCCTGTTATCTAAGCTATGGTACTTATTGACGGTGGAGGATATTCCTGAGTGTGCGGAAAAGTCCATCCGAGAGGCTTGTGTGAGGTTTTTATGAGAAGGGAAACCAGCCTTGGTTGCTTACAATGCCATCATTGGATGGAGAAATCAGGGAGGACTCAATTTCCCAGATATTGATTTGAAGAAAAAATCCTTTAGAATCAAATGGGTGAAGAGATTTCAAATACAAGTTTTTGGAAGTGTTGTTTTGAGCATTTTTTAAAACGAAGTGGGATAGGAGGGCAGGGGATATTGTATATGGAATACAATAATATGTTTTTGAAATCGATTAAACCTCTCCCTAGGTTTTATAATGATGCGGAGATATCATGGCTGATCATCCAAATCCAGTACCCTGTCCCTGCTTTAATCCCCACAGTACACATATCCCACCCTACCCCCGTAACCCCACGTATTTAATTCCCCCTAACATATCCCATCCTATCCCCATAACCCCACATATTTAATCCCCCCCTAACACTAAGGGTCAATTTATCATAGCCAAATCAACCTAACCCGCACATTTTTGGACTGTGGGAGGAAACCGGAGCACCCGGAGGAAACCCACGCAGACACGGGGAGAATGTGCAAACTCCACACAGACAGTCACCCGAGGTCAGATTCGAACCCGGGTCCCTGGCGCTGTGAGACACCAGTGCTAACCACTATGCCACCGTGTTGCATTCTCCCCGTGTCTGCGTGGGTTTCCTCCGGGTGCTCCGGTTTCCTCCCACAGTCCAAAAATGTGCGGGTTAGGTTGATTTGGCTATGATAAATTGACCCTTAGTGTTAGGGGGGGATTAAATATGTGGGGTTATGGGGATAGCCGGTGTTGGACTGGGGTGGACAAAAGTGAGAAGTCGCACAACACCAGGTTATAGTCCAACAGTTTTATTTGAAATCACAAGCTTTCGGAGCGCTGCTCCTTCGTCAGGTCACCTGACGAAGGAGCAGCAGCTCCGAAAGCTTGTGATTTCAAATAAAACTGTTGGACTATAACCTGGTGTTGTGCGACTTCTCACTTTTAGGTTTTATAAGGGGGTTGTAGAGACTTTTGCCCAATTTTTAAAAAGTGTGCAGTTTATTGCCTAAGGGTGCTGAGGGATTTTTAGAACAGCCCTTATTTTTGAACAGGTGGGTCAACATTGAAGGAGAGGTATTATTTAATCAAGCTTTTATAAAAGCTGGTATTATATGTGTGAAAGATGTATTATATGAGGTAATTCCAGGTTGTTTGCGAGAAGCGATAGTGAGGGACATGGTGTGGGAGGAGTATCAGGAGGTAGAGGAAAAAGCAAATATGATCATGTATGAGAAGATTGTGAGGGCCATGCCACAGGATTGGATGGAAGAAATAAATGCGGAAATCTCCAAAGGAAGTAAAATGCGTCCCGCTTTTCCAAGCTTTCTGCTGGATAAAGGGGGAGAGTCGGTCTAATTTGACAACTGTAATACTCGAGATTTCTATGAGGTATTTAGAGAATGGAGATTCAAGACATCTGCTGGTCAGGAGTTTTGGCAGCGTATATACCCACAGCTGGACCATGACAGTCTTGTGTAAGATTGGGCGAGTGGAGGGGGCAACTTGCCCAGTGTGTGGGACACGGGATGAGACTCTGCCCCATTTACTGGCATTATGTCCGCAGTTAAATGATTTTAAGTACTATGTTAGACAGTTGTGTGAGGTTTTTTTGCTGGGTGGGGACCGAAGAGCGAGAATGGGAATCCCGTGGGACTAAATTTTGAGATGGGGATTGCTGGAGAGTCTGCCTGAGTCTAGCAGAGCGGCAATTAATTTAATGTTCAGGTTGGCTAGATTCGTGATTGTGCAAAGAAGGAATGCTCTGGTTTTTAAGGGGAGGAGAATCAATCTAAAAGAGTATTTTAAATATAAGCTAAAAGATCATTGTAAGGCTCTGTGGATGTTTTATTCAGAAAGGAATTTAAAGATAGTATTTCAAGATCAATTTTTAAAGTACAATCGATTAATATACGTTACGGGAGACAAATTAAATTTCAGGTATTGATGTTAATATGTGGTGGAGGAATGGTTGTGCAGAGCGGCAGAATGGATTTGAATTATACAATGGAATGATCACGATGCTGTAAATGTTCTTAATGTTCAATAAATGATATAATAAAAAAAAAGTTGGGAACACACTTGCCTCTGAGTCAGAAGGTTGTGGGTTCAAATCCTACTCCAGGGACTCAAACACATAAAGCTAGGCTGACACTCCAGTGCAATGATGAGGGAGTGCTGCACTGTCGGAGGTGCCGTCTTTTGGATGAGACAACAAACCGAGGCACCGTCTGATCTCTCAGGTGGATGTAAAAGATCCTATGGCACTATTTCGAAGAAGAGCAGGGGAGTTATCCCCAGTGTCCTGACCAATATTTATCCCTCAACCAACATAACAAAAAGAGATTATATGGTCATTATCACATTGCTGTTTGTGGGAGCTTGCTGTGCGCAAATTGGCTGCCGCGTTTCCAACATTACAACAGTGACTCCACTTCAAAAGTACTTCATTGGCTGTAATGCGCTTTGAGACGTCTGGTGGTCATGAAAGGCGCTATATAAATGCAAGTCTTTATTTTTTTATAGAGATGCAAAGCCTTCATTTGCATTGCTCCTTAAAGGACTGCAGGTATGTTTTCCTGTGTCTATAAACTCTGTTAGGAGGGGAAAGCTTCCTGAGAATAAGCATCTTCCTATTTGATGTCGCTGCAGCTACAGCTCTGCTTGTTCCCTTCTCCTGTTGCTCTTCCCCTTCTCCTGCTGCTATTCCTGCTGACAAGCAAAATGTCTCCAAAACATTTTCGGGGGAAAAATTCATTCTTGCCCGGAAAGCAGTTGGTGTTCTCACCAAGTGCCGTTAACGGCTGCCCGAAATGGCGAGGTAAATTGGTGTGGGGGACATGGTGGTAGTGGAGCAGCGCTAACCTTAAGTGCAACGGCGTCCTGGTGGCATTGCACGAGGGATCCGAGACCAATTTGTTGTGCTGGTGCGGCGTTGCTGCTTCCCCGAGCGTCTGTGTGCGAGGCTGTGAAGCTCGCATTGCACTGTGGGCAGTGAGGATCTCTGAAATTTAAAGGGGCCGTGCACATTGAAGCAAGGGAAAATAAAATGCACTGATTCAATCCATTTTTCAGCCCTTTCTGTCTTTTAACAAATAATCAATATTTAAAAGAAGTTCCAAATGTCAATATTCAGCACTTAAAACTGAATTACCCTCCTAAACTCAACAAATGGGAAAACTGCCTCAGCACTACCACAAATGGCTCAGCAAGCCAGGGAAGGGGCACCCAGGGTCTCGTACGCAGCACTCCAGATTTGTGCAGGGGCGTCAACACTGCAAGACTGGCCCTCTACCAACAGGGGCCAGGAGGCCCTCCAGAAAAACAATGTGGGATTGCATTACCAAGGCCATCACTGCCAGCAGTGTTGCCCCCACCACCTGGTTCCAGTGCCCAAAGAAGCTTCATGACCTCAGACCACTGGTCAAGGTCAGTGAATGCATCTTCAAAAGCAGTCACCTACCAACTGCACCACTAGCCTCACACACTGCTCAATGCACAACCCCTAATCACTCACCTTCCAACAATCTGCACCAATGACGAGGCACATCTCCCATTCCTAGCCTCAACTCACCCCCTTGGAGGAGATGGTGCAGGCCATTCTTGGCAGGGGCATGGTTGAGCCCTTGGCCAGTGGCAGGGCTGAAAGAATACAAGATGCGGATATCCTCGTATGTTATCCTCCTTCTGGCATGCACCTCTAGGCTTCACACCCTCCCGTCAGCACAACTCCACCCTTGTGCCTTCCTCATTTCACACACCCAAGAAATTCATCCTGCCCAGCCAGTAGGACCACAGGTGGATGATTCAATCCCGGACATCCCGGCCACAAAGGGGCTGTCTGGGATGCATCCTTCCGTCTGATTGCTCCTCTTCGGCATCTTCCTCTTCTGCGTCTTCCTCTTCCCTCTGCAAGTGGATGCTGTAAATGTGAAATGACAGCATAAAATGCTGCAAATACTCAGTTGGTCAGGCAGCATGTCGACCTGAGATGTGAACTCCACAGATGTTGCATGACCTGCAGCATGTTCTGTTTTCTCAAAGGTGTTTACTTACCATCTGAGCCCTTGCAAGCGTCCAGCAGCACTCCCTACACACTTAAAAAACTTTTCACATCTATTGCAGCAGGCCACCACTTCAATAAAATAAAAAAAAACAGTCCAAACCCTCCCATTCAAACTTACCTGACTGATGTATGTGTCCCTTTAACAGCTGCAGATATCGCCCATCAGTGTCTGTCAGCCTGCCTGCACACCAGATTAACCTGGTGTGCTTTGGACCCAGCGCTAACTTGAGCGCTAGGGTCGAAGTTCGCGTAGGTGATGTTAAGTCGGCGTTGCACGTTGACTGATGTCACCACGCCACCATTTTTTTTTCAGGGTGCTGCCAGTTACCGGCATTGCAAAGGGGGCGACCAATATGGCGGCCGCCACTGGGACCGCCTCCAGCTGGCGCAAGAGCGGCTGCCGCCATTTTTTCACGCATCGCTGCCGCTATCATGTGGCGGTAAGGACATCAATTTGTAGCCCCTAGTGTTTTACACGTGAGCAGATGATCATTCCTTTAAGTATGTGTGGAAATGGCCACCTCTTGACTTGTACCACCCATGGTTTGTGGGTGGGACCAGGAACTGGCAGTAACAATGTCGGCAGAGACAAAAATAGTGTTGGTAGTCATAACTATAGCACCTATTTACATTTATTAATGAAGCTCCCACCTGCTTCCAGTAGGAGTTCCAGCTGCCTATACCTAGGTCCACCTGAAAACCAGAGCAGGTGGGCAACAAGCGGTAAGTTAGCTCTCCAATTCCACTCACAACTTTTAGTGACAAACAGGACAGTAGGGGCACAAAGCATTCCCTCAGTGGGTTCACAATCTCAACCAAGCAACACGGTGGCATAGTGGTTAGCACTGGTGCCTCACAGCGCCAGAGACCCGGGTTCGAATCTGACCTCGGGTGACTGTCTGTGTGGAGTTTGCACATTCTCCCCGTGTCTGCGTGGGTTTCCTCCGGGTGCTCCGGTTTCCTCCCACAGTCCAAAAATGTGTGGGTTAGGTTGATTTGGCTATGATAAATTGACCCTTAGTGTTAGGGGGGATTAAATATGTGGGGTTATGGGGATAGGATGGGATATGTTAGGGGGAATTAAATACGTGGGGTTACGGGGGTAGGGTGGGATATGTGTACTGTGGGGATTAAAGCAGGGACAGGGTACTAGATTTGGATGATCAGCCATGATTGTATTGAATGGCGGAGCAGGCTCGATGGGCCGAATGGCCTACTCCTGCTCCTAGATTCTATGATATGTGGCAAGTACAGGTAAGTGGAGAAAGGATAAACTGAAATGTGAGTTGACCTTCTGATACCACCTAGCATTTAGTTGCAAAGTGCTACATGGCATATTTCTATTAATTCCAGAGCAAGTGACCCAGTCAGAATCTGAATTCCAGTCCACCCAAAGCAGTGTGCAGAATTTCTAGCAATTATAGTAGCTAAAAAATAAAAACAGACTAAGGATTACATGAATGATTTGCCATTGATGGGTACCATACTTGTCATTATGGTTGGTAAATTGCAGCAGCCACATATGTGACACTTCTTTGAATCAAATATACTGGCCCAGAAGTTGATGGAGTAGAGCATCTTGCAGTGAGCGCCGTGAGTTGGATTTTTTTTCCACAGCCTTCAACTCCAATTATTTTTATGCTGCAAATTGCTGGAAGTGTGAATTGATAATGGGGTCAGCAGGGCATCTGAGACCTTAGTGTATGACGGGGCCAATAGTGTACCTTCTTAGGGTGAATTAGAGTCAAATAGTTACAGAAAGAGAATTTTTACTGCCTGCAGACGTGAGACTCCGCAGTTAAGTTGTTCCCTTTCTGGGCCTCCAAGGTTGTGTGGCATGGCAGGACCATAAATCACCTCATAAACAGAGTCCTTACGCCATGAAATAACAGCCCAAACTTTCTGTGGTGAGTTTAATTTGTATTTACAGTGCAAATGTAGAAATTTCTTGGCACTCATGGGTAAATTGACGGTGACCTCCCATTTTTGCAAGGCTAATAGCAGAGCAGTGCAAATAGTCCAGCAATTTGTGACAATTTGCAACTCATGGCATATCTTTTCCTCGCTACAAATTGCTGTTTTTTTATGCATTAATAACGGCGTACGCTGTGAACGTGTCATTATTTTGCCAGCAAATTTTGGGCCATTAAACTGTTACAGGTATAAGTGAAACAATTTTATTGTGCAGTATTTTTATTCCAATCAAATAAATAATTTGATTGCATGCATAATTTGTAATTAAGTATTGCACAAAAATCTTAGTGATTCTGTGACTCAGCGCTTCCAAAGGGGAGCAGAACTCACAAGGAAATATGTCTCAGAAAATCACAGCAGGCATCCTAATAGGTTTAACTGTAAGGGATAAAAACAAAAACAAATTGATGTTTTGTTTTGGAATGAGTGAGATTAGCTGTAACAGCCCACAGATGATTGCTAGGAGTTAGAAAGATAAAGGAAGGATAGAAAATAAGAAGAATGAGAACTGGAGAAAAGTAAGCTGTTGTTATTTGAAAAGAAGGCAGCTTGCATTCTATTTTAGTTCTGTGCAGCTGGAAAATACAAGTTGGTAAGCAGACTTTCCAGTTCCTGTATCGGTTCCACTAGTCACTTTATGCTCATCATTTTGAGACTGTGCCTTGATGAATTTCGATGGCGGGGGAGTCCAGAACCAGGGGTCACAGTCTAAGGATAAGGGGTAAGCCATTTAGGACTGAGATGAGGAGGAATTTCTTCACCCAGAGAGTGGTGAACCTGTGGAATTCTCTACCACACAAGGCAGTTGAGGCCAATTCATTAAATATATTCAAGAAGGAGTTAGATATATTTCTTAAGGCTAAAGGGATCAAGGGATATGGAGAGAAAGCAGGGACAGGGTAGTGAATTTGGATGATCAGTCATGATCTTATTATATGGCGGAACAGGCTCGAGGGGCCGAATGGCCTACTCCTGCTCCTATCTTCTATGTTTCTATGTAATTTTGCATTGTTCATTACATTTTGCGTTGTATGTCGTGTTTAGATGTGCATCACATTCTACATGTTAGAAACTAGGGGTGCCTAAAAATATATATGGCTATGTGAATGAAACTGTAATGCAAATAATACTGTTTAAATGATTGTATTAGTGCTTGAGACAAGTAAGGGGTTAATGTATAAGTTGTGTTTTACTGGAACTGTGTAAGTTTCATTTTTCTGGAGGCTTGTATTGGACTTTGAGACAAAATGTCTTCAGTTAGTTAGATTAGATGAGGCATAACATTCCACTCAGGGGCCCATAGCATGGCCTTGCCCTGCCAGGCTAGCTGTCTGTTGTTTATAAACTAGGGTTTTGACTTGGTTAATGTATCTTTTTAATTTGGCCAATAAAGGCCCAACCTATGTTTCTTCCATTATTACTAATAACCATATTATAATGCTAAGGTCGAATTTGGAGTTTGTTTAACAGAACTGCTGGTGAAGATAATTAAAAGTTAATTAGTATAAACGACATAGAATAGAAGGAATTTATGGGAGTTAAGGTACCGTCTCAGGATGGAATAGTCTGTTAGATTAAGGGGAGATAGTTTGGATGGTGGCTGGTTGAGTAAGACAGCTCTGGCTTGGGCCTCTGATTTAATGGCCCAAAGCTGTGCCTGGTACACGCACTGGCTACACCAGGGGGGACAAGACAGGATGAGATAAGAGACTATTGCTTTGGAAGGATGAGATAAGGGAAGACAGTCCTCAACATGCTGTAAGGCTGTGATTGGTCAAGTACAGAAAGCATGTGTAACGTTGTGAAAACCCCTTGAGGGAGGGACTTCATCAGTAAGTTTAGACAAAGAACTTGACATGCCATTGGGCACCTTGTTTTAAGGGGAACCTCTATAGGTTAAATGGTCTTGTCCATTATTCTACCTCAGGCTCACCCCTAAAAAGAGAATAAAAGGACGAGCTAAAGAAATCTTAGCTCAGACCGTGGAGCGAGGGGCTCCCAAGAGTGGAAAAAGTGGTCTAACACTCTTCAGAGAGTGGACCCATGCGGACACGAGTCTAACACTAATACAAAAGCAAAATACTGCGGATGCTGGAAATCTGAAATAAAAACAGAAAATGCTGGAAATATTCAGCAGGTCAGGCAGCATCTGTGGAGAGAGAAACAGAGTTAACGTTTCAGGTCGATGACCTTTCATCAGAACTGGAAAAAGCTGGAGATGGAATAGGTTTTTAAGTAAGTGTAGGGGCAGGGAAAGGGGGGAGGGGAGGAAAGAACAAAAGGGAAAGTCTGTGGTAGGATGGAAGGCAGGAGAGATTAAGAGACAAAAGGGATGATGGTGCAAGGCAAAAGGAGATGGTAATGGGACGAGTTAAGAAACAAAAGATGGCTCGAGATGAAGTGTAAATGGTGATGGTAGAATGAAAGACAGCTGCCATGTGAAATAGATAGAAATAAAAATGGAAAAAAAAGATAGGGGCAGAGGTTATGGTCTGAAATTGTTGAACTCGATGTTGAGTCCAGAAGGTTGTAAAGTGCCTAATTGAAAGATGAGGTGCTGTTCCTCGAGTTTCATTGGAACAGTGTAAGAGGCCGAGGACGGTGAGGTCAGAGTGGGAGTGGAGTGGAAAATTAAAGTGACAGGCGACCAGAAGCTCGGGGTCACCCTTACAGACTGAGCGGAGGTGTTCCACAAAGCGGTCACCCAATCTACGTTTGGTCTGCCCAATGTAGAGGAGACCGCATCGTGAGCAGCGAATACAGTATACTAAATTGCAAGAAGTACAAGTAAATCGCTGTTTCACCTGGAAGGAGTGTTTGGGGCCCTGGGAAGGTTGGAGGTAAAAGGGCATGTGTTGCATCTCCTGCGCCTGCACGGGAAGGTGCCGGGCAAAGAGGAAGGGGTGTTGGGGGTGATAGAGGAATGGACCAGGGTGTCGCAGAGGGAGCGGTCCCTTCGAAATGCTGAAAGGGGAGGTGAGGGGAAGATGTGTTTGGTGGTGGGATCATGCTGGAGGTGGCGGAAATGGCGGAGGATGATCCGTTGAATGTGAAGGCTGGTGGAGTGAAAGGTGAGGACAAGGGGAACCCTATCGTGGTTCCGGGAGGGAGGGGAAGGGGTGAGAGCAGAAGTACGGGAAATAGAACGGACACAGTCAAGGGTCGTGTCAAGCACAGTAGAGGGGAATCCTTGGTTGAGGAAAAAGGAAGACATGTCGGAAACACTAGTATGGCAGGTGGCATCGACAGAGCAGATGCGGCGGAGACGGAGAAACTGGGAGAATGGAATAGAGTCCTTACAGGAAGCGGGGTGGGAGGAAGTGTAGTCCAGGTAGCTGTGGGAGTAAGTGGGCTTGTAGAGAATGTTTGTCAATAGCCTATCCCCAGAGATGTAGACAGAGAAGTCAAGGAAGGGAAGGGAAGAGTCGGAGATGGACCATGTGAAGGTGAGGGAAGGGTGGAAATTGGAAGCAAAGTGAATGAAATTTTCTAGTTCAGGGAGAGAGCAGGAAACAGCACCGATACACTCATCAATGTACTGGAAAAAGAGGTGAGGGAGGGGACCTGAGTAGGACTGGAACAAAGAATGTTCCACATATCCCACGAAAAGGCATGCATAGCTAGGACTCATGCAGGTTCCCATAGCAACAACTTTAATTTGGAGGAAGTGAGTGGAGCCAAAGGAGAAATTGTTCAATGTGAGAACAAGTTCAGTCAGGTGAAGGAGGGTGGTGGTGGATGGGGACTGGTTGGGCCTCTGTTCAAGGAAGAAGCAGAGCGCCCTCAGGCCATCCTGGTGGGGGATGGAGGTGTAGAGGGATTGGACGTCCATAGTGAAAAGGAGATGGTTGGGGCCAGGAAACTGGAAACTGTTAAAGTGGCAGAGGGCGTCGGAAGGGTCGCGGATGTAGGTGGGAAGAGACTGGACAAGGGGAGAAAAAATAGAGTCGAGATAGGAAGAGATAAGTTCTGTGGGGCAAGAACAGGCTGAAACGATGGGTCTACCACTCTTGGGTAGTTCAGAGAAAGAGAGAGAGAGACACGTGCGACAAGAAGGAGAACGAATAAGAAGAGTTGTTCGTGCACGCCAGCCATCTGTCCGATCGGGTCCAGTACCAGCTGCTTGTCACGGTCGTATGTTTTTGCTGTATAACTAGTGTATTATATTCTGTCCGAAACTCCGATTAAACACAATATACCCACCATATTGGTTTGCACTCCATCCTGTTTACCAGAGATACGCGAATCTCTACATACATATTTGCATACATGTACTTTACATCAATACGTTTGTCTCAAACCATGATTCTATATTAAAAATAGTTTTAAAATAGTTGGATTCAGCCTTGTTTACTCTGCAGTGGAACTAATGTTAAGGCATGGATCCAAATGAGATTTTGTTGCCAGTGTGAAAATGAATCACAGATGTTGGTGCTCTGACATTTGCTCGTGTTCTGGAAAGGATTTACAAATATTGCATTAGTTTTATTTATTGGTCAAATAGACCCTGTTTGTGGAGACTTAAATGAACTAAGGCAAATGTTGCATGTGGGCTGAATTCCATCTACAGGTCTAAGTTCGCACTAAGAACTGGTGCAAATTCCACCAAATAGGCAGGGTGCAATTTTCACCTTTTCACCTTGGCCAGTAAATTGGTGGAATGGATTGAACACCTGTAATAGAACCCGTCCAATATTCATGTCCATAGAAGTGTGTTTGATTTCAGAAGGTTTCCATAACAGGTGGGCCATCCGCTCTACCAGTTTACTGCTCAAACGGTGAAGGAGAAAAATACCTGAAATATTGGGGGTCATTTTAACTTTTACCACCAGGTAGAAAACAGACGCTAGTAGATCGGTCACCCACTTTACACCCTGCCCAATTTTCCTTTTCATGCCAATCTGCTACCACCAGGTGGTAAAAGTAAAATCTACCTCAAAATCAAAGCTGAATTTATTTGGTTAAGGAACAAGAAGGGCACCGTTACTCTTTAGAGAGTATATTATAAACCACTGAACAAAGGAAAGGAGAAGGATCAAAAGATACGTAAACAAATTAGAGAAACAACAGGGCCGTAATAATGGGTGTCTTTAATTATCCAAAGTTAGACTGGGATAAAAATAATTAATGTGGAAAAGAAGGGGAGGAGGTTCTATAATGTGTCCAGGACTGCTTTCTAGATCAGTATGTTTTTAGCACAATAAGGAAAAAGGCAGTGCTAGATCTAGAGCTAGGAAATGAAGTGGGGCAAATACATGATGTAAGGGTAAGGGAATATCTAAGAAATAGTAACCATAACATAATTAGATTTGATATACATTTAAAAAGGAGGGAACAATCAAAGGATTTGGGAAGGGGTTGGCCTAGAAAATGGGCCGTGACCATTTTTGAGTGCATGGGAAGGCCTTAGTTCCCACCCCCGCATTTGAATGTTGAGGCCCGAGGCTCTCCAGACATTGGGCCTCAGGCCTCATTTCAATGTTCGAGCATAAAGAGCTTGTCGGTGAAGAGAAATCCAAGATTGGGCCGCTGTTAGCATCGCAGCAGCCCTCAGCTAAGTGTTGTCGGGGATTGAGGCTTGGGTCGGGGCATGGGTCAGGGGATCAGCTTATGTTCAGAGTGTGCTCTCTAAATCATGACATCAAAGTTATTGTTAGTTTGTCGTATGTGAGCCATCTGCTAATGAGTCATCGCAAGAATCCTCCTCAATCGCCTTCTCCCAGTGGCTGAAGAGCTCCTCCCAGAGTCGCAATGCGGATTCCGCCCACTAAGGGGCACAATGGACATGATCTTCACCGCACGTCAATTACAAGAGAAATGCAGGGATCAGCACCAACCGCTATACATGGCCTTCTTTGATCTCACAAAGGCCTTCGACACTGTCAACCGTGAGGGATTATGGAGTGTCCTCCTCAAATTCAGCTGCCCTCAAAAGTTTGTCACCATCCTCCGCCTACTTCACGATGACATGCAAGCCGTGATCCTGACCAACGGATCCACCACAGACCCAATTCACGTCAAGCAAGGCTGTGTCATCACACCAACGCTCTTCTCGCTCTTCTTGCTGCAATGCTCCATCTCACCCTCAGTAAGCTCCCCGCTGGAGTGGAGCTAATTTACAGAACAAACAGGAAACTGTTCAACCTCCGTCGCCTCCATTCCAGATCCAAGGTCGTCCCATCCTCTGTCGTCGAATTACATTATGTAGACGACGCTTGCGTCTGCGCTCACTCAGAGGTCGAACTCCAAACCATCGTCAACACCTTCACCAAAGCGTACGAGAGCATGGGCCTTACACTAAACATCCATAAGACAAAGGTCCTCTACCAACCTGCCCCCGCCACACGGTACTGTCCCTCGATTATCAAAATCCACAAAAAGGCCTTGGACAACATGGACCACTTTCCATACCTCGGGAGCCTATTGTCAACAAGGGCAGACGTCGATGACGAAGTCCAACACCGCCTTCAGTGTGCCAGTGCAGCCTTCGGTCGCCTGAGGAAGAGAGTGTTTGAAGATCAGGACCTCAAACCAGGCACTAAGCTCATGGTCTACAGAGCAGCAGTGATACCCGCCCTGCTGTATGCCTCAGAGACATGGACCATGTACAGCAGGCACTTCAAACCACTGGAGAGGTACCACCAACGCTGCCTCCGCAAGATCCTGCAAATCCATTGGCAGGATAGGCACACCGACGTCAGTGTTCTCGCTCAGGCCAACATCCCCAACATCGAAGTTTTGACCACGCTCGATCAGCTCCGATGGACGGGTCACATCGTCTGCATGCCAGATACGAGACTCCCAAAACAAGCACTCTACTCGGAGCTCCGGCACGGCAAGAGAGCCCCAGGTGGGCAGAGGAAACGCTTCAAGGACACCCTCAAAGCCTCCTTGAAAAAGTGCAACATCCCCACTGACACCTGGGAATCCCTGGCCCAAGACCGCACAAAGTGAAGGAGAAGCATCCGGGAAGGCGCTGAACACCTCAAGTCTCTTCGCCGGGAGCAAGCAGCAACCAAGCGCAAGCAGCACAAGGAGCGCACGTCAACCCAAGCACCCCACCCACCCGCCCCTTCAACCACCATCTGCTCCACCTGTGACAGAGACTGTAGGTCCCGAATTGGACTCATCAGTCACCTGAGAACTCATTTTTAATGTGGAAGCAAGTCATCCTCAGTTCCGAGGGACTGCCTAAGAAGAAGAAGAATGACTTACTGGAGTATATTTTCCCATGAACAACCCATTGGACTGGCTTTGGATGCTTGGATTGTGTTTGTTCAAATTGGTAAAATTCTGATTTGCTCTAACCAAGCCAGTAATATTTAAACTGCAGTTGGTGCAATGCCTCCTCAGGGCTGGTAAAATCCAGTCCAATACTTCAGTTGAGGCTGAACCAGTGTTTTGGCTGAACCAGTGTTTTATAAATGTTCATCATAACTTCCTTGCTTTTGTACTCTATACCTCTATTTATAAAGCCCAGGATCCCGTATGCTTTTGTAACCACTTTCACAACCTGCCCTGCCACCTTCAATGATTTGTGCACATATACCCCCAGGTCTCTCTGTTCATGCACCCCCGTTAGAATTGTACCCTTTAGTTTATATTGCCTCTCCTCGTTCTACCTACCAAAATGTATCACTTCACACATTACTGCGTTAAATTTCATCTGCCACGTGTCCGCCCATTCCACCAGCCTGTTTATGCCATCTTGAAGTCTATCACTATCCTCCTCACAGTTTACTATACTTCCAAGTTTTGTGTCATCTGCAAATATTGAAATTGTGCCCTGTACACCCAAGTCCAAGTCATTAATATATATCAAGAAAAACATTGGTCCTAGCACCAACCCCTGGGGAACACCACTGTATACCTTCCTCCAGTCCAGAAAACAACCGTTCACCACTACGCTCTGAGTCCTGTCACTTAGACAATTTCATATCCAAGCTGCCACTGTCCCTTTTATTCCATGGGCTTCAACTTTGCTGGCAAGCCTATTATGTGGCACTTTATAAAACGCCTTTTGGAAGTCCATGTACACCACATCAACGGCATTGCCCTCATCAATCCTTTCTGTTACCTCATCAAAAAACTCAGTCAAGTTAGTTAAACATGATTTGCCTTTAACAAATCCGTGCTGGCTTTCCTTAATTAATCCACACTTGTCCAAGTGACTGTTAATTTTGTCCCGGATTATCGTTTCTAAAAGCTTCCCCACTACCAAGGTTAAACTGACTGACCTGTAGTTGCTGGGTTTATCCTTACACCCTTTTATGAACAAGGGTGTAACATTTGCAATTCTCCAGTTCTCTGGCACCACCTCTCTATCTAAGGAGGATTGGAAGATTATGGCCAGTACCTCAATAATTTCCATCTTTACTTCCCTCATCATCCTAGGATGCATCCCATCCAGTCCTGGTGACTTATCTACTTTAAGTACAGCCTCCTCTTTATCAATTTTTAGCTCAGCCAGTATCTCAACTACCTTCTCTTTCACTATGACTTTGGCAGCATCTTCTTCCTTAGTTAAAACAGAGGCAAAGTACTCATTTAGTGCCTCAGTTATGCCCTCTGCTTCCATGCGTGGGCCTCCTTTTTGGTCCCTAATCAGCCCCACCCCTCCTCTTACTACCCGTTTACTATTTATATGCCTATGGAAGACTTTTAGATTCCCTTTTATGTTTGCTGCCAGTTTATTCTCATACACTCTCTTTGTCCCTCTTATTTCCTTTTACACTTCCCCTCTGAACTATCTATATTCAGCCTGGTTCTCACTTGTATTCTCAACCTGACATCTGTCATACGCCCCCTTTTTCTGCTTCATCTTAATCTCTATGTCTTTCGTCATCCAGGTAGCTCTGGCTTTGGTTGCCCTGCCTTTCCCCCTCGTGGGAATGTAGCTCGACTGTACCCGAACGATCTCCACTTGAAAGGCAGCCCATTGTATGATTTTTTTTTAAATCCTGGGATGTGGGCATCGTTTGCAAGGCCAGCATTTATTGCCCATCCCTAATTGACCTTGAGAAGGTGGTGGTGAGCTGCCTTCTTGAACCGCTGCAGTCCGCGTGGTGAAGGTACTTCCATAGTGCTGTTAGGGAGGGATTTTGACCCAGTGACTATGAAGGAATGGCAATATATTTCCAAGTTAGGATGGTATGTAACTTGGAGGGGAACTTGCAGGTGATGGTGTTCCCATGCGCCTGCTGCCCTTGTCCTTCTAGGTGGTAGAAGTCGTGGGTTTGGGAGGTGCTGCCGGAGAAGCCTTGGCGAGTAGCTGCAGTGCATCTTGTAGATGGTACACACTGCAGCCACATTGCACCAGTGGTGGAGGGAGTGAATGTTTAAGGTGGTGGATGGGGTGTCAATCAAGCGGGCTGCTTTGTCCTGGATGGTGTCGAGCTTCTTGAGTGTTGTTGATGCTGCACTCATCCAGGTAAGTGGAGAATATTCCATCACACTCCTGACTTCTGCCTTGTAGATGGTGGAAAGGCTTTGGGGAGTTAGGAGGTGAGACACTCGTCGCAGAATACCCAACCTCTGACCTGCTCTTGTAGCCACAGTATTTAAGCAGCTGACCCAGTTAAGTTTCGGTCAATGGTTACCCTCAGGATGTTGATGTTGGGGGATTCGGTGATGGTAATGCCATTGAATGTCATGGGGAGGTGGTTAGACACTCTCTTGTTGGAGATAGTCATTGCCTGGCTCTTGTGTGGCACAAATGTTAATTGCCACTTATCAGCCCAAGCCTGAATGTCATCCAGGTCTTGCTGCATGCGGGCATAGACAGCTTCATATTCTGAGAAGTTGCGAATGGAACTGAACACTATGTAATCATCAGCGAACATCCCCACTTCTGACCTTATAATGGATGGAAGATCATTAATGAAGCAGCTGAAGATGGTTGGGCCTAGGACACTGCCCTGAGGAACTCCTGCAGCGATGTCCTGGGGCTGTCATGATTGGTCTCCAACAACCACAACCATCTTCCTTTGTGCTAGGTATGGCTCCAGCCAGTAGAGAGTTTTCCCCCTGATTCCCATTGACTCCAGTTTTACTAGGGCTCCTTGATGCCACACTCAGTCAAATGCTGCTTTGATGTCACGGGCTGTCACTTTCACCTCACCTCTGGAATTCAGCACTTTTGTCCATGTTTGGACCAAGGCTGTAAGGCGATCTGGAGCAGTGTGGTCTTGGCGGAACCCAAACTGAGCATTGATGAGCAGGTTATTGGTGAGTAAGTGCTGCTTGAAAGCACTGTTGACAACTCCTCCATCATTTTGCTGGTGATGTGAAAGTAGACTAATGGGGCGGTAATTGGCCGGGTTGGATTTGTCCTGGTTTTTGTGGACGTACCTGGGCAGTTTTCCACATTGTCGGGTAAATGCCAGTGTTGTAGCTGTACTGAAACAGCTTGGCTAGAGGCACGGCTAGTTCTGGAGCACAAGTCTTCAGCTCGACAGTCGGGATATTGTCGGGGCCCATAGCCTTTGCTGTATCCAGTGCATTCAGCCGTTTCTTGATCTCACGTGGAGTGAATTGAGGAGGCCGATATGTATCATTATATGGATTACAGTTTTGCCAGCCAATCTTTGGGGGGGAATTTTGCCAGCCCTGGGGAGGCGGGTTTGGAGACGGGACTGCCGGGAAAATGGCAGAAACTGGGAGCAGGTACCGAACCCGCTCCCAATCCACCTCCGTGCCATCTTCCCGGGAGGCAGGTCCCCAACTCACGCAGAGACCCGTCTCCTCGAGGCGGGAAGGGGATTACAGCCACTTAACTGCCTGTTAGTTAACAGGCAGTTAAGAGGCTTATCCCCATTTTACCAACACAAGTGCGGGCTTCCTGACGTCGGGAAACCCCGCCAGGGTCAGCGAGGCGAGCAGTGGGTCTGCGGGGGTGAGAGGGGTCGAAAATTGTGCTGCGGGCTTAACAAGGTCAATCAAAGGAAAATAGCATGGGTTGGCTGGACGTCGTTGGGGGCAGGACTGAAACCCGACAACCAGCAGTCCCGCCCCCAACGCGCCCCCCCATTGAGAAAATCCAGCCCATGGATTCCGATTTACCCGGGCCAGATCGGTTCTCAACCCACTGAAATTAGCCCTCCTCCAATTAAGTATTTTTACTCTGGATTGCTCCTTGTCCTTTTCCATAGCTAGTCTAATCCTTATGATACTATGATCACTGTTCCCTAAATGTTCTCCTACTGACACTTGCTCCACTTGACCCACCTCATTCCCAGATCCAGATCAAGCAATACCTCCTTCCTCATTGGGTCGGAAACGTACTGATCAAGAAAGTTCTCCTGAACAGACTTCAGAAATTCTTCCCCCTCTCTGCCCTTTACACTATTACTACCCCAGTCTATATTAGGATAATTAAAGTTGCCCATTATCACTACTCTATAGTTCTTGCACCTCTCTGTAATTTCCCTGCAAATTTGCTCCTCTATATCCTTCTCACTAGTTGGTGACCTATAGAATACACTGAGTAGTGTAATGGCACCTCTATTGTTTCTTAACTCTAACCAAATAGATTCTGTCCTTGGCCCCTCCAGGACATCCTCTCTTTTCAGCACTGTAACATTCTCCTTAATCAATACTGCCAGCCCACCTCCTTTCTTTCCTTCCTTATCTCTCCCGAACACCTTATATCCAGGAATATTTAGTACCCAATCCTGCCCTTTTTTGAGCCAGGTCTCCATTATCGCCACAACATCATATTCCCAAGTGGTTACTTGCGCCTGCAGCTCACCACGCTTTGTGCAATTACACACATGCACTGTAAATCTATCTTAGACCTTCTTGTATTCTCTTTCAGTCTGACACCACCTAATACTGTACTGTTTCTTACTCTCGTGCTATCTGTGTCTCCCAATCCTTTGTGCATCTTAATTCTCCTTTCTAATGCTACATCCTGGTGCCCATCCCTCTGCCAAATTAGTTTAAACCCTCCCCAACAGCACTAGCAAGCCACCCCGTGAGGATATTGGTTCCGGCTCTGTTGAGGTGCAACCAGTCCGGCCTGTTCACATCCCACTTCCCCCAGAACCGGTCCCAATGTCCCAGGAATCTAAAGACTTCCCTCCTGCACCATCTCTCCAGCCACACATTCATCTGCTCTATCCTCCTATTTCTGTACTCACCAGCTCATGGCACCGGGAGCAATCCGGAGATTACCGTGGTGCCGTGGACTTGGCTCTGGCTGTACGTCCCAGAGGAACCATCGCCCTCACCGTTATTTAGAACTGAATACCGGTTAGAGAGTGAGATGCACTCAGGGGACTCCTGCACTACCCACCTGGTCCTCCTTGTCTGTCTGGTGCTCACCCATTTCCTCCCTGCCTGCACACTCGTAAGTTGCGGGGTGACCACCTCCTGAAACGTGCTATTGACGTAGCTCTCAGCCTCATGGATGCACCGCAGTGACACCAGCTGCTGCTCAAGCTCCGAATCCCAGAGCTCGATCTCCTCCAGCTGACAACATTTCCTGCACATGTGGTTGTCCAGGACACGGGAAGCATCCTGGAGTTCCCCCATGGCACAAGATGTGCATTCCATGGGACTGAGGTGCCCTGCCATACCTCTATTTAATAGACTATTAAATAACGTGACAGAAATAAACTCAAGTCTTAAACAAAAACAATCACCTGCTACTTACCAATCAGCTCCTTCCCTTGTGCTGACATCACTTTAGGTTTTTTTACGTCGCTCCCTGACGCTCGCGCTCCCTCTGGCCTCCGTGCTCTTGAGTCTACCTTTAACTCCAGCCGCTCCTCTCACTCTCCCGCAGGTCCGCTCTCGGGCCTACCTTTATCTCTGGCCGCTCCTCTCGTTCTCCCGCAGGTCTGCTCTCGGGTCTACCTTTATCTCTTTTTAACAGCCAGGAGTGCCCTGGATTATCCCTTACCCTCTGATATTACCAAATATGTGTGAGTTGTGTTGCACATTCCTACTTCCTTCAGTAGTCATTCTTAAACTCTTGCAATATATCTTAGAGAAGAACTCCACTGTTGAAACACGGCTCAACAATGTCAATATGGCAGAAATGTAGCTATAATAAAAATGGTTGACAAGATGTTCTGCAACAAACTTCGTCTTTCTCGTCCTGGACTTTGGATTGGCTTGGTGTCAAATTTTGTTTGATATTGTCCTGTGAAGCGCCTTGGGATGTTTTACTACGTTAAAGGAGCTATATAAATGCAAGTTATTGTAGTTGATTCTATGTATTATGTCCATTAATCATTTAATATTCTTATGTTCATATTACAGTGATTACTTAGCTGTAGGAATGAACACATAGCTCTCCATATATTCGAATTAGCACATCAGTAATTGATGAGATACTTTGTTTCACGTTGTACTAAAACAGTCCCTGGCACTGTAAACCTGGCTAAATGGACAGACACATGGCAGATGCAATTTAATGTGAAGAAGTGTGAAATGATGCACTTTGGGAGGAACAACACGGAGAGGCGGTATAATCTGAATGGTACTATTTTGAGGGGTGTACAAGAGCAGAGGAACCTGGGGGTGCATATTCACAAATCTTTGAAGGTGGCAGGGCAAATTGATAAGGTGGTTAAGAAAGTGTTTGGGATACTTGGCTTATACTTGGCTTTGTAAATCGGGGCATTGAATACAAAAAGAAGGAAGTCATGCTAAACCTTTACAAATCACTGCTTAAGCCTCAGTTAGAGTATTGTGTACAATTCTGGGCACCACACTTTTGGAAGGATGTCAAGGCTTCAGAGAGGGTACAGAAGAGGTTTACCAGGATGATACCAGGGATGAGGGACTTCAGTTATGTGGAGAGATTGGTGAAGCTGGGATTATTCTCCTTAGAGCAGAGAAGATTAAGGGGAGACCTAATTGAGGTATTCAAAATTATGAGGAGTTTTGATAGAGCAAGTAGGGAGAAACTGTTTTCTCTGGCAATTGGATCAGTAACCAGAGGTCATAGATTTTAAATAATTGGCAAAAGAACTAGAGGGAAAATGAGGAGAAACTTTTTCACACAGAGGGTTGTTAAAATCTGGAATACACTACCTAAAAGGGTGGTGGAATCAGATTCCATAGGAACTTTCAAAAGGCAATTGAACACATACTTGAAACGATTAATTTGCAGGGTTATGGGGAAAATGCTGGGTTTGGGACTAAATTGGACAGCTCTTTCAAAGAGCCGGCACAGGCGCTGGGTATCCTGGTTGAGGGGGCAAGAGCTAGCAGAGAGGTGCTCTTCCCCTCATTTGGGAGGAAGAGGCCTCTCAAAGAGGCTGTGTGGGTCCAGCTGGCAAGGGATATAACCTTCAGATCTGTGTGCAGCAGAACATGGCTGCAGTGCCGTAAAAGGTTCAATGACCTTGTAAGATCAGGCAAAGTGAGCTTGACCCTCCTTCTGCTTCCCTTCTTCTCTCATCACCAGCACTCTGCATTGTCAACCTCCTCCTACACATCCCACTTTACCCTTACAACCCTTGCACCCTTCACCATTCCTCTCACTCTATGAACCCAATCACTTCACTATTTAACTATGCTGCCCTCACACTCCCTTTCAATGTTATGCAATGACAATGACTAACAACACACAGGGAGGGCCCTTGGACATGGAACCTCACTCCATCTTTGCCTCCTTCTAAGCATCTATGCTCTGGACTCTCTACACTCACTCCATCATTCTCACTCCAACTCCACTTGTCTCCCTCGCTGCAGGAAAAGAGAGCCCACAATAGAAGGGAAAGGGAAAAGACAGGAGGAGGGCCACCTTCCCTAGCCCATCTCAGCCAGGCTGAAGAGGTGGCCCTGGACATCGCCGGCGCAGAGGTGGAGGTGGAAGTGGGGGATGGACAGACGGGTGATGCAGACCAAGCTAGTGACAGAATAGTTTTGCATCTCTCTCATTTAGACTGCTTGAGTGACTGAAATGTCTGCTGGTGTACATTATTAGAATGCCACTTGATCATCTGCACTATTGCATGTGCATGCCACACTTCCGTGAAATGTCTAACCCATGCCTTTACTCCCCCACAGGACCATCCACAGAGCCCCCCCACCACTGTCGACGAGGAAGAGGCTGAGCAGCAAGACTCCTCAGAGGAAGCTGCAATCTCTGAGGACGCAGCCTCAGCAGATGTAAGCGCACCCAGCACCAGCACAAATACACACACCTCGGTGGGACCTTCGGGACATAGAGTAGTGTTGTCACTGTGTGTATCACAGCTCACAGGTGAGCATCAGCAGGTGGTGGAGACAGGGACAGCAGTGGAGAGTCCTCGTCGGAGGTCACAGGACTCTCCTAGCTCTGCTCCGCTGCATGTGGACCCTGTGCCTCCGGGTCCATCCAGAAGGAGAGCGGTGCTGGAACTCCAGGAACAGGTGCAGGAGTCTCTGGCAGGTTTTGTCTCCAGGGTCACTGGAGAGGATGGAGGAATCCAACTCTAAGATGAGCAGTCCCTTTGTGGAGGCAATGGCGCATGAACGCACCACCACGGAAAAGATGGCAACCTCCATGGAAAGGATGGCTACCTCCATGGTAACGATGGCTACCTCTCTGGATAGGGTGTCTACGGTAGAGGAGAGGATGGCTACGGCCATGGAGAACCTAAGTCGCCAGAGTCTGGAAAACATGGTGAATGTTCGGAATAGACTGACATCTCTGGAGGAGTGATGGGCAGCTATTGAGCAGAGAAACCAGAGCTTCATGGAAGTCCTTTTGAGTAGGACTGCCAGTGCAGACACGGGTCCCCATGGCCCCCCTGATTTGCAGCAAGGTGCTCTCAAGCCACTTGCAAGCGCTGAGGTGGACCTGACCCATGAGAGGGAAGTTGGTGGCAGAGAACAAGGAAGTGGGGGCTCCTCTCCAAGCACTCACACTTCCATGCCACTGCGTAGCCCTCGGTCAGAGCCCCACCAGAGTCCGCATCCAACTGAGATGGGCGTCTCAGCCCCTGCACTGCCGCAGGATGAGCAGACATTTGGCGAGCCCTCATAGGCTCGGAAACTCAGAGGACGCCCACCAAAGGTGTCAAAGCAGGAGCAGCATGAAAGTGAGCAAGGGGCCTCCACTTCTGCTGAAGCCACAGGGGGAGCACCACGTAGGAGCATGCGTAAGAGAAAAATAAAGCAAAATTAGTCACGGGGTAGGCACTTGGGTGATTGTTTCTGTTTATTGATGAAATGCCATCCCTGTGTGAATGTATTAAAATGAGGTGATGGCAAACTGTTGGCGTGATGACATCTGTTAGTTCGGCTTAGGTAGCTCCACATTGCGGGCTCCACGACACTTGCGTGGTCAGGTTGGTGGTCAGAGTGAAAGGAGGCCAAAGAGTCATGTCCATTGTCTATCATGTGTTAAGAAGGAGCCAAGCACATGTGCCACAATGGGCAACCTATGCAAATCTGGCCAGGATGATTGCATCCCATGCATCACGGGCAGCCACGTGCTCGCGTGCTGCCACTGCTACTGGTAGATGCATGCCACTCGGTCCTCCTCCTCATCCTCCTCATCCTCATCCTCATCTGAGGAGGCTATGTACTGAGCCACTTGCTCATCAGGAAGCTGCAAACCACGATGCTATGCCATGTTGTGCAGTGCACAGCAGACCACGACCATTCTGGAGACCCTGGCTGCTGAGTACTGCAGGGCTCAACCTGATCTGTCAAGGCATCGGAATCGCATCTTCAGCAAGCCAATGGTTTGTTCAATGTTGGACCTGGTTGAAATGTGGCTGGCGTTGTAGCGCACCTCAGCCTCGTTAGCTGGCCTCCTGATCGGCGTCATTAGCCACTTATTCAGGGGGTAGCCTTTGTCACCAAGGAGCCATCCATTAAGTTGGTTTGGCAGATTGAAGAGCGGAGGAACACTAGACTGCCGTAGGATGAATGAGTCGTGGCAAGTACCAGAGAACTTGGTGCAAACATGCAAAATCTCCTTCTTGTGGTTATACACCAGCTGTACGTCAAGGGAGTGGAAGCCCTTGCGGTTGACAAAGATAGCTGGGTTGTGATGGGGTGCCCTAAGGGCCACATGTGTGCCATCTATGACGCCCTGAACCATTGGCAAGCCTGCCATATTTGCAAAGCCAACCGAACGCGCGGTTACACTTGCTTGATCCCTTGAGAAGTGGATGTTATTGTGCGCCTTTGCGAAAAGAGCATCGGTAACCTGCGTGATACAACTGTGGGCAGACAACTGGGAGATGCCGCTGATGTCTGCTGATGATCCCTGGAGGGAACCTGAGGCAAAAAAGTTGAGTGCGGTGGTGACTTTGACAGCCACTGGTAAGGGGTGCCCACCTGTTCCTCTGGGCTCCAGGTGTTGGTGCAGCAGATTGCAGATGTCTCCGACAACCTCTCGCAAAACTCTCAGCCTCCTTTGGCACTGCTGCTCACTCATGTTAAGGTAGCTCATCCTCTGTCTGTTAACCCTGAGAGCGGGGTATCTCCTGCGGCGACGTGCTTCCATGCGCTGGCGCCTTCTGCCCTGTGCACCATCAGGTGGGTGAGCAGGAGGTTGGCGCTCCTGCTGCTGTTGCTGCTGAGCTGCCTGGTTCTGCTGTTGCCGTGGCTGCTCCTCATCCGAATCTGAGGTCCATGATGAAAGGAAATAAATGGTTCCCATGCTGCTGGCAGGTACCTCCATTGGGGAAGTGCTCAGTCTAAGTGAGGAGAGGGTTTTCCAAGGAGGTCCCACAGTTGAGAGATAGAAGCTGCAGCACCTCTGACTTCAGTAGGCCTGCTAAAAGTGCTGAAAGACCTGTGGAACAAAAGTTCTACCACCTGCAACTGCTCCCTGTTGAAAGCTCCATTTTAATGGTGGAGCTGCAGCTGTGAGGAGGCCACCCACTTGTCAACCCGCCAGGATTAGCTGGCGTGGTTTAGGAGGGCCATGCAACACGCGGAAAATGTGGTAAAATAACAAAGGCCTGTCAAAATAGGATTATAGAGGCCCTTAACCACTTGTTAAGGGTCTTAACTACCTCTCCCGACTGATGGATGCGGGACCGAATCATACCCATGAAACCCGCCTCCGGCAAAATTGCGTGGAGGCGGGTTGGAGGCGGGTTCCAAACCCGCCCTCACTTTTTGCGATTTTCCCAACTGTCCCGCCTCCAAACCCGCCTCCTCGGGGCTGGGAAAATCGCGGCCAAAGTTTGGAACTGCTATTTGCAAGCCTCACTGGAGCTGTTCTCGCCACCCTCTGTTTAAAAAATGATTGCAGCGGAAAGGATGCAGAAGAGAAACATTTCCACTGGGGCCATTCCAACCCCATGGAAAAGCAAGCCTGTATGCAGAGGTCTGTATGTAAAGTGCATTCTATACTTTATATGGAAGTCTTGCTAAAATGTAGTGCAAAAACATGAAAGCACAACTATATTGGATGGAAACAATTCTTCCTGTTTCCTTCGAGTGTGCCCACTGTATGTTATTTGTGTGCAGTGACATACAAAGGAAGCCTGCAGCAGCAGAGGTGCAGTAGAAAGTCTCACAGGAAGTACTGACTCCGACTCTCTTGCCCTGATAATGTGTACAAGTAAATAAGCTTCTGACCGGTTTATAATTTACTTCTTTACCTTACCACTTCTCCAAATACCAGAAAATGTCTCTCTGCTAACTCCCACATGCAGCCTGAACCTACACTTTCACAGGAGGGCAGTTCGCTGCTCTGAAAAGAGCCACTTTACTTTGTATACTTCCTGCAGCAGGACCTCCAAGTTAAAGAGGGCAGTTTTGCTCCTTGGAGCCATATGCACACACAATGGAACCAAAAAAGATCTCTTTAAGTGCCAACAGCAGCCTTTTAAGAGCTTCTGGCTGGCTGGATTTTGTGACTGGCATTCAATAGCACCCCTGGTGTAATTCTCTGCTCATTTTGTTTCATATGCAGGGGGTTTATTCTAAGGAAGGGAGGGGCTTGTCTTGCAAAATTTGGCACATCTAGCCATTCTGGCTGCCAGTTCGGATGCTTCCACAGCACAATTTTACCCATCTCGGAAAATTGGGGCTTATAATATCTGTTGTAATGCAAACATGCCTGACCTCTAAAAACACAGTGCAGCAGTGAAGTATTCAAAAAATGCTGTTCCTGGCCTCTTTAACATTCAAAACTGACAGAATAGTTCTGCTGTACTACAGTGACATTCTACAGTGCAGACAGAAATATTTTGGAAGTTACTCACACAACTTGTTTTGAGCAGAACTTATTCTAAAACCATCAACTGAACATTCATGAGAGGAAATGATTCCTGCACGAAGAATAAATTGCTACGATAGAGCTGGTAAGTTGGGGAGGACTGAGATGGCACCACTACAAAGGACCAATGCAGCAAGTTAAAAAAAAAGAAGGAATAAAAAGAATACTGATTACTTGCATGCTTTTGTCTTTCAACTCATGAAAGCAAGAAAGTAACTGCCCTTGGCAAGGAATTTTTTCAGCCCTGATCCATTTGCTGTAGTAACAATTTAATACTGAAAATCAAACACTGTGGAATTAGCATACAATTCTGTTAGGCAACAGCATAGGGCTATTGTAATATCTGAGGTAACAGAGTATTCCTAAAATCCCAAACACTCTTCATTGAAATATTACTGTAAGGCTCCTTGCTATTCTTACAATTAGTACAGTTATCCTATACGATTGTGCTCCAGTACAATTGAATTTTTTATGTGATGTTATAGTATATTAGCGGCTTACAAACCAATTAATAGCTATGTCAACTTGCATTTATGTACACCATTAAAGTAACAAAATATTCCATGGCATTACACAGAGGCGTAATTTTAAAAATGGATGCCAAGCCAAAGGGGGAGATATTAGGAGTGGTGACCAAAAGATTGGTTCTGATGAAAGGTCATCAACCTGAAACATTAACTCTGCTTCTCTCTCCACAGATGCTGCCTGACCTGTTGAGTATTTCAAGCAGTTTCTGTTTTTTATTTCAGATTTCCAGCATCCGCAGTATGGATCTTAAAGGAGTAGAGGGAGGTGGAGAAGCGGAAAGGCTTTAGGAGGGAATTGCATGACCTGGGGCCTAGATGGCTGAAGGCACGACCGCCAGTAGTGGGGTAAAGTGAGGGGGGGGGATGCACAAGGGGCTTGAATTAGAGGAAAGGAGAACTTGGGGGGCCTGGAGGAGATTACAGAGATAGGGAATGAAGAGATTTGCACCCTTGATAGAAGCTTTTGCTTAAAAAGAACAGATTAATTCTATGTAGGGCTGATATATTCTATGAGAAAAACAACGGAAGTTAATGGGTTTGCCTTGTGCGAACTGCTGCGATGTCAACAGGCTGTCTAAGCAGCCAATCAAAAGTCAGAATTCTCAAAGACAGTGAACAAGGAAATGAGTAAGCTCTTAAAATTCTAACCTTTTAAAAATGTTAGAGAGAGCAAAACAAAGATCGGTGCTCTGAATAGAGAAAAGCCAAACCTGAAATAAAGATGGACAAACTTTAAAAAAAAATTACAAATCTTTTTTTTTAAGTTTCTTAAAAATTTTAATTTTTTATTAAAATGGACAAATTTCACACAGCACAAAATTAAAATTAGTTTTCCAGGCCCTTAACATTTGTTTAGCAGTAATAATGCTGTCAAATCCCCAGCTGCACCTAATCCTTTTGGATCTAACTTTTAGTGGGAAATTTAATGGCGTACTTACTGCAGAAGAGTCAAAGTTTTCGTCAGTTTCCCTGATTTGGCTGATTACACAGATTTCCAGCCTGTTTCGGAGCTGTCAATGATTGACCGCAACTTCAGGATTTCCGCACGCACCTGTGCATGTGCCAAATCCCGAAGTTGCGGTCAATTTCAAAGGAGGAATGACGGCAAACGCTGCCAGTTCACCATCATCCCGATCGCAAATTCTTGGCCATTGTGTTTTCAATATTTTTCAGCACTTTCTTATTTCAACATGTAAATTAAATAATTGCAAGCAGCTTCAGCTTTAAAATTAAATCTTACTGATGATCAGCTTTAGGAACATTGGAACATTGGAACATAAGAACAGGAGGATGCCATTTAGCCCCTCGAGCCTGTTCCGCTATTCAATGAGATCATGGCTGATCTTCGACCTGTCTCCACATACCCGCCTTTGCTCCATATCCCTTAATACCTTTGGTTAACAAAAAGCTATCAATCTCAGATTTAAAATTAACAATTGATCTAGCATCAATTGCCATTTGCAGAAGAGAGTTCCAAACTTCTACCACCCTTTGTGTGTAGAAGTGTTTCCTAATTTCACTCCTGAAAGGTCTGGCTCTAATTTTTAGACTGTGCCCCCTAGTCCTAGAATCCCTAACCAGTGGAAATAGTTTCTCTCTATCTACCCTATCTGTTCCCTTAATATCTTGAAAACTTCAATCAGATCACCCCTTAACCTTCTAAACTCTAGGAAATACAACCCTAATTTGTGTAATCTCTCCTCTTGATTTAACCTTTGGATTCCAGGTATAATTCTGGTAAACCTACGCTGCACTTCCTCCAAGGCCAATATATCCTTCCTAAGGTGCGGTGCCCAGAACTGCTCACAGTACTCCAGGTGTGCTCTAACCAGGGTTTTGTACAGCTGCAGCATAACTTTTACCCCCTTGTATTCTAGTCCTCTAGATATAAAGACCAGCATTCTATTAGCCTTTTTGATTATTTTCTGTACCTGTTCATGACATTTTAATGATCTATGTACCTGAACCCTCAAGTCTCTTTGGACCTCCACTGTTTTTTGCTTTTCATCATTTAGAAAGTACCCTGTTCTATCCTTTTTAGGTCCAAAGTAGATGACCTCACATTTACCTACATTGAAATCCATTTGCCACAGTTTTACCCATTCACTTAATCTATCATTATCCCTTTGTAATTTTATGCTTTCATCTGCACTGCCTACAATACCACCTATCTTTGTGTCATAGTCAAATTTGGATATATGGGTTTCTATCCCATCATCTAAGTCGTTAATAAATATTGTGGATAGTTGTGACCTCAACACAGATCCCTGCGGGACGCCCATCTACTTTGGATCCCTGTCTACAAAATGTTGCCCATGCATTATATTTGTAGTGAATAAAATCAATTAGATTATAGATGTTAATTTTGCTCAGTCATCTTAACTTAACTTTCCCTTTTTCTAATTGCAAAATGGTTTGTTTACAGTAATACATTGGGCCTGGCATCATACTTCACTTCTGGGACCAAAGTTACATTAACATCTGCTGAAATCTGGTCCTGAAGGTATAGTATAAAAGCTCTGGTGCTGTCATGAACAAGGCCAGCACCTGGCTGATGGCTTTGTCATGGTCTCTTATCAGATGTAGTTTAGTCACCAGCTAATTTCTCAACAATAACCAAATGTTGCATAGACTGTTGTGCAATTGGGAGTGTCTTACTGTGAGTACTATTGGAACTGAATGGTCTCTGCACTGATCAGGGAAGAAACAGAACTGAAAGATTTGTGCTCCATTAAATCTTCTCATGCCTGAATCCCATATAGAAACATGGAAAAATAGGAGCAGGAGTAGGCCATCCAGCCCTTCCAGCCTGCTCTGCCAGTCAATAGGATCATGGTTGATCCTCTATCTCAAACCCATATTCCTGCTCTCTCCCCATACCCCTTGATGCCTTTTGTGTCTAGAAATCTATCTATCTCCTTCTTAAATATATTCAGTGACTTGGCCTCCACAGCTGCCTGCAGTAGAGAATTCCACAGGCTCACCACCCTCTGGGTGAAGAAATTTCTCCTCATCTCAGTCCTAAATGTCCTACCCCATATCCTGAGACTGTGACCCCTCATTCTAGACCCACCAGCCAGGGGAAACATCCTCCCTGCATCCAGTCTGTCTAGCCCTGTCAGAATTTTATACGTTTCAATGAGATCCCCTCTCATTCTTCTAAACTCTAGTGAATACAGGCCTAGTCGACCCAATCTCTCCTCATACGACAGCCCTGCCATCCCAGGAATCAGTCTGGTGAACCTTCGCTGCACTCTTTCTATGGCAAGTATATCCTTTCTTAGGTAAGGAGACTAAAACAGCACACAGTACTCCAGGTGTGGTCTCACCAAGGCCCTGTATAACTGTAGTAAGACATCCTTGCTCCTGTACTCAAATCCTCTTGCAATGAAGGCCAACATGCCATTTGTCTTCCTAACTGCTTGCTGCACCTGCATGTTTGCTTTCAGTGACTGGTGTACAAGGACACCCAGGTCCCTTTGTACATCAATATCTCCCATTTAAATAATACTCTGCCTTTCTGTTTTTCCTACCGAAGTGGATAACTTCACATTTATACTGCATCTGCCATGTATTTGCCCACTCACTCAACTTGTCTAAATCGCCTTGAAGCCTATTTGCATCCTCCTCGCAATTTACAATCCCACCTAGTTTTGTGTCATCAGCAAACTTGGAAATATTACATTTGGTTCCCTCATCCAAATCATTGATATATATTGTGAATAGCTGGGGCCCAAGCACTGATCCCTGCGGTACCCCACTAGTCACCGCCTGCCACCCCGAAAAAGACCTATTTATTCCTACTCTCTGTTTCCTGTGTGTTAACCAATTTTCAATCCATGCCAGTATATCACCCCCAATCCCATGTGCTTTACTTTTGCACACTAACCTCTTATGTGGGACTTTATCAAAGGCCTTCTGAAAATCCAAATACACCACATCCACTAGTTCTCCCTTGTCTATTCTATCAGTTACATCCTCAAAAAACTCCAGTAGGTTTGCCAAACACGATTACCCTTTCATAAATTCATGTTGACTTTGTCTAATCCCGTTGATATTTTCTAAGGGCTGGATTTTGTCAATGGGAAGCTTTTGGAGACGGGACTGCTGCCTGCCGGCTTTCAATCCCGCCTCCATCAGCTTCTGGCCAACCAGCGGGATTTTCCCCTGATTGACCTTGTTAAGCCCGCCCAGCAGGCTCAGCAGGCCAATTAGGGGGAAGTCAGTGACAGAGCACGTCAGCGTATGACATGTCATCTGTCAAGATTTTTTGAAAGAAGAAATGTCAGCATTTGATAGCTCTGTGAAGCTGTCAAACACTGACATTCTGTATAGTTTGATGAGGCCTTGTGTTCAGGACTCATCAAACCTTTCAACTTTGCAGAAATCACCTGGCTGTTGGATCGGAGGATCCAACAGCCAGTCTGTGATATCTACAATGCAGATGTCGGGACTCCGGCTCCACAGCAGCTGAAGGCTGTAGGCAGAAACAAAGGTAAGTGAACATTTTCTAACACTTTACACTCACCTTACACACTTACCACTCCACACTTGCACCCATCACTCACCTCTACATCTCACTTTCAGACCCCTCCGACCCCCGCAGACCTCCTACTCGTCTCCTACACCCTGGCGGGGTTCTCCGAGGTCGGGAAGCCTGCACTTCGGATGGAAAAATGGGGCTAATCCTATTTTCTGTTAACAGGCAGTTAATAGGATTTAATCCCTTTCCCGCCTCGTGGAGACGGGACCCAGGGCAGGACAGCTTCCCACCTCCTGGCAAGAGGGAATGGAGGCGGGATGGGGGCGGGTTTGCCACCCGCCCCCAAATTCTGCAACTTTACCAGCAGTCCCGCCTCCACACCCGCCTCCTTGGGGCTGACAAAATCCAGCCCTAAGTGTCCTGTTATCACATCCTTTATAATAGACTCTAGCATTTTCCCTACTACTGATGTTAGGCTAACTGGTCTGTAGTTCCCTGTTTTCTCTCCCCCTCCTTTTTTAAATATTCAAGTTTATTGTTCCAGTCCTAATCAGGTGCCTTCCCTCACCTCTTTTTCCAGTATATTGATGACTGTATTGGTGTTCCTTCCAGCTCTCACTCTGAACTGGAAAATGTCATCACCTTTGCTTCTAATTTCCACCACTCCCTCTCCTTCACATGGTCCAGCTCCAACTCATTCATGTCCTTCCTCGACTTTTCTATCTCCATTTCTGGGGATAGGGCTGTACACCAATATCTACTATAAGCCCAGCGACTCCCACAGCTACCTAGATTATACTTCTTCACACCCTGCTTCCTGTAAAGACTCTATTCCATTCTTCCAGTTTCTCTGTCTCCATCACATCTATTCTGGTGATGCCACCTTCTACACCAGTGCTTCCGATATGTGTTCCTTTTTCCTCAACCAAGGATTCCCCTCCACCATGGTTGACAGGGTCCTCGACCGTCTCTGTCCTATTTCCCGCACCACTGTTCTCAGCCCTTCCGCTCCCTCCCACAACCACAATAGGGTACCTCTTGTCCTCACCTTCCACCTCACCAGCCTTTTTATTCAATGGGTCATCCTCCATTATTTCCGCCACCTGCAGCACGATGTCACCATCTTCCCCTCCCCTCCCCTTGCAGCATTCCAAAGGGACCATTCCCTCCACGACATCGTGGTCCACTCTTCCATTACCTTCAGCACCTGGTCCCCTTCCTCCAGCACCTTCACATGCAAGCGTGGGAGATGCAACATCTGCCCTTTCACCTCCTCTCTTCCCAACACTCAGGGCCCCAACGTTCCTTCCAGTTGAAACAGCGATTTACTTGTACTTCTTCCAACTTAGTATACTGTATTTGCTGCTCACGATGTGGTCTCCTCTACATTGGGGAGACCAAACGCAGATTGGGTGATCGCTTTGCGGAACACCTCCATTCAGCCTGAGCTTTCGGTCACTTGCCACTTTCATTCTCCACCCCACTCCCACTCCCACTCTGACCTCTCTGACTTCGGACTCCTACATTGTTTCAATAAAGCTCAACAGAAGCTCGAGGAACAGCACATACTCTTTCGATTAGGAACATTACAGCCTTCCAACCTCAACATTAAGTTCAACAATTTCAGATCATAACCACAGCTCCCATTGTCGTGGAGAGCAGGTGCTGGTAATGGTTCTGCTGTAATCATTTACACCTCCTCTGGACCCATCTTTTGTTTCTTTACTTGTCCCATTACCACCCCCTTTTGTCTTGCACCATCACCCCTTTTGTCATTTAATCACGCCTGCCCTCCTATCACAGACCTTCACCCTTGTTCTTTCCTTCCCCCTCACCCATTTCCTTGGCTCTGGGCTTGCTTAAAAACTGTTAAATCTCTAACATCTTTCATTTCTGATGAAAGGTCATCGACCTGAAATGTTAACAGTTTTTCTCTCTCCACGGATGTTACCTGACCTGCTGAGTGTTTCCAGCATTTTCTGTTTGTATTTCAGATTTCCAACATCCGCAGTATTTTGCATTTGTTCGAGTTTATAGTCATGTCTAGCCTTACATCGTGTGTATGCTTGTAGTGTCAGATCTTTGATCATTTTATTTTGCCCGAAATTTGGTGCTTTCATTTTTGTATTGTGCATGGAAAAAAGTAAAAATTGGAGCAAAACTGGATGAAAACGCAACCCCCCCACCCCCCCCACCCCGAGTAGTTGTCTCACTTTGTGCAGCTCAGGGCAACCAATACTAAACTGAGGAGGGAAGTGGAACAGAGTTTGGGGAGGGGCATGGAGCAAAGGTTCAGAGATGGGAACTTGAATTCTGTTTCTAAACTGTACTTAAACTTTATTGGCCCAGAAATTCGCCTCTCCGGCTTGCCGCGGGGGTAAGGATCGCGCGCGCTCTTACCTACCGCGCCTGCCGTTGTGTTTTGGGCCCACGGGAACTTCGGGTCCTGGGCCTCTCCCAACTGCCGGCGCGCAGTGCTTGCGTGTTCCAGGGGCGCAGTTAGTGCGATGCGTCCCCTGGGATCACGTGGGCCATGGAGAGCCAATGGCAGCAGACCATCTTTCATTCATAGATTTGACAGGAGACCTGTCAAATCTGTGAATTGAAATCAGCCCCAAAAGAACAGCTAAACTTAAAATAAATTTAAAAAAAACCATCACATTTATAAAATAACTATAGTTAAATAAATTAACCACTTTAAAGAAAAATTTTAATTTTTGAAAAAATTAAAATACTTTTTAAAAGTGATAAAAATAAACTTACCTTTCTTTAAAGTATCTAAAAAAGATAAACCTGTTGAAATTTTTTTTAAATTATACTTAATTAACTACTTACCTTGTTGAAAACGGGTCTTGTGCCTCCTTTTTAACAGCGTAGTTTCTTCAATACTTACCCTCGCGTAGAAACCTGAAAAAAAATCTAAGTGTGCTGCGTGCGCGCAGCCTCTACCGCGCACACGGTTCACCTAGGAACCGCCCCCTTCACCATACCGGAAGTTCCAGTTTCCCACGCATGTGCAGTGCATGCAGGAAACCGGCACTACGGGACGCCTTACGGGCGAGTACACACAGTGTACTCACGTGGGAAGGGCCGAATTATAAATGAATAGTCCTTCTTACCCGATTGAAAAGCTTATGGTAAAGTATATCAATAATCAGGTATTGCATGCAATTTTTCCATTGTATTTTTAAAAACACGTTTTCATTATTTTGATCAGGGGTTTTACCAATTCAACCTGATAACTCAGAAACCTGATCATGTGTCACACATGCATCACGTATGTGATCAGACATCAGTGCATGTACCTTTTACATGTGGAGTCACTTCAGTAAATCTTTGCATTTGGCTGGAGGTGTAACCAAGGGTTTGGGAAAATGGAGATAATGTTTATTTTGCACGCAAGCTGCCTTCAACACCTTTTGCCTACTTTACACAGCAGGATTTACAAAAGGATTAACTACACTTAACAGCAAAAAATTACTACAGCCATTTTTTTAAATTTTTGGAAACCATATTAGTGTACTTGTGCAGAGCAAATTAATTTGATTTACAATTAAATTCAGCTTAAGAGGCATCATCCATAATGAATGTACATGCAATGGAAAGATTTACTTTGGCCTGTATGTGAAATCCAGGATTAAGCTGTAGGTGGATTTGTCACAAAAATGTTACAAGGTTGCAGGGGAGGTCTCCGGCCTACACCAACCTGTTGCTGATTACCTTGGAGGGGGAATCAGCCTCATGGTGGGAGAGCCCCTTATCACAGCACTTGTGAAGAGTTCCTGCTACCCGCTATCTGCTTAGCAAGGGTTGATCCTATTTTAACTTCTATACTCACCAGCAGAACATCTCTGAAGCGAGGCCCATTCATCAACAAGAGTGGTCATTGAGAGGGTTATAGGGGTTCTGAAACTAAGGTTTCACTGACTTGATAGACCTAGAGTGCTGTACCAGTTGCAGGTATTGCTTTACACCCATTCATCTGCATCTGGCATTGCCCCACAAACCTTGCGTTGCTGACTGCTATTGCAGTTTGCCTCCCCAGCAGTTCAAGTGACTACTCTTGAATGCAGTGAAATCCCTTAAATCTGGGGTCCCTCCACCAGTGGCCTCCCTCACCCTGGTATTTTGTGTTACTTTCACCTGGAACAATGTTAACGGAATTAGGTGAAGGCAAATATCTGAAGTACATCTCTCAGGTGGCCGCAGAGGTTCTGATGTATCAGGGAGGACAAGTACTAAAAAAAACTTGTCTGTAATGTGAAAGGTTGGAGTTTTAAGGGGCCATATGCAAAAGGACTTGTGAAGAGTCTGGACTGGTTGGGCCGAATGGTCTGTTTCTGTGCCGTATGAGAATTCAAAATACAGGTAGCAAGTGGAAAAATTGAGCCACAATGCCCTGTGAATGAAGGTGTGTCAGCTGTGGCTCAGTGGGTAGCACTCTCGCCTCTGAGTCAGAAGGTCATGGGGTCAAGCCCCACTCCAGAGACTTGTGCACAAAATCTAGGCTGACACTCCAGTGCAGTGCTGAGGGAGTGCTGCACTGTCGGAGGTGCCGTCATTCAGATGAGACATTAAACCGAGGCCCCATCTGCTCTCTCGGGTGGACGTAAAAGATCCTATGGCACTATTTCAAAGAAGAGCAGGAGAGTTATTTCCGGTGTCCTGGGGCCAATATTTATCCTT
The DNA here is from genome assembly GCA_030390025.1 of Squalus acanthias. NCBI lineage: Eukaryota > Metazoa > Chordata > Chondrichthyes > Squaliformes > Squalidae > Squalus > Squalus acanthias. The sequence continues at coordinate 94,448,432 of CM059428.1, read as the reverse complement.
CAATCAACATCTAAAAACAGATTATCTGGTCATTATCACATTGTTGTTTGTGGGACCTTGCTGTGTGCAAATTGGCTGCTGCGTTTCCAACAGTGACTACGCTTCAAAAAGTACTTCATTGGCTGTAAAGTGCTTTGGGGCATCCAGTGGTCATGAAAGGCGCTATATAAATGCAAGTCTTTCTTTCCATTTAAGAAGTGAAGGTGATCAGCAGAGGTAATCCCATGGAGCCAAAGTGTAAAGGTGAAGGTTGTTGTTCTCTTACCTTGGCTGCCCTCATCAAGTCATTTATCTTTTTCCAGCACTGGACTACTGTCCTGGGGGTGAGAGATGTGGCACAGCACCACTATCACCTCCCTCCATGCGGCTTCGGGTGGCCTCCTTTCCTGCAAGCCCAGCAGGCAGCCCTCCCCTCTGGCAGATCTCTTATCATGAGGATTTATAAATCCACATCTGAAAGATTCTGGGCTCAACTCCCAGTACCACTTGCCTGAGCCCTTCCCTGTGATCCAGCAGTGTAAGATTTGGAAGCCCTGATGGGAATTCTTGAGAAACCGCAATAGAATATTTTGGCAAACATTCACTGCAGTTGAACACTCTTGTCAAAAGCTGGAGGAGAAAGAATACCACTTTATCTGCTGTGCCTTCAAGAGGCTGCCTCCACCTTAAATTGCTGTGGGCTTTTAAATCCAGAAGCAACATGATTCCACCCCTCCAGTGATTCACTCCCATGCTACACCCACTCCTTACCTTTTTGTAAGGCTCTCAACTAAGGCCAGTTTAGCTATAATTTATTAATAGAGGCATAAAGTACAAAAGCAAATAAGTTTTGCTAAACATTTATAAAACACTGGTTAGGCCGCAGCTGGAGTATTGTGTTCAATTCTGCCACCACACGTCATGTCAAGGCTTCAGAGAGGGTGCAGAAGAGATTTACTGGAATGGTACCAGGGATGAGGGGATACAGTAATGTGGAGAAACTGGAGAAGCTGGGGTTGTTCTTCTTGTAGAGAAGGTTAAAAGGAAATTTGATAGAGGTTTTCAAAATCATTAAGAGTTTTGATAGAGTAAATAAGGAGGAACGGTTTCCAGTGGCAGAAGGGTTGGTAACCAGAGGACACAAATTTAAGGTGATTGGCAAAAGAACCAGCGGCGACATGAGGAAAAAAAGTTATGCAGTGAGTTGTTGTGATTTGGAATGCACTGCTTCAAAGGGTGGTGGAAGCAAATTCAATAGTAACTTTCAAAAGGGAATTAATATAATACTTGAAGGGAAAAACATACAGGGCTGTGGGGAAAGAGCAGGGGAGAGGGACTAATTGGATAGCTCTTTCAAAGAGCCAGTACAGGCATGATGGGCCTTCTTTGCTGTATGATTCTATGATTTGATGATTCTATAAGGAGGAAAGATGGGGCATCCAAAGTTAGAGCTCCCTGAATGACAAATGAAATAAAGGTTAAAATAGAACAGAAATTGGAGGTTTATGACAAATTTCAGGTACAGAATAGATTAGAAAATCAGGCCGAATACAGGAAGTACAGGGGGAAATTGTAAAAGAATATAAAATGGGCAAAGAGAGAGTATGAGAAAAGATTACTGGGCAACATAAAAGGGAACCCAAAAATCATTTAGAAACATCTAAAAAGTAAAAGGATAGTTAAAGGGCCGATTAGGGACAAAAAAGGGACTCTTCTTGTGGAGGCAGAGGGCATGATTGAGTGATTGAATTAATACTTTGCACCTGTCTTCACAAAAGAAGAGAATGAAGTTAATGTCGCAGTAGAGGAGGGGGGAGTAGAGATATTGGATAGGATAAAAAATAGATAGAAAGGAGGTGCTAAATAGGCTGGCATCGCTCAAAGTTAACAAGTTACCCGGTCCAGATGTATCCTAGGTTGCTGAGGGAAGCAAGGGTGGAGATAGCAGAAGCTCTGACCACAATCTTTCAATCCTCCTTGGATATGGAGGTGGTGCCAGAGGATTGGAGGATTGCAAATGTTATACCCCTGTTTAAAAAGGGGGAGAGGGATAAACCTGGTAACTACAAGCCAACCAGACTAATGCCAGTGATGGGAAAACTACTAGAGACCATTGTCAAGGACAAAATTAACACTCACTTGGAGAAGCATGGGTTAATAAGGGACAGCCAGCATAGATTTGTTAAAGGCAAATCATGTCTGACTAACCTAATTGATTTTTTTGATGAAGTTACAGAGAGGGTTGATGAAGGTAGTGCAATCGATGTTGTATATATGGACTTTCAAAAGGCATAACAGACTTATTTGTAAGATAGAAGTACATGAGATTAAAGGGATGGTGGGTATGTAATTGGTTAAGGGATAGGAGGCAGAGAGTAGTGGTGAATGGATGCTTTTCTGACTGGAGAGAAGTATACAGTGGGGTCCCCCAGGGTCGGTATTAAGACCATTGCTTTTCTTGTTATATATAAATAACCTGGACTAGGGTATAGGGAGTACAATTTCAAAGTTTGCAGAGGATAAAAAAACTTGGGAACGTAGTAAATAGTGAATAGGATAGTAGCAGACTTCAAGAGGACATAGACAGACTAATGAAATGGGCAGACACATGGCAGATGCAATTTAATGCGGATAAGTGTGAAGTGATGCACTTTGGGAGAAACAACATGGAGAGGCAGTATATTCTAAATTGTACTATTTTGAGGGAGGTGCAAGAGCAGATGGAGCTGGGGGTGCATATTCACAAATCTTTGAAGGTGGCAGGGCAAGTTGATAAGGTGGTCAAGAAAGTGTATGGGATACTTGGCTTTGTAAATAGGGGCATTGAATACAAAAACAAGGAAGTCATGCTAAATCACTGGTTCGGCCTCAGCTGGAGTATTGTGTACAATTCTGGGCACCACACTTTAGGAAGGATGTCAAGGCCTTGGAGAGGGTACAGAGGAGGTTTATTAGGATGATACCAGGGATGAGGGACTTCTACTGTGTAAAGAGATAGGAGAAGCTGGGATTGTTCTCCTTAGAGCAGAGAAGATTAAGAGGAGACCTAATAGAGGTATTCAAAATTATGAGGAGTTTCAGTAACCAGAGGCCGCAGATTTAAAATAATTGACAGAAGAACTAGAGGGCAAATGAGGATTTTTTTTTCACACAGAGGATTGTTAAGATCTGGAACACATTACCTGAAAGGGTGGTGGAAGCAGATTTCATAGGAACTTTCAAAAGGCAATTGGACATGAACTTGAAGAGGACTAATTTGCAGGGTTATGGGGGAAAAAGCTGGGGGTGGGACTAAATTGGACACTTCTTTCAAAGAGCCACACAGGCACAACAGACCAAATGGCCTCCTTCTGTACTCTAAAATGTTATTCTATGATTCTCTGACTTTCTTACATTTGGGTATGCTTTACGTATGATTAAGTTAAAGCAAACTGTTTGCACTTTCTTCTATTAATGAGGCAAAGTGCCCACTGATAATATAAATAGGCATAATATGAAGGGATAAGCCCTGGTGGTATTTCCCCAATCCCTGCTATTTATAGACAAGATCATATTAATACATTATAATTCTGTGTTTTCCTAACTAGTAATACACTGAGGCGTTCTTGTGTTCTTTCCCTATCCAGAATGAAACACTATCTAAGAGGGACCAGTTATATTCTTATGTGGTTGATCTTCTTTGCTCTGCCTCCTTATCCTCATGGTTAAGGAGGGACAAATCTCATCTATGGATTTCACTTTGTCAGAAGGAAAGACCCCTTTACTAGGACCCCTTTACTAGGAGACCTTACCTGCAGCTGGTGTTCAAGAACAAAGTCGGGCTACCATCATCTTCATTGGGTCACCATCATCTTCTGTTTCTGCCTTAGTAGTATCGCTGTCCTTAAATAGACCCATTGAATTTGCACCTTATCAGATGCCCACTCCCTGAGCTACCCTTCATTTGTTCTGGTTCACTGTCCACCTCTCATGCAAAAGTAGAACCTTTGGCCCCACTCCTGTTCAAACTTTGTAATTTCAGTAATACCAACCCCACCATCTCATAAAACATGAGACAAACTCTTAAAAATTATGAGATTTGGTAAGAAATCATGAGTTGCTATTTTTTTCAAACATAAACCAGTATAGATTGACAGTTTGTTTATAAACCTCATTAGTGGATTTATAATCTCTAACAGGTCACAGCTCTACAAAAACTATATTACTGCATCTGAAAATGCTCTACAAAAAAATTCCTACCCATTATCTCCACCCCTCACCTGGTGCTCAACACAACCACCATGCAATGCAGTTGCTGCAGCTGCCAACCAAAGTTATTCAGCCCATAAAAGCTCTTCCCTCTAGAACCCTAGCCTGTCCATCCAACTTTAATTTGAACTATAAAATCAATTAAATCATAGAAATGATAGCAGTGATGGAGACTATTTGCTCCAGTGTGCCATATTATGATGCTAACCTTTCAACTGGAGTTATCCTAATCCATTTCCTTTACCCATATGATTTTGTCTTAATTCCTTTTCAAATACTTATCCAATTTCCTTCCAAGTAATGTTACAGTGCCTATCTCGATAGCCACTTGTGGTAAAGCACCCTATTTTCAACAACCCTGTGTGAAAACATTTCTAACATTGTCTTTGATACAAATAATTATGATTGTTACCAATTCATCAATCAATCTTTTATTATTTACCCTCTCAAAACTGTTCACAATTTTGAAATCTCTTTATTAGATTTCTCTTTAACTTGTAGTGAGAAAATCTGTAAAATATTTGAAGCTAGTACATGGCAGCACATTACAGTACCCACGACCTGGGCTCCTACCTCACAAGGCTCAGCACTCAGTGCGGCTGGGGTCAGGGCCTGCCGGTCTCTCCATAGTACTGTACTCTCCGTAAACTGGATTAATTTAAGGCTTCAATACTTGACTTGGTTCCAAAAAAGGATAGGCTCCACTCTGACCGTAAAATACATTCCACGATAGATTTCTTCTGTTTGACTGTCCTCGGCTCCTTTACTCCCCCAACTTGTACTCCAGCCACCTTGCGCTGTCTCTTCATTACCACGGCAACCCTGCAGGAGGCGCAAGATATCGCGAGAAGGAGGAAGGGGTCCAAGGTCACAGAGCCAATCAACGGAACCGGACTGCGCACTGTCGTCTGCCAGGGCCGAAGGGGAGGAAGCTGAGGGCAGCTCCCTCCACTCAGATGCGGCTCGCTCGGTCGATTGGTCGTTATAGAAAGCCTTCTGAACCTGGAATTTTGTTTTTGCATGTGCACAAATAGCATATTTTTCACGTGTGTGCAATAGTGCGTATTTGTTATCCAAAAAATCCCGAGATTTAGGTGTTCCATCACAAGATCGCAAGTGAAGCTTTATTTCACTCCGAAATCGCGTGTCTCGTGAGGGAATCATGTGTCTCACGATGGAATCATGAGAGTTGGCAATACTATAATTTTTATGTTCACTGTCAGCACATGGATCCTCACTTGTTCACTCAAAAGTAGGTCCAATGGGGTTCCTGCACTCCAGCCCAATTCAGAGTCCGAGGGCTGAGTTTTGCCGGTGCTCAGAGGGCAGGTTCGGAGGCATGTCCACTGTCAAAATCAAAAAGATTGACAGCGGGGCAGTATCTCGCTCTAAACCCGCCTCCTTGTGAGTTTCCCTAGTGCCGGCTCTGCCTGCACTTTGCAGACACGGCACTAAGCGGCGGGTCATGCAATTGTGCTAGTTAAGAGGGTGTTTAAAGCAATTTAATCAGCATTTTCCCAGGTACAAACCATTTTCCCAAGTTTTCCACAAGGTTCCCATCGCTCGGCGATCACACCAGGTAAGTATGTTGGGTTCTGAACAACTCCCTATTTCTTTGAATAGGTGACAGCTGCAAAAGTGGTTTAAAACCTGCCATTTTACAGCTGGTCACTTTCCAATGTCAGAAGCTGGAGCATTAATGATTTAGAACCCACTTTTGAGCTTTATGCTCTTTTGAAGTGTTTGGAATAATCTCTCTATCCACTGTCACCTCCTTGGAACAACCTATCTCAACATTAACAGTTACTTCTGTCATCTCAACCTCACCTGCCATCTATTCCATCAGTATCGGTGCGCTTGAAAAAATCTCACCTTGGTCCTCAGAATCCCAACACCAGCAGCACCAACACCAGCATCACCGGGCACACCAGCAGCACTAACATCCACACCGACCTTCTCCGCAATCAACTGATGCTGCATTGGACACAGGGCATCATCACCCGTGCACATTGCTGCCCAGGATGCCAGCGATGGCCTCACCATGTCCAGATTTGCTTCACTTAACACTGTACACCCTGGCTGCCACATGATGCACCTGGTTGGTACTACCCCACACCAGCACCATAAAGCATCCCTACAATGTCCAAGCCATTCTTTCACACTCATCACCAATGGGTGGGGGGGGGGGGGGCGGGGGCGGGGTTGGGGGGCAACGTTATGTCTCACCATTCACTGCAACTCACTACGCCAGTTCCAAAGGTGCACACAAATCTGTCCAAGAATGCAAAGTGTTCAAAATAAAGATTTCAATGTTTGACAGCACATTACCAGAAACTTCACATGAATATTGGCTAAACCACCCAAGTGCCTACCCGTGTGTGTTGTTAGTTGGTATGATTGCAGTAGGATGAGGGTGAGTGTGAGGGCTGGCTCGTGAGATGGGGAAGTGATAATATAGATAGAGAGGGATGGGTAGAGGTGCAAGGTAAGTTGGTGTGAGTAAGGATGTGCAGGAGTAGGGTAGGGAAGGCAGAGTGATGGAGATGTGATGAGTGGCACAGGAGGATAAGGTTGAGTGTGGCTTGGCAGTAATGTTTCATGATCTACTGAGATAATTGAAAGGTTTGTGCCACTGCAGCCTGGTCCTCCTGATGACATCCCTGCTTCTGCCCTCCTGTGCAATGTGCATCCAGACTGTGTTGATCTCCTGGGGAGGTGTCTTCTGCCCACTGGAAGGGAAGAGAACCTCCCTGCGTGCTGTGACTCCCTCCATAAGCATATGGAGAGAGTCATGGGAGAGCCTGGGTGCAGCCATGCACCTTTGCGCAGTGCTTGTCAGTGATTGCAGCACCTCAATGCTTCAGAATACTGACAGCACAACTGTCAAAATGAATGTGGACATGGCCCCGTTAAAGAAACCTGCTGATGACACGTCATCAAATGATGTCATCAGACCCGCTTCCTTTTACTTGGCCAGGAACCTCGCAGGGTGGGCTTAACAAGCCCAATCAGGGCAAAATCACTTGGAGGAGGCAGGATGAAGACTGGTGCGGAGTTTGAGGCCACTGTCTGCTCCGGCCGCACTGGACTCGCCACGTCTGGCGAAATCGCAGCCCTAACCTCTGGCATAGTTCGCTAGGTGTGAGTTGGAAGATGTCATTAATAGGCCAGTTATACTACACATAAACAAAGTGGTTTTCACTTTACATCAACTCAGTTGTTGAGTGTAATTCATTTGTGATGTCACCAGCATCAAATTTGGACAGGCGATATGAGATCACCCTCCTAGAATTAAGTCTGACCGTTCCAGTGGGCTGAGCAGGGTAACTGAGAACCTGGAGGAGATTAAGCTGTCATGCAAAAACTAGATTAATTTGATAAACAAAACAAACCACAATCCTCCTGTCATCTTCACACAGAGGCTACTTAGTAAGTTTCTCGGAATTAAGAAGCGCACCAGGTAATTGAGCATGTACACCACACGCCCAGCTCTCTATATGTAACCCCAAACTCACCTTATGCAAATATGGCCAGATTCCTGGAATAGGTATCCTAACAAATATTCATCAAGGAAGTCAAACAAATCCTTAACCCTTCACCTTAACTTCTCATCAAGGAACTAGTTGGGGTTTACCACCCAGTTTATGCCTAGGAGTGAATGATGCCCAAATTTGTCTCGCTAAACTGTTTTACATCAACCAGTTCAGATTATATTTGCATTTACCTTACTAACTTCAAATTAGAATACACACAAGCTGTTGAGTGAATGAATTAATCCTTTCCTGCCAAGCCATTAAAGAAGCCATTAAAGAAGCCTGACAACAAGTCATGCACTAAAGAAAAAAAAGGGAGGCGTATGACAGATACCGAGGGCTAAATACTCCAGAATCTTTAGAGGAGTACAGAAAGTGCAGGGATACAATTAAAAATGATATTAGGAAAGCAAAGAGGGAGCATGAAAAATTCTTGGCAAGTAAAATCAAGGAAAACCCAAAGATGTTTTATAAATATATTAAGAGTAAGAGGATAACTAAAGAAAGGGTAGGGCCTATTAGAGATCATGAGGGTAATCTGTGTGGAGGTGGGAGATGTCGGTAGGGTTCTTAATGAATACTTTGCGTCTGTTTTCACAAAGGAGAGGGGCGAAGCAGACATTGCTATCAGGGGGGAGGAATGTGAAATATTAGATGAAATAAACATAGTGAGAGAGGAAGCATTAAGGGGTTTAGCAGCTTTAAAAGTGGATAAATCCCCAGGCCCGGATTAAATGTATCCCAGGCTGTTAAGCGAAGCAAAAGAGGAAATAGCAGAGGCCCTGACCATCATTTTTCAATCCTCTCTGGCTTCAGGTGTGGTGCCGGAGGACTGGAGGACTGCTAAAGTGGTACCCTTGTTTAAAAAGGGAGAAAAGGATAGACCAAGTAATTACAGGCCAGTCAGCCTAACCTCGGTGGTGGGAAAATTATTGGAAAGAATTCTGAAGGACAGGATAAATCTTCATTTAGAAAGACACGGATTAATCAAGGATAGTCAGCACAGATTTGTTAAGGGAAGGTCGTGTCTGACAAACTTGATTGAATTTTTTGAGGAGGTAACAAGGAGGGTAGATGAGGGTAGTGCATTTGATATAGTGTATATGGACTTTAGCAAGGCTTTTGATAAGGTTCCACATGGCAGACTGGTCACGAAGTTAAAAGCCCATGGGATCCAGGGCAAAGTGTCAAATTGGATTCAAAACTGACTCGGAGACAGGAAGCAGAGGGTAATGGTTGATGGGTATTTTTGTGACTGGAAGGCTGTTTCCAGCGGGGTTCCGCAGAGCTCAGTACTAGCTCCCTTGCTTTTTGTGGTATATATCAACGATCTTGACTTGCATATAGGTGGTATGATTAAGAAGTTTGCAGATGATACTAAAATCGACTGTGTGGTTGATACTGAAGAAGGAAGCTGTAGACTGCAGGAAGAGATCAATAAATTGGTCAGGTGGGCAGAACAGTGGCAAATGGAATTCAATCCGGAGAAGTGTGAGGTAATGCATTTGAGGAGGGCTAACAAGGAAAGGGAATACACATTAAATGGTCGGACACTGAGTAGTGTAGAGGCACAAAGGGACCTTGGAGTGCATGTCCACAGATCCCTGAAGGTAGCAGGCCAAGTAGATAAGATGGTTAAGAAGGCATGCAGAATGCTTGCTTTTATTAGCCGTGGCATAGAATACAAGAGCAGGGGGGTTATGCTTCAACTGTATAAAACACTAGTTAGGCCTCAGCTAGAGTACTGCGTGCAGTTCTGGTCACCACATTACAGGAAAGATGTGATTGCACTAGAGAGGGTACAGAGGAGATTTACAAGGATGTTGCCGGGAGTAGTGAATCTTAGCTATGAGGAAAGACTGGATAGGCTGGGTCTGTTTTCCTTGGAACAGAGGAGGCTGAGGGGAGACCTCATTGAGGTGTATAAAATTATGAGGGGCATAGATAAAGTGGATAGAAAGGACCTATTTCCCTTAGCAGAGGGGTCAAAAACCAGGGGGCACAGATTTAAAGTAATTGGGGGAAGGTTTAGAGGGGATTTGAGGGGAGATTTCTTCACTCAGAGGGTTGTGGGGGTCTGGAACTCACTGCCTGAAAGGGTGGTAGAGGCAGGAACCTGAACCACATTTAAAAAGTACTTGGATGTGCACTTGGGATGCTCTAACCTGCAGGGCTACGGACCAAGAGCTGGGAAGTGGGATTAGGCTGGATAGCTCTTTGTTGGCCGGCGCGGACACGATGGGCTGAAATGGCCTCCTTCCGTGCTGTAAATTTCTATGATTCTAATTGGTTATTAACTTCAGAATCAGGATTTGCATCAGCTAAATTTTAATTTGGAGTATGTGCATAGTTGTATACAGGGTTACCTAACAATTTGAATAACAGAGGTTATAAAGTCAGTTCAATGGTATCATAGTAATTCAGCATTAACTGGGTTGCTGATTATCAAAGTTGACTGATATAAATTGATGAGATTAATTTAGGATTAAACTCCTTCAATAGCTGACAAGTTAACAGCATTCAATAGGTACAACCTAATCCTTATGAGCTCATTGCTCGCCTTCCCCTGGAATGATGATGCAGTCTAGTGGGACGTCAGGGTGATGGGCCTCCTTCTGTAGATCCTCTGCAACTAGTGAAATCCACTTTACGCATTGTATATCTGTATCCGGACCAGTTGGCTATGCCGCTATTTCCCACCAGACCGTGCTGTCTCTTGGTCCCATGTGGCCTCCTGAGATTTTTAGTTAAAATATCGTTGCGGTGCCAATGACCTCACCTGACCACAACTTTTCCATTGAAAGTAGGCCCCTGTCTGCCTGGGGCAGGCGGCTCCCCCGTGCCTGTTCTGAGGTCAGTTAAGAGGGTGGACAGAATGTGTTGAGAACGCGGCGGAACTCCTCCCCCCCGCCATCTTAATCCTCCTCCAGTGCCGTTCCAGACAGGCAGGATTAAAATCGACCCTTTACCATGTGCGTGTGTGAGAGACAAAAGGAGATAAAGGACTGTGTTTTAGCTGATCTACCTTCCCCTCAGGAGAACAGTTGAATTAATAGACACAGTGCTAGTTGAAGGCTATAATTATGCATCATACTCCTGGCTGGGCTCTCTGCCTAAGAGTTTTAGTTATTAAAAGTCTTCTCTAAGGCTGCGGTTATATAGCCCTCGGGCCTAAGATTGCCAGCTGCAGTCTGCAAAGCTCGGGCTGCCAACTCTGGTTGGATATATTCCTGGAGCTTTCATACAATGACCTCCGGCTTCCAAACCTTCCACTCAGCCAAACAGCCTTTTTTTTCCCATCTCTGATATGTTAAGAACTAACAGACAGAAGTGGTCAATGAACATGTCAAAAAAAACACACGATTTTTTAATAACAATATGATTTTTCTCCTGGGTTGCTCGCAGCAGTGTCCAGGGGATTAAACTTCAAATAAAAAAGAAGAACTCAGCAGGTCAGGCAGCATCTGTGGAGAGAGAAACAGAGTTAACGTTTCAGGTCTGTGGCCTTTGGTCAGAACTTCAATTCCTGGAGACTCCAGGAGAATTCTGGGGGGTTGGCAACCCCACGCAAAGCCCAGTGGGCAAAATCCCTCTTTTACTGCCTGGCATGTCCATGGGCAGAGCTCTGCTCCTGGCTGGCAAATGTTAAATCTTTTGAGAGTGCAAGTGAGATCGTCTGTTTCCTCAAAACATTAAAAAGATATGCAGCGCCTAAGAGATCCAAAGATCGCCCGACCACATTTTAAATCCGGCTTGGGCTGCCCTGGAGTTCTGCGCTACGGGGTGCACAGCCCAAGAGAGAGAGACAGTCTCTCAGCGGGGACCTGTCACACCTGCCAGCCGGAGTTAGATGGGACCTGACTCCAGAGTTATGCGGCTCCTTTCAACTCAATGCCCAGCAGAAAAGTGCCAATGCAACCGTGTCCTAAGGTAGAATTTACATAGAGCTTACAGTACAGAAACAGACCATTCCGCCCAACTGGTATGTGTCCATGTTTATGTTCCACATGAGCCTCCTCCCATTCTATTTCATCTCACCCTATCTGCATATCCTTCTCGGATCTGAATAAACCCACACAATCCAGAAAAAGTTGTTTCCTAAGAGTTTGCCAAACCATACTTCAGTCTCGGCAAGTCACACTGAGTGCCTTAGTTTCAAGAGACTCATAGATACAAATCATGAGCATATTGGCTAATCGTTTCCAGTAGAAATCCATTGCTTATTCGGTCATTTGCAGCCTGACTACTCATCAGCTCAGTTCCGTATTTTACAGGCTCTGAGACTGACATCACTTGCTCTCACACGCCCCCTCGCTTCTTTAAAGCCCGGAGTTTGCTCAGCGCTGCACCAAAGTTTTGCAAGAGTTCGATCGTTGCCGGCTTCTCACTCGGCAGAATCGGAGAGCGAGGATGGTGGTGTACCACAAAGAGTTTGCAAATGCTGGGAAAAAGTCAGGGATCCAGGTCTGGAGAGTGGAACGTTTGGAGCTGGTGCCAGTTCCACCAAGTTTATATGGCAATTTCTATATAGGAGACGCTTACCTGGTGATGCAAACCATAATGATTAAAAACAACTTCTCTTACAATCTGCATTTTTGGTTAGGTGAGGCTGAGTTAAACTGTATATAATATGATTTTATATTTTGCAATAAGACACGGCGGTAATGATTTTAAGCTGATGTATTTCCCTTCAGGCAAAGAGTGCAGTCAGGATGAAAGCAGCGCCGCTGCGATTTTTACCGTGCAGATGGATGACTATCTGGAAGGGAAACCAGTTCAGTACCGAGAGCTGCAAGACTACGAATCCAATACTTTTGTTGGCTATTTCAAGGGAGGACTTAAATACAAGGTAGATATCGCAGTGCTTCCAAATTATGATGTGGAGATGCCGGTGTTGGACTGGGGTGGACAAATGTGAGAAGTCGCACAACACCAGGTTATAGTCCAACAGCTTTATTTGAAATTACAAGCTTTCGGAGCGCTGCTCCTTCACCTGACGAGGAGCAGCGCTCCGAAAGCTTGTGATTTCAAATAAAGCTGTTGGACTATAACCTGGTGTTGTGCGACTTCCAAATTATCAGCAGACTTCTTCCTGTGTACCGGGCATTAGTACTTTCATTTGTTTTATTAAATTGTTCGTTTTTCACTATTGGAATTCACTTGCTGGTAGTTTCCATTGTGTTTTAGATTGATAGATATAATGTTCAGTGCCTTTAGTTAACTTTTTACTATTTTAGTATCTCAGTCTTACAGTGGTCAGTTTCTTTGAATTTTATAAGTCAGTGTCTCAATGTCCTCGTGTTTTTTAGATTTTTAGAGTTCAATGCTTTAGGGGGCGAAATTGGGTGCCTTTGCACCTCCCGTTAGTGCAAATGGCTTTGTGACCGGGCGCGGTGCTGACATCGACTCCCGCCATATTCGACGGGAGTTTTGCGGCGGCGCCACAGTGTGGCGCTCTGATCTCCTTCGCCCGGAGATCATGATGTCATCGCCGTGCGCATCGCTCCGGTAGCGTCCCAGACCCCAAATTGACTTCCACCCTCTGCAGCAGCACCGGGTGAAAACACCGACCACTGCAGGAGGCGTGTCTCGGCGACCAGCCGCTTCAGGGAGGCTGATTAAAGGCGAGGTGGCCGAGGTAAAAAAAAACTTACCTTTCTTGTTCCAGTTTTTTTCGCGGGTTTCTGCCCACGATCGATCAGCTCAGCACTCTGCTTGAGTGCCGGGCTGATCGCATGGATCACGGCTGCCTTGGTGGTCCAGGTAGGTACTTTTTCTATTGCAGAGCCTGCAGCGATGGCCCTTCCCTTTAAGGGAGGGAAGGAGCCTTTGAACGCGGCAGCGCTGCACGGCCCAGTGTGCAGCGCTGCTGAAGTCTCCGCCCTGCCTGCTGCCAATTGCGCTCCAAGAAGGAAGTGGAATGCTTGGTTTAGCGCTCCACTTCCTTGGAGCGCAAAAGGCGAATTTTTCAAAAGTTTGAAATAGTTAGCGCCTGGCGTTAACTTTTCAAACTTTTAAAAATTAGCGCCCCAAAATGGGGCGATAGTGAATTTCTCCCCTTAAGTGTTTTAGTGGGCAGGGTCTGAGTGATTTAGAGGTCAGTGGATTGACTACCATGGCATGCAATTTTTCCCTATTTTTTTTCAGGGTGTGTGGTCCCTTGAATGGGCTGTGCAGCCCATTCAAAGTTTTGCCCATGCGTGAAATTTCTCATATGAGAAGCCAGTCCTGGGCTGCGCGGAACCAGTAGACGGCTTAGAGGGAACGTTGATGGGAGGTCAGCTGCGTCCTGTTGCATATGCATCTTGTTCTACGTGGGAACTCCAGGACACTTCACGCGTCCTGGATAACCATGTGTGCAGGAAGTGCTGCCAGTTGCTCGAACTGAAGCTCTGAGTTTCAGGATGTGCTCACCCCACATCTACAGAAGGTGCAGGAGGTGAGGGAATGGGTGTCCACCAGACAGGGTAGGGAGAAGACACAGGTAGTGCAGGAATCACCCAAGCCAGTGGCACTCACTAACCGGTTTTCAGTTTTGAATACTGGGGAGGGTGACAACTCCTTGGAGGAATGCAGTAAGAATCAAACCCCCGGCACCATTGGAGATTTGACTGCACACAGGGGAAAACAAAAGAGTAGAAATGCAGTAGTCACAGGGGATTCAATAGTTTAGGGGCATAGATAGACAAGATAATAATTGATAGAGAAGATGTACTAAAAAGATTAACATTACTGAATGTTGGTAAGTCAACTGGTCCAGTTGGAATGCAAGAAGCAAAAGTAGAAATAGCAGAAGCATTGGCCACAATCTTTCAATCTCATTGGACACAGGAGTAGTGCTGGAAGACTGGAGGGTTGCTAATGTTATATCACTATTCAAGAAAGGGGAGAGGGATTAACCAGGAAACTACAGGCCAGTCAGCCTAACATTGGTGGTGGGGAAGTTATTGGAAACCATTATCAGGGACAAAATAAACTTTCATTTGGAAAGGGTTAATCAAGGAGAGCCAGCATGGATTTGTTAAAGGTAAATTGTGCCTGACTAACTTGATTGAATTCTTTGATGAGCTAATGGAGAAGGTTGATCAAGGTAGTGGAGCAGATGTATATATGGACTTTCGGAAGGCATTCGACAAAGTGCCACGCAGGAGACTTGTTAAGAAGATGGAATTAAGGGGAAAGTGGCAGTATGGATATAAAATTGGTTCAGTGACAGGAAGCAAAGGGTGGTGGTGGATGGATGTTTTTCAGACTGGGAGGTGGTTTGTAGTGGTGTTCCCCAAGGGTCGGTTTTGGGTCCATTACTCTTTACAATTTCTATAAACGACCTAGACTCAGGTGTAGGGAGCAACATTATAAAGTTTGCAGATGATACAAAACTTGGCAAAGTAGTAGATCATAATGAGGATAGTTATAGGCTTCAGGATGGCATAGACAGGATGGTGAAATGGCAGAAGCATGGCAGATGAAGTTCAATGCAGAGAAGTGTGAAGTGATGCACTTTGGGAAGACTAATATGGAAAGACAGTATACTGTAAATGGCACGATTTTAAAAAGTGTAGATGAGCAGAGAGACCTTGGTGTCTGCACAAATCCTTAAAGGTGGCAGGGCAGGTTGGTAAGGTGGTTAAAAAGCATATGGGTTACTTGGGTTTATAAATAGAGGCATAGAATATAAAAACAAAGAGATCATGCTAGAACTTTATAAATCACTGGTTAGGCCTCAGCTGGAGTATTGTGGACAATTCTGGGCACACTTCAGGAACAATGTAAAGGCTTTAGAAAGGGTACAGAGGAGGTTTATCATGATGTTACCGAGGACGAGGGACTTCAGTTATGAGGAGAGGTTGGAAAAGTTAGGACTGTTCTCCTTGCAACAGAGAAGGTTAAGAGGTGACCTAATAAAGATTTTCAAGATGATGAAAGGTTTTGATGGAGTAAATAAGGAAAACATATTCCCTCTGGTGAGTGGGTAAATAACTAGAGGTCATAGATTCAAAATCATTGGAAAAAGATCTAGAGGGAAGATGAGGAGAAATTTTTTCACTGAGAGTTGTCGGGATCTGGAACGCCCTACCTGAAAAGGTGGTGGAAGCTGATTCCATAAATAATTTTAAAAGGCAGTTGGACAGGTTCTTGAGGATGTGGAGGTTACAGAGTGACGGACAAAAATTGGGGTTATGGGACTGAGCACGACTGCTCGTTCAAAGAGCCGGCATAGGCACGACGGGCCAAATGGCCTCATTCTGTGCTGTAAGATTCTATGATTCTATTATTTGTTTTGTAATTCATTGCTGCTCTCCAAATGTATCCACTTGTGCCAATACTTACATGGACTGATTATTAGTTACTTATTGCATGCTATAAAATTGCTTCTTCAAACATACGAATGAGTGAAAAACAAGTTAACTACCTACAGTATTAGATAACACATAATTAAGCCAGAAAGTTGGCGCAACTGGATAAAGTATTTCTTATGTTCTTATGTTCTAAGGTACTCATTCCTAATTCCCCCCTCCCCCCACTCTATTTTTCTCTCCCATGTGTGGTCATTCTTCATGTGTGAGCCAGGACAGTTAGTGTTGACTGGCTATTTGGAGGGGCCATCACAGCCAACCAGATCCTGTCTTCACCTAATATCCACATCCATGTGTACTGTTGGATTTTTGTTTTAACTCTCTCTACTCTTTAGGGTAATCAGTGGTAAGAACAACCAAGGCTTTAAACTTTTCTAAGCAATTGGTTTTCTTAACATTAAAATACAAAAAGTATTACAGCTAGAGATTCATACAACCCTATATAGAAGTACAACTCAAAACTCAGAATTGGCTAATTCTTCTGCTTTGGGAGACTGAGAGGTTAATAATCCATCAACATCCTGCGTGGTGTTCTTCTGGACTGTCTCTGGTCGGTCTCATGGAATGTCTCCTTGACCTTACTAAAATGGCTGGTTTTATATCCTTCTTGATGGCAAAAACACGCTGTTGGTACTTTTCCACATTCTCTCTCTTTCCCATGGTTTAAAACAAGTATATTGTCCAGCATCTGATGTTCACAACAGCTTCTCGCAGACTTTCAAGGCCTAGCAAGTGTCTTAGCTTTATCCTTCTAGGCAGTCTGCTTTATAAGACTTTTCGAGTGTGGTCAACCTTCCCAGTGTGCCGTTGAACAGTCAGTTTAACAAACTCAGCTCCTTTAGCAGGTAATTAATTCAGGGTTATAGACAATCCTTTAGTTTCCTTAAAGCTGGTATTGAAAAGTCCAAAAATCTTTCAGTACCTTCCAACAAAAGTGGCTGGATAATGATGAGGAGCTAGATGTCTGCCTGATTATTCCTACTCAAGGTACAACAACGCCAAGTGTAGTGCTCCTACTGCTGTCCTGACTGTAATGAACTAACTCAGCACAGAGCAGAGCATGAGACCTTCCTGATCTGTGGAACCATTTGTAATTAACTTTGCAGGACAACTTTATATTTATTTTAGTTTATTTCTAGTCCAGTGGCTGGAGTCATACCTACCACACAGGAAGATGACCATGATTGTCGGAAACCAATTATTGCAGCCCCAGGACATCGCTGCAGGAATTCCTTGGGACATGTTTCTTGGCCCAACCATCTTCAGATGCTCCATCAATGACCTTAACTCCATCATAAGGTCAGGAGTGAGACTGTTTGCCAAAGATTCCACAGTGTTTAGCTGCATTTGCAACTCCTGCAATAATGAAACAGTGCATGCCAACCTACAGCAGGACTTGGACAACAGCTAAGGTTAGGCTGGCAAATGGTAGGTAGCATTTGCACCATGTAAGTGCCAGGTAATTACCATCTCCCACCTCCCTTGACCTTCAACGGCACCACCATTGCCAATTGCCCCACCATCAACATCTTGTTGGGGGTGTCGCCATTAACCAGAAGCTTAACTGGACCAGTCATATCAACAGAGTGGTTACAAGATGAGGGCAGAAGCTGTGTACTCTGCTAAAAATGTCTAAAGGCATTCAGGCATACAAGTGCTGAAGAGAGGCCAAAGATCAATAAATCTAAAGTTCTATGATAGACTCCAATGGTAGCCAGCAGGCCACCCAGCCCCAGACTATCTTACTGTGTGTAAATGATGGGGGGGGGCAGGTGGTGCCTATGACCCCACACAACTAACCTGACTTCTGCCACTGCTATCGCCAATCCCTAGAACCACTAGGAGATGAGTCGTGATAGTCCCGTGATAGGGCAGCTGCAAGAGGCTGACTGAAGATCCTTTTGGAAGGTGAAAACCTAGTAGTGGATACTTCTCTATCTCATCTGGCATCAAGAAGGTTCTTTGTTTAGGTCTCGGCTCAGTCTGAAATTCTTCCTCACCTCTTCAGGGTGGTTTTGCTCTATTAAATAAGCTTTGTCCTCTTCTGATGCATCTTCTGTCCCTGACAGCACCAGGCTCACTATTGTTGGTGGGGATAATCAATCCTGACACAGGAAAATAGGTTGGGAGTCACTGTGGCATCAGAGCGACAGGCAAAGTCAAACTCCGAACCTCCGATGGTGAACCCACCCAGGTGGAATAACCAGGCCCAGCAGTCCTAAACCTGGTGATAGGTTTCTGTGTATGTCAGAAACTCGGCTGACCAAAGAAAAAGTCATCATAGCCTGGATCTTGCAACAGGCTTTAACCTTTCTGCAACCAGTGGAGGGCATACCAGCTACCTTAATAATCAATGATGATCCATGATTTCCTCCAAAGGGGACTGTTTTCCTGACTGCTGTGGCCTTGTGCTCCAGAACTAGCTGCACCTCTAGCCAAGCTGTTCCAGTACAGCTACAGCACTGGCATCTATCTGACAATGTGGAAAACTGCCCAGTTATGTCCTGTCCACAAAAAGCAGGACAAATCCAATCCGGCCAATTACCACCACATCAGTCTACTCTCAATCATCGGCAAAGTGATGGAAGGTGTCATCGACAGTGCTATCAAGCGGCACTTACTCACCAATAACCTGCTCACTGATGCCCAGTTTGGGTTCCGCCAAGATCACTCAGCTCCCGACCTCATTACAGCCTTGGTCCAAACATAGACAAAGGAGCTGAATTCTAGAGGTGAGGTGAGAGTGACTGCCCTTGACATCAAGGCAGCATTTGATTGAATGTGGCATCAAGGAGCCCTAGTAAAACTGAAGTTAATGGGAATCGGGGGAAAAACGCTCCACTGGCTGGAGTCATACCTAGCACAAAGGAAGATGGTTGTGGTGGTTGAAGGTCAATCATCACAGCCCCAGGACATCGCTGCAGGAGTTCCTCAGGGCAGTGTCCTAGGCCCAACCATCTTCAGCTGCTTCATCAATGACTTTACCTCCAACATAAGGGCAGAAATGGAGATGTTCGCTGATGATTACACAGTGTTCAGCGCCATTCACAACTCCTCAGATAATGAAGCAGTGCATGCCCGCATGCAACAAGACCTGGACGATGTTCAGGCTTGGGCTGATAAGTGACAGGTAACATTCGCACCACAGAAGTGCCCGGCAATGACTATCTCAAACAAGCGAGAGTCTAACCACCTCCCCTTGACATTCAATGGCATTACCATCACCGAATCACCCACCATCAACATCCTGGGGTCACAATTGACCAGAAACTTAACTGGACCAGCTACATAAATACTGTGGCAACAAGAACAGGTCAGAGGCTAGGTATTCTGTGGCGAGTGTCTCACCTCCTGACTCCCCAAAGCCTTTCCACCATCTACAAGGCACAAGTAAGGAGTGTGATGGAATACTCTCCACTTGCCTGGATGAGTGCAGCTCCAACAATACTCAAGAAGCTCGACACCATCCAGGACAAAACAGCCCATCCACCACATTAAACATTCACTCCCTCCACCACCGGCGTACTGTGGCTGCAGTGTGTACCATCTACAAGATGCGCTGCAGCAACTCGCCAAGGCTTCCTCGGCAGCACCTCCCAAACCCGCGACTTCTTCCACCTAGAAGGACAAGGGCAGCAGGCGCATGGGAACACCACCACCTCCAAGTTCCCCTCCAAGTCACACACCATCCTGACTTAGAAGTATATTGCTGATCATTCATCGTCACTGGGTCAAAATCCTGGAACTCCCTACCTAACAGCACTGTGGGAGTACCTTCACCACACGGACTGCAGTGGTTCAAGAAGGCGGCTCACTACCACCTTCTCAAGGGCAACTAGGGATGGGCAATAAATGCTGGCCTTTCCAGCAACGCCCAGATCCCATAAGTGAATAAAAAAAAAGTCACATTGCAGTTGCAAGCTCGCCAATGAACTCTCTAGCCAATATATGGAGATTGAAAATAAGTTGCAATCTCAAAGTACAGCTCTACAATGCATTAATTAAATATTGCTCGGTACGCACCAAAGTAATGAATAAATGAATCGATGGATTTGATTCTAAATTACTTCACACACCACTAAAGATTAAGCCAAAGGACAAAATCTTAAATGAAACTGTACACAACCTGACTAATCAACTACCACTGTCCCGGTTGGTTGATCATTAACAACCCTCTGGTGTGGACACCTCATGCCTACCCCAAGTCTGACCCTGCCTGAACATTCACCACCAAACCACCACCAACATGGAAGAGACCATGAGGCAAACCTAGAACAAAATGAGACACAACATTAAAGTGCACTTTAACAGCATGGGCCTTACTGCTGATGTGAAACAAGTCTGAGCCCTGAACCGTAATGGTTGGAAGAAGCTGGTAGCAACATTGGCCTGTTATGGATAAACCCCTAGATCTTGATTGAGGGCATAATAGTGGTGCAATTTGAAACATGCGGAGGTCATTGCCCTGCCAGTTGTACCCCAGTGGTATGAATTTGTCATTTTAACAAAAACAAAGGTACAAACACATAAACCACAATGTGAAAGTTTATGTTACAATTGAAATTGTGCCCTGCTGCAGTGTGAAGCTTTTTCGTTTGCAAATATAGTGGTGTGATAACACAACGTTCAAAATAGCTAGTCTGTGCAGTTATAGGAAATAAGCCAATGAAATTCTTAACTAGATTCGTATTATAACTTATAGCCAGCTTATTTGTAAAGTAGTTATGTGACCAGGGAATGCCAATTAATATGTAAAAGATTATAACCTGTTTTATTAAATTAGAGCATAATTGCATGCTTACACTACTATTAATTTTCCAGAGTTTGGCAAATTATCTTATCCTAACTATCTTATAATCTTCATCTTTTTTAGTTTTTCTCTAGTAGTTTCTTTGTAAAAGAATTAATAATTGAAATGCAAACAAGTTTGTAAAAAGAATAAATATCAATGAGTTATTGTATGTTTTTGAGCAAGGCTATAAAACCAGTTTTGTTCTATAAGTGCTTTTAGTACATGCATATATGTTTTACATTGAAGGGGCAGAGTCCAAGTTCCCCTCCAAGTCACACACCATCCTGACTTGGAAGTATATCGCCGATCCTTCATCATCGCTGGGTCAAAACCCTGGAATTCCCTCCCTAACAGCACTGTGGGAGTACCTTCACCACACGGACTGCAGCGGTTCAAGAAGGTGGCTCACCACAACCTTCTCAAGGGCAACTAGGGATGGGCAATAAATGCGGGCCTTGCCAGCGATGCCCACATCCCAGGAACAAACTTTTAAAAAAGTCATGATGGTGATGTTCTTGCAAAACATTTAGCCATTTTATAAAGAGTGCAGGGTGCAATGATAAAATCATCAGAACAGGAGTAGGCCATTCAGCCCCGAGAGCCTCTTCTGCCATTCTATTAGATCATGGCTGCTCTGTACCTCAACTCCATTTACCTGCCATTATTCCATATCCCTTGAAACCCTTACCTAAGAAGAATCTATCGATCTCAGTCTTGAAAATTTCAATTGATCCAGCATCCACAGCATTTTGGGGAGACAGTTCCAGATTTCCATTACCTATTGTGTGAAAAAATGTTTCGTTATTTCATTCCTAAATGGCCAAGCTTTAATTTTAAAATGATGTTTCCTTGTTTTGGATTCCCCCACCAGAGGAAATAGTTTCTATGGACTGGATTTTGATACTGGAGCGGGTTGGGGTCGTGTTATCCACTTTTCGTGTTGCCCACCCGAATCTAGATCGATGTGGGAGAATGTTGCGATTTTAACTTAATTGGCCAATTGAGTTCCAACGTGTGGGAACCCATGGCCAATGAGTTATTCCAGTCTGAAAGTCGCCTCCGATGATGTCATCATTGCTGCTGCATTTAAGGTCTGCAACAAGCCTTGCTTCTTCTGCAGACTGCCAACCTTTTAGACTTGTATCTTAGAGGCAACTGCAGGAGGAATGGCCAGCCAAAGACCCAGGTCTGCTCCCAGGTTCGATGACGTTGCCCTGAAAGCTTTAGTGGAGGGAGCAAGAGCCAACAAAGAGGTGCTCTTCCCTTCCTCAGGGAGGAAGAAGCCTCCCCAGCAGACCAAGGCTGTGTGGGTCCAGGTCGCCCAGGAAGTCAACTCTTTGTCCATAACCCGCAGAACCTGGCTTCAGTGCAGGAAGAGGTTTCATGACCTTCTACGCACTGCAAAAGTGAGTATGACTTTCCCTTCACCCTCAATCTGATCCCCATTGCCTCTCCTCACCAGCACTCAGCTTTAGCAACCTCTTCCTCCATATCCCACTTGACACTGACATCCATGCACCCTTACCCATTCCCTCTCCCTCTATGGTCACATTCACCTTACTATTCGACTATGCAGACCTCACACTCCCTATCGCTGTCATGCTATGAAAACAACTTACAACACACAGGGAGTGCCCTTGGTCTTGCCACCTCACTCCATCTTTGTCTCCTTCTAAGCATCTATGCTATGGATTCTCTACACTCACTCCTTCAATCTCACTCAAACTCCACTTGTCTCCCTCATTGCAGGAAAAGAGAGCTCACAATAAAAGGGAAAGAGCCAGGACAGGAGGAGGGCCACCTTCATTAGCCCAGCTCACCCCCTGGGAGGATGCGGTCCTGGAGATCGTGGGAGTGGAGGACAATACGCAAGTGGGGGACGGACAGACGGGTGCAGCACAACAAGCTGGTGACAGAATAGTGTTCCATCTCTCTCATTGACATTGCATGAGTCGCTGATAATGAATCTGAAGCTCTAACAGATGGATTTATGATCATCTGCAATATGCAATGTGCATGTAACCTTGGCATCACATCTCTGACTCTTTCCTTTACTCCCCCACAGGACCATCGCAAGCACCCGTCCCCACTAGCCAGGAGGAAGAGCCTGAGCATCCAGACTCCTCAGAGGAAGCTGCAACCTCTGAGGGCGCAGCGTCAGCAGATTTCAGCGCACCCAGCACCAGCGCAGAGACTCACACCTCGGTGGGACCCTCGGGACATAGAGTAGCGTTGTCACCTGGTGTATCACAGCTCACAAGTGAGCATCAGCAGATGGTGGAGACAGGGACAGCAGTGGAGAGTCCTAGTCGGAGGGCACAAGACTCTCCTAGCTCAGCTCAGCTGCATGTTGACCCTCTGCCTCTGGGTCCATCCATAAGATCAGCGGTGCTGGAACTCCAGGAACAGATGCAGGAGTCTCTGGCAGGTTTTGTCTCCAGGGTCGCTGCGAGTGTGGAGTGAATGGAGGAGTCCATAGTGAACTTGAGCAGAGCCTTTGTGGAGTAATTGGCGCATGAACGCATCACCACGGAAAGGATGGCAACCTCCGTGGAAAGGATGGCTACAGTAGAGGAGAGGATGGCTACGGCTATGGAGGAGATAAGTCGCCAGAGTGTAGAAAACATGGTCATTGTTCAGAATAGACTGGCATCTCTTGAGGAGCGATGGTCATCTATTGAACACAGAAACCAGACCTTCATGGAAGTCCTTCTGAGTAGGACTTCCAGTACACATACGGGTCCCCATGGCCCCCCTGATGTGCAGCAAGGTGCTCTCAATCCACTTGCAAGTGCTGAGGTGGGGCTGACCCATGAGAGGGATGTTGGTGGCAGACAACAAGGAAGTGGGGGCTCCTCTCCAAGCGCTCACACGACCAAGCCACTGCAAAGCCCTCGGTCAGAGCCCCACCAGAGTCCTCACCCAACTGAGATGGGCGTCTCAACCCCTGCATAGCCGCAGGAGCAGCAGACTGTTGCCGAGCCCTCACAGGCTCGCAACCCCAGAGGACGCCCGCCAAAGGTGTCGAGGCAGGAGCAGCATGAAAGTGAGCAAGGGGCCTCCACATCTGCTGAAGCCACAGGGGAAGCACCATGTAGGAGCACGCGTAAAAGAAAAATAATGCACAAGTAGTCACAAGGGTAGTCACTTGGGTGTAATGTTGTGTTTAATCTTGAAATGCCAGCACTTGCTTGGTGTGATTAAAAATTCTGCTGGCAAACTGCTGAAGTTGTGGCGTCTGTCATTTCGCAAATGGGACTTCCACATTGAGGGCTTAGGATGACTGGAAATTGTCAGTATGGTGGTCAGAGTGATAGGAATCCGCAGGTTCCTGGCCATTGTCGATCGTCTGATAAGAAGGTGCGAGGCAAAAGTGTTTGATTGTGCAGGCTAAGCAAATTTGGTCAAGTGCGTCCCTTGCATCTCGGGCAGCAATGTGGTCGCGCGCTGGCGCCTTCTGGCCTGTGCAGCTTCAGGTGGGTGAGGAGCAGCTTGGCACTCCTGTTGATGCTCTTGCTGCTGGTGGTGCTGTTGTTCATGGTTCTGCTGCTGCCACGGCTGGTCCTCGTCCGAATCTGATGTCCAGGAGGAAAGGAAATAAATGGTTCCCATGCTTCTGGTATATGCCTCAGTTGAAGAAGCGCTCAGTCAAGGTGGCAAGAGGGGTTTCCCAGGAGGTCACACTGGAGATGGGTGTCAGGCTCCAAACTTCCATAGCTGTGGTTATGCCATATAAAAGTTTCCCCAGACCTCAGACAACAAAATCCTGCCAACTGCAAATGATGGCTGATCACATCTCCTATTTTATGGTTGAGCTGCAGCTGATAGTCAGCAATCCAAATGTGCTACCGCCAGGTTTCACATTTGTGGTTAGAACAGGCGTGCTTCACGTGGAAAAAGCATTAAAATCACAAAGGCCTTTCAAAATGGCATTATAGAGGCAATTTAGTGCTTGTTAAGGGCCTTAATGGCCTATCCCGCCTCTTAGAGGCGGGACGGAGTCGGGACCAACAGACACGATTTAATGAAAATTGCGTGGAGGCGGGATGGAGGCAGGCTTGTGCCCGCCCGCCGGTTTTTGCAATTTTAACCCCCCACATGCCTCCAAATCCGCCTCCACGAGTCAATAAAAATTCTGCCCTATGTGTCTACCCTATCAAATTCTTTTATCATTTTGTTGATCATGTTGATCATATCACCCCTCAAACTCGGGTATACAAGCCAAGTTTATGCAACCTGTTCTCATAATTTAATCCTTTAAATCCCAGTATTATTTTTGTGAATCTGCAATGTACCTCCTCCAAGGCCAATATATCCTTCCTGAGGTGTGGAGCCCAAAACTGAACACAGTATTCCAGATGGGGTAACCAAGGCTCTGTACAGCTGAAGCATCACTTGCTCACTTTTGTATTGCAGTCCCCCTCGAGATAAAGGCCAACCTTATGTGGTCGTTGGAGACCCATCATCTCAACCCCAGGACATCGCTGCAGGAGTTCCTCAGGGCAGCGTCCTAGGTACAACTATCTTCAGCTGTTTCATCAATGGCCTTCCCTCCATGATAAGATCAGGAGCGAGGCTGTTCACTGATGATTACACAGTGTTCAACTACACTCGCAATTCTCATATAATGAAGCAGTTCTTGCCCGCATGCAGCATGAACTGGACAACATCCAGGCTTGGGCTGATAGGTGACAAGTAACACTCGTGCACACAAGTAACAGGTAATGACAATCTGCAACAAGAGAAAGCATAATCACCTTCCCATGACAATCAATGGCATTACCATCACCAAGTCCCCTACCATCAACATTTTAAGTGTCACCATTGACCAGAAACTGAACTGGACCAGCCACGTAAATGCCGTAGCTACTAGAGCAGGTCAGAGGCTGGGTATTCTGCAGCAAGTGGCTCACCTAACTCCCCAAAGCCTCTCTATCACCCAGAAGGCATAAGTCTGGAGTGTGATGGAATACTCTCCACTTGCCTGGATGGGTGCAGCTCTAACAACAGTCAAGAAGCTCGACACCATCCAGGACAAAGTAGCCCGCTTGATCGGCACCCCATCCACTGGATTAAACATTCACTCCCTCTGCCATCAGCATACTGTGGCTTCAATGTGTACCACATAAAGATAATTTACATTTATTGACAGATAATTACTGTATCAAATAAAGAATTTGTATTGTTTTACATTTATAACACATAAATGAGAAGATACTTGGCAGAGTTTGAAGTAGAGGCTCCCACTTCAATTTATCTGAGTCCTCCAAGTGTTCCAAACTGAAGAGAGTGAAGAAACTGAAGACTGAGCTGAGGAGGAACTTCTTCACCCAGAGAGTGGTGAATCTATGGAATTCTCTTCCACAGAAGGTTGTTGAGGCCAGTTCGCTAAATATATTCAAAAGGGAGTTAGATATAACACTCACAACTAGGGGGATCAAGGGGTATGGCGAGAAAGCAGGAATGGGGTACTGAGGTAGCATGTTCAGCCATGAACGCATTGAATGGCGGTGCAGGCTCGAAGGACCGAATGGTCTACTCCTGTACCTATTTTCTATGTTTCTATGTTTCTATGTTAAGAGCAAAGGGCCTTCCCATCCAGCTGTATCCCTCCATTTTTCTTTGTAGAATCCTTCTCCAGTTGCTACTCTGGCTTGATGGATTTATTGTTGTCGTTAAAGCATTTTGTATCTGCAGGCAGATTCCTCATGAAGGCCTTGCTCTTTGTTTGTGGAATTGGGGAAATCAAGTCCTCTTCCTCATTTAGCCAGCCTCCCCCACAGCATGACCAATGAGGCCAAAGACTCTGGGCTTTCTTTCCCCCTTACGTCACCATTTTGTGATAACTTCTGGCAGTATCACTTTACAAAGTCCTGCAGGGGCTCTTCATTCCCAGCTTCTTCAAGTATGTAACTGTTTATTGCCGCTGTTCAATGTTTGATGTGTGGATAGCACTGTTGATAATTTGAGATTCAGCGGAGCAGACTATTGTGTAACATCTTGGCAACATTGCATAACTGCTTGAAGTGCCAGTGTGGCCAGTAACACTGAATAACTGCACCACTGTGTCTTGGTGGAATGCAAACTTCCACCAGCAGCAAACATGCTGGTGTGGAGAGCCGTTCGGTCCTCACTGTTCTGTGAGCTCAGGTTACCTGAGGCCTAACCAGGTATGTTGACTTTTACAGCTAAACATGAAAAAAACACTTTTACTGATGCCTGTAGTTTTTGTTAAATTGGTTTCCTTAATGAGTTTCTTCTTAATTTCTCTTTATATTAGCATAACCTATGACACATAAAATATCCGTTTACATTTGTTTGTTTCTCTTGCTATCTTAGGCTGGTGGTGTGGCTTCTGGGTTTACACATGTCATTACAAATGACCTCTCCGCTGAGAGATTGCTGCATATTAAAGGCAGGAGGGTTGTCAGAGCAACAGAAGTTCTTCTCAGCTGGGCCAGCTTTAATAAAGGAGACTGTTTCATCATCGATCTGGGGGCGGTAAGTTAAGAGGAAATCTTGTAGCATAACATTAATTCAAATAGATAATCTCTGTTCTGATTTACTTGATGCCTTTCACCTGTGAGTATCTTTCACTTCATTCACACTAGTGCTAAGTGGAAGATTACACACACAAACAGAGCTTGGAGGTGGAGCATTTGCAACCCCTGAACACTGCATGACTCCTTAGTGTAATTTTGTTGGTACTCCTCAACACCGTTTTCCTTCTTTGGCTCAGGAT
This sequence comes from Squalus acanthias, assembly GCA_030390025.1. Classification (NCBI taxonomy): domain Eukaryota; kingdom Metazoa; phylum Chordata; class Chondrichthyes; order Squaliformes; family Squalidae; genus Squalus; species Squalus acanthias. The sequence continues at coordinate 94,420,781 of CM059428.1, read as the reverse complement.
GAACTATAAAACTATATATTTTTATAGTAAAATGAAATCCAAAGAAAGCTGAATGCACATATTTTTTTTAAACTGAGTGTGATAGTTTACAATGCAACAAAATTGGATGATACGCTATTAGTTTAAATGTAAACTTGCACAAATTAATATAAATATAACATTATATCTAGGAAACTAAGTTAACATGTTAAATTTTATATATGATCTATTCTAATGTGGTCTACTTTCTTGTGATTCTTAATCTTGTGAACAGCTTTTCTGCTGTCAATGTAATCTCATCACCTCTCTACTACTATTTTTTAACTTTTAAATGACTGGATATCTATGAAGTAGTTACAGGATGTACTGAATATGGCAGCAGTATTTCAATCAGCAGAATATGCCAAGGAAACTTATTGCCGCTAATATTGACTTGCCTTGAGCCGTAGGCAAAGGCCACTCTGATCTAGAAAGGAGAAGGTTAGCTGTACTGCTGATCTACCTCTGATTTTGTTCTTTGATGTAAGTGCCTGCAGTAGCTGGGAAGGCAGTTTTATACTTTCAGTAGTACCTTAGATATCTTGTTATATTGCCAAACTGTATTAGGAGATGATAATCGTTTACAATCCTATCACTGACTGTTTGAGATTCCATGTTTTGCTCCCACACAAAAGCCTGAGACTCAAAAATGAAGCAAAGAAAAAAACAGACAACTTACCATGCAAGGAGATTGACTATCTGCTTGATGCCAGTGTCAGAACATCAAAATGGCCACCATCAAGGGCAGAACCAGCTCAGCAGATACTTGACTATTCAAAATCCACCATCCTTGTTGCAAAAGGAAAACACAAACTTTGGGTGATAATAGATTTAGCCTCAGGGCAAACGGCAGTAAATCAGGTAGCAGCTGTACTGGGGAAAAACATTCCCAGAAGGGTGTAATACACTTGAGGCATTCAAATGAAGCCTTATACCATAAGAATAAGTCTCATAAGACTTGAAAACAGAGCCTAACTCCTGAGACTGTTAACCACCTTAAACTTCCCATCCATAATCTATTTTTTAAAATAGTAATTGTCAGTAAAAGTTTTTAAAAATGATGCATGAATGGCAAGCTCGCAAAACACAAGTAATGTGAGAGATTTATCTTTTCATTGTTCCTGGCATGCACTGTATCCCAATTGAAGTCAATAAAAGGGTTTTATAATCTTTTCTGATGCATGCAAATGCATCATGTCACAGATAGAAAGGTATCTAAACTACTCCCACCCATCAAAGTAGTTATGCTAAGTCACTTATACCTTACTAGAGTGCCATCGATTGCATACAAACACGTCTTATGCAGTCAATGGAATTTGTAGGTAGAAATGATCCACTCTTCATATAGCCAATGGCAGCAGAGCCCTACTTTATTGTGCAAATGTGTGGAATAAGGTGGTATCTCTGGTTTCAGAGTTAGCTCATATAGACTGGAACCAGATGGTGGCTTAAATGTGAAGTGCTGTACCAACCCGACCTACTCAGACTGAATAATGGATACTTAAGAGTGATTACTAATTACATCAAGGGATTCCGGTAATGTCATAAATCATGAGGGCAAAGCTTGAGTAGTTTTTGACCTTCACCTGAGTCTCAAACTAAAATAATGGGCTGGATTTTGCCAATGGGGAGCTTTTGGAGGCGGGACTCCCACTTGTCAGGTTTTAGTCCTGCCTCAATCGATTTCTGGCCAACCCATGCTATTTTCCCTTGATTGACCTTGTTAAGCCTGCCCAGCAGGTTTAGCAGGCCAATTAAGGGAAAGCCGGTGACAGAGAAAGTCAGCATATGACGTTTCATCTGTCAAAAATTTTTGACAGATGAATTATCATCGTTTGGCGGCTCTGTGAAGCTGTCAAACACTGACATTCTCTGTTGTTTGATGAGTCCTTGTATTCAAGACCTCATCAAACCTATCTGCTGAGCAGAAATAAGATGGCTGTTGCATCAGAGAATGCAGCAGCCATCTGTCATCTCTGCCGGTGAGATGCCGGTTCCTCAACTGTTGAAGCCTGCAGGAAGAAACAAAGGTAAGTAAACATTTTCTATCACTTTACACTCACCTCACATACTTACCTCTCCACACTCGCACCCCTCACTCACCTCCACAGTGCATTTTTGGACCCCTCTGACCCCCGCAGACCCACTGCTCGCCTCGCTGATCCTGCCGGGGTTTCCCGACGTCGGGAAGCCCGCACTTGCAGGGGCTAAAATGGGGATAATCCTCTTAACTGCCTGTTAACTACCTGTTAGCAGGCAGTTAAGTGGCTGTAACCCCCTTCCCGCCTCGGGGAGGCGGCTCCTAGCGCGGGTCGGGTACCCGCCTCCCGGGAAGATGGCATGGAGGCACGTTGGGGGCGGGATGGGCACCCGCCCCCAGATTCTGCCATTTTCCTGGCAGTCCCGCCTCCAAACCCGCTTCCCCAGGGCTGGCAAAATTCCCCCCAACGTTCTTGAAATTACTCTCACATATCCATTAAAAAAAATATAATTGCAGATATTGCTGTATGTGCTGCATGTGAGGATCTCATATCAGTGATCTTCTGCTGTGTCTGACCATAGTGTAAAAGTACTCTGGTAAAAATATTGATATCTCACTTATGTTACCACACTGCTCCATTGACTACAGTGTGATGATGGCAACACTGAAAAATTAATAACTGTAACATAATTGCCACTGAGTATCAGCTTGGTTCAGTTGGTAGCACCATTACCTCGGAGTCAGAAAGTTGCACATTCAAGCTCTACTCCCTAAATCGAGCAGGTAATCTAGGCTGACATTTTAATGCTGAGTGCTGCATTTTCAGAGGTTCTATATTTTGGATGAGATGTTAAATTGAGGACAGGTAGATATAAAAGATTCCATGACACCTTTCAAGGAGAACAGGGACTTCTTCTGTTGTCCTGCCAACATTAGCACCCTGAACCAATATCACCAAAAACAGATTAATTGGTTATTCACCTCATTTGCTGTTTCTGGGAATCGGCTGTCATATTTGCCTAAATAACAGGAGGTGCAACTTCAAAAACAATTCTTTGGATGTGAAATATTTTGGGATGTCTTGAGCGCATGTCATGAAACTATGGGCAGAACCATCAAGTTCGGCTTCAATGGAAATGAAAATCAGGCCAGGTGCATAACGACCCGATACGGCCTGTCTTACACCCCCATCAAAGTTGAAAGTTCCGCCCTTATAAATATGAGCCCTTTCTGTCAACTGATAATCTTTTGATTCGCAGAAAATAACACACTAGATACACGAGGGGTATTTTTTATTAAGTTGCACTCCCAACACAGAGCTTTGCCCACCAAAACTACACAAGGAGAATTCGGAGGTCAGGGCGCCCCACAGGATTTTCCCTAATGGAAATTTCCCTTATATTTTGTTGAAAATAAGCTCTGACTCCAGTTCAGTGCCACTTGTTTTGGACTGAGGTTGACTGATTACTTGACATGTGCTGAGATGAAAATGTAAAGTGAAAGGTTCCACTAAATTAGTTCATTGATAAATGTCTTTCAAATAAAAGTGGGGAACTCAATTAATAAAACAGGAAAATCAATCACTTAAAACGTATCGTAGCTCTCCAAAGCCTAAGGTCAGCTGACTTCCTCTGGCTTTTCAAAGTTTTAGAGGGCTGAAATGGTCCGTTATTTTTGTAATGTATAGTCCAGTCATTATTGAAGTAATTAATCAAGCATTCAAGTACACGGCAGCATCCATAATACTGCACCATCTGTAATACAGTGCGCTTGGTTAAATGTGCATTTGACATCTAACACAGTCATCTATACATAGTATGCTGAATAAACCTAGTTCCTTTTGAATAATCTTCTCAGTTCAGACTATTTAGTTGGATGATCAATAAACTATTTTTAACTGTGTTTATCACGATGAAGAATCTGTCTTTTGCAGAAAACAACCAGAATGACTGCAGCTTGCTCGCATACCACAGCCCATTAAAGTGACTAGTTGTGCATTGTCTAATAAAAACAAAAACTTAAGCCCCGATTTTATCTCGATGTGGGAGTTGTGCGGGTGGGGGCCGAGGCAGATGGAAAACCCTCCGAACCTCAGCAACATGAAGCTTGGAAGATTTTAACTCCCAGGTCTCATCTGCATAGGCCCCATCTGTCTCCTGTCTGAACTGGGTACGGAAGCAGAGTGGTTATGTTACTGGACTAGTAAACCAGAGACCTGGACTCAAGATCTGGAGACATGTCATTCAAATCCCACCACAGCAGCTGGGAATTTAAATTCAATTAAATAAAACTGGAATAGTATCAGTAATGAAAACCGTGAAACTACTGGATTATCGTAAAAACCCATGTAGTTCACTAATGTCCTTTAGGGAAGGAAATCTTCAGCCCTTATCTGGTCTGGCCTATATGTGACTCCAGACCCACAGCAATCTGGTTAACTCTTATTTGCCCTCTGAAATGGCCTAGCAAGCCACTCAGTTGTATTCAAGAAGGCAGCTCACCACCACCTTCTCAAGGGCAATTAGGGATGGGCAATAAATGCTGGCCTTGTCAGTGATGCCCACATCCTGTGAATTAATAATTTTTTTAAAATGGTTGGAAGCGGCAGCGGGTGGGAGTGGGACATCGGGTGGCAGGAGACCACTACTGAGAACACCAAGGAATGGTCCTTGGCACTCAGATATGTGGTTTGGGGTGTTCAGGACAGCCTCATGGTCAGGGGAGGAGGGGGGGGGGGGAAGCAGGCTGGCGGACGGGAGGCCTAAACTTTCCTTGTAGGGCCTGGAAAAGCACTCCTGCTTGAGGAAAATAGAGATTGGGGTGGGATGCAGCTGTTGTCCTCACCCCCTGATTTTTTCCCTCATTTTCTCTCACTATCCCTCCCAATTATAGGCAGGATTGCAAAGGAAAATCCAGCCCGTATTCAAAATGCTGGCTTACAATCACACTCTGTGTACTACATTATACAAACCTGAAACAATCCAATTTCTTGTGATTCTTATTACAGTCCCGATGCACTAAGCAGTCATAATCCTCTTTGTTCAAATGAACCATAAAGTTAATATGGCTCAATATATGCCAGCAGTCTAAGAAGGGTTGTGTAATCTTTATTAAAATAAGTAGAAAATAGTAAATATCTTTTGGAAGAGCCTCCCATAAATCCAACCATTCCAATATTTTTCTTTGCTTGATGTTCCCTTTGGCTCAGAAGTCTTAAATTCAAGTATTTCCAAAGCCAAGTACTGATTCTCATAACCCCAAATGTTGTGCCAACTTTCCTAAACTATCAAGCAACATGGAAACAAGGGACAAGCCTCCACCACAGCTTTTGTTATCTAAAAAGGAGGAAGAAACTAATTGAAGAACATGTTATTTATTTTCTGCTTGGATGGGCTGCCACTCATTGCGGTAGATCTTGACTTTGTGCGATAGTGTAAAATGGGTGACAGCAAGTCGGCAACCCGTTTTACATCTCTCCCAATTTTTATTTGCTTTGAAGTCAATGGAAATAAAAATCTGGAGAGATGTAAAACGGGTTGCCAACTTGCAATCTCCCATTTTACACTATCGCACAAAATCAAGATTTTCCCCATTGTGTAATAGCGTTGGCTGAGAAAAATGGAAGTCCTCAACTAAATGATTTTTTAAAGCAAAACTTTTTGCCCCATGGCATTCTTTCCAGTTACTCCAGTCATGATGTTGTGTAAATTGTTTTGGTATTTCACAAAGGAAAATAATGTCAAATTTTTTGTTGCTAACTTTACTGCTGGTATTGTTGGACATAAACATTCCAACCATCTGAAGATAATAGAATGTAGTCCACTATCCTTTACTAATGGTAAACATGTCCAAGTTCAGTGCATTTTATAGAATGTTTTGGCTTGTAAAACAATGATAAAATATTTTTAGTGCACTACTTCGCAATAGTTATTAACATATATTTGCAGATAAAAATGGGAAGTTTGAGGTAATAGAAGTGTACTCCTCAGGTTTCTAGTCTGACAGCAGGAGTTCTCTGCCTCACATTTTCAGATTCCCATTTCACAAATTGCAGTGTAGTAGTGGGAAGGTTTTCAAAGCTTCTCCACTATCTGATTTGGGCACTGGCCTCAGAAATGGATGGTCATATCTATTGGCGAGCAGTCAATTGTTTATAGACATGGATCATAAAACTTACTTCATAGTTTACAATCATTTGTGACCTTTGAGCCAATCTGTCCTCTCCTGTTGGTATTGCAGCTTATGGCAATCTTGACATACCAGCTATGAATTACTTTTAATGCAGGAAGTAAACAAGGCTATATGCACAGAGGTTTAAACACAGTGTTAATCATTATCACGTCCAGAACTAGGGTTGGTAGAAGATGCATTGAGTTATGGTAGGCCTGTGATTTGGCCTTTGAAACTCCAGTACAATTACTTATACTATATCTGTTCTCTCAATCGTCAATCATGTCATTTGGTTATCTTCTGCTGCTTTCCACTGTTATATTGCTTATGATATACAACAAGGCTATACAACAATATATGTCCATAATATCCTCAGATCAAAGGAAACCACCTCATCATCCAGTTCTGACCTGCACAAGCAAGAAGCCTGCAAACTGCATCAAAATAAGTAAAAAAAAAACCCTGACTTTTTTTTAAATGACCTAAATTCTAAAAGGATAGGCCAATGTTCTCTCACTTTGGCAGGACTCACCTACATATTCATTACCATATATACCACACCATCTAATGCTCAGCTCAGAGGAATGCTTGATGCTGTGGGCTAAGCTCCATTGATTTCAGGATTACCTTTTTCATTAACATCTAGACGGGAGAATTTGCACAAAATGGCCCTTCAGAAATCAATGACTGCATCACTGTCCTCAAAGGATCATACCGCTACCCTAACACAAGTCTGAATTCCAAGTATTATGCAAACCTATTTTGCCATAATATAAATATCATAACAGTCAGTGTTACAGCCCTTAACTGAATATGTTCTTCAGCCCAAATTATAATGGCCATTTTTTATTAGTTAGTACAAAACAGAAACATATTAGAGAAATATTTGAGGAAATACAAAAAATATACCTTCTGAGATAGGGAGGGTGGTTCTAAAGATATGCATAAATTTGATTTTCCAACACATACTGTAAAAGAGTCGTTTGCGTGCTGAAGCAATAGGTCATGCGTTGCTCTCTCATTTTCATTGCTGATGCTTATCTTTAGAGCCACAAAATTGTATTCTTTCATCACTGTTCAGCAAGATCAGCTCTTTCTTCACGATTTCTGGTAAAGACAAATGGATCTCATGTGGCATTGCTTACAATGAGTCAGAGGATACACTGTATTAGAATGATAGCAGCGTTGTACAATGTTAGAATAGGAGGCCCGAGGCCTGCCCGAAGTTGTGCCTCATTTACATTATTTGGACGAGCTGCTTGGGCCTGTCTCAGCTCTACAGCCAGCTCACCCATTTTACATTGTTGAATATCAGGCTGCTTGCCTTGCCAGCAGTGGCCAAAAGGTAGGTCCAAGGGGGGTGGGCGGCAATCGCGAGTACTGTGGAATCGTGGCTCCACAAGAACAATTTGTTTTTTAAAAACTTACCTTTCAATGGCGGCAGCTTCTTAGGCTGTAGTGATTGCTTAAGAATGGCGAGTGGAGCAAGCTCGGCACCTGCTGTGCTCTGCGATATCCAATTTACGAGAGGGAGCCTGAAACAGGCATTAGGCCCTGCATTTGCATATCTAAGGGGCCGATTGCCTATCTTAGGCAGTCGCCAGGAATGCCTGAAAAATGGCCCAACTCAATATTGGGTCAGACATCTTTCAGTTGTCCTTGGGGTGCAGGATGTTGGTCCCCGAAATTAGCCCTTGTTGTGTCTGTTTTATGCCTGTAAAATGGCCGCAATGAGGTACAATTTCTATCCCTAATTCTTTTTGCTTAAATTTCATTGGGAGCATAGTCAATGTATTACCTTGCCTCCCCTTATCACATTATTGAACCTACTGGTTTGTAGTTCGGGGGGTGAGAGAGATGGCATTTAGAGTCATTGCTTTTTTCCCTCCACGTGGCAATTGAGGTACCAGATCTATGGCTTGCTCCTTGCAGGCAGTCGGCTGTTTAATATCCAGTCACCTGCTATTTATTATGCACGCAAGACACTTCTTCTGAGGTGTCCACCCAGCAATCACTCTCTCTTTCTCCTTTGCGGCATTTCAACCAGGTCAGCCTCATGAAAAGGTTGTGCTCTTCTTTTTGCCCTCCATCCCATGCCCTGCTCCTTTCTTTGATTGCCTCTGCCTTCTGCTCCAGTAGAAAACAATCTTCAAAAGTGCCACAAAATATCACATGAGCCGTCAATTAGAATTACGTGATAGTCACCTCAGTCTTGTATACTACTTACCTGCTGCTGTCCCGGCCAGCTGATTCAATCTTCAGCCACCTGTTGCTATTTAAAGGCTGCACCTATAGTTCCCCACCCAGTGCATTACTGCCATGGAGCTACAGGAACGACAGAGGGTATTTAAACGAGTTGACCCCACCTTTTATAAAGAAAGAAAGACTTGCATTTATACAGCACCTTTCAGGACCACAGGACATCCTAAAGCACTTTACAGCCAACAAAGACCTCTAGAAGTGTAGTCACTGTTGTAATGCTTTTTTTAATAATAACAACAGAAAATGCTGGAAACACTCAGCAGGCCAGGCAGCATCTGTGGAGAGAAAAACAGAATTAATGGACCAAAAATTCGGCCCTTGCCAGGTGAGTACGCGCTGTGTACTCACCCGTAAGGCGTCCTGAAGTGCCGGTTTCCTGCATGCACTGCGCATGCGCGGGAAACCGGAACTTCCGGTCTGGTGAAGGGGACGGTTCAGAGGTGAACTGTGTGAGCGCTAGAGGCTGCGCGCACGCAGCAAACTTCGGGTTTTTTTCAGGTTTCTCCGGGAGGGTAAGTATTGAAGAACCTGCGCTTTTAAAAAGGAGGCGCAGGAGCCGTTTTTAACAAGGTAAGTGGTTAATTAATTATAATTTAAATTTTTTTTCAACAGGTTTATCTTTTTTAGATACTTTAAAGAAAGGTAAGTTTATTTTTAGCACTGTTAAAAAGTATTTTAATATTTTCAAAAATTTAAATTTTTGTTTAAAGTAGTTAATTTATTTAACTTATAGTTATTTTATAAATGCGATGGTTTAAAAAAAAATTATTTTAAGTTTAGCTGTTCTTTTGGGGCCGATTTCAATTCACAGATTTGACAGGTCTTCTTGTCAAATCTATGAATGAAAGATGGTCTGCTGCCATTGGCTCTCCATGGCCCACGTGATCCCAGGGAACGCATCGCACTAACTGCGCCCCTGGGACACGCAAGCACTGCGCGCCGGCACTTGGAGCAGGCCCAGGAGCTGAAGTTCCCGTGGGCCCAGAGGTCAACGGCAGGCACGGTAGGTAAGTGCGCGCGTGATCCTTACCCCCGCGGCAAGCCAGAGAGGCGAATTTCAGGGCCATTGTTTCAGGTTTGTGACCTTTCGTTTCAGGTCACAGACCTGAAACATTGGCCCAAAAATTCGTGAGGAAGCCTTCGTGCGAGGGTAAGGCCTCCCCGCGATCTCTCACTCCGCGTTGGCTTTTTCAGTTCCAGCTCGCACGAACTTGATGTTCTGGACAGCTGCTGTGCTGGGCTTGCGTATCCCACCAGCGTAGTTAATTCGTGCGAGCTGTGGGATCACGTGACTCAGTTAGAGCCAATGGCAGCACACCATCTTCCATTCACAACTTTCACATAAGTGCTGTGAAAGTTATGAATACTATAGCCCCCCAAAAGAACCGCTAAACCTCAATTAAATTAAAAAAAAAACCATCACATTAATAAAATAAGTATAGTTAAATAAATTAACCATTTTAAATAAAAAATTAAATTTTTGAAAAAATTTAAAATCTTTTAAAAAGTTATAAAAATAAACTTACCTGTCTTTAAAGTCTCTAAAAAAGATATACCTGTTAAAAAAAATTCAAAATAATACTTAATTCACTACTTACCTTGTTAAAAGTGGGTCTTACTCCTCCTTTTTTTATGTGTAGAATCTTCCGTACTTACCTGCGCGTTGAAACCACTAAGTGCACAGCGTGCGCGCAGCCTGTAGCGCGCACGCGGTTCACCTAGGACCCGCCCCCTTTTCCATTCACCAAGTGCCGGTTTTCAGCGCATGCGCCGTGCATGCAGAAAACCGGCAATTGGAGACAGAATACGCGAGAGTACGCAGTGCGTACTCACGCGTAGCGGCACTAATTTTTGGGCCATTAACTCTGTTTCTCTCTCGCCACAGATGCTGCCTGACCTGCTGAGTGTTTCCAGCATTTTCTGTTGTTATTTCAAATTTCCAGCATCCGCAGTATTTTGCTATTGCTTTTTTTTTCCCTGTTGGTTGAGGAATTAATGTTGGCCAGGACACCAGGGATAACTCTCCTGCTCTTCTTCGAAATAGTGCCATGGGATCTTTTACATCTACCTGAGAGAGCAGATGAGGCCTTGGTTTAACATCTCAGCTGAAAGTCAGCACCTCTGACAGTACAGCACTGCCCCAGGACTGCACTGGAGTGTCAGCCTAGATTTTGTGCTCAAGTCTCTGGAGTGGGACTTAAACCCACAACTTTTCTGACCCAGAGGCGAGGCTGCTACCAACTGAGCCACAGTTAACACCTATGGTAGGGTTAACACTACAGGCGATCTGTGGGTGGAAGTTCCCACACATGGCCCTGTGCATTTTCGGTGTCAATGTATACTGTTACCAACGTTCTCTCTAAGCTGCCCGTCCGCGCTGCCACGCAGCTCTCTGCCAGTCTCGCACAGCCTGGGACCAGCTTTTCCAATGGTAAATTCTGAATGGGCAGCACAGCCCTTAAAGGGGCCGCACATCCAAAAAAAGAAATTAGGAGGAACGTTGACTGTTACTACACCTACTTCACATTCATCAAAATAAGATTGACTTCCCTGAGCGTGCCTCTGAACCAGCAGTGTGTTGAATTGATAGAATACAGATTGATGCTTGGTAGGAGCGTGGTTTTCTATAGAACTTAAACACCACATGATTTTGCTGGCTTTGGAGTCTCGTGGAGCCCTGCTGTTTTTCTCAGCAATGCTGTTTAAAGTTGGATGTCCTGGGTAACACAGCGATATCTCTGAGCTAAAACTGTAAGGGCTGATTGTAATTTACAGTCGTGGCAACAGATCAGCCGAGTGTTATACACTCCCTGATTGAAATCAGTTGAAGTCAATAACAAGGAAAATGGGGTCGGATATTTAATGGGTGGCTGATCTGCAAGACTGTGTTTACCACCCGGTGGTGAAAGATAAAATTAGCCCACGGTATTTTGTTAAAAAGTATGTAACTTAATTTTTTTAAGCAGGAACAAATTTAGTACTTTGAAACCAAAATAGTTTTTACAGGGGAATGTATGAATAAAAGCAGCTTTCATAGCGCCCTCACTCGCAGTAGGGCTGTGGTTTAGACAGATGTAAGAGACATTTTACGCATGTTTACATTACTGTACTGCCAGGAAGTAAAGGGTAGCCACCTATGAAAAGCTCTATTTGTGATAAATAACTGCACCTTTTGGGCAAAGTTATCACATGCTGCACATAAGGAGTACAAATCTATTTTTATGATATAATCTGTGTTACTTAGTTTTGTACCGCAACAATTTTTCCCAGCTGTATGCTAAAGGTACGCATTCCCAGATCATACATCCAACGGTCATACTAATTCAACAGTAGAAAATTATTAAAAGAGGCTAAGGCCTGCGGCCCAGTCTAAATTCAGTTTGTATTTGGAATATTAATTTTTTAATAAGCTAACATATTTTGTTATTTTCCTGAAAATGTACTTTCTTGGTAAGTGTGCCAGTTTCATGGCTCACAGCCATTAAGAAGATTTAGAGTACAAACTGCGCTTGAATATTGGTACCGTGCTCTCGAAGGTTTGAAGAATTGCCTATCCCTGTGACATGTACCTTTTCTCATTTTTTCATCAAAGCAAAGGTTAAACACTTCCCAGTAAGAACCAATCAGCTAGATTTTATTACTTTATTTTATTTCTCTGTTAGCAGTATAGTATAATTTTAGGAGTCGCGCTGTTCATGAGGTGATCTTTTATTCATTCTCGTGGTGTGGGCATCACAGGCAAGGCTGACATTTATTGCCCATCCCCAGCTGCCCTTGAGAAGGTGGTGGTGAGTTATCTTCTTGAACCGCTGCGTGAAATTGAGGTCAGAGCAGGGTGACTTCACCAGCCCATTTTCCTGCCATTTCCGTCACTATCCTGCTCAATTTTGGGCAAGAAAGCAGAGGAGATTTCAGTACAGCAGGTCTTAGAGCTTTCGCAGTCCACTAGAAAATGCCATAATCTATTCGTGGGATTCCGATTATGGTTATAGATTGCTCAAGTTTCATTTCAACAGTTTAGAACCGTATCCGAATTGCTTGATTAAATTACTTCCTTACCATTTTTCCCAGCTATCCATTATAATCGTTTTACATGTTTATCGATCCAATTTTATTACAGTAATGTGGATCAACTAATAATATAAATTTCTAGGTTAAAGCACCAGTTGGCCATGCAATAAACTGAAAGTAACAAAACCTAATTTACTTATCTAAGGTGTGGCTTACGATTCAATAGTCCCATAATTCTGTTGATGGCAATAGTCGTAACTATTAAGTTAACCATTTCTCACCTCTTTTATAAAATTCCAACAATCAACTCTGGTGCTTTATGAAATGCATCTGTTTCTTTTCCTCACTCTGACTTTTATTTGGTATCAAGCTCTGCTTCTAATACTTCTTATTTAAATTAAAATATTTTCTGGATTTAAAGTATGATGTTTGGAAGAACAGCATTGTTTTCAGCTGGAGTGATAAATGTGTAATCTGATCGTCTTTTTCTGACTGTATAATTATGATGCTTTAACTTGGTTTTTGCACTTGGAATGTTTTGGGAACTCCCCGACACCCGTGAAGAACAAGTTAGTGTTAATAATAATTACAGTAATAAGTATGTTAGTTTTCCTTGATGTCACTGCCAGTATTCCTTAAGGAACAAACTCAAATTAAAGAAGATTCATTCACTAGCTGACATATTATGTAAGAATAGAGGCCCAGATATTCCGATCGCAGGCCTCCCGCGGGCGGAGGGCTGCGATCTGGAAAAATCTGCGCCCTTACCTGAGGGCTCCCGGGAGGCACAGAGTTCCGCTGCTGGGCCTCTCCAAACTGCCGGTGTGCAGGGTCCACGTATCCCAGAGGCGCAGGTAGTTCGCAGCGTCCCTGGGATCACATGGGCCATGGGGAGCCAATCAGAGAAGGGAATCTCCCTTCATACATTTGACAGGAAGACCTGTTAAATATATGAATGGAGAGCACCCCCAAAACATAGTAAAACTCAAATAATTTTTTTTTTTAATCACATTTTTAAAATTACTTGAAATTACATAAATTAACTATTTTAAACAAAAATTTAAATTTTTGAAAAAAATAATTAAAGTTTTTAACGGGGCTAAAAATAAATTTACCTTTCTTTAAAGTATTTTTAAATGATAAATCAGTGGAAATGTTATTCTTTTTAACTTTTTTCAACTCTTATCCTGGTAAAAGCAGGCCTTACGCTTGCTTTTACCAGGCGCAAGAATTGTAAGTGTTTTCTGCAGGCGGAGGGTCTCCAAAAAGCGGAACTCTCCCCCCCGCAGAGGCCCTTCTCCCGGGCAGCCGGAGGATCTGTCAAGAGCTTTCTTGACAGATTGGAAATGCCGGTTTCCAGCGCATGCGCAGTGCATGCCTGAAACCGGCATTTCCAATGTCCCTACGGGTGAGTACACAGCGCGTACCCACCCGTCGGGATTGGAATATCCGGCCCAGAGACTTTTTGCATTGGTGAAAGATAATTTAGCTCATTGAACATGTCACATCTCGTGCAGAGGTGCTGCAGACACTACACTCCATTGGTAACCTCAAGTTTCTAATTATAACTTTTTCACTTTTGTCTTCTTGCCCTAGATTTAGCCTTTAAATTCAGCAACTTTAACCTATTCCATTCCTTTTAATATTCACTACTCTAGGAGGCAGCTTAACAATCTTACAGAAAACATTCTTTTCAAATTGGCATTTCAGTAATGACCTCTTAGTTTTCAAAACATGCTCTTTTATCTTGCGTACCTGGTTAATTTCAACAAAGTTACAAAAATGGGTATAGTATTGAAGTACTTCTTTGTAGTAGTGAGATTGTAACTTTGATCCCCCTGAGGTATGCAGTATATTTATAAATCCACACATCTCACCTTGATGTATTGTATCGCCATTCATATTTTGCCCTCACCCATTAGATGATTTCTCCTCTTTTAGGTTCCTCTCGCGCCAAATACCATATTAATAAGGTAACTTACTTCTAATAATGCTCTGTGAGCATTTGCCAGGAAGTGTGCAAGAATGAGGAGGAGTGACTTACCCACTTTTGAGATGAACATTTCCCCTGTCTGTTGGTTGTAACATGTTTGGACAGTCTCAACCCAATTTGCAGCGCGTATGGGCCCACAGAACAAATCTGCCCCTAATTTGGTACTAATTGGTAATCTCATGCAAAGAGTACACAGAGATGGTTGGTGTGGGACATAGTAACATTATCATGTACAGTATGGGATGCACTTCTGAGGTTGACAATAAGGTGGATTTTTGGGGCAGTGTAAAAAGAGCTTTACTCTTCTTCTAACTCTGCCATTAATGAATTGGAATGTGTGGTGCAGACACTGGGTGCAAAAAGTAGAAAAGCACTAGAGTTAAAAGGAGTGACATCCTTTACCGACCCCCCAAAAGTTTACCAAAAAATGTAAAAAAAACTTTCATATCAACTTTACAATAAGGTTGAAAACTTTCTGCAGTGCAGATAAAGGAAAATAAAAGCTTGTATTATTTGGCTGCCATTCATTATTTAATATCCGTAAAATAATACTGTGTTAGCAGTGGGAGTAACAACAGCTCTTGATTTGTTATCACGGTGATGGCAAGTGTCTTCCATGAGCTGGTCATGTATGAGTTGACAAAAGTGCTGGATTAATGTACAGGCAATCTAGACATCGGCCTAGGGCACAGCTGGAAGAACCAATACTTACTTTATATATTGACCTATTGAATAGCCTGAGGGCCATCGTCCCCACTCCATTGCAGCCCCCAACAGAAAAGCAAGCCCATTGTACCCAGCAGTTCAAATTTTAGTTATTTTTCAATGGCAAATGTTTTGGGCAAATCTTGTGAGAATATACCTTTGTAAAGATTGATCTGTAGCATGTTGTTTGTTTTTCTCCATGTCTGTTCTGGTTTCTACAAGAATATTAAGGTCAATTTCAGTAATTTTTAAAAGGTTTATGTCACTTTTTTAACTCTTGTTCTCACTCATGCTCAGTTCACTCCTTGGGAGTCATTTTGACTTTGGCCAATAGTGTAAAACGGGCGGTAACAATTCAGCTGTCCATTATACTTCTCTCCTGACTTTCCTTTGATTGGGAGAGAAGTATAACAGATGGCTGAATCGATATTGCCCATTTTACACTGTCGACCACAGTCGAAATTACCCCCACCCCCCCTTGTCTCTTCCAACAAAAGCAGCGCACTTTTTGTTTTACTTTTTTAAATCAAAAAGCAGGTAACTATTTCTATTATAAACATTCACATAAAATACCCAAATCCTCTCAAACAAATAAAGCTCCATACATTTGTATTTTAAAAAGGCTTTACCAGGTTAAAACTTCTCTGAGAGTGCTGTGTAAAATCAGAGACCTTTTAAAACACATTCCAGCCAGACTGGGTCCCTCAGATTGGGACATTATTATCTGAGCCATTTACAGGAAACTCTTTATTAACCGGCACCGACGGGACCGGCGTGGTGCCGGTTTATCGAAAGTACGGGATAACGGAGAGTTATATCTACCGAGGCTATTTTTAACAAAGAAAAATAAATAAATCAGGAAATGTGCAGTATACAGTATTTGGGTACTTTTGAAAACTACCCCTACTGACTAAATCGGCGTTCTCGGACTCGGGATCGGCAACATTGCCGGTTATTTGAGAGGAGTTTTCGGAGTACTCGGCGTTCGCGGAGACTCGACTGCGACTCGGCAACATTGCCGGTTATTTGAGAGGCGTTTTTGGAGGATGATTTTTGCCGGTTAAGCGAGAATTCCGGATATTTGGGTGCCGGATAAACAAAAGTTTCCTGTACTTGTTGGGAATCTTGGCCAAGCAAATAAAAGCTGTGTTGTGCTGTATAACAGGGCAGCGTATTTCAGGCTTATAGTGGAATGTTGTGGGTCTCAATTTCAGGCTGCGCCTGGGGCTAAATAAATTCTTTATCTGAACCTGGGGGATAGGGTTGTGTTTAATTTAACATCAGAATAACGATGGTTTCCTGCTGAGGTCACACATATAAGGAAGTGAGATAGCTATAAAAAGTGAGAAAGCGGGTTTCTAAATGGAACTCGTGAGATATCGGCCTCATCTGCCATGGCTCCAGGTTCTCATTGCACTTTAATGAAGAAATAATTTTACGTGGCTCATAGCTTCAACAGAAACTTAACCCTCTAACATTTTATAACACACCCATGGATATACCCTTGTGCATCTACAATTGTGTCTTTATTCTCTTTCTGCTACTCCTACGACATGCAACCCCTGTGGCGTCAGCAGAGGTAGAGGCAGCTGCTCACTCCCCTGCTCTGACTGCTTAGACACTTTTGGTGGACGTCCTCTGGGTTTTGGAGCCTGTGAGGGCCCCACAAAAGACTGTTCTTCCTGTAACTATGCAGGGGCAGACTTGGCCATCGGGACAAGAGGCAACATGTGGAGCTCTGTCTGAGGGCTGTGGAAACGGGGGAGAAGTTGGAGCGCTTTGAGCAGAGCCCCCACTTCCATTTCCCCGCTCACTATCACCCGGGTCATGGGCCACCCACACTTCCCTGGTAGCAAGGAGCTGGCGAGCACTTTGCTGTACATCAGTGGGGCGATGAATGGCCAAGTCTAGGTTTCTATCCATCCTAGATATGGCTGCAATCAGAGTCTGCAAGCTGCAGTCACAGCAAGCATGCTCTCGTTCGACTGTCACATTTGATGCTCCATACAGGTGGCCACCCTTTCCATGGATGAACACATCACAGCCATGGCCTGTGGCATCATGGTGGTCATGCTGGAGATAGACTCCTCCATTCACTGTACAATCGTGCACATCGCGACTGGACAATCTGCAGGAGCCTCCTGCATTTTTTGTTGCTCCTCTTTGTCAACGGCCCCCGAGGTTCAGCATCTGTGTCCAGCTGAGCGGAGCTTGGAGTGTCCTCCGCCCTCCGATGAGGACTCTCCACTACTGTCCCTGTTTCCATCATCTGCTCTTGCTCACATGTGATCTGTGAGATACCAGGTGACAACACTACTCTCTCTCTTACTGGACCCACCGACGTGTGCGTATCTGCGCTGGTGCTTGGTGTGCATGGGTCATGTGACGGTGCACCCTCAGCGACCGCGGCCTCCTCTGAGGAGTTGTCTTGCTCCTCAGGCTGGACAGTGGGGGGGGGGCTTGATGGGCCTGTGGGAGAGTAAAGACATGAATTTGAACTGTTATGATAAGAATGTTTTAAGTTACCATTATGCACGTGAACATATTTCACTGGCTGCTGACATCAAGTCACCATGAGTGACTGTTGTATGCCATGTCGCTGTATGATATTTAATTCTGTTACCAGGTCGCTGGGAGGTCCCCCTCTCTCCATCTCCCACTGCCAGCAGCCCCATAACGTGGCTGAGTTCCAGAGCCTCCTCCTCTGCTGAAGTGAATGGCGCTGCCTCTCCCGGGTGTTCTGTGCTCTTTTCTCTTGCAAGTTCGAAGGAATGGATGGGCAGCATCTGTTGAGAGTGACTATGAGGGAGAGGCGTGACATTGCATTAGGATGAGGGTGAGTGTCAGTGGTGGATAGTCAGATGAGGATGTGAGTAGGTGCATAGACATTGAGGGATGGGTACACCTGCAAGGTAGGTTGGTGTGAGGAGTGATGTGCAGGAGTAGGATTGGGAAGACAGAGTGAGGGGGTTGAGGTGACACGGACATCAGGACGTAGGGCAATGTGGCATTGTACTCATCTTCCTTGACTTCATGAGGTCACTAAAATGCTTCCTGCACTGGATCCATGTCCTTGGAACAGCGCTCCTGCTGCTCTCTTCCTCTGCTACCGCCAGCCTTGCAGTGTTGGTCAGTGCCACTGGCTTCTTCCTCCCATCCGCAGAGTACAGAATGTCTCTGGGGGCCCTCACTCCTTGGAGTAATACCTCCAAGGAGGCTTCACTGAACCTTTCTGGGGGCCGCTTTCTGCCTTTGATTCTGCATTATTCAGGCTGTACTATTATCAATGTGTTCTACCAGCAACAAATCTCCGCTGTAACAATTAGGCTTCCACCTCCACCAGCCTTCAAGTGACATCTGTCCATTGCTCCTTTAAATAGCTCAGCTGAAGTCGAATCATCCGTGATGCCATTGGACCCACTCCAGTTAATTGGTCGGGAAACCCGGAAGTCTGATTCAATTGCAGTGGCTTCATTAAAAAGGCTCTGCAAAACGTGCCTCTCCAACTTCCGGGTTCCCGACGCAATCCAAGCACCCATCCCGACTGCAAGGTAAAAATTCAGCCCATAGAGTGAATTGTCTGTCTGTAATTAATTATCTTTTCAAAGTACAATCAGTGGAGGTCCATGGATGTAAATTTATTTAAGTGTTATAGAATGAATCACTTTTCTACTAGATATCAGCATCAAGTATCTCCAGGTCAGATGTAGCCCAAAACTGAGTAAATATGTGTTCTCAGACTATTGCTGGTCTAGTGTGAGATGTCCTGTGGGAGATGGCATCAATTACACAGATATTTTAAAGATCAACTAGTTAGCAGGTCCCATTATTTTGCACTTTTTTTGCTGGTATAATGAAAGTGTTAGCATGACATCACTACCAAAAGTGCAGAGTAACAGCAGCATAAGCCCCAATCCCAGATAAGCGCCTTCTATTGCACCCGTGCTGTAAAAACAACAATTGTTCTGGCAAACATAAAATTACCATGGGACAATTATTGACAGGTAAAGCCCATTACGAAATATAATGTCATCACCTGATCTCACAAAATACCATTTCAGTTACACAGTCACTGAGTCAAAATAACAGGTGTTGCTTGGTTAAAACTGTGATTACAGAGATTATACAGCACACAAACAGGCCATTCAGCCCAACTAGTCTGTGCTGGTGTTTATACTCCGCATAAGTCTCTTCCCATTCCATCTACTGTAATTATACACAGACCCTTAATTTTTAATTTTGGTGTAAAAATGCTTTGTCAGGCCAAAAGCTTTTTTTCAAAGTGAAATAAAGTTGGTGAATGAACAGACGGTCTTTCACTGATAAGTGAACATGGAATGTGCTTTGATGTGCTTTACTAAAAGGCAGCAAACATGGTTGTGACTGCAGGGGGTAGTCATAGACAACAGAGATAAACAAACCTCCTTAGATTTGCAGACTTCGTGTCTACAACAAAATAGGCCACAAGGCTGTAGAATGACTTTTGGTGGTGAAAGGGGAGGAGTGAAACCTTTGAAGTTCTGAAATACAGAATTTGACATAACATGTGAAATGTGACCAAGTGGTTTACTGACACTTTTGTATACTTTTATGAGTAAATGAACAATTTTGGGCTTTGATAAAGGCAGCTAATGGGTAGCCACACAAGATTTGTGAGTGTGAAAGTTTGACAGCACAAACAACTCAGGTCGAACATTAACGGAACATCTCACAGTCTCTGAATGATTGATTTACTGAAAAAGACAAGGAAAACTGGTCAAAAAACCAGTGACTAAAAATATCGGCACTGCAGTCTGAAGGAGGGTCCTAGCTGATCATCTCACCTCGAAGAGCAGCTGCAGTCGAAAGGTGAAGAGCTGCAGTCGAAAGGAAGTAGCCTACAATCAATACTGGACTGATCATCTGCGGGTAGTTGTATGTATGATTTCCTGTAACATTATTGAGGGTAAAAATTGGGTAGCGCCCCCTTTGGGGCTCTAAAGTTAGCGCCCCCATGGCCGATTTTCCCAGGTAGTGCCCCGAGAGGGAGGAGGGGCGCTACTGGAAGTGCCCCGCGTCCCTCTTGGGGCACTGCGAGCCAATATTGTGGCGCTACATGCGCTGCGGCATGTCACACCGCGGTGCTGGAGGCCTTCCTCCCCAGCTGGGCCACCAGGGATCGGGAGTGCCGGCAAACGAGCCCAGCACTCAAGAGGAGTGCCGGGCTCACAGAGAGCAGCCGGCACCCCTGCGCGGGGGCTTCACATAGGCTGGGGCAGCAACGGGGGCAGGTGCTGGCAGGCGGCGGCTAGCAACAAAAATGGCCGCCCGCCACCTCCCCTTTAACTAGCACCGCCCCAGCCACAGGTAGGCCCCCCTGACCCCGGCGGACATTGCGTCCGGCGGTAAGTCGGGGGGCGCCACCCAATATTACAGCCGGGGCGCGAGCAGGGCGCTGCGCACGGCGATGATGTTGAATTTCGTGGGAGGCGTTAGCGGCGCCGTGCCCAGGCGCTAGTTGATTCTCTTAGGGCGCTAACGGGAGGCGCAAATCAACTGAATTTAGCCCCCTTGGTGTACTGCTTGAATATTGGTTGGGGTTTTGAATCTGTCTTAGGAACAATAAAAGGTTAAAGGTAGAACCCGTGTGTCTGGTGTAATTTCTCATAAGTCTCAACTCCTGAACTCTATAACCTGTTGGACGGGGCGAGGAGTAATTCCACACATCCTACACTACCTCATCTCAGCCTTTCAGCATTTCTATTCCCTTTTCTTTCATGTACTTGTCTAGTTTCATTTTGAAAGCATCTAAGCTATTTGCCTCAACTACTTCCTGTGGTAGCTCGTTGCACATTCTAACGTCTCTCTGAGTAAAAAAATGTCTCCTTATTTCCCTATTGAATTTATTAATAGCTATCTTGTATTTATGGCCCCTAGTTTTGGATTCTCCCACAAGTAGAAACATTCTCTCCCCATCTACCCTGTCCAACCTGTTCATAATTTTAAAGACCTTTATCAGGACTCCTCTAAGTCTTCTCTTTTATAAAGGAAAAAAAAGGCCCTATCTGTTCAATCTTTACTGATAGCTGTAATCTCTCAGTTCTGGTACCATCCTTGTAAATCGTTTTTTTACTTTCTCCAGTGTTTCTATGTCCTTTTTTTAGTATGGAGACCAGAATTGTGCACAGTACTCTAAGTGAGGCCTGACCAGGGTCCTATGCATGTTTAATATAAGTTCACTACTTTTGAATTCTATACACCTAGAAATGAATCCCAGTGCTTTGTTAGCATTTTTAACTGCTTTGCTGACCCGTGATGCTGCTTTGTCCATATTATTACACTGTGCTCAGCTTGCCAATATAAAATGGGAGTTGAAGGTTCTTCAGCAAGTGACCTCTTATAGGGTGAATTGCTGGATTTTCCATTGGAGTGTTTTTGATTGCAGAGTTTAACTTTTGATTTATGGCTGGATTGTTGATTGCAAAATTTTTCATTCCTTTGGGGATTCCTCTCTTTTTTAAATTCATTCTCAGGATATGAGTGTCACTGGCAAGGCCAGCATTTATTGTCCATCCTTAGTTGTCCTTGAGAAGGTGCTGCTGGGCCTTCTTCTTAAACCACTACAGTCCATGTGGTGAAGGTACTCCCACAGTACTGTTAGGGAATTCCAGGATTTGGACCCAGCGATGATGAATGAACAGCGATATATATCCAAGTCGGGATGGTGTGTGACTTGGAGGGGAACGTGGCGGTGATGGTGTTCCCATGTACTTGATGCTCTTGTCCTTCTATGTGGTGGAAATCATATCCATAGAAGGCCTGGCTTCAGACTGCACCATCTCGGCATGGGCGGCAGCAGTCTGGGCTGGCTGGCAGGCAACAGCAAGGGCACTCACGGAGTGGCAGGGGTGCAAGCACAAATGCTGTCATCCTGAGAGAGGACAGCAGGTTCATGCTCCATGGAGCCACTGCCATCCCCCTGGGGTGGAGTCTCAGCAATTCTAGTAATCTGTTGGAGGACAGATTGCTGGACTGCTGTGACACCCTGCAAGCCCCTTTGAACCCTATACCCACAGCCATGATGGCAGCAAGCTGGGTTTGCATGGCTTCAGTCTGACTGTCCACTGCAGCACTCAGACTTCTGGTGGAAACTGCTTGTGCTGCAATGGAAGCTGAGTCACCCTGCAAGCTCCTTTGAACACTGGTACACAAAGCCATGACGGCAGCAGTCTGAGCTTCCACTGCAGCACTCAGACGTTGGGTGGCTGTTGCCTGTGCTGTAATGGAAGCTGAGACATCGGCCAGCAGATGCTGTATCATCATTGGGTCCACAAGTATGCTGATGGAGTTGGCCACCACTTCCATGCTGGAAAGGATTGGCTCCAAGCTCTGCGCAAAGCCCTGTGCCAAGTTGGTGCCGGACTCCTCCATGCTCCTTGACATTAAATGCAGGCTTCTTGGCAGGCCTCCCAATGCACCAAGCATTTCATTGTGTACACCCATCAGCCTTCTTCTGTAGCCTGCCCCATCGAAGTCCTTATCTGAGTCCTCTGCAGCAGAACCCATGTGCGACCTCGTACCTGCACTATCCTTGCCCCCTGCCCTGGCTGCAGCCCATTTGTGCCCGGTGTCTCACCACATGCAGATCCCGCCTCTAATCTATCCTCTGAGATAAGCGCCATGTCAGTATCTGAGCTGGTGGCTGCGAGTGTGAAATCAAGTGACGGTGTGTCTTCATCATCACTCTCTTGGTGTTCCTGTGCTGCCTGGCCAGGTTGCTCTTCTTGGGTATCTGAAAGGAGAAAGGCACAAGGGTAAGGTTGTGGTGAGGGGAGTGGGGGAAATTAAGAGGTGCATGCTTACACCAACTGCAGCTTGTAAATCAGAAGAGATTGTGGGATGAGGAGGAAGTGGGATGTGAAAAGGAGGATTAGGTATGAGAATACCATCATCTTCAATTAATTCAGCCCCGCAATGGCAATTCCAATAATGTTCAGCACTGTCTCCTCCATGGGGTTTAGGACATGCATGCGCACCTGTCCCCTCCGGTTAGCTCCTGCTGCCTCTAGTTATACATCACCTTGTCCTGCAAGAGAGAGCGAAGTGTGTCAGTGAGCGTTGTGCAATCTGTTTGGCTGATGTGGCTGTCATGGTTGAATAGCTGGCAGTGTGTGCAAGCTATGAGATGTGGCATGAGGCTAAGTGCGTGATGATGAGGTGAAGCTATGAATGTTAGGTTTTGGCTATTGAGTCATAAGTTGAAAATATCGTAGATCTTGTTATTTTTTTCCCATCACATATTCTATTTGCAACCTGAAGATGTTGCTCTGAATGTACACAGTCTAGTCCTGCTATGCCAGTCAGTCTCCCTGTGGCATTGCACGTGGGAAGTCAAGACTAAGGGGTAGAATTTCTGCAGGAGTCCTCCAGATCATTTGCCGTAACTTCAGCAGAGGATGCGCGTAAACTCCGGGAAAATGTTGTAAAAGCCGTTCACGCCATTGTTCCAGGGTTTCAGCAGATCATCTGTCAAAGTTACAGTAGACAAATGGGAGAACCCCTGAGGGAACGAATGGTGTAAGTGGAATCTTTAGCTCAGTTGGGGTTAGAGGGTGAGGGGTAATTGGACTAGGGTGAGCGGTGATTCAATATCAGATTTTTAATATATTTTAATATTTTTATTTATATGCCTTTTGCAGGGTTATGGGGAAAGAGCAGAGGAATGGGTCTAATTAGATTGCTCTTTTAAAGAGCCAGCACAGGCACTATGTATCAAATGGCCTCCTTCTGTGCTGTATGATTCTATGCCTTAATTATAATTTATATTATATATTATTTTACTATACTTTGAAATAGCCAGTGGGAGTTGCCAGTTATTTGCTGGGCTTGGGGCTGCCGCACTGGGAGTTGGGGCCAGTAAGGCATGAGAGCTTTCTGAGATAATGGTAGCGGCAGCCATATTGGGAGAAAGGGCGACAGTCAAGCCGGTGACTGTAGTCAAAATAAGCAACAGTGTGAAGGGGGAGGAAGAAGGAGATGATGGCATTACAGGGAACCTCAACTGCAGTCGCAAAAGACAATGGGGAGCAGCTGCTCTTCAATTTAGGTTCGCAACTAACAAGGTGAGAGGTGTGAGTGAGTGGCCTGCTGGGAGATTAGTTTTAAAGGAAGGTCAAACATAAACATTAATTTTATATATAAATATAAATTTTAAAATAGCAGCCATTTCGGGCCACTGAGCGGAACAGTAATGGTGCCTGAAGGCTGAGGAGAAAAGGCAAATGTTAGTACCAGCGGAACAAGGTTAAATCATTTTAAAATGTTGAAATTTTACTCGGGGGGCGGGGGGGGGGCGGGGGGGGGGGGGCGGGTAGCCAGGAGGCTAAAAGACAGCTAGAAACTGAAAATAAAATATAAAATATTAAATTGTACATTATAGAGCTGGAAAAAATGTAAGCTAAACTTACTTTAAAAATTTACCTGAACAGAAAGCAATCCCGGGAAGCTTCTGAAGCTCCATCTAGTGGTGAAACTGTACTACTGTAGGTGTGACTGAGGGTCTGTGACACCAGCTGTTCACTTAACAGGAAATCCTATTGAGGTGCTACCTACTGGCATGATACAGTAAACTCTTGTTTAAACGGGACTTCATCATCCAGAATTCTTTAACAACCGGCAAAATAGATAACCGGCAATCTTGCCGAATACATCCATTTTTCGTTTTTCCGAGTCCGAGTTTCCCGCGGTGGCCGAGTTAGTCCGTGGTTTTTATTTTTTTTGTGTTAAAAATTGCCTACCTCTCTGCTATCCGGAATTTTTCATCAACCGGCACCATCCCGGTCCCGTAGGTGCCGGATACGAAAGAATTTACTGTATAAGGGTGAGGCTCAAATAAAGAGTGCACCACAAATTGCAAATTCAATGGCACTGCACACAGGAAGTCAAGACCAAAGATGAGAATTTCCCTCGAGTTTCTCTCGTTCCACTGCTGTAACTTCACTGGAAGTGCGACGTAAACTTCATTCATGTGTGCAAATGGGGTTTCCATCACACTTCTGCTGAAGTTATGGTATGGAAGCAGGAGCAGATCCCGAAAGATTCCGAGCCAAATCCATTCTTCAGGTGTAGAGAGGTTAGAGTCATACATTCTGTTCTTAATTTTGTATAATTTGATTTTATTTAGCAAATAGCAAATCGTAACAATTTGGGAAGCAGACAATTAGAGTTGGTCAGAGCATAAGACCCAGATTTTCCTTTTCCCGCTGTAGGAGTGTCGGGGTAGCATTTCTGCTCGCCAC
Source organism: Squalus acanthias (assembly GCA_030390025.1). Taxonomy (NCBI): domain Eukaryota; kingdom Metazoa; phylum Chordata; class Chondrichthyes; order Squaliformes; family Squalidae; genus Squalus; species Squalus acanthias. The sequence continues at coordinate 94,395,364 of CM059428.1, read as the reverse complement.
CCTAACCCTGACATGACCCCATCCCAGTTTCCGGGGTCGGATGTCATTAAGTGCAGGATGGGTTACCAGTGGGAGCTCTGCCAGCAGGCCACTGCCAATTGGGAAAATGCAGGCATTGCTGCAGCGAGACTACCACCGCAGCACCCAAAGAAGCAGAGCCCAACGTAAGGATTAGAGGGCAACTGTAATCAAATGTAATGTTTTGGAGTCTGAGGGGAGGGAGACGTGCCCATTACTGGGTCCTCTCCCTCCAAAAGGGACATCATAGAAATATGTGTTTCTTTCCCCCTTCACATTGTGATGGTTCCCTGCTGCCATGTATTATTACCAACCAAAAAGACAGATAGGCCTCTGACTATACCACCCTATGATTGACTCCTATGAAATGTATGAAAATGGCCTGGAGTGATCCTCCCTTCAATTGTTCTTTCTTTCCTGAGGGAAATTGTCAGGCCTCCAATTTGCTCCTCTCTAAAATGGTGCAGCTGAGATCAGTCAATCAATATTTTGGGAATGGGAAAGTGTTTTGATCCTGTTCTGCTGGACTTCTACTATTATACACAAGAAAATAGTCTTCCATTCAAGAACATTATTTTGGATTCTTATTTCTGCCACATTGGAGGAACAAACCAGTAGAAAAGAAGAAAAAAAGTAACTTTTATTTATATAGCACCTTTGACATCCTCAGGATGTCCCAAAGCAATTTATAACAAATGAATTATTTTAGACGTGTAGTCACTGTTGATATCTAAGCAAATGCAGCCGCCAATTTGTGCAAAGCAAGCCCCCCGCAGACACAATGGGGTGAATGACCAGCCATAGGATCTACGACACCCACCTGAACAGGCAGACGGAGCCTCAGCTTAACATTTGATTTGAAGGACCTCTGACAGTGCTGCCCTCCCTCAGTATTGCACTGCAGTGTCAGCCGAGTTTATGTGCTCAGGTCCTGGGAGTGGGGCTTGAAACCATGACCTTTTGGAAAGAAAGAACAATTGTTAAAAAGAGAAAATGATAAATGACTTTTTAAGAAAATGTATGTTGCTGTTAAATAGGAGATAAGTGAAATAAATCTATTGAACTAGATATGTGAAGAGAAAAAGATTGGTGAAGTCAAGCGTAGGTCCCTTGCAGTCAGAATCAGGAGAATTTATAATGGGGAACAAAGAAATGGCAGACCAATTAAATACATACTTCGGTTCTGTCTTCACAAAGGAGGACACAAATAACCTCCCAGAGATGTCAGGGAACATAGGGTCTAATGACAGGGAGGAACTGAATGAAATCAGTATTTGTAGGGAAATGGTGTTAGGGAAATTGACGGGATTGAAGGCCGATAAATTCCCAGGGCCTGATAATCTACATCCAAGGGTACTTAAGGAAGTGGCCCGAGAAATAGTAGATGCATTGCTGGTCATCTTCCAAAATTCTATAGACTCTGGAACAGTCCCCATGAATTGGAGGGTAGCTAATGTAACCCCACTATTTAAAAAAGGTGGTCGAGAGAAAACGGGGAATTATAGACCGGTAAGCCTGACATCGATAGTGGGGAAAATGCTAGAGTCCATTATAAAAGATGTAATAGCAGAGCACTTGGAAAACAGTGACAGGATCGGACAAAGTCAACATGGATTTACAAAAGGTAAATCATGCTTGACTAATCTACTGGAATTTTTTGAGGATGTAACTGGTAGAATAGATAAGGGAGAACCAGTGGATGTGGTATATTTGGACTTTCAGAAGGCTTTTGATAAGGTCCCACATAAGAGATTGGCGTGTAAAGTTAAAGCACATGGGATTGGGGGTAAGGTACTGACTTGGATAGAGAACTGGTTGGCAGACAGGAAGCAAAGAGTTGGAATAAACGGGTCTTTTTCCGAGTGGCAGGCAGTGACTAGTGGGGTACCGCAGGGATTGGTGCTAGAACCCCAGTTATTCACAATATATATTAATGATCTAGACGAGGGAACTAGATGTAATATCTCCAAGTTTGTAGATGACACAAAGCTGGGTGGGCGTGTGTGCTGTGAGGAGGATGCAGAGAAACTCCAGTATGATTTGGACAGGTTGGGTGATTGGGCAGATGCATGGCAGATGCAGTATAATGTGGATAAATGCGAGGTTATCCACTTTGGTGGCAAAAACAGGAAGGCAGATTATTATCTGAACGGCAATAGATTGGGAAAAGGGGAAGTGCAACGAGACCTGGGTGTCCTTGTGCACCAGTCGCTGAAGGTAAGCATGCAGGTGCAGCAGGCGGTTAAGAAGGCAAATGGTGTGTTGGCCTTCATAGCAAGAGGATTCGAGTACAGGAGCAAGGATGTCTTGCTGCAGTTGTACAGGGCCTTGGTGAGACCACACCTTGAGTATTGTGTGCAGTTTTGGTCGACTTATCTGAGGAAGGATGTTCTTGCCATGGAGGGAGTGCAGCGAAGATTCACCAGCAGGAATGACGTATGAAGAGAGATTGGGTCGATTGGGCTTGTATTCGCTAGAGTTTAGAAGAATGAGAGGGGATCTCATTGAAACTTATAAAATTCTAACAGGACTAGACAGACTAGATGCAGGAAGGATGTTCCCGATGGCGGAGGAGTCCAGAACCAGGGGTCACAGTCTAAGGATAAGGGGTAAGCCATTTAGGACTGAGATGAGAAGGAATTTCTTCACCCAGAGAGTGGTGAACCTGTGGAATTCTCTACCACAGAAGGCAGTTGAGGCCAATTCATTAAATATATTCAAGAGGGAGTTAGATATATTTCTTAAGGCTAAAGGGATCAAGGGATATGGGGAGAAAGCAAGGACAGGGTACTAAATTTGGTTGATCAGCCATGATCTCATTGAATGGCGGAGCAGGCTCGAGGGGTCAAATGGCCTACTCCTGCTCCTATCTTCTATGTTTCTATGTTTGCTGTTCATGTTCTGTTTAGTTGGTTCCCTTTTGTTGGATAAATATATCTAGCAGTTTCCACAACATGTTATCTATTTATGCTACAGGTATAGACAAAAATATAAATGAGGAAATGTTTGAGCTAAGAATAGCTCAGTAAATAATGATAAAAGTGACACTGACTCACTGGTTAAGCTAATATAACGTGCAGTAACAACCGATATCACAGAAGACGGGTTGATTTTCCTCTCCTCCAATGCTCCAAACGCTAGACAGGCACATTGCACCCGGGTACTGCTCCCGTCAAGGTCTCTGAGCACCGGATTATGCTATCACGAGCCAGTAACTTTGGCCAGGTGCAACCCCGGCACAGGCCTGCCCCCTGGCAGAGTCTTGTGCTGGGACCCGGGGCAGAAACACGAGCCCAGCTGCAGAACGGGCTGGTAACCACTGGACAGCAGCAACCAGAAGGCTCCAAGGCTCAAAGCTGTTGTCCTCTTCATGTTGCCCCTGGGCTTCCTTCAAACCCTCCAATCTGAAGAGGGTTCAGAAGCAAGCCTCACTGCCAGCTTTTTGAGTTGCCCCTGCGTTTGGACACCCCTTGGACATACGTGGAGGAAGCTGAGGTGAGAAGGCCAGGAGTACCCTCTTCGGCCTCATTTCCCTAGCAACACAAGGCTTGTGCTTATTGCAGTCGTAGGCCTGTGTCTGCCCATTTAGGAAAACCCTGGAAATCTCGAGACAACATAGTGGGGTGGAAGCCTGAGGTGGTAGACCTCTGCCGCTTTGTCATCTCTGCAGCACCTGCAAACTGAACATTCTGCAAGCACTGCGAAGAGGAAAATCAACCCTTGTCAAACTATATCAAGGACCATTTAATTGAGTTAGTTCAGGTGTTCTCTTCACCATTGACAGGTTGCTACATTGTTTAGTACTGGATTTTTTATTATGTACAACAATTGAGGTTTCGTGTAATACTGTAGCATAACACAAATGAAAGAGAAATAGGTGTTAAGAGTTTTAAGTATTCAGGGTATTCTGCTGTGCTCATATTAGGGTGTAAATTAACTGTAAAAATCCTTCCTTAAAAGCGTTATCTCATGCGCTAGCAATATTCATCATCGTATACTCAGTGGAAGCTCTGCACTCAAAGCACAATTTTCCTTTTATTATCTATATTTAATTCTTTCATTTATATTTCATGGAACAAAATATGTTTTAATGATGGCATTTGATTTGCAGATAGCCAAATTACATTATGGATTTTCAGTGCTTGCTAAATAAGACTTTTCTTTAGATCTCCAACCCATCCTCTGTCCCCTCTGCCATGATGTGACTCATAGATTTACATGACAAATTGCACAATATATAATTATTAAAATAAATGTTGTGTGGCCACTGATGTACCTGCTGGGTGCAGCGGAGCTGAAGGAAGTTGGGACAGTTCGAAGCAAATGCAGCATTTGTTGAAGTAACTGAGAGGACAGCTATGGAAAACTTTGTGCCTAATATTTTTACAATATGCTCAACAGGTCATTTATCAGTGGTGTGGCTCAAAGTGCAATAAGTACGAGCGCCTAAAGGCTGCCCAGGTTGCTGCAGGTATTCGAGACAATGAAAGAAATGGAAGAGCACAACTTATTGTTGTCGATGAAGGCCAGGAGCCAAAAGAAATCATTCAGGTAAGAGCTTTATTGCTGAGAACCAGAATTGTCTTTTTAGTTAAATGACAGTAATAAAATACAAATATACAGGAAACTTTCGTTTATCCGGCACCGACGGGACTGGCGTGGTGCCGGTTGATCGAAAGTTCCGGATTACAGAGAGGTATACTTACCAAGGTACGAGAGCCCCATACACGGCCACAGGCTTAAAAATTGGGACCCGGAGAGGGAAAGTAAACTAACACGATGGGAGGAAACCTTAACAATTTTTTAGAGTTTGTGGAAACCGAGCAGAGAGTGCTTGGGGCAAGCGCAACCATCATCGCACCCTTTATATCCTGAGGGAGCCGGCTTACGGGAGGGCAGCCTCTGCCGAGGGGGCGATGGGTCTGAGCTCCCCGAGCCGGTCCTGTATTCCCAATCACGAGACTCCGGCTTTTTCCTCCGTGGCGGCGACAGGTCCGAGTCGGAAGAACGTTGACCCCCCTTTCGTGGGGGCGAAAGGTCAGAATCGGGGTCTTGACTGTATAGTAAAACTTACCTGAACCTACACAAGATTTTTGCCGGTTAAGCGAGAATTCCGGATATTTGGGTGCCGGATAAACGAAAGTTTCCTGTAATTGTTGCAGCATCAAGACCACAATCTTATTATGATGAGCCCTATTATCGGTACCCAAATGCTTAATCCCTTCCAGTTCAAGATGTAGCAGTAACATCACTGGTTTAGCAACAGTATCATGTCATGGACACCTGCTGTCAGCTACCAAATTTATTAGAAACTGAACACATTTGGCAGCCAACTTAATTTCTCGGAATTTTCTATAAAGAGGAAACAAAATGCACAGACAAAATCTTCTTAATAGAAAAAGTTTCAACAGAAAGCGATGTTAACATGAATTAGCTGTTAAAAAGTAGACAGACCATGGAGAAGCCTGTTCTTAGAAGTCTGTTGCAAGCAACCTGTAAGAACGTGCGAAAGTAGAAAAAATATTCAAAACAAAACCACAGAAAGTTAGTGGTTGACATTTGGTAAATAAAGAAACTTGAACAGGAAATAAGCCGAAATTCTTCGTTTAACAAAGTTTGGTAGAATTATCAAGATAATATTTAAAAGTTTATACACTGTTATCACTTGGTGATCAGAAAAGCAAACAGAACGTTGGATAAGAGTGACAATGATGCATTGAAACAATGCTGATTCAACATGGGAAAGTGGAAATGACAACACATTAATTGTTTTAACTGCAGTACCATGCTGTACTGTTTCAGTAGCAAAACTATAACTGTTGAAGATATTCCACATCTCTATGGATACTACATTGGTGATGTAATTTCAGTTAAAGGGGGTGAAATTGGTCATGCCCATGCAATGCACTGCAGTCAATGGAAAAGAAAATCGGGCGGGACGGAAAACCGGCTGCCAATTCACGATTGCCCGTTTTGCGCTACCGCCCAAGACAATTTCATCTTCAAAGGTTTTTGTATTCCATGCAGATGACACCATAAGTGAGAATAGATAGCACTGAAAAAATACTGTTCGCAGTGATGACTTTCGAAGCAGTCCACGATCCACATATCAATAAAGTCTGCATTTGAAATGAGCATATTTCCACCTTAAACTCATGATTGTAACTTTAATTACCTAATGTGTGGCATGGGCATTACCAGTGGCTCACAACATGGTGTACTACTGAACTAGGTAGACCAGGTTGGTCCCAAGTTTGATCCCTCACCTGTGCTGAGTTAGCTGACCACAGTCAGTGTGACTACAGGGATGCTAAAATTGGCCTCCGCATTCTCATGCTAGGGTGGGAAAAATCAGTCATGGTTCCTGCTTCCAGTTGCTGTGTGATATTAGCATATGAACATGTTAATGAGTTCATATGAACTTTGGCTGCTGTTTTAATGGAAGTTATAATCCATTAATGTCTCCATTAAAATAACAGATTAAGGAATTTCATGCAAATGCCTTGTGCTGCAAAATATGAACCTATCGATGTTGAGTAAGGAAGCAATTAGGTTCAGCTGTGATGCCCCCATAGTAGAATAGCTTCACATTTCGCATTGGTCATGAAGAATGGCCTCCAGGACAAAGTACTGGAGAGCTGATGTTGCTTGTGACATCATACCACAGCCTGTGCTAACACCTCCAGTGGAAGAAGGGAGAGAAGGGAAGAAGATTTGTGGGCAAAATTGTGCTACAAACAGAATGCGTGATGAAGAATCATAGGATATGATTCATTTATCTCACTAACATCATTATTGATAATGGGTTTTCAGGTCAGGCCACTTGTGAAATATAAATTGTATCCACACATCTTCATCAAATGTCCCCACCTTGTCATTGGTCCCCGCCACAAACTCTGTATTCTCACTGCCGATTCCATCCCCCTCCCCAGATATAGGCCGCGATTTTGGCGGTGCTCAGAGGGCGGGAGCGGAGGCGGGTCCGCTGTCAAAATTGAAATGATTGACAGCGCCTCCATGTAAGTTTCCAAAGTGTCGGGTCTGCAATTGCAGAACAGACCCAACACCAAGCGGTGGGGGAGGCATTTAAGATAGTTAAATGCTTGTTAACTACTATTTTGTCAGCCTATTTCTATTTTAGCACAGTTTTTATGAGGTTCATGTTGTTCGGCGATCACGTCAGGTAAGTAGATCGGGAGTTCAATCGAGCTGAATAGTTCACAGCTGCAAATATAGTATAAAAGCTAATATTTCACATCTGTTCACTTTCCAATGTCAGAAGTTGCTGATTTCAGGATTTGGAAGACACATTTGATCTTTATTGAGGCTGTAAGTGTGAGGTGTAATCTCTATATCCACTGTCACCTCCTTGGAATAACCTCTCTCCCCATTGACAGATTGCTTCTAATATCTCATCCTCACCTGCCATATATAACAGCAGAATGGGAACGATTTATACTCTCTCATCCTGGTCCTCAGAATCTGACCACGATCAGCCACAGCAGCAGCAGAACCAGGCACACCAGCAGCACCAACAACAAGAGTGCCAACCTTCTCCTCAACCACCTGCTGCTGCACAGGGAAGAGGGCATCAGCATAGGGGTGCACCACGCCGCAGGAGATACCCCCAACACAGGGTTTACAGGCAGAGGATGAGCTTCCTCAACATGACTGAGCAGCAGTGCCAAAGGAGGCTGAGACTTTCGCGAGAGGTGGTCGCAGACATTTGCACAATGCTCGATCAAGACCTGCAGCCCAGAGGAGCGGGTGGACACACCTTACCAGTGGCTGTCAAAGTCACTACCGCCCTCAACTTCTTTGTGTCAGGCTCCTTCCAGGGATCAGCAGCAGACATTAACGTCAGCTCCCAGTCGGCCGCCCACAGATACATCACGCAGGTCACCGAATGCCCTCTTTGACAAGTCCGCCAATTATATCCACTTTTCCACTGATGAAGCCAGTGTTACCGAGCGGACGCTCGGCTTTGTCAATCTGGCTGGCTTCCCACAGGTGCAGGGCGTCATCAACTGCATACATGTGGCCATCAGGGCACCCCATCAGAACCCAGCAGCATTTGTCAACCGCAAGGGCTTCCACTCCCTTAACGTGCAGCTGGTGTGCAACCATAGGAAGAGCATCATGCATGTGTGCGCCAAGTTCCCTGGCAGCTGCCATGACTCTTACATCCTGCGCCAGTCCAATGTCCCTCAGCTCTTCACACCACCAAACAAACTTTCTGGCTAGCTCCTTGGAGACAAGGGCTATCCCCTGAAGATGTGGCTAATGACACCTTTGAGGAGGCCATTAAACGAGTCTGAGGAGCGTTATAATCAAAACCACATTTCCACCAGAAGTCTCATAGAGCAAACAATAGGGTTGCTCAAAATGCGCTTCCGATGCCTGGACAGATCTGGTGGAGCCCTTCAGTACGCACCAGCCAGGGTCTCGAGAATCGTTGTCTGCTGTGCCCTGCACAACATCGCACTGCAACGAGGATTAGCGCTGCATGAGGCACAAGGCACAGAGCGCACAGCCTCTTCAGAGGAGGAGGAGGAGCAGAATGAGGTTCAGCATAAGGAACACCTGGAGGAGGCGGCTGTCCCAATGCGACCGGAACACGAGCACATTGCTGCCCATGATGCCAGAGATGGCCTAATCAATGCTAGATTCACCTAACTTTATGCAGCACAGACATGTGGCTGCCACATGCGCATGAAGGTTGGCATCACCCCACTTCTACACCATAGAGCATCTCTACAATGAACTGTGCATTCACCACCATTGCTGGACATAAAAGGCGCCCTTACCCTTCAATCTGCCACTTGCAATTGTGAGCACACAAATGGCAACGAATGCAAACATTCAGAAAAAATTTATTACAACAAAGTAAAAGAACAGAAACTTAACATTCATTTATAGCAAATCACCCAAGTGACTACCCTTGTGATTATTAATGTGGGATCTTTCTTTTACGCGTGCTTCTACGTGGTGCTACCCCTGTGGCTTCAGCAGATGTAGAGGCAGCCTGCTCACTTCCCTGCTGCGCCTGCTTAGACGCCTTTGGCAGTCGTCCTCTGGGTTTTGGAGCCTGTGAGGGACCCGCCAAAGTCTGCTCCTCCTGCGGCTGTGCAGGGGCAGACTTGGCCATCACTGTTTGGGGAGGCATCTGGGGCTCTGACCAAGGGGTTGGCAGTTTGAGCGCTTGGAGAGGAGCCCCCACTTCCATGTCTCCTCCCACTATCATCCCTCTCATGGGCCACCCGCACTCTCTGCTGGCAAGTAGCTGGAGAGCACCTTGCTACACATCAGTGGGGCCATGAGGTCCCATGTCTGTACTGACATTCCTCATAATGGGGACATCCATGAACCTTTGGTTTCTCTCCTCAATAGATGCCCATCTATCCTCCATAGATGACCATCTATTTAGAAGTGTTACCATCCTGAGTCTGGCGATTTATGTTCTCCATGGAGGTGGCCATCCTTTCCATGGCGGAACAGACAGTTGCCAGTGCGTGCACTATGGCGTTGCTCATTTTGAGATGGGCTCCTCCATTCTCTGCACACTCGCAGTCATCGTGGTTGCAAACCCTGTCAGAACCTCCTGAACTTGTTCCTGAAGCTCCAGGATTGCTTTCTTCCTGGAGGGCCACTAAGGCTCAGCGTCTGCATGCAGCTCAGCAGAGCTAGGAGACTCCTGCGGCCTCCGACGAGGAGTTTCCACTGCTGTCTCTGCCTCCATCATCTGATCTTGCTCACTTGTGACTTCTGATGCACCAGGTGACAACACTACTCTATCTCGCATAGGACCCACCGAGGTGTGCGTCTCTGCGCTGGTGCTGGGTGCGCTCATTTCTGCTGACGCTGCTCCCTCAGAGGCTGGAGGATCCTCTGAGGAGTGCTCCTTCTCTTCCTCCTGGACAGTGAGGGGTGGGGGGGGCGGCTCTTGATGGTTCTGTGGGAGAGTAATGACATGAGTTAGACATGTGATATGTAGATTGCAGACACATCCCATTATGCACATGATGAGCATTCAATTTCTCTTGACATCAGACCCTTTAAATATACCAGCAACAAACGCGTCATCAGGTGACATCACCAGAACCTTGTAATTGGGCCGGGTAACACGCAGGGCGGGCTTAACAAGCCCAATTAACCTAAAATCCTTTTCGCAGAGCGGTTGGAGCTGTGAGTGGGACCGGGACCCGGCAACGACCTCTCCCGCTGCGATCCTGCCTCCGATGGCGAAATCGCGGCCATAGTCTCAGGTTGAACCAAACTATTCGCAATCTCGTCCTATTCAACCCCGCACTGAGCTTCTGACCCCATATACACTCCATCACAAATGTCTTAGGGTTCAATTTAATGTTGCCTGCTAATCTTTTCTCATAACCTCTGCTTGCCTCCGTATTAACTTTTTCAATTCCCTCCCGTACTTTCCATAATCTTCCTAGTTATTAACTGAATCTTTCTCCTGACATTTGTCATAAACCTCCTTTTTCTGTTTTATTTTAACTTTTATTTCCTTTGTCATCCAAGGCGGATTAGCTTTGGATGTTATACCTTTTCCCTTCAAAGGAACATGCTTAGTTTGCACCTGAACTATCTCATCCCTGAATGCCCCCCATTGCTCCATTACTGCTTTACCCTGCAATTGTCTTTTCCAATCTACCTGTCCTAGGTCCCTTCTTAAATCACTGAAATAATCTCTTCCCCAGTTGAGCATTTTTACCGTCGATATTTTCTGGTCTCTTTCCATAATTGCTTTAAACTGAATTATGTTTGCTAAATAATCTTCTACTCTCCCACATTCCACTTGCCCTATTTCATTTCCCAGAACCAGATCCAACACTGCTTCCTTCCTTGTTGGACTGGAGACATATTGATCGAGAAAGTTCTCCTGTACAGAAATTCTCTCCTTCCCTCCCCTTAGCACTGTGTTTTTCCCACTCCATATTAGGGTAATTAAAGTCTCCTAATATTACTACTCTATTTTTGTTACACGCCCTTGAGATTTGCCAACAAATTTTCTCATCTTTCTCCTTCTCACAGTTTGGAGCTCTATAAAAAAAAACTGCCAACAATGTAACAGCTCCCCCTCTGTTCCTCAACTCAAGCCAAATAGATTCAGTCAAAGAACCAGCTAGTATATCCTTTCTATTTACTTTCTATTAACATCATCCTTAATCAATACTGCCACGACCCCTCCTGTTTTTCCTTCTCTATCATTGCTGAATATTTGGTAACCAGGAATATTAAGAACCCATTGTTTGAGCCATGTCTCTGTTAATGCAGCCACGTCATAATGCCATGTAGCAATTTGTGTCTGCAGCTCACCAACCGTATTAGTTACACTACGGATTGAATTGAATTGGATAGCTGTGCATCTTCAAATAACATACAATGTAAATCCAGAATACTTAACATAATGGTTATTGCTGCACCTTGGTATTCTACATAGAGTCACAGGGCTGGATTTTCATTGACCCGTGGAGGCGGGTTTGGAGGCGTGTGGGAGGTTAAAATTGTGAAAACTGGCGGGCGGGCACAAGCCCGCCTCCATCCCGCCTCCAGGCAATTTTCATTAAATCGTGTCTGCTGGTCCCGACTCCGTCCCGCCTCTAAGAGGTGGGATAGGCTGTTAAGGCCCTTAACAAGCACTAAATTGCCTCTATAATGCCATTTTGAAAGGCCTTTGTGATTTTAATCCTTTTTCTACGTGAAGCACGCCTGTTCTGAACCATGAATGTGAAACCTGGCGGGAGTACATTTGGATATAGCTGGCTGGCTGGCTATGGGGATGCATATATGGATAGCTATGTGGAGGAGACATAGCTGGGAGTGGTGATGTAAAAAATCTGGGAGCAGTGGTGTAAAAATATCTGGGAGCAGACTTAGGGCTGCTGCTGCTCATTTTGCATCCAGGTCCTCTCACAGCAAAGGCCAGGCAGTCTTTGAAGGCCTTCAATGCAGCAGCAATGATGACATCATCAGAGGCGACTTTCAGACTGAAAACACTAATTGGGTCATGGGTTCCCACATGCTGGAACTCAATTGCCCAATTAGGTGAAAATTGCATCAATCTCCCACATCCAATTGCAGTCGGGTGGATAACACGAAAAGTGGATGACATGACCCCAACCCGCCCCAGTATCAAAATCCAGCCCATAGAGTTATACAGCACAGAAAGAGGCCCTTCGGCCCATTGTGTCCGCACCGGCCATCAAGCCCTATCTATTCTAATCCCATTTTCCAGTACTTGGTCCATAACCTTGTATGCTATGGCATTTCAAGTGCTCATCTAAATGCTTCTTGAATGTTGTGAGGGTTCCTGCCTCTACCACCCTTTCAGGCAGTGAGTTCCAGATTCCAACCACCCTCTGGGTGAAAAAGTTTTTCCTCAAATCCCCTCTAAACCTCCTGCCCCTTACCTTGAAACTATGCCCCCTGGTTATTGACCCCTCTACTAAGGGGAAAAGTTCCTTTCTATCTACCCTATCTATGCCCCTCATAATTTTGGATACCTCAATCAGGTTCCCCCTCAGCCTTCTCTGCTCTAAGGAAAACAACCCCAGCCTGTCCAGTCTCTCTTCATAGCTGAAGCGCTCCAGCCCAGGTAACATCCTGGTGAATCTCCTCTGCACCCTCTCCAATGCAATCACATCCTTCCTAAAGTGTGGCAATCAGAACTGCACACAGTATTCCAGCTGTGGCCTAACTAACGTTTTGTACAGCTCCATCATAACCTCCCTGCTCTTATATTCTATGCCTCGGCTAATGAAGGCAAGTATCTCATATGCCTTTTTAAACACCGTATCTACCTGTCCTTCTGCCTTCAGAGATCTATGTACATGCATACCAAGGTCCCTCTGATCCTCTGTCCTTCCTAGGGTCCTACCATTCATTGCGTATTCCCTTGCCTTGTTAGTCCTCCCAAAATGCATCACCTCACACTTTTCAGGGTTAAATTCCATTTGCCACTGTTCTGCCCATCTGACCAACCCATCTATATCATCCTGTAGCCTGAGGCTTCCCTCCTCGCTATTTACCACTCCCCCAATTTTCGTGTCATCTGCGAACTTACTGATCATACCTCCTACATTCATATCTAAATCATTAATGTACACTACAAACAGCAAAGGACCCAACACCGATCCCTGCAGTACACCACTGGACACAGGCTTCCAGTCACAAAAACAACCTTCGACCATCACCCTCTGCCTCCTGCCACTAAGACAATTTTGGATCCAATGTGCCAAATTGCCCTGGATCCCATGGGCTCTTACCTTCTTGACCAGTCTCCCATGCGGGACATTGTCAAAAGCCTTACTGAAGTCCATGTAGACTACATCAACTGCACTACCCTCATCCACACACCTAGTCACCCCCTCGAAAAATTCAATCAAATTGGTTAGACATGATCTCCCCCTGACAAAGCCATGCTGACTGTCCTTGATTAATCCTTGCCTCTCCAAGTGGAGACTAATTCTGTCCTTCAGAATTTTTTCCAATAATTTCCCGACCACTGATGTTAGGCTCACTGGCCTGTAATTCCCTGGTTTATCCCTACTACCCCTCTTGAATAATGGTACTACGTTAGCTATCCTCCAGTCCTCTGGCACCACCCCTGTGACCAGAGAGGATCTGAAAATTTGTGTCAGAGCCCCTGCAATCTCCTCCCTTGTCTCACGCAGCAGCCTGGGATACATCTCATCTGGGCCTGGGGATTTATCCACTTTTAAGCCCGCTAAAACCGTTAGTACCTCCTCCCTCTCAATACTAATTTGTTCAAGTATATCACAATCCCCCTGCCTGATTTCTATGCCTACATCGTCCTTCTCCATAGTGAACACAGATGCAAAATATTAATTTAAAATCTCACCCACATCTTCCGGCTCTACACACAGCTTGCCACTTTGGTCCCTAATGGGCCCTACTCTTTCCCTGGTTATCTCCTTGCCCTTAATATACTTATAAAACACCTTGGGATTTTCCTTTATTTTGCCCGCCAGTGTTTTTTCATGCCCCCCCCCTTCGCTCTCCCAATTTCTTTTTTAAGTACCCCCCTGCACTTTCTATACTCCTCTAGGGCTTCCACTGTTTTTAGTCCTTTGTATCTGCCAAAAGCCTCCTTTTTTTCCTAATCCATTCTTGTATATCCCTTGACATCCAGGGTTCCCTGGGCTTGTTGGTCCCACCCTTGACCTTTACGGGAACATGTTGGCGTTGTACTCTCTCTATTTCCTTTCTGAAAGACTCCCACTGCTCTGATGTGGATTTTCCTACAAGTAGCTGATCCCAGTCCACTTTGGCCAGATCCTGCCTTATCATGTTAAAATCAGCCTTCCCCCAATTTAGAACCTTTATTTCTAGTCCATCTTTGTCCTTTTCCATGACTACCTTAAATCTCACCGAATTATGGTCACTGTCACCAAAATGCTCTCCTAATGACACTTCTACCACTTGCCCGGCTACATTCCCTAAAATTAGGTCCAGTATCGCCCCCTCTCTTGTAGGACTTTCTACATGCTAGCTCAAAAAGCTCTCCTGGATGCACTTTAAGAATTCTGCACCCTCTAAGCCTTTCACACTCTGACTATTCCAGTTAATATTGGGGAAGTTGAAATCCCCTACTATTATTACCCTATTATTTCGACACTTCTCTGAGATTTGCCTACATATCTGTTCCTCTATCTCCCCCTGACTGTTTGGGGGCCTATAGTACACTCCCAGCAAAGTGCTTGCCCCCTTTTTGTTTTTAAGTTCTACCCATATGGCCTCATTAGAGCAACCTGCTAAGATATCATCCCTCCTTATAGCAGTAATTGACTCCTTGATTAATATTGCGACACCCCCTCTTCTTTTACACCCCCCTCTGTCTCGCCTGAAGATTCTATACACCAGAATATTGAGCTGCCAGTCCTGCCCCTCCCTTAACCATGTCTCTGTGATAGCAACAATATCATACTCCCATGTGTTCATCAACACCTTCAATTCATCTGCCTTACTCGCAAAACTCCTTGCATTAAAATAAATGCCACCCAGCCTTGCTATACACCCTTGTGCCGTTACATATTTGCTCTGCCTTCCGGGCTGACTTGTTTTTTCCTCTATATTTGGCTGTGCATCACCCCCTACTATATCTCCACTCCGTATCCCATTCCCCTGCCAAGTTAGTTTAAACCCCCCCCCCGCAACAGTACTAGCAAACCTCCCCGCAAGGATGTTGGTCCCGTTCCGGTTCAGATGCAACTCGTACGATTTGTACAGGTCCCACCTTCCTCAGAAGTAGACCCAGTGATCCAGGAAACTAAAGCCCTCCCTCCTGCACCAACTCTTTAGCCACGCATTCATCTGCTCTATCCTCCTATTCCTATATTCACTAGCACGTGGCACCAGGAGTAATCCAGAGATGACAACCTTTGAGGCCCGGCTTTTTAATCTGCTACCTAGCTCCCTAAATTCTTGTTGCAGGACCTCATCCCTCTTTCTACCCATGTCGTTGGTACCAATGTGAACCACGACCTCTGACTGTTCGCCCTCCCCCTTCAGAATGCCCTGCAGCCGTTCAGTGACACAGTTGTGGAAGAAAAAAATTGGCATCATTGCATTATATGTTCATGTGATGTTTTTGCTTTTAAGAATTCACTCCACTACTGTTTAAAAAATTACAAAACTAAAAAATAGATTTACTGGTTTAAAAAGTGCTGCGGTGAAATTACATATAATATTCATCTTAGATGCTGTTATAAGGGGAGAGTGTCATATATCATTCTAGAGAAAGCACAATTTTCTTTTCAACTTAATTTCTCCCTAATTATTATTGATTTTAATCTCAGTCTCAACCAGACAAGACTATACTTGGTCCACTGTGAAGTCTTTCATCTCATCTTCATCTAATTCCTTTCTCTCTCTCCCTTCAATCTTCCCATCTGTCTATCTCTTTCTATCACCCTCTTCTGTCTATTGCTCTCACATATACATATGGCACTCATAGGCATGGATTGAGTAGGTTGGAGAAGAGTCCTGCACTTGGCGAGAAGGAAAGATAACAGAAGCTTATAGCAGGAAGGTGGAGGTTTTAAAAAAAGACCTGATGTGTTCAGGAATCCTCCAAGTGTCCAATTCTGGGCACCACACATTAGGAAAGATGTCAAGGTCTTGGAGAGGGTGCAGAGGAGATTAACTAGAATGATACCAGGATGAGGGACTTCAGTTATGTAGAGAGACTAGAGAAGCTGGAATTGTTCTCCTTAGAGAAGAGAAGGTTAAGGGGGGACTTAATAGAGGTGTTCAAAATTATGAAGGATTTTGAGTAAATAAGGAGATAATGGGCTGGATTTTAAGGAGGAGAGTAGGTTGGGGGCGGGGGTGGGGGTCTCTGAGGTGGTCAGGAAACCCGGGAGAATGGGTTTCCCGCAGGCCCTGCCGACTTTAATGGCAGGGACTGATTTGCATGCGTGGCCTTGGTTTCCTGCCCGCAGCCAGCCAGATTGAGAGGTTGGCTGACTGCGGGCGAGTAGGCCTGTGGCACTAGGCTGCAGAGAGGAGGGAAGGAGGGATTGCGTGGGGGCCAGGGACTGGCCGGAGAAGCTTGGGGGAGGCATCGGAGGCCTGTGGTGGGGGTGTTGATTGGAGGTCTCGTGGAGAGATTGGAGGGGTGGGGGGGTTTTCTGATCGCTTGGGGTGGGTTAAGTAGGGACCCTGGATCCAGGAGGTAGGTATAAAGACACAGCCGGATTTTACGAATTGTGTAAAACCCGTCCACGTGCAGTTAAAAATAAAATGGAGGTTAGAAGCGGGGCTTCCAGCCTCATTATAATATTTAAATTGACATCCCGTCCCCTGGAAGCGGGTTGGTCACCCGCCCCCGTCCCGCCCCCGTTAAAACCGGAAGTGGACGGGTTGGAGGTCGTTCAGGTCGGGAATCCCATTTTTAACAATTTAACGACCCCTCACACCCCCAACCCACCCGCTTTTTTAGGTTAAAATTCCCACCACTGTTTCCACTGGCAAAGGGGTTGGTAACCAAAGGACATCGATTTTAGATAATTGGCAAAAGAACTAGAGGGGAGATGAGGAAAAAAATCCCTTTCTCCCTGGACCTAAGAAACATAGATCAGAGTATTTTCTGTATGGTGAGAAGCTAGGAACTGTGGAGGAGCTGAGAGAGTTAGGAGTCAATATACAAAAATAGAATATTAGCCTTCATCTCAAGGGTACTGGAATATGATAGGGAGGAAGATATACTCCAGTTGTATAAAGCTCTGGTTAGACTGCATCTGGAGTATTGCATTCAGTTCTGCACCTCAGGAAGGATATATAAGCCTCGGAGGGAGTGCAGTGCAGATTCACCAGAATGATACTGGGGCTAAAAGAGATATATTATGAGGACATAGACTAGGCCTGTATTCCCTTGATTATAGAAGATTAAGGGATGATATAATTTGAGGTGTTTAAGATGATTAAAGATTATGATAGGGTAGCTAGGGAGAAACTATTTTCTCTAATACAAAAGCAAAATACTGCAGATGTTGGAAATCTGAAATAAAAACTGAAAATGCTGGAAATACTCAGCCGGTCAGGCAGCATCTGTGGAGAGAGAAATAGAGTTAACGTTTCAGGTCAATGACCTTTCGTCAGAACTGGAAAAATGTAGAGATATAACAGGCTTTAAGCAAGTGCAGAGGCAGGGAAAGGGTGGAGGGGAGCAAAGAACAAAAGGGAAGGTTTGTGATAGAGTGGAAGGCAGGAGAGATTAAATGACAAAAGGTATGATTCTACAAAGCAAAAGGAGATGGTAATGGGACAAGTAAAGAAACAAAAGATGAGTCTAGAAGAGGTGTAAATGGGAATAGCAGAATCATCAACAGCTGCCATCCGAAAAAATGGGGGCAGAGGTTATGGTCTGAAACTGTTGAACTCAGTGTTGAGTCCAGAAGGCTGTAAAGTGCCTAATTAAAAGATGAGGTGCTGTTCCTTGAGCTTACGTTGAGCTTCATTGGAACAGTGTAGGAGGTTGAGGACCAAGAGGTCAGTGTGGGAGTGGAGCAGAGAATTAAAGTGACGGACAATCGGAAGCTCAGGGTCTCACCTGCGGACTGAACTGAGGTGTTCCGCAAAGCGGTCACCCAGTCTGCGTTTGGTCTCCCCAATGTAGAGGAGACCGCATTGTGAGTAGCGAATACAGTATACTAAATTGAAAGTAAATCGCTGTTTCACCTGGAAGGAGTGTTCTTCTGTTGGCGGAGTCCAGAACAAAGGGGTATAATCTTAAAATTAGAGCTAGGCTATTCAGGGTGATGTCAGGCAGCACTTTTTCACACAAACTCTCTCCCCCCAAAATGTTGTTGAGGCTAGGTCAATTGAAAATTTCAAAACTGAGATCGATAGATTTTTGTTAGGCAAGGGTATTAGGGATATGGAACCAAGGCGGGTAAATTAAGTTAAGATACAGAACAACCATGATCTAGTTGAATGGCGGAACTGGCTCGAATGGCTGAATGGCCTACTCCTGTTCCTATGTTCTTATCATTGAATAGCTCTTTCAAAGAGCCGGCATAGGCATGGTGGGTCAAATGGCCTCCTTCTGTGCTGCATGATTCTATGATTCTAAGTGCTTTTCTTGCCTGCAAACCATATATAGGCTTAGACCACCTATTGAGTAAGTTTTGTAAATACAGGATGGCATGTGTGTGGGTGGGGAGCAACGCAGTGCCACATTTTGTGGCAAAGACTTTTAGGGCTGTGGGAAAGGATCATTAGAGGCTTGAAAAGTATGCAAATACCGAAATCACTTTGTGTGGCCTCTGGCCCTGAAAACTAAGCTCATCAATGTGGAATAGGTGCATGAACAATCCTGTGATGTGATCTCTCCCACTTGGATTTTTAAAAGGAGATTATAGGTAAAGAACCTCCTTGCAAAAAAAAATAATTTCTTTTACCAATGTTATTTTTTAGCACTTTGATGCTTGGGAATGTGTCTTTTCTCATTTTGCCAATACTTTCCCACAATATTCTTGATTGCTGCTATAATTTAACTAGCACCATTGAATGTGAAACTAAGAATTCGTTTGGGGGATTTAATAAGTACTGAAGACTGAATTTGAGGATTTAGTGCCGGCCATTAAGACCTGTTTTGAAGAAAAAAGAACAGCCGACTCACTTCCGTCCACTTCCGTCAGGTCCCGCGGCAGCTGCCATTTTAGGCAAGGTGGCAGCCGCCATTTTAGGCAGGTCGGCAGCATTGCCGTTGCCTGCGCTCGCTGCAGAAATGGAAATGAGGCAGATTGTGACGTCAATGAGTGTGCAACCCTCACTTGACGCACGATCTGCCATTTTCGCCATCGTCGCTCCATTTACCGCCCTCTCTTAATCACGACCAGCTGACCAAGTGTTCAGCAGCAGGAAGGAGCCTCCAGCAGCGATATTTAAAGGGATCATCATGAGGGGGCTTGACAGGGTAGATGCACAGAGGATGTTTCCCCTCGTGGGGGAATCTAGAACTAGGGGGCATAGTTTCAGAATAAGGGGTTGCCCATTTAAAACGGAGATAAGGAGGAATTTCTTCTCTCAGAGGGTCGTCAATCTTTGGAATTCTCTACAGAGAGCTGTGGAGGCTGGGTCACTGAATATATTTAAGGTGGAGATAGACAGATTTTTGAACTATAGGGGAGTCAAGGGTTATGGGGAGCGGGCAGGAAAGTGGAGTTGAGGCCAAGATCAGATCAGCCATGATCTTATTGAATGGCAGAGCAGGCTCGAGGGACCAAATGGCCGACTCCTGCTCCTATTTCTTATGTTCTTATGTTCTTATCAACAACTTGCAACTGACATGATTTCTCAGGTTGACTGGCTCTGCAGCTTTCTAAACTTATTTAAAGTTGCTGAGGTGACAGGGAGTGTTGGTGCAAGTGGAGAACACCTTCATTCTCATTGAAAGGCTTCTGCTCACAACACTTGCTCACAGTCATGGGAGCTCTACTTGCACTCCCCCTCACGCTCGAGTATCTTCGGAACAGGGAGCAGAAGCAGTGAAGAAGAGGAGAAGATGCTCACGGAGGGAGAAGGAGAAGGGCCAGGAGGGCTCTCAACAGAATGCCTTACGCATCTTCCGAGAGCACTACTCTTACCTCCACTTAAGCGAGGAACAGTGTATTAGAGGTTCCGCTTCACCAAGGAGGTGGTCACAGAACTCTGCTACCTCCTGCAACCAGACCTGCAGCCTCAGAGCAGGGCGACGACAGCTCTCCCAGTGGCCGCAAGGTCACCGTGGCCCTCAATTTCTTCAGCAGCAAATCCTTCCAGTCTGCAGCAGGAGACATAGCTGACATCTCCCATTTTGCTGTCCATCACTGCATCCGGGAGGTCAGAGAGGCTCTCTACTCCAGGAGAAGGGACTGCATTGTCTTCTCTCTGAACAGAGAGAAGCAGGACAAGCGCACATGTGGCTTTGCCAGGATAGTGGGCTTCCCCATGGTGCATGGCATCATCGACTGCACACACGTGGCTATGCGGGCGCCGTATACCAATCCTGAGATGTTCCGTAACCACAAAAGCTACCATTCATTTAATGTGCAGTTGTTGTGCGACCACATCCAGCACATCATGATGGTGAATGCCCAGTATCCTGGCAGCAGTCATGATGCCTTCATCCTGTGCCAGTCCGGTGTGCCAGCAATCTTCCAGCCATCACGTCAAACCCGAGGGTGGCTGCTCGGAGACAAGGGCTCTCCACTTTACACCTGGCTGATGACTCCCCTCTGCAATCCCACCACTCTTGCCCAACACTCATATAATGACAGACTTGTTGCCACCAGGAACATCATCGAGCAGGCCATCGGGCTGCTGAAGCAACGGTTCCGCTGCCTTGAACGCTCAGGAAGATCCCTCCAGTACTCGCCGGAGTGTGTGTCCCATTTTGTGGTGGTCTGCTGCATGCTTCACAATTTGGCAATTATGAGGGTGCAGCCCTTTCCACCAGGGGTTGCGGGACCACCTCAGGAGGAGGACGAGGGAGAGGAGGAGGAGGAAGAGGACAAGAACGAGGAAGAGGAGGCTGGGAGGAGGCAGGCAGCAAATCCCTGTTCCGGATGGGCTGCCCATGGATGCCTCATCAGACTCCGATTCCAGTAAATGAAATTCCAGATCCCCGTTGTTCACCAGTTCCCCATCTTACCATCCCTCTGTCACGGAACATCACAGCATCCTCCTAGGCACAAAGCTGAAATGAGACTGCCACAAGAATCTGAACATCTCATAAGAGACCTGTTTTCACTGCCTCTGCTTCACATGAAAGGCTTTACAGAGCTATGCCACCTGCTGCAGCCTGACCTGCAAATAACCTACCAGAGACATGGTTGTGCTTGTGGACGTGTGTTATACTTTTGTGCCACTGAATCCTTCCAAACTGCCACTGGTGACATATACCAATTTAGTCAGTCAGAAATCCACAAGTGCATCAAGCTTTTTCAGGAGGCAATATGATCATTACTATCCCTGTGGAAAGGAGACATCAGTTGGGCAGAGAACAGAGCATTTTCCAGCTGACAATTTTCCCAAGAGTACATCCATGTACTGCCCAGACTGTAGAGCTAGGCCCATCACCTGGCAGGTAAGTAGCTTTGCTGTACGCTGGAGAAGGTGCCCTGAAGTACCACACAGGGAAATCTTTCTTGTTCCCACCTCATGCAGTTATACATACACTTTGCCAGGCATCAAACAGGGGGACTGGTGTATCGCAATATATAATGTTCCCACAGACTCCATTTTGTGTTTCCTCATTGCTTTTCCTCTCCGTACCCCACTGGTTTAATATTTAAAATCCAATTTTAAAGTTTCATAAAGTTTGATAGAATATTTGACCCCATAAACAGCCTCTTGCCCGTACGTGCACATATCCCTGTAAATTTGAGCTGCTGGTCAGATATTATGTATCTCCCATTAACTTGGTTGCCAGCATAAGCCAAAGCTGCACTGGGAATTTATTTAAATTATTCAAGTGGGCTGCCCTTGTAAAATTGGGCACAATTTGCTCAGTGTGCTATGTGCAAGCTTGGCCTTGGCTGGTAACCATTCCTACACAGATTTTGCTGCTGTTACAAAATTGTCCCTATTTCAGAAATTGATAACATTTCCTCAACAGTACTCGCCAACTTTTTTTTACATTTCAGTAAGTTAAATATAACACCAAAAAGACCAGTGTGGTATTGCAAATATTACCCAGGAATTTCCTCAGAGCCGATCCTGCTCCGCTGCCACAACTTCACCGGAAGTGCGGTGGAAACCCCATTTACGCGTGTAAACAGTGTTTCCGCCATACTATCAGCAAAGTTATGGTGGCAGAACAGGCACAACTCCCAGGAAATTATTTGATCGGGGTAATTTTCTAACTTTGCACTGGCGATGAGCAGCCTCGCTCATCAGGAATTCACTAAATTAGGCAAAGTCTGGGTAATCTTACCTTGCCAATCTACGACTTCAGAAAATCTCTTCCTCAAATGCCGCCTTAGCCTATGGACACAGGCCACTCCATTAACCCACTCAGCCACCTTCACCCAGGCATTTCTAAAAAGAAAGACTTGCGTTTATATCGTGCCTTTCACGACCTCGGGATGTCTCAAAGCGAATTGCACAACAACAGAAAACGTTGGCAATAATCACAGATCAGGCACCATCTGTGGCGAGAACAAAGAAGTTAGTATTTCAGGTGTGGATCTGTCATCAGAACCACACCTGAATCGTCAACTTGTCTGTAGGTTTAAAATGCTGTTCCACAAAATGTGCAAGAGCTTCAGCTTAATTGACAGTGGATGTTAATGGCCCCAGCCATTTGGTGTAGCTGAAAAGGGTTGCTTATCACACAAAGGAGTTGTTAAAGGGCCTGTGTTTTTTTAGTTTTCATTTTTAACTGTTATTGTTCATGTTTTTTGAGAGGGTGTTGTATAAGGACATGTAGGAAATGTTTCTGTAGAAATAAAATCAACCAAATATTAATCTCAAAATCACTGGAAAGTCAACTGTAGTTGAAGCATTTGCAAGAGTTCATCAGAATAGGAAGAATGTTAAAGATGAGCAGATATGAAAGAACTCTTACAATGCACTTACACTCCAGCTCAGGAGGTGATGAGGCCTCTAACTGCTAGTTCTTTGCTCCTACTCGGGCACCACTACTTGCTTCTCCTCACCTACCGACTGTGACACTATCTCCTGAAGCTCACTAATGACATCTTCTGGGATGTGTAGCTGTGCTGGTGTTTGCAAATGGTTGTAAGAGGGACAGAGTTACTTGTGGTGCTGTTTGTTCTGGGCAACTGGCAGTGGTAGCAGGTCGCATGAAAATGGGCCTAACGCCTGTCTCAGGCAGGTGCTCTGGACGACTACAAGGTGTCTCAACCAATATGGCTTGCGATAGACTTCCAGGGTACATTATTCGCTCCTGCCACATCTGTTTTTTGCCTGGAAAGTAGGCACTGTACAATCATATTCCTAGGGCTTTATCTCCATTTTTGGTCATAGGAATATAGGAACAGGATGAGGCCATTCAGCCCCTCAAGCCCATTCTGCCATTCAGTTAGATCATGGTTGATCTGTATTTCAACTCCTTTTAACCCCCTTATTACCCTTGCCTAACAAAAATCTATCAATCTCAATTTTGAAATTTTCAATTGACCTAGCCTTTTTGGGGGAGAGACTTTTAGATTTCCACTACCCTTTGTGTAAAGAAGTGCTTCCTGACATCACCTCTGAACAGCATAGCTCTAATTTTGTTCTGGACTCCCTCACCAGAGTAAATAGTTTCTCTATATATACCCTATCAAATCTTTTAATTCTCTTAAACACCTCAATTAGTTCACCCCTTAGTCTTCTTTACTCAAGAGAATACAAGCCTAGTCTATGCAACAATATTAAATAACCACAGCCCTTTAAATTCAGGCTGCATTCTTTTAAGTGCTGCTAATTTGCTGGATATTCCACCTTGCTCCCCACTCTTGTGAACCCCAGCCAGTCTGGTAGCTTGCCATGAGGGCTGACTGCGGAAGTCAAGGACAAAGCTCACGGCACACTTGTTCTGCAGCATGAAGGCCAGGACTAATAAACAACCAACAGGCACAGAAAGTTGCATTTGTACAATTTGTACTGATTCAGCCTTCTCGATGATATTAAAGAATCAGAACAACAGCAGACTGTCGTGTTTTAGAACTAAAAAAAAAAATTACCTTTGAATTTAGTTTGAGTCCCAAGGCAAAATGCAAAACATCTTATGCCGAGTCTTTTTTTTTTAACTACAGGCTTAGAAATTGGTCCATGTAAGTATAATTGCAAACAACCATTGAAAGCATAAATTAAGATTCAAACAAAAACAGGTTATGCCCTCCAAACTCTAAGTAATGGCTGCAGTTTGTTAGCTTTAACCTTGGTATGCTTTTGCAGTGAGGCAACGCCTCAGGTTCTTGACTGGTTTGCAACTGAAAACCTCCCACCGAGGGTGTACCCAATGTTGTCAGCTGGTTAATTGTAAATAATGTCTGTTTTACAATTCAAAATTCTACAGTATATTTAGTACAGCTCATTGCACTCTCACAGACACAGATTGCCATAGATACTAAACCCCCTTCAGACCAACAAAACGGGTCCCACCCTTAAAGCATTTCATTTATAGGGTGGAGAGTGAATGAGAGAAAGAGAAGCAGACATTTAAACTAATGAATGTTTCCCATGGAAGAGTTTGTCCCCAGGCCTTTTAAAATGACAAGTTAATTATTAATCAACACTCAGTTTTGGAAAATGCAATAACCCTATTTTCAGTTTGTCTCTCTTAAGTGAAAACATTCAAAACTTTAAGCTTAACAACATATATTTACAAAGTACCATTATACAGAGTGTCTGATGAGGGAACAGGAAGGGACAAAGCAAGAGGTGAGAAGGATTAAGAGGGAGAGGGACCAAAAGCATAGTCAATGAAAGAGTTAGCAAGGCGAAGCGGTTTTGGGAGCGAATTGCAAATGGCAGGTAGGTATTGGTTGAAAGATTGGCTTCCAGTGGTGAGCAGGGATTAACAATAGTCCAGAGTCAGAAAAGAGAAGGGTATATGCTGGGGGTATACTGTTGGAGAGGTTCACTCAGATAAAGTGGAGCAAGATTTTGTTGGAATTTTGAAAATGAAATTGAGGACCTTGTGGTCATTATGCTGAGAGACAGGGAGCCAGTGAAGCTTACCAGGGACAGAAGGAATAGGTGCACTAGACTTTATCCTAGAGAGGACTTGGACCACAGGGTTCTAGATGAACTGAAGTTTGTGAAGAGTTGGTAATGGAAAATATGTGAAAGAGGGCATTCAAGAAGTTAATTCTTGACGTGATGAAAGGATAGATACTCCCACGGTTAGGGAGGGAGTTCCAGGATTTTGACCCAGCGATGATGAAGGCATGGTGATATACTTCCAAGTCAGGATGGTGTGTGACTTGGAGGCAAACTTGCAGTTGGTGGTGTTCTCATTCGCCTGCTGCCCTTGTCCTCCAAGGTGATAGAGGTCGTGGGCTTGGGAGGTGTTGCCAAAGAAGCCTTGGCGAGTTGCTGCAGTGCATCTTGCAGATGGTACAGACTGCAGACATGGTGCGCCAGTGGTGGAGGGTGTGAATGTTTAAGGTGGTGGATGGGATGCCAATCAAGCGGGTTGCTTTATCCTGGATGTTGTCGAGCTTCTTGAATGTTGTTGGAGCAGCACTCATCCAGGCAAGTGGAAATTATTCCATCACACTCCTGACTTGTGCCTTGTAGATGGTGGAAAGGCTTTGGGGAGTCAGGAGGTGAGTCACTCACCGCATATTAGCCAGCCTCTGACCTGCTCTTGTAGCCACAGTATTTATGTGGCTGTTCCAGTTGAGTTTCTGGTCAACGGTGACCCCCCAGGATGTTGATGTTGGGGGATTTGGCGATGGTAATGCTGTTGAATGTCAAGGGGAGGTGGTTAGACTTTCTCTTGTTGGAGATGGTCATTGCCTGGCACTTCTGTGGCACATAAGTTACTTGCCACTTATCAGCCCAAGCCTGAATGTCGTTGAGATCTTGCTGCATGGGGGCTGGATTCTTCATTATCTGAGGAGTTGTGAATGGAACTGAACATTGTGCAATCATCAGCGAACATCCCCACTTCTGACCCTATGATGGAGGGAAGGTCATTGATGAAGCAGCTGAAGATGGTTGGGCCAAGGACACTGTTCTGAGTAACTCCTGCAGCGATGTCCTGGGGCTGAGATGATTGGCCTCCAACAACCACAACCATCTTCCTTTGTGCTAGGTCTGACTCCAGCAACTGGAGAGTTTTCCCCCCTGATTCCTATTGACTTCAATTTTACTAGGGCTCCTTGATGCCACACTCGGTCAAATGGTGCCTTGACGTCAAGGGCAGTCACTCTCACCTCACCTCTGGAATTCAGCTCTTGTACCCATGTTTGGACCAAGGCTGTAATGAGATCTGGAGCCGAGTGGTCCTGGTGGAATCCAAACTGAGCATCGGTGAGCAGGTTATTGGTGAGTAAGTGCCGCTTGATAGCACTGTCCACGACCTCTTCCATCACTTTGCTGATGATTGAGAGTAGGCTGATGGGTTGGTAATTGGTCGGATTGGACTTGTCCTGCTTTTTGTGGACAGAACATACCTGGGCAATTTTCCACTTTGTCGGGTAGAAGCCAGTGTTGGACTGGAAAATCTGTGGTGTGCTGCATCCGAATGTAAATATTCCACTGCCGATCCTGTCAATGCTCATGAAGTCAGAGGGTAGAGTCAAGAGAAGTGGGTCTTTGGCCTCTGGAAGGAACATTTGAGCACCTCCCGTAAATTAACAGAAATTTCCCTGCAGCCCCTTTGCAAAAGGATGCTCCCTCGTGAGGGTGAAATTATTTTTGACTCCTCTTTTGAAGGCAGTGTCTCATGCCGGAATATATAGGAACATAAGAACAGGAGTAGACCAATTTAGCACCTCGAGACTGTTCCGCCATTCAGTGCGATCATGGCTGATCTGTGACCTAACTCGATATACCTGCCTTTGCCCCATATCTCTTAATACATTTGGATAACAGAAATCTATCAATCTCAGATTTCAAATTAACAATTGGCCCAGCATCAACTGCCATTTGTTCCACAGTATAGTTTCACAGGTGCCAACAGGCCTCCACAATCTCACTGAAGTAACCATGACTAATCCTTAAAAGTACGTCTCGACATGTGACTGCGTAACCATGGGAAGCATCACAGCCCAGCTCAATCCTGTCCTTACTCAATGTCCATACACGTGTGCTCTCCAGCAGGCTTCAGTGGATAACGAGCAGGAGCAGGAACCATGGCTGATATTTTTCCCCTACTTAGCTGATGGGTGCTGAGGTCAGTTGTAGTGTACCCACTGCCAACCTGGTTACAATCAGTTAGTTCAAAACAGACTGTGGAACCTGGGACCTTCCTGGCCTGAATGGTTCAGTACTACACTGGGTGATGTGTTAAACAACTAACACATCAGAGGAGCAAGTTGCATTTTCCCATATTGGTTTAACTCAGTGGGAAATGCGTACTGCCAATGGACTAAAGACACCAATTATAAGAGAGTGGATCCAAATATCTTGAGTAAGTCTCGATCATTTTCCAATATTATTAAACTTTTACACTAACCATGCTATAAGTCATAATTGAACCAGGCTTTAATACTACAAAAAGACTTGTCAATACATGTTTCATGTTTTTATTTCCCAAAAGTACTAAAACCTGTTTAAGAATATATAGACATTGGCGCTTGCAATAACATGATGATTAAAGTGCTGTATATGTGATTGCGACAATGAACTTTGAAGCTTCCTAAAGCAGCTCATATGGATAAATGCCAAACAGCAGCTTGAATTCATTTTGCTAATTCCCAACAGCAAAAAACCCTGAATGTGCCTGATGATTCATATTAAACTTGTGCTTTATTATCTGCTGACTTTCAAAACAAGACGTGGGGGCGGACATTCCCATGTTTGTTCATCTTAGCGAAAGAGTGAACATGAATAAGAGTGATGTTATGTCAGGAGAAAGCAGCAACTGATGAATCATCCATGTTTAGTGCTGCCCTGAGAACTCCAATTCCTCCAAAAAAGTTAGTGAAAATAGAGAAAAGAAATGATGATTTAACTTGTTAAAGGCCATTAATGATCAACTAATGCAGCATTCAACAGCTGTAGTATGATATTGTAATATGAGTATTTTACACCAGGTCAGATCAAAAGTTAGTGGAGTCAAGGTTAATCTCCATTATGCTTAGAAACAGATGCAGATGGAGTGTAACGGGCGGTGAAATTCTGTGAAGATCATTCTGAGTCTCCTTGAAGTTTGCAAGCTGCAGCGGAGGGTATCTCCTGTTCAAAGCAAATGAGAGCTTCAATGAAATATTGAAATGGAGACAGAGGCAATTTCTAGAATAAATCACGTCCGAAAACCGGGCAACCAGGTTCACTAGGGACTGAGAGGTCAGGCAGCAGTTCATTTAATGGCCACCGTAATGCAATGATAAGTGCTTTTAGGACACCTCTAAACCATTTCAGATCATTTTTTCTTTCCACCTGGCATTTGGGCATTGGTAAACCTTTGTGCCAATTAACCCTGACGATGCTGCCAGTACCATTTTGAAAGAGGCCGAACGCTGGGTGCTCATTTTAATATGCAAATTGGGATCGTAAGGGCAGCAGCCCAGATTATTTTTGTGGGGCTCCTCCAGGGAGTTTTCTGTCTGAGAAAATTGGTCTATTGGCCTTTGGCAGGTGTATTGCATTGGAGCAGGAGAAGGAAATGTAGAGGCCAGCCTAAGAGCGCAGAGGACATAGGAGGCTCACAACTGACAGCAGATACTACCTCAGAGGCAGGTGTATAAGACGAGTCAGTATGGCGAAGGAGCAATGCCTCGGAGGCTCAAGCCCACCAGGGAGGCTGTAACTGAGGTGTAATACTTGGCTAACAGTCAACCATCTGCCATTCATGACTAGTGGCAACTTTTGTAATGGGGATCTTCTAGCCATCCCAGGAGACAATTTTGTTTTTTGGACAACTGGTGCTTTATCATCTGCGCAATGAAAGATTGACAGACTGCAAGATAATCAAACCTGAAATAATCCTATAAAGTTGTGCATTGGTAATGGTGTATTTAACATGTTGTTCTTCTGAACTTGGCTCTTGTGCGTTTTGAACTTCTCTATGTTGATCGCAGATGTGCCTTATTACTTTGTGACACCCCTCCCCCACCCCCACTCCATTTGAGGAAGTAGTACTGGTGGATGGCCACAGAGGGAACTAGTGAATTTCAGAGGCTACAGAAGATCTGCTAGCTGTATTTGTCCTGAACTGGGTTTGGACCTTCATCTTTAAGGGGTCTTTGTTCATGTAGTTTACAACCATCTTCAGACAGAAATGCCAAATGGATGATCCATATCGGCCTCCTCCTGACGTCCCCACCACCACAGAAGCCAGTCTTCAGCCAATTCGATTCACTCCACGTGATATCAAGAAATGGCTGAATGCATTGGATACAGCAAAGGCTGTTGGCCCCGACAACATCCCAGCTGTCGTGCTGAAGACTTGTGCTCCAGAACTTGTGCTCAGGGCAACACGATGGCATAGTGGTTAGCACTGTTGCCTCACAGCGCCAGGGACCCGGGTTCGAATCCGGCCTCGGGTTCGAATCCGGCCTCGGATGACTGTCTGTGTGGAGTTTGCACATTCTCCCCGTGTCTGCGTGGGTTTCCTCCGGGTGCTCCGGTTTCCTCCCACAGTTCAAAGATGTGCGGGTTAGGTTGATTTGGCTATGATAAATTGACCCTTAGTGTTAGGGGGGATTAAATACGTGGGGTTACGGGGATAGGGTGGGATATGTGTCGGTGCAGGCTCGATGGGCCGAAATGGCCTCTATCTGCACTGTGGGGATTCTGTGATTCTGTGTGATTCTGTGAACTAGCCACGCCTCTAGCCAAGCTGTTCCAGTACAGCTATAACACTGGCATCTATCCGACATTGTGGAAAACTGCCCAGGTATGTCCTGTCCACAAAAAGCAGGACAAATCTAATCCAGCAAATTACCTGCCCCATCAGTCTACTCTCAATCATCAGCAAAGTGATGGAAGGTGTCGTCGACGGTGCTATCAAGCAGCACTTACTCACCAATAACCTGCTCACTGATGCCCAGTTTGGGTTCCGCCAGGACCACTCAGCTCCAGACCTCATTACAGCCTGGATCCAAACATGGACAAAAGAGCTGAATTCCAGAGGTGAGGTGTGAGTTACTGCCCGTGACATCAAGGCAGCATTTGACCGAGTGTGGCCTCAAGGAGCCCTAGTAAAACTGAAGTCAATGGGAATCAGGGGAAAAACTCTCCACTGGCTGGAGACATATCTAGCACAAAGGAAGATGGTTGTGGTTGTTGGAGGTTAATCATCTCAGCCCCAGGACATCGCTGCAGGAGTTCCTCAGGGCAGTGTCCTAGGCCCAACCATCTTCAGCTGCTTCATCAATGACCTTCCCTCCATCATAAGGTCAGAAGTGGGGATGTTCGCTGATGACTGCACAGTGTTCAGCGCCATTCACAACTCCTCAGATAATGAAGCAGTCCATGCCCACAGGCAGCAAGACCTGGACGACATTCAGGCTTGGGCTGATAAGTGGCAGGTAACATTTGCGCCACACAAGTGCCAGGCAATGACTATCTCCAACAAACGAGAGTTTT
Source organism: Squalus acanthias (assembly GCA_030390025.1). Classification (NCBI taxonomy): domain Eukaryota; kingdom Metazoa; phylum Chordata; class Chondrichthyes; order Squaliformes; family Squalidae; genus Squalus; species Squalus acanthias. The sequence goes on along the minus strand of CM059428.1, from coordinate 94,364,608 downwards.
ACCATTGCTCCTTGGCATAACCATCGCCGAATCCCCCACCTATCAACATCCTGAGGGTCACCATTGACCAGAAACTTTACTGGACCAGCCACCTCCTGACTTCCCAAAGCCTTTCCACCATCTACAAGGCACAAGTCAGGAGTGTGATGGAATACTCTCCACTTGCCTGCATGAGTGCAGCTCCAACAACAGTCAAGAAGCTTGACACCATCCAGGACAAAGCAGCCTGCTTGATTGGCACCCCATCTACCACCTTAAACATTCACTCCCTCCACCACTGGCGTACTGTGGCTGCAGTGTGTACCATCTACAAGATGTACTGCAGCAACTCACCAAGGCTTCTTCGGCAGCACCTCCCAAACCCGCGACCTCTACCACCTAGAAGGACAAGAGCAGCAGGCGCATGGGAACACCACCACCTCCAAGTTCCCCTCCAAGTCACACACCATCCTGACTTGGAAGTATATCGCCGTTCCTTCATCGTCGCTGGGTCAAAATCCTAGAACTCCCTCCCTAACAGCACTATGGGAGTACCTTCACCACACGGACTGCAGCGGTTCAAGAAGGTGGCTCACCACCACCTCCTCAAGGGCAACTAGAGATGGGCAATAAATTCTGGCCTTGCCAGTGATGCCCACATCCCAGGAATGAATTTAAAAAAAGTTATTATGGGCTCAGTGTTTTCTTTCACTTGTGCAGGGCTACATGATGGCACAGAACTGCCACTGGCATGAGTGCCAACCAACTGCTCCCAAGCTAGTTCATGCATGCCACTGATGAAGTGCATCTCCTCATTCTGTGTGATCTGCCTACTGATGTGTGTGAGCATACAACAGTGGCTCTCTGTGAGGCCCTAGTTCATAATCCCTCCACCACGGTTGCCTGTAACTGTTTTCCAAGTGAGTTGAAACCAGCCATGACTGCAACTTGCACTTTAGAACTAAAGCCTTGATAGCAGTAGGATCGTTAATGACAGATGCTCTTGCTGTGCCTAAGGTGTGAGTAATTTAGGTCTCCACTGCAATTGTTACTGGTATCAGCACCTGTTCAATGGCAGACTACAGTGCAGATAACTTGCATTCATTGACATCACCCATGTTTCATGTAGGAGATGACAGCAGATATCTTGGTATTCCAAACTACCCAGATGACCTTCCAATGTTTTGTGCAAAGCAGCATAAGACTTCTCAGTACTGTGTACTGCTGTAAAAAAATGTTCATGTCATAGGAGGCCCAATAAGGTCTCTATTAGTATAAAGCTCAGCATGTTGAGCCTCTGTCTTGTACTAACCGCCTTTCCATCAACTAGCATAACTGCTATCCCTTCCTCACCACTGCTCAGTGCCTTACCTAGTAATTCCTCAGCAGCATCACTATATACTTCTGTGCTGGTGCATACTTCAATTGCGAATGGTGACAGGTTGTATTATTCATGTGCAACAGGAGCTTCTCCTTGCATTATAAAGACACCAGGTGGTAGATTATGAGTAAATAAATAGACTTATCCATACAGATAGTGTATTGTCATTACATGCAGTATTAAGCACTAGTGTGTAAGGACACATTGATGTAGCATCTTGTGCACACCATAAACGTACATGATTAACATGATGCCTATCACTAGTTGCGCCCTGTGCTCTAATTTCCACAGTCCCAATGCCTTCTAAATTCTCCCTCTGCAATAAATCAACTATAACTTCCTCATTTGGAGTGAGTTGCTTAATGTCTCGGTTTTCACCACTTGTCACATGCCATACCGTCCTGTAATGTGCCTATTGTTATTTTATAATTAAGAGAAGTGGGATTGAAACATGGTGATTTGGTATGTATAATGTAATTGGCAGAATCCCATCATTTTCACTTGTAATGAATTACATGCTACATCCTTGTTAACATTTCTGTGTCAGTACAGCATGTTTGCATATATTTTTAACAAATCCTGCTTTACTTAATTTGTTGCAAATTCTATGGTTTGATTAATGCCCCGTGCTGCTAATCTACAGTGATATTCATACCTTCCTCTTGAGCTCTTCTTTCAGTCTCACACTTTCTTGTAGACCCCCAGTCAGATCCTCCACAAGATCGAAATATCAAAGATTGATTTAGCTGATAAAAGCCCTTCAACCCATTTAATCTTCTCCTTCCAGAACACCAATCCTCCTCCAAGATGTGGAGCAATCTTCATTCTCCCTTCTTTTCATTCTAGGTGGACATCCATCTCCACCAAAACTGTGTTCATGTTGTTCTGTTCCTGAGGTTAATGCCAGTGTGGGATCTTACTGTTAAAATGGCATTCCCTCTATTGCTGTTCAGACATTTTCACCAAAGGTTATGCACTCCACAGTTGGATTAATGAAATTTTCAACATTTATCTTGCTTACACGGTTCTGTTGCTGTTTGACAAACATAAAGGATAATTATTGGAAACGTTTCATGATTGGCGGCTAGGTTTTCATTGACATGAATGAAACCACATTCTCACAAATCAAATGTTTGAAAGATGCATGTTAGCAATGTTTTTTTGGGGAGAAAAACGTATTTTGAATGAAAAGAGGAATGTTAGACCCTCAGAATTTACACTGTGTTAATTATACAAAAAATTATGTATAACAACTACTTATGCTGGAAATCGGAACCATTAAACAGAAATTGCTAGAAATATACAGCAGGTCAGTCACCATCTGTAGAGAGTGAAGACGGATTGACGGTTCAGGTGTAACAAGGTGTAAAATAAAATCATATACATTTATTATTGAATCAGTCTTGTGCTGGAACTGAGTTTAATTTACAAGGTGCAGTTTATAACCACCGTGCTCTTTATCCCACCTTGTAAAATATATTGGGCCAGAAATTCGGCTTTCCGGCTTCCTGCGGGTGCAAGCATCGCGCGCGTACTTACCTACCACGCCTGCCGTTGTGCTTTGGTCCCACGAGGACTTCGGGTCCTGGGCCTCCTCCAGCTGCCGGCGCGCAGTGCTTGCGTATCCCAGGGGCGCAGTTAGTTCGAAGCGTCCCCATGGATCACGTGGGCCATAGAGAGCCAATCCTAACAGGGCATTTTCATTCATAGATTTGACAGGAAGACCTGTCAAATCTATGAATAGAGATCAGCCCCAAAACCACACTTAAACTTCAAATAATTTTTTTTAAAAATCACATTTTTAAAATAACTATAGGTTACATAAATTAACTACTTTAAACAAAAATTAAAATTTTTGAAAAAATTAATTATACTTTTTAACAGTGCTAAAAATAAACTTACCTTTCTTTAAAGTATATAAAAAAGATAAACCTGTTGAAAAAATGTTTAAATTGTAATTAATTAACCACTTACCTTGTTAAAAACAGGCCTTGCGCCTCCTTTTTTAAAGTGCAGCTTCTCCATACTTACCCTCACGGAGAAACCTGAAAAAAAAACGAAGTTTGCTGCGTGTGCGCAGCCTCTACCGCGCACGCGTTCGATTTCTGAACCCCTTCCTTCAGGGGAACGGAAGTTCCGATTTCCCGCGCATGCGCAGTGCATGCAGGAAACCGGCACTTCAGGTGGCCTTACGGGTGAGTACACAGCACGTACTCACCCGACAAGAGCCGAATTTCTGGCCCATTGTTGAACAGCTTACGTTGAAGCAGGTTGGTATGCAGCATGTTAGTGCTTTGTCATGCTCTTTAATATTGTGGCAGGACATGGACTCATGTCTACCATTCTCCCAATGGTGAGACATTAACATAAGCTATGTTGTTGGGGGCAGGCAGTGACAGAAGTTCAGATGCTTTTTAATTGAGAAACCAAGGTGGAGAATCAAGGTTCATATAGGAGAACACCACCAATGGTTGTAAGGAGTAACTGAGACAAGATGAATCAGGAAGTATTAATAAGGTGATACCCTAGGATGGAGTTTAAAAGCCTAAAGATTGTAGGGGAAAGTAAATACTAAGGAAGGAGAACAGTTTCACAGATTTGAGACTATTCAGTGAGTCTGAATTTCAATGGACTAAGGAGGCGGAACGGCATGGAGGGTGCTGTACTTGGAATTTAGAAGGAAAGTTCTCAAGAGCACTAACACGCAGAAGAGTCGGGGGCAGAAAGTGGAAGGCTAGTCATCCTGTGATCCTCTTGCGAACCTCAAGAGTGAGTTAGGCAAAGCTTTGGAAACTAGTCACCTTCTCCCTGAGCTGGGTGAGCATGGATGGGGTGGGAAATACAACAGAAAAAATGAACAGAAGTAGAATTTTTATTTTGTTCTTATAAAAACATAAGAAATAGGAGCAAGAGTTGGCCATACGGCCCCTCAAGCCTACTCCGCCATTCAATAAGATAATGGCTGATCTTCTACCTCAACTCCACTTTCCCGCCCTATCCCCATATTCCTTGGTTCCTTTAGTTTCCAAAAATCTATCACTTCAGTCTTGAATATACTCAATGACTGAGCATCTACAACCCTCTGGGGTAGAGAATTCCAAAGATTCACAATCCTCTGAGTAAAGAAATTTCTCCTCATCTCAGTCCTAAATGGGCGACCCATTATCCTGAGACTGTGACCCCTGGCTCTAGACTCCCCAGCCAGAGAAACAGCTTCTCAGCATCTACTCTGTCAAGCCCTCTTATACAGGCCAAATACACATTTCCAGGGAAGGTTTTTATAGGCTAATGTGGCAGCCATTTTACACACACAGCACAAACTTTTAATATGCTTTTGGTGGTGCTATTGAAGGAGTTTAGGACACAAGGAGAATTCCCTGCTCCTCTTCAAATATTTCCATGGGATCTTCTTCAGCCTGAGCAGACAGTCAGAACCTCTCACCCGAAAGACAGAGCCAGTAACAGTATCCACTCCCTCCGTGTCATGGAGTGTCACCCTAGATTATGTATTGATTGAATTCCTGTTGTGGGGTTTGAACTCACAAACTCAGAGGTGAAAGTATTACCAACTGAGCCAAACTACCACGATCACAGCAAATGCTGTCAACTGAATTAGTGTCAAAAAAAAGTGCATGAAACATTAGCAAGGACAGGCCTAACAAATGGTAATTTCATTTCATAGAGGTAAAAACAAAAATCTGCAACTGTTGGAAATCTGAAATAAAAGCTGAAGATGCTGAAACTACGCAGCATGGGGTCAATTATAACTCCCCGAAACTGGAGTTAACAGGCCGGTAAGGGCCTCAAAATGGGGTCAGTAGACTTACTGCTCCGTTATCACTGATGGATTAACTGCCGCCATCTTGATAGGGACCTATCCCTGGGCGACTGCAGCGCAGCCTAAAACAAGGGGTAGGGCCTCCAACCCATGCAAATCGGGGTCCTAATTATGTAGTTAGAACACCGATTGCAATTTGAAGAGACACATAGGTGGAGCATGCACTAGACAAGCTCCACCCATGTGTACTGATGTTGAGCGGGTAAGCAGCGTTCCTTAAAGGGACCACTGCTGGACGCTCAGGTAAAGGCCTCAAACATTTTTGATAACTTTTATTTTTGTGGAGTCGGAAGGAGCTGGAGTGCTCCTCCTCACTTCACAAAACTACTGCAGGCCACTGCCAGCCCAGGTGCACCCCTCCCCTCCACCACCACCCCTCGGTCTCGTCTCCTTCCCCTCCTAGGACCTACCTACAACTGCCACCCGCACCCCAGCCAATGTTCCCTTTAAGCTGCGTGGCCGCGCAGCACTCTGGACCTCCCGCACAGCTGGCTCACTGGCTCTTCAATAGGAAAAATAGCGCATGCTCGGTATTTCGAATGGGCCGCGCACCCAAAAAAAAATGAACAGGAGCATTGGTCCCAGCTGGCCGACCTTCCTGTGGCACAAAAACCAAACTGTCGTCCCAAGGCAGCTCGCCGGTCAGATTCAAATGAGGACCGGGCATCAAAATGGTAGCTGCCTCATCGCTGGCTGGCATGTTCTGCCAGTCGACCACCCAAGCGTTTAAATCTAAAGAAAGAAGAAAGACTTACATTTATATAGCGCCTTTCACGCTCACCGGACGTCTCAAAGCGCTTTACAGCCAATGAAGTACTTTTTGAAGTGGAGTCACTGTTGTAACGTGGGAAACGCGGCAGCCAATTTGTGCACAGCAAGCTCCCACAAACAGCAATGTGATAATGACCAGATAATCTGTTTTTGTTATGTTGGTTGAGGGATAAATATTGGCCAGGACACCGGGGCACAGGACATATCTGTCAGCATCTGAAAAGATAGATGAACGTTCAGAGTAGAAACCCTCTGTCAGAATGAATTTTATGAAATGATAACTCTTCATAATTTAGTAGAAATGCAACATAGTTCTGGCTTTTTTATTTCTTCATGTTTCTTTATATCCCAAACTGGCCTGATGTGCACTATTGGCAGCCAGATGTTGTTTTATTTTTAACCAGCATTCCACCTTCTTATTTCTAAGTAATATTTAAGAGAGGAGCCACATCCTGATAATAACTATCTTGGGATAATTATTCTGCAGATAGTCTACACAGAGTTATAATTTTAGAAATTGTCATCGTTTTTTTTTCTCTCTTACAGGTTCTTGGTAAACAACCAGTACTGAGTCAAGGGAATGATGATGAAGATGTTGTTGCAGACATATCGAACAGGAAGATGGCAAAGCTCTATATGGTATTCTTCATTTATTGCTTCCCCCACTGTGTTCATTATTAGCTTTACACTCACTTCACCAACTTACACTGGATAGGTTTGATGACGTCTTAGTGAACAGTAATTCTCCAAAACCATATTTCAAATGTTTGCAAGTAGTGGCACAGAACTAGTGACTATAATAATCAGCACATTTACATCAGGAATTTCAGTCTCCCGTCTGAGCGTGGAGAGGGGAACAATTATGTAAACAGCTTTGAAAGAACGGCCAACGTTGTTATCAGTGGTGATGAAACTAAAACAGCAGACTACAAGACTCCGCCATACCCACCCACCCCCACCACCCCCCAAACCTTAGTGACAGCAGTACAGAGACATAGGAGGTGACATTGGTCTTCTGCAGTAGCACAAAACTGACAATAGCAAAATGTCAGCTTGTTTTACACCCTGATTTTCTTTTCAATTGAGCTCAATAGATGTGAAACATGCTACCAATTCACTATTACACTACCGCCCATGACTAATTTCACCCCCAGATTGTAAGTCTACCTACATCTTAGTGATGATGATACAAGAATGCACCTGGATCTTAGTGATGACAGCACACTTATGGACTGCTCCTCCATCTTATAGACTGCTCCTCCATCTTATGGACTGCACCTCCATCTTATGGACTGCTCCTCCATCTTATAGACTGCACCTCCATCTTATGGACTGCTCCTCCATCTTATGGACTGCTCCTCCATCTTATGGACTGCTCCTCCATCTTACGGATTGCTCCTCCATCTTACGGACTGCTCCTCCATCTTATGGACTGCACCTCCATCTTATAGACTGCTCCTCCATCTTATGGACTGCTCCTCCATCTTATGGACTGCTCCTCCATCTTATGGACTGCTCCTCCATCTTATGGACTGCTCCTCCATCTTATGGACTGCACCTCCATCTTATGGACTGCTCCTCCATCTTATAGACTGCACCTTCATCTTATGGACTGCTCCTCCATCTTATGGACTGCTCCTTCATCTTATAGACTGCTCCTCCATCTTATGGACTGCTCCTCCATCTTATAGACTGCACCTCCATCTTATGGACTGCTCCTCCATCTTATAGACTGTTCCTCCATCTTATGGACTGCTCCTCCATCTTATGGACTGCTCCTCCATCTTATGGACTGCTCCTCCATCTTATGGACTGCACCTCCATCTTATGGACTGCTCCTCCATCTTATAGACTGCTCCTCCATCTTATGGACTGCTCCTCCATCTTATGGACTGCACCTTCATCTTATGGACTGCTCCTCCATCTTATGGACTGCTCCTTCATCTTATAGACTGCTCCTCCATCTTATGGACTGCTCCTCCATCTTATAGACTGCACCTCCATCTTATGGACTGCTCCTCCATCTTATAGACTGCTCCTCCATCTTATGGACTGCTCCTCCATCTTATGGACTGCTCCTCCATCTTATGGACTGCTCCTCCATCTTATGGACTGCACCTCCATCTTATGGACTGCTCCTCCATCTTATAGACTGCTCCTCCATCTTATGGACTGCTCCTCCATCTTATGGACTGCTACTCCATCTTATAGACTGCACCTCCATCTTATGGACTGCTCCTCCATCTTATGGACTGCTCCTCCATCTTATGGACTGCTCCTCCATCTTATGGACTGCTCCTCCATCTTATGGACTGCTCCTCCATCTTATGGACTGCTCCTCCATCTTATGGACTGCACCTCCATCTTATGGACTGCTGCTCCATCTTATGGACTGCTCCTCCATCTTATAGACTGCTCCTCCATCTTATAGACTGCTCCTCCATCTTATAGACTGCTCCTCCATCTTATGGACTGCTCCTCCATCTTATGGACTGCTCCTCCATCTTATGGACTGCTCCTCCATCTTATGGACTGCACCTCCATCTTATGGACTGCTCCTCCATCTTATGGACTGCACCTCCCTCTTATGGACTGCACCTCCATCTTATCGACTGCTCCTCCATCTTATGGACTGCTCCTCCATCTTATGGACTACTCCTCCATCTTATGGACTGCTCCTCCATCTTATGGACTGCTCCTCCATCTTATGGACTGCTCCTCCATCTTATAGACTGCTCCTCCATCTTATAGACTGCTCCTCCATCTTATAGACTGCACCTTGATCCCGGAGGCAACAGTACATTAATCGGAGAGAAAATATATTTTGAATTTGATTTAGTATCCTTGCTAGTAAACATCAACTATTGGCTGTAGCAGTTTAGCATGAATAGCCTTTTTTTTAATACCAAATTGAAATCTTTCTTTTAATAGGACTCTTGTTCCTGCCATTATGGCTAAGGTGTCTTTTTATTTGGAGTCCATGTCATATGACAGGAAGAAAGGGTGTTTTACAGGATTATGATGAGAGACTAGCATTCTAATAGCAGATAAGGTTTTACTGAAAAATCATGCACTTTGTTTTACAGCAGTATGGAAAAATGTTACATTTTATCATAAAAGCAGGAAATTCACATGCTAAAGAATTGTCTGCCTTCAGGACCTCCATTATAACTGGCATTACCACCAATAGTTTAATGAGTAAATGGCCCACCCTGTGTGGTCATGAGTTATACAGCTGAGGAAGATTCTGAATTTGGTCAGTGATTTGTGCTGAATTAGGTGATCTCAGCTAGAATGGCAATAGGAGTACTGGAATTGGTCTAGGAAGGGAAAAACAGTCAGGGTTCCTGCTCCTGATCACTATCCAGTGAACCCTACTGGAAAGTTCATGGATAGCAACATTGGGTGTGGAAAGGATTGAGTTTTGCTTTGATTTCCTCCCCGGTCAGATAGGCTACTACCACTTACTCTGGGCTCAAAACAGATAATAGCCAAATTGGATGACATACTGGAGTGTGCCTATACCCACAGAGCTATATATCAGCATACAGAGGTGTTAACATTTATTCAGTAATGACATATAATTTTTATGAAATCCTCTTCCTTCAGGTCTCAGATGCCAGTGGGTCTATGCAAGTGTCATTGACGTCAGCAGAAAACCCATTCTCATGTGACTTGCTCTTGACTGATGAGTGCTTCATACTGGACAATGGAGCAGACAGAAAGATATTTGTTTGGAAGGGTAAGAATATTAGCAGTGCTGAAGAAGGATTAGCTTGTCCTTTCTCTTCACAGATGCCTGTGGACTTGCTGTGTATTTCTAGTTTTTATTTCAGAATCTATATTACATGAGGCCACTGGTGTTGATGTGTGTAGATCATAAATACCAAAGTTTTCTCCAGCTGCTATTTTTATTCTACAAATATTGATCTCTATTAATATTTTATGTAAAAAAAAACACGATGCCTGTATAAAGATAAAAAGGTATGAAAGTATGAGCTACCGTGTGCACAGTTTTAGTGACATTGTGATAATAATTGGTAAGGAGTGCCATCAAGTAGGGTGCCCACCTGGCGAGTTTTGACTTTGACTTTGGGGATGGCCACCAGCTGCTGGGAGAGAGCCAGTGTGTAAGCAGACCATTTTGCAGCTGTGTGTTTGAGACCTGTTTTGCGCATGTACAATTGGATTGTTTTGCATAGATACACAGTCATTTTCTTAAATACCCAGCCCAGTTTTGGCCCGAGGAAAAGGTAGTCACAACCATTAATTTCAACCACTTTGCACATTACAAACTTCGGCATTACCACCAGGTTTCAGCTGGTGGTGCCAGTGAGCTGTGAAAAGCCTTTGTTGTCAACAGCACCACCAGCAGGACGGTAGAAAACAGTCTCTGTTTTCTCGTTATTTTGATTGTTGTCTTCATTCAATGTGGATACCCACAATACTCATCATTGCATAAAAATACAAAATGACAGACTCTGAGGTCAATTTTATTGCAATTTGAGAAAACGGTACCAGCATGAATCGTTAACATAAAATTAATCTGGCTCAAGTTGATAATCAAGAAAGAAAGATCTTCCAAATATATAGAGCCTTATTGTATCCTCAGGGTGTCCCAAAATCCTTTACGTCCAATGAACTGCTTTTAAGAGTGTAAATGCCACAGTAATACAGATAAATAAATGGCCAATTTGTACCTATTGCGCAATATTGCACAAACATCTCTCCTCCTTTAAGACGCTGTTTAAAACCTACCTCTTTGACCAAGCTTTTGGTCATCTGCCCTAATATTTCCTTATGCGGCTTGGTGTCAAATTTTGTCTTATAATACTCCTGTGAAGCGCCTTGGGACGTTTTACAACGTTAAAGGTGCTATATAAATACAAGTTGTTGTTGTTGTTGTTGAGTTACACTTTTTTTGGTTGTGTTGGTTTGGAAGCTCCTTTCTATGGACCTTCTTTGATCCTTTGGACTCTTTAGCTAATCCTCTCATTCATAGCAGCTCCTGGATCATGCTTACTTCATCTTGAGCCACTCAACCTGCTGCTCCTGGCATGAGATCGCTATTTTTAACCAATGCTACTTCATTGCAGGCGCAATAGAACCTGTCGAGTCAGTTGTGATGTTAGAAACAGCTTTGCAGCAAGACAAAGCAACCCGCTTGATTGGCACCCCATCCACCACCTTAAACATTCACTCCCTCCACCACCGGCGTACCGTGGCTGCAGTGTGTACCATCTACAAGATGCACTGCAGCAACTCGCCAAGGCTTCTTCGGCAGCACCTCCCAAACCCGCGACCTCTTCCACCTAGAAGGACAAGGACAGCAGGCGCATGGGAACACCGTCTCCTCCAAGTTTCCCTCCAAGTCACACACCATCCTGACTTAGAAGTATATCGTCGATCCTTCATCGTCGCTGGGTCAAAATCCTGGAATTCCCTACCTAACAGCACTGTGGGAATACCATCACCACACGGACTGCAGCGGTTCAAGAAGGCGGCTCACCACCACCTTCTCAAGGGCAACTCGGGATGGGCAATAAATGCTGGCCTTGCCAGTGACGCCCAGATCCCATAAAAAAACGAATACAAAAAAAACTAGCAAGGGCAGCAGGAACAATATTATTCATCCTCGAGATGTGGGCATTCCTGGCAAGACTGTCCTGAGAAGTTGGTGGTGGTGGGCTTTCTTCATGAAGTGCTGCTAATGAAGATTAAGCTGTTTGAAATGCAGCTGAATTTATTCTCCCGGGTAGAGCTGCTAACTCTAATAAAAGCCGCTTTCAAATTAATTGCTTCAGCAGTTCAGATTGTGGAAGAGTGAGGACTATACACCAGATCTCTGTTTTTATGGGCTTTAGCAATGTAAACATGAGGTGCTGATGCATTGATATTGTTCTCCCACTATCTGAAATACAGAAGCACTAAATATAATATATATGCAAAATCTGAAGCTTGGGATGACAACTGCTGAAAGGCATTTCCTGGAACTCTGAGGGTGTGAGAATGTGCTCATGCATCTAGAGTTTGGTGCTTAACTTGCTTGGGTTATAGGGGGGGAAGTGGTTGCTGCTGAAGCTTTGCACCTCCAACCGGTGGAACCACCATTCAATGGACTATCGTGTGAGTGTATGCCGTGTTAAGGAGGATGCTAGCTGTGCACTCACACATTTTATGCTGAGCTCACTATGGTGTTTTGGAGGGGTTCCTAGTACTTGCTGTCTGTCCTAGCCTCTGCTCACTGTTTATCAGACAATTACTGCAGTTGAAATTTGAAGCAGGTCTGTAATGTGACTGAAGGTAAGAAATATCTGAATAAGGATACAACATTAAAGTGAATAAGGCAAGTATTAAAATTATTTAAATAATACAGTCATGAGTCAATTTAATATTAAAATGCAAATAAAACAAATGCAAATTTACATGAGCCTTGCTAATCGTGGCTTTTCACTCTAGCTGATTTAAATAAGAAAATATTCTGGTGTTTAGGTAAAAATGCGAACCCAGAGGAGAGAAAGACAGCTATGAAGACCGCTGAGGGATTCATTAAAAAAATGGGCTACCCTTCCAATAGTCAGGTAAGATATTTTCAAATGTGACTGAGCTATTTCATTACATAAGTTTGCTTAAGGGACAGAATATGCTACTAGTAGTGCTTGGGATACTTTTATTGTTTGCTTGACAACAATCAATGATACGACTCAGTTGAACCTCATCATTGCATTGTGAAAGTATCCTTCCATTGCTTACCTTGTAATGAAAAGGACAGACAGCTGTTCTAGCTCTTCACCTTCCTCACAATGAAGACTTTGCCCGTTTAATATAATTTCAGCTAAAATAAAACTGAAGTTGTAAATTACACAAAACAGAAAATAGCCAGATCGCCTTCAGTCAAATCTATCCTGATCAAGTAGACAGGCTGGTGCATATTTGTTTCTGGGATGCAGAATTAATCGCTATCTGTTCAAACTTTGAAAGAAAGTTAAACCTTTTTTTCCTCACCTCATGCAAAAGAAATAAATCCATTGAACAAAATAATACTTGTATTTGTATAAATATATAATGAAATATGTAATAGCAATTATACTAATATTTTACAATGTCAATTATATGTTTTTAACTTCACAATATAGAATCTGTTTATTTTATTAGATTATATACAATTTGCTAAAGAGCCTTATTTTGTCAGTGATTTGCTATTCCATTTGGGTTGTAGTGTGCCTACTTAGTAAATACCAAATCATATGTTCTGATGCAGATAAACTATGATTTTCCATTTATTTAGCAAATGAGGAGTAGAGTGGGTGGCACAATTGGTCAAAACACTAAGGTAAATCTTCAGAGACCCAGCACAGAGTCTTGCTGGACAGGAGCACAGGTTGGAGAATCGGGCACAGATTTCAGTGACCCTAATTTGCAGCACTCCCAATTTTCTGGACCAGATAATCAGGAGTGCTGCAATTCAGGTCCAGTGACCTCTGTGTCCGGTTCCCTGATCTGCGCTCCCTCTGATTGAGACCTGGCTTTGATTCCAACTCAGAATGTTAGCTTGAGGGTATCCGCATCCTGCCAGTTGTGAGGGTTCGAGTGGGTTTGGGACTACAGGGCAAAATTCTCCTTAATTTGGCACAAGTTGATACTAAATTAGGACACTCACTCAGCGAGGTCACAAGGTTAGCTGATGTAAGAAAAGGAACAATGCCACACTGGCGCAGTAGGCTGCTGCAGCTGAGGCTGATACGTAGTGTTGGAGCAGATTACAGGAAGCCTTACTCTGCATTTAACCATGCTGTCTGTATCTGATGTGGGATTGCTTTACGATTACATTGGGTGGCAACAGTGAAAAAATGTTCCATTCCCTGTGAACACAGAAGTTATCCATAATATATAATTACTTTATTTTTAAAAGAACCATTCAATGTTTAGTCAACAGATATCCAGCAGACTTCTTAATAACTGTAAGCTATTTATAGCAGTATTGTCTCTGCACAGCTGATGTGTCTGATATGTCCATTGGCCATTGTATTTGGATAAATCATGTATGGCAGGTGTATTAGTAATACAATAATAGTTATATAATGCATACCATCTAATACAATACATTTAATACAGGAAGCCTGGAGATTGGGGTCAGATCATGAAGGCCCCTTGAGTAAGATTGGGTCATGGAGGCCTGGAGAAATTTGGTTGCACACAAAACACCAAGAGCATTAATGCTTGTCTGTACAAACCATTACTAATGCCCCAACAAACTTATGAATCTTATACAGATGTTAATGTGTTTGGTTTGGGCAGATGCCATTGCTAGTTTATCAGCATTTTATGTTTGGTTTATCCAATTGTCCAGATTAACTGCGCCCACTATAAGTGGAGTACACTGTACCTGCTTACATTTGAGTACATGTGTATCTTTTAGCTGCTATGTGGAGTGCGACAATCAAAAGAGGCAACACCAAAGTGGTTACTTGAAAATCAGACATATTGAGAACCTGCAAAGATAATGGGGTCTGTAGAATTTCTGTTACCACTGTATATTAGATTGTTATGGCAGGAAATTAAAGCTTTGCTTCTCACTGCAGATACAAGTTCTTCCTGAAGGAGGCGAGACTCCAACCTTCAAACAGTTCTTTAAGAATTGGAAAGACATAAATCAAAGCGAGGGATTTGGAAAAGTGTATGTCACTGAGTCAATTGCAAAAATCAAGCAGATTAAATTTGATGCCTCAAAACTGCACAGCTGCCCTCAGATGGCTGCAAAGCATAACATGGTGGATGATGGTTCAGGAACAACAGAGGTAACTCACAATCATTGTGCGAAACAGAGAAAATGAAAATGTATGTGATGACAGTCTATAATAAAATGACTGTGCCATGAGAAAATTGGTTCATAATGGTCTGAGGAGCTACACTGTAACAATACCGTTCACTTTCAGAGAATTCCGATTAAGTACAATCCTAAGATATTTGATGGAAACTCCCATACTTTCTTTTCAATTTTCCCCCTTGTCCTACCTCCCCGAAAGCGGTGACTCGTACTGCATTACCTTTCCACGGGAGCCGAAAACTCTTCAGTATCTCATTCAATTGGCTGTTCTTCATCACCATCCGTGAGTGTCGATTGGCTATTTGATCATGTGGCCATCACAGTCAAACCTGAATTTTTGCTTATCTGGAGTCCACATAGATGTATTTCCAACAGGATTGCTGGATTGTGATCAGGATTGAAAACCTTGGATGATTTGTCCTCTCTCTTGTCTGGGTATAATGAGACCATCTGCAGCTACCACCATCCCAACTAGCATCATAGGGTCAAATCCACAAACTTCATGATCCAAACACTTTCTCAGATGGCAGATAGTGGAGACCAGAAGGAACCAGACATGCTGTCAGTAAGTGCTATTTCATCATGACATGGTCCTTACTGATTAGCTGACCCAATGTTGTGTTGGACCAATCCATACTGCAGGCTACCTTAAACATAAACTGCTGGTGACTATTTTGATAAATTAGATTGAAGTGTGGAAATGAAAACAGAGGTGGGTTAACCCCGCTCCTCTACACCCCCCTCCCTTTTCCTCTTTGCTCTAACTTTAGTTTTGATAGATTCCCTGTTAAAACACAGATCTCTGTTATCTAGAAGCATTATGCTCCATGCAGGTATAAAGGCTTTTTCCTTGTTTGCCATTTTATATATATGGAAAGAGACAAAATAGCTCTGTGTGTTGAAAGTACATTATCATGATCCAGGTCTTGCTTTTATGCAATTTGTGTCCTTTTTAGATTATTAAACCTTTTCTACTGGAAGAGTGCCACCAGAGGTAATCCTGTAATGTTGGAAGTGGTTTAGTATTGTGCTAGTTCCAGTTAGTACTGAATATGTGCCTCAGCAGCAGTGAACTAAGAAAACATGACATTTGTGCACGCACAGACACTCTGAAATCACGATTGTAACTTTGTGAATCTCAGGCATGCATAAATAAAGTTACAGTGCCTTGATGGATCTTGAGGCAGATATTCCCCTATGTTGGGAGTGGGTCCTTCCAGGCTAGCATTGCTAAAACTTCAATTGCTGACCTTTATGTGTGGGCTGAGTAGTCCGCCTGCAAAATGATAACCCAACGGCAAATTCCGCCAGCCCGAACTGGTCTTTGTGCATCCCTGTCACTTTTGGTCAGAGGAATCCTCTTTCTGAGAGACGTTTGTTGCTACTGATGCCAAGAACAGCAGCAAGGTAAGTTGCAGGGGGTGGGGCATGCAATCGCGGAGGGTGGGAGACCGGGAGCCCGGGGTGGCAGCAGCCCAGTTTATTTTTGTGGGCCCAGAGGAGTACTCCTGCACCTCTGTGGCCCACAAAAATAATTCAACACTTAACTTTGCTCGGCTTCTTCGGTTCCATCATCCGTGGAACTGATCGGAGCCTGCACAGTGCAAGTTCAGACCAAAATGGCAATTGGGGTTCTATTTATTTCATAGGACCCCGATTTCCATATTAAAAGGGACCATTACCTGAAACGGGCGGGCGTTTTGGACACCCAACGGTAGGTCCCTTTCAAAATGGAGCTGGCCGCAGGTATCAATGAGGCGGTAAGGCTACCCACCCCATTTTGAGCCCATTACCGCCCCATTAACACTAGGGGAAGGCAGTGAAAATCAACCCTTCTGGGTTAAATACAGAGCTGTCTCTGATGCCGCTCCTGTCATCAGAAGCAACTCTGTGGTATAAAAGGGGCATAAATAGAATAGCATAAAATCACTTATATAATCAAAAATGTTACTGCATCATTATCAATCAATAATGACTGATGATCATTCACCTCTGTGGTGGTTGTGTTATGACAATTAGAAGGTCATTAGCTATAATTAAGTTGTAGTTCGAGCAATTAATGATTTTGGCTTTCTGTATTGGGTTGATGACCTTATGATGATAATGAACCTCAGTGACAAAGAATGGTGATCAGAAGCACAAAGTTGAGAGGGAGTCTTGGCATAGTTCTTCAAGGACTCTTGTCAGTTTCACTCTGTGATCTGTTGCTAAGGGGTGCACGATAATGGCCTGAGTTGACTCTCACTGTAATTCTCCCTTCTGCTTTATGGGGAAGTGTTTTATGGGTTCTGCTCAGCAGGAGAATAGGAATGTACAGCACCAAAGGAGACCATTGTAATCCATCTGGTTGGTACCAAGTCAAACACTTTGCAAAGAAACAAACAAAGAACTTGCAGATATATAGAGTCTTTTACACATACAGGACATCCCAACGTGCTTTGCAGCCAATGAAGTACTTTTTTTGGCGTGTAGTCACTATTATAATATAGATAATCATGGCAGCCAAATTACACAGCAAGGTCCCACAAATAGCAGTGAGCTAAATAAACAGATTATCTGTTTCACTGATATTGTTTGAGGGATAAATGTTTGCCATGACACCAGAAAAACTCCCCTGCTCTTCAAATGTTGAGAGGTCGCACAACACCAGGTTATAGTCCAACAGTTTTATTTGAAATCACAAGCTTTCGGAGCTATCGATTGCTCCTTCCTCAGGTGAAGTAAATTAGATACAGAATCGCCAAAGCATATATAGATAGAAAACAAAGCATGTGTACTTTACAATTGCAGACCAATAAATTAAATCATCCTGACTATCTGCCGAGGTGTGATAAAGTTAATTAAGTCAGCCAGGAAGGTACCACATCAAAGACATAGCAAGATACAACTGAGACAATGAGGTGTAGTCGCAGGGGTTCTAACGTGTCAAAAGCTGCCGTCTGTATGTAAAACGAAAAGCTTTAAAAAAAATTACTTTTTTACTGGGAAAATTTGGGAAAAATTTAATGTTGCCCATGGAATCTTTTACATCCACCTGAGAGGGCAGATGGGACTTCAGTTTAATGTCTTATCCAAGAGGCGGCACCTCTGACAACACAGCATTCCCTCAGTACTGTACTGAAGGAACATTGGGCGGGGTGTAAAAACGGGTCGCCAACTCGCTGCAGCCTGTTTCCCGCCTGGCGGGAGCAGTTAAAATCAACCCCAAAGTCTTTTTGTACTATTTTTTGCAATTCATTGTTTTTCTTGGTACATGGCAACAGTGACTGCAATTCAGAAGTAATTCATTATATGTGAAGCGCTTTGGAACATGGTACAGTGTATATAAATGCAAGTTTTCATTTTTTAAATTCTATACATCAAAATCACGACTCATTCAGCATAGCGTAGCTCCTTCACCAACATCCTTCACCAGCTCTTTGATACTACTGTGGCTGTAGTACATATGGGCAATTCCTCGGTGGAGACTGTTACATCATTCTTTATACATACAGATTGGGACAGATCATTTATACCTGGTGTGCATATCAAATCTTAGATCAATCTTATCCCCTATTCATCTTTTGAGATGAATTGTCTCACCACAGCAGAGAGCAGGTCAAGCTCACTCGTGTCAGTTTGTGGGGGAGGCCTCAGGCAGGCTTTTCACCATGCTGTCGGGCTATACCATTCTTGCTTGTCTTTTTAAGAAATTTGAATAAAATAATGCAGACTATTTAAAGCTGCGTGCTGCCTTTTATTGCACTTGTTAATGTGCATTTAAATGGATATATTTTAAAACTTTAATGCCACTCATTCTTTTTCTGCTGTTCTAGATTTGGCGAGTTGAGAGCACTGGGCGGATTCCTGTCGACCGTAGTACATATGGGCAATTCTTCGGTGGAGACTGTTACATCATTCTTTATACATACAGATTGGGACAGATCATTTATACTTGGTGCGTATATCAAATCTTAGATCATTCTTATCCCCTATTTTTGTAAGCTTGATTTAACAACAAGATTCACACACTGTTGCGCTGCCTCAGAGAAGAGGCCAAGTTGGTCTGGATAATTGTCTATGGCAACTATTGGTGTAAATCTATTGATCTGCAATGAAAGGTAGTGGGAACGGAGGGCTATCAGATTTCCTTTTTTTGAGATGAATTGTCTCACCACAGCAGGGAATAGTTCAAGCTCACTCGTGTCAGTTTGTGGGGGAGGTCTCAGGCAGGCTTTTCACCATGCTGTCGGGCTATACTATTCTTGCTTGCCTTTTTAAGAAATTTGAATAAAATAATGCAGTGTATTTATTGGGCATTTCCCACTGAAATATCGCAAAAGTTAATGTACATGGTCACAACAACAACAACAACTTGCATTTATATAGCGCCTTTAAAATAGTAAAATGTCCCAAGGCGCTTCACAGGAGCGTTATCAAACAAAATTTGACACCGAGCCACATAAGGAGATATCAGGGCAGATGACCAAAAGCTTGGGTCAAAGAGGTAGGTTTTAAGGAGTGTCTTAAAGGAGGAGAGAGAGGTGGTGAGCTTTTTGGAGGGAATTCCAGAGCTTAGGGCCCAGGCATCTGAAGTCACGGCTGCCAATGGTGGAGCAATTAAAATCGGGGATGTGCAATAGGCCAGAATTGGAGGAGTGCAGATATCTCGGAGGGTTGTAGGGCTGGAGGGAATAGGAATGGGTAGATTTTTTAACTATCCAGAGGCCGACCGGTGGAGTGTGCTAGTCGAACCCCCAATATTGCCAACGTCCATTTTGAGGGCCGGGCCTCATTACCATACAGCTGGCGGACCGCGAGTGCCAAATGGGCGGCCCACTGCAGCTCAGCACATTATCAGGCACATTATCAGGTGTCCCAGGGTCCACCCCAGCCAGCGTCAAGATAGGTCCGGGGTGGGGGGCATTCGCGGAGAGGGGAAACTCATTATTTTTGTGGAGCACAGAGGACCTCTCCTACTTCTCCGGGCTCCACAAAAATAATTAAAAACTTATCTTTTTGGCTCCCCTTCGGTTCAGCCACATGCTCTGCCCAGTTGTGTCCCAAAATGGCATTTGGGGCCTATGTACATCATAGGACCACAATTTGCATAGTAAAAAGGCCTACCCTGATGAATTAGGCAGCTGCTCCAGCCGCCCAGTGGTAGGCCCTTCCGAAGATGGCGTGGGCCAGATTGGGAGCGGGTATTGGTCAGTGAGCTTTTCCCACCATTTTAGGGCGCAACCGCCATGTTTCCACCCAGTGGCGCCAGTAAAAATCTCCCTCTAAATCTTTAGTTGTATGATATCAAGAGGAGGAAAGGAATCATTTGCTTATAGATTAGGATAAGATTGTTTGAACTGTTTCGCTGAATGATGGTACATTTATTACTGTAAATGGGACAACCTGAAAACCCTATTACAGGAAAATAAAGTTACTACAAGTCATATTACATCAGCATCAGTAAATTAAAACTGCCAATAAACTGTCACATTGAAAGGCATGAAAGCATTGGGCTGTCAGAGCCTGGTGTTATACAGCTGTGCTATTGATGTTTAATTTAAGTAGGACTGCAGCAATATTTTTCTTTGAAAGTGGAGCACTGTTACTGACTGGAGGCTTGGCTCCTCTGGGAATGTTGTTGACAGGTTCTCACAGCAAAATACAGATTACAGGCACATGATTAACAAAGGCAGAAGATAAGTTCAATGTATAACACGGCACAAGAATAACAAGTGCAAATATAAAGAATGCAACTATTCCAAATGAAAGTTAAATTAACAAGCAGCAAAATACTCTGCGACATAACAGTACCGCAATCTAAAGAGGGGAAAAAAAGAACAGTGAAATTAAAAAAATGAAAATGCTAGAAAAGATTTTCAGGTCGGTTGACACTTGAAAGAAAAAGGCAGATTAATGTCGGCGCTCCTGTAGTTCAATGAAATTCAGAAAAGAGAAGTCTCTCATATGAGCAAATGTTTTTATTCAATGAAAATTGCTTTTATAGGAAATACTTTGTAGATATCTTCCTATTCATATTGGGCCAGATATTCGGCTCTCCGGCTTCCTGCGGGTGCAAGCATCACGCGCGTACTTACCTACCGCGCCTGCTGTTGTGCTTCGGGCCCACGAGGACTTCGGGTCCTGGGCCTCCTGCAGCTGCCGGCGCGCAGTACTTGCGTATCCCAGGGGCGCAGTTAGTTCGAAGCGTCCCCTGGGATCACGTGGGCCATGGAGAGCCTATCGGAGCAGGGCATTTTCATTCATAGATTTGACAGGAAGACCTGTCAAATCTATGAATAGAGATCGGCCCCAAAACCACACTTAAACTTCAAATAAATTTTCTAAAAAACATCACATTTTTAAAATAACTAAGGTTACATAAATTAACTACTTTAAACAAAAATTTAAATTTTTGAAAAAATTAATTATACTTTTAACGGTGCTAAAAATAAACTTACCTTTCTTTAAAGTATGTAATAATGATAAACCTGCTGAAAAAATGTTTAAATTGTAATTAATTAACCACTTACCTTGTTAAAAACAGGCCTTGCGCCTCCTTTTTTAAAGTGCAGCTTCTCCATACTTACCCTCACGGAGAAACATGAAAAAAAACCGAAGTTCGCTGCGTGCGCGCAGCCTCTACCGCGCATGCGTTCGACTTCTGAACCCCTTCCTTCAGGGGAATGGAAGTTCCGGTTTCCCGCGCATGCGCAGTGCATGCGGGAAACCGGCACTTCAGGTGGCCTTACGGGTGAGTACACAGCGCGTACTCACCCGACAAGAGCCAAATTTCTGGCCCAGTATCTATTTAAATTGTTTTATATTTCCTATTCATTTGTGCTGACAGCGTGCTAAAGGTATTTGGGTCAGAAGATGGATCAATTGGGAAATACACTATCCAGTGCAGAACTGAGCTGTACAGACCACAAACACTCAATTTCTGGGCTGTGCTGGGTTAGCTGAGTTTAGCCAGGCTAAGGGTAGAGGTGATATCATTTGGCTTACTGATCCTAGGCTAGGAAGAGGAAAATTCAACTCGGGATTCCACTCTAGATATTCCTGCTGGAAAGTGTGCGTGATGAGTGAAGACAGGATCAGGCTCAGATTTGACTGCTTCAAGGTTGAAAAGCCTTTTAGTACTCACACATGAAGAATGATTATTTGAGTGAAGTACAAGTGGACAGCCAATGCCCATGGAACGGCACGTCAAAAAATAGGTCAGTGTCTTCAGGAAAGGAGAGAAAATTGAAGGAAAATAAAAAAATAAAGGGGGAATTTTAAGCCGGGCCTCATTTGCATGCCACCCACCAGCTGTCTAGCCGTAGCGGGCAGAACGAGTCAGCTAGCCAGTTGTCGCAAATTGAAGAACGGGCTGCACGGTGGCTGCCCACCAACGCTCAGGTAAGTTGTTGGGGGGTGGGAGTTGGCAAAATGTTGTGGTGGGAAGAGGGATGTGATGCCCGGGAAAATAGAGGCCCGGACTTTATTAGTGGGACCCAGAGGAGCAATCCTGACCCTACAAAGGAAAGTTTACTACTGACCTTACTGCAGACCAGGTTTCATTGAGTCAGGTGGCCATGGCGGGCGCACCGCTCAGTCGGCACTTGAAATGCCAATGGGGTGCTCTGTACACCATAGAATCCTGATTTGCATAAATGTATGACTAGGCGGGCATCTCAGCCACCCGAAAAAATCTCGCTTTGAGATTGCCGCACAGCGGGAATCAAGCAAGGAGATTTAAAATTTCCCTTTAGGTGTTAGCTCTGTGGACCGTGCTAGGTAGTGTATCAATACAGGATGCCAATTTGATGTGATGTAATACACTATTTATAATTCAGCTATGAATCTCTATAATTCATACAATTACAAAAAAGTTGACTTAAACTAAACCATTTATTTTGTGGGTTTTCAAAAGTCAGTGGCAGAAGGTTGCAGCTTCCATTTTTGGCACTGTAAAATGCGACAGCCTGGTTATAATGGGTTTTGTCAGTTCTAAGTGAGGCTACCAGATGGAATGCTTCTTCCTTGGGGCAAGAAGACTCTGACATTGTCTATCATGCCCACTACAAGTGATCTTGTGACAGAGAGTGGAGATATGAGCAGTGTGGACCACTTTGAACATTGACCTCCACCATACCCCACAGCACTTAACTGAAGAAAGCAGCTTGGAATGGAAATTAAAAAAACCACGTGCAGGGGCAAAAAAATAGAAACAACATTCAGCACAGAATTTGCTGCTTCTCATAAAACAGTGTAAAAGATTCCCAAATAAATAAAAATGGAAACAAATGATAAGAATGAGTTTGTATAAAGGAAAGGGCAAAAGTGAAGGGTTTCCAGTTAAGTTTTGTCTTTTTCTCTCCGCCTTCATATACTGAGGGGGAGAAAAACATTAATTCAACAGGCATCTTCAAACCTTTGGGCAAATCGTATTAAATTTAAAGTCATCAATTATATGGCCCATTGCACTATATATTAGGTTAAGTACTTTGCCTCAATCATCTGCAATTTTGCTTCTTAAAAATTGGATTCCTAATGCATTAATATTAAGATTGGACATGCCTTTAAGCACCTGTACTAACATGTTTAAAAGGTATTTGTAACTATCTCTATATTCCCCACAGCTCTGATCTAAGGATTCTTATTCTTTATAACTGCTCCATTTACTACACTTTGCAAATTCAATTAAATGTTGATTATTGATTATGTGACAAGTCCAGTACGCTTTTTGCTGTTTTTAAGTAAAATAAGGTATTTTTGACCATACAGCCAGAGTATTCCATTACCCGAGTTAATTATTTTACATCTATAATCCCTGAAATTGCAAAAGTCTGCTTCCAACAGTCTCACTCAATGGGGGTAGGATCTCATCATTTCGAAGCTCTACAGTCTACTTGATTTGATCTGGAATGTTTTTATATGGAACCTGCAGTTATCAGATTCATCAGAGAATGATTCAGAACAGTGCACTTAACACTTGCTAGTCCAGAAACCTTTTTCTCCGACTCCCAGGCCTAGAATTTTGGGCACGCAGAGGGCACAAGTTATAATCTCTGCCTCTGAATGGTGAGGCCCGAGGAGCCCCCAATATTGGGCCTTGGGCCTCTCTTCCATGGAGTAGGTGAGCTGCGCAGAATAACAATTAAAATTAACACAGAAATTCAAATGCTAACAAACATTAATGCTGCATGAAAAAGAAACATTTGCAAGCAAATTCATAATCTTCCTTTAACGACTCAAATGGTACAGACCAGATTACAGGCTTCATGCGCCCATGGACAAGCTCCAGATTAGGAACAGAGTTTTCAGTGTGTGTGAAATTCAATGAGGTAAACATGACCTTAATTTTTATGAATAAAACCATCCAAACATACATATCATGTGTGTAAGGTATTAATGTAAAGAGGTATTGTGTGAAATCAATGTAAACTGACTAAATCTGATATGTAAATTCCTGTTAAAATTTATTTTCTTTAAACTGCTGCAGTGTTGTTATACTCTTTGACCTTCCACAAAGGTGCTAATATCTTTCTCTGCGGATTTTTCAAATAAGGATCATAGAAGGATCACAGAATCTGAGACGATCCTCAAGGTGGTGTAAATGGTCCTTGTGTTATGTACAATTTCCTGGTGAGAGTGTGTGTGCTACCACAGTGCAGGTTAGATTCTCTTTGCACAACCGAGATGCACTTTAGTTGAGATGTTTCATTCCCAGTGTAATCTCAGTGGGCTGGGCTTTGCAGCTGTCCCATGGCTGTACTTCTGACCCTGGCCCATTTTCCAGGGTCAGACTAATTTGCATTTCTTTGGTTGGTCGGTCTCCTACTTCCATCAGAGAAACCACCTCAGGAGAAGGGGGAGAATAAAATGGCCACAGGAGGCCTCAGGTGATTGCCACAGTGTAGGACGGCCAGAGGCAATAAGAACATAAGAACATAAGAAATAGGAACAGGAGCAGGCCATTTAGCCCCTCGAGCCTGCTCTGCCATTTAATGAGATCATGGCTGATCTGATCTTGGGCTCAGCTCCATTTCCCTGCCTGCTCCCCATTACCCATCACTCCCTTATTGTTCAAAAATCTGTCTCTCTCCACCTTAAATATATTCAATGACCCAGCCTCCACAGCTCTCTGGGGCAGAGAATTCCACAGATTTACGACCCTCTGAGAGAAGAAATTCCTCCTCATCTCAGTTTTAAATGGGCGACCCCTTATTCTGAAACTATGCCCCCTAGTTCTAGATTTCCCCATGAGGGGAAACATCTTCTCTGCATCTACCTTGTCGAGCCCCCTCAGTATCTTATATGTTTCAATAAGATCACCTCTCATTCTTCTAAACTCCAATGAGTATAGGCCCAACCTGCTGAACCTTTCCTCATAAGACAACCCCTTCATCTCAGGAATCAACCTCGTGAACCTTCTCTGAACTGCCTCCAATGCAAGTATATCCCTCCTTAAATAAGGAGACCAAAACTGTACGCAGTACTCCAGGTGTGGTCTCACCAATACCCTGTACAGATTTAGCAGGACTTCCCTGCTTTTATACTCCAACCCCCTTGCAATAAAGGCCAACATTCCATTTGCCTTCCTGATTACTTGCTGTACCTGCATGCTAACTTTTTGTGTTCCATGCACAAGGACCCCCAGATCCCTCTGTACTGCAGCATTTTGTAATCTCTCTCCATTTAAATAATAATTTGCTTTTTTATTTTTCTGCCAAAGTGGATAACCTCGCACTTTCCCTCATTAAACTCCATCTGCTAAATGTTTGCCCACTCACTTAGACTGTCTATATCCCTTTGCAGATTAAGAACATAAGAACATAAGAAATAGGAGCAGGAATAGGCCACTTGGCCCTCGAGCCTGCTCCGCCATTCAATAAGATCATGGCTGAGCTTGGGCTCAAAGCCACTTCCCCGCCCGCTCCCCATAACCCTTCACTCCCTTATCTTGCAAAAATCTGTCTCTCTCCACCTTAAATATATTCAATGACCCAGCCTCCACAGCTCTCTGGGGCAGAGAATTCCACAGATTTACGACCCTCTGAGAGAAGAAATTCCTCCTCATCTCAGTTCTAAAAGGGCGACTCTTTATTCTAAAACTGTGCCCCCGCGTTCTAGATTCCCCCACGAGGGGAAACATCCTCTCTGCATCTACCTTGTCGAGCCCCCTCAGTATCTTATATGTTTCAATAAGATCACCTCTCATTGTTCTAAATTCCAATGAGTATAGGCCCAACCTGCTCAACCTTTCCTCATAAGTCAACCCTCTCATCTCTGGAATTAACCAAGTGAATCGTCTCTGAACTGCCTCCAATGCAAGTATATCCTTCCTTAAATAAGGAGACCAAAACTGTAAGCAGTACTCAAGGTGTGGTCTCACCAATACCCTGTACAGTTGTAGCAGGACTTCCCTGCTTTTATACTCCATCCCCTTTGACATAAAGGCCAACATTCCATTTGCCTTTTTGATTACTTGCTGTAGCTGCATGCTAACTTTTTGTGTTTCATGCACAAGGACCCCCAGGTCCCTCTGAACTGTAGCATTTTGTAATCTCTCTCCATTTAAATAATAATTTGCTTTTTTATTTTTCCTGCCAAAGTGTATAACCTCGCACTTTCCCACATTATACTCCATCTGCCAAATGTTTGCCAACTCACTTAGCCTGTCTATATTCCTTTGCAGGTTCTTTGAATCCTCTGCACAACTTGCTTTCCCTACCCATCTTTGTATCATCCACAAACTTGGCTACATTACACTCGGTCCCTTCATCCAAGTCATTAAGGTAGATTGTAAATAGTTGAGGCCCCAGTACCGATCCCTGTGGCACCCCACTAGTTACCGTTTGCCAACCGGAAAATGACCCATTTATCCCGACTCTCTGCTTTCTGTTAGTTAGCCAATTCTCTATCCATGCTAATATATTACCCCCAATCCCATGAGCTCTTATCTTGTGTAGTAACCTTTTATGTGGCACCTTATCGAATGCCTTCTGGAAATCTAAATACACCACATCCACTGGTTCTCCTTGATCCACCCTGCTCGTTACATCCTCAAAGAACGCCAGCAAATTTGTCAAACATGATTACCCTTTCATAAAACCATTCCAGCTCTGCTTGACTGTATTATGATTTTCTAAATGTCCTGCTACTGCTTCCTTAATAATGGACTCCAGCATTTTCCCAATGACAGATGTTAGGCTAACTGGTCTATAGTTTCCTGCTTTCTGTCTCCCTCCCGTCTTAAATAAACAATGCAACCAACTAAAAAGTTTAGTGAGTAGTCTAATAAATAGAGGCATGGCAGGGCATATCAGTCCCATCGAATGCATTTCCTGTGCCATGTGGGAACTCCAGGACGCTTCTCGTGTCCTGGACAACCACATGTGCAGGAAGTGTCGTCAGCGAGAAGAGCTCAAGCACCGGGTTTCTGAGCTTGAGCGGCAGCTGGAGTCACTGCATTGCATCCGCGAGGCTGAGAGCTACGTGGATAGAATGTTTCAGGAGGTGGTCACCCCTCAGCTTAAGAGTGTGCAGGCAGAGAGGGAATGGGTGACCGCCAGAGAGAAGAGGAGGACCAGGCAGGTAGTGCAGGAGTCCCCTGAGTGCATCTCGTTCTCTAAACGGTATTCAGCTAAATACTGGTGAGGGCGATGGTTCCTCTGGGGAGTACAGCCAGAGCCAAGTCCACAGCAACATGGGTGGCTCAGCTGTACAGGGGCGAGGAGGAAGGTCAGAAAAGCAATAGTGATAGGGAATTCAATAGTTAGGGGAACAGACAGGCATTTCTGCGGCCGGAGATGTGATTCCAGGATGGTATGTTGCCTCCCTGGTGCCAGGGTCAAGGATGTCACTGAGCAGCTGCAGGACATTCTGAGGGGGGAGAGTGAACAGCCAGAGGTCGTGGACCGTATCGGTACAAATGACATAGGTAGAAAGAGGGATGAGGGCTTGTAGGCAGATTTTAGGGAGCTAGGAAAGAGATTAATAAGCAGGACCTCAAAGGTAGTAATCTCCGTATTACTCCTGGTGCCATGCGCCAATGAGTACAGAAAGTGGAGGATAGAGCAGATGAATGCGTGGCTGGAGAGATGGTGCAGGAGGGAGGGCTTTAGATTCCTGAGGCATCGGGACTGGTTCTGAGGGAGGTGGGACCTGTACAAGCTGGACGGGTTGCACCTCAACAGGGCCATGACCAATATCCTCATGGGGGGGGTTTGCTAGTGCTGTTGGAGAGGGTTTAAACTAGCTTGGCAGGGGAATTAGAACCAGAGCATAGATTCAGAAGGGAGAGAAGCAAAGCTGGAAATGGAAGGCAGAAAATTAGTAAGTGAGTTTGGAAGGCAGAGGAAACAAAGGCTAGAAAATAGACAACAAAGGGATTTGGCAGTGCTTAATAGTATATACTTCAATGCAAGGAGTCTGGTGAATAAGGAAGATGAGCTGAGGGCACCAATAGACATGTGGAAGTATGATAGCATAGCTATTACTGAAACATGGCTTTAAGGGCAGGAATGGCAGCTGAACATTCCTGGTTACAGGGTTTTCAGACAAGATAGAGAGGGGGATAAAAAAGGAGGGGGTCACAATATTGGTTAAAGAAACAATTACAGCTTTGAGGAGGGATGATATGTTAGAAGAATCATCAAATGAGCCCATATGGGTTGAACTGAAGAACAAAAAAGGGGAAATCACACTGCTGGGAGTGTACTATAGACCCCAAATAGCCAGTGGGAGACAGAAGAGCAAATATGTAGGCAAATTTCTGAAGTGCAAAAACAATAGGGCAGTAATAGTAGGGGATTTCAACTACCCGAATATTAACTGGGATAGAATCAGTGTAAAGGTATAGAGGGTGCAGAATTCTTAAAATGCATTCAGGAGAACTTTTTAGCCAGTACGTAGCAAGCCCAACAAACGAGGGGGAGGTTCTGGACTTAGTTTTAGGGAATGAAGCTGGGCAGGTGGAAGGGGTATCAGTGGGAGAGCATTTTGGTGGCAGTGATCATAATTCAGTTAGATTTAGTGTAGTTATGGAAAAGGACAAAGATAGACCAGGTGTAAAAGTTTTCGATTGGGGAAAGGCCACTTTTACTAAGCTGAGATGTGATTTAGCAAAAGTGGGTGGAAACAGCTACTTGAAGGTAAATCAGTGTCAGAGCAGTGGGAGGCATTCAAGGAGGAGATCGTGAGGGTTCAGAGCAAATATGTTCCCACAAAAAAAAGGGTGAGACTCCCAAATCTAGAGCCCCTGGATGTCAAGAGGCATACAGGGTAGGATAAGGCAAAAAAGGGACGCTTATGTCAGATACCGAGATCTAAATACTGCAGAAAGCCGAGAGGAGTATAGAAAGTGCAGGGGTGAAATTAGAACGGAAATTAGGAAAGCAAAGAGAGGGCATGAAATATTGCAAATAAAATCAAGGAAAACCCAAAGATGTTTTTATAAATACATAACGAGCAAGAGGATAACTATGGAAAGAGTAGGGCCTATTAGAGACCAAAACTGCACACAGTACTACAGGTGTCGTCTCACCAAGGCCCTATAATTGCAGTAGGACTTCTTTACTCTTATACTCCAATCCCTTTGTAATAAAGGCTAACATACCATTTGCTTTCCTAATTGCTTGCTGCACCTGCATGTTAACTTTCAGTTCCAGTTCCACGTTTCCATGTTCCAGTTATAGTTCTAAAGTGAAATAAGTGATCAGTGTTAGCAAATGTGGTTTACGTCATTGCACCATGGGGTAGAAATTCAGCTTGTGCGGTAGCACAACACAGGCGGTATCGCATTGGCAGCCTGTTACACGCACTGCCTGATATTCAGTTCCATTGAAGTCTGCCGGCCAATGTGATACTGCCTGTTTTGCGCTACTGCCCAAGACAAGTTTCTACTCTATGTGTTCATAACTAACTGAGGAAAAGGTTTTACAAAGCACTTTTCCATACAATAGGAACATAGGAACCCGAGTAGGCCATTTAACCCCTCAAGCCTGTTCCCCCCATTCAATGAGATCATGGCTGATCTGTGACCTAACTCCATATAACTGCCTTTGGCCCATATCCCTTGAAGCCTTTGGTTAACAAAAATTGGTCAACAATCAGTGCCCCATTTAATCAAGAACTATTTTTTTAAAGGGCCACTTTTACTTTGGAATGTTTAATGCAAGACACTTCAGCAGCATTTTAAACAAAGAAGTGTGTAGAATTACAGGCACTGAGCTGATCATATCCTCATTTTACTGATCATGCCGGCCTCCATCAAGAAAATTGTAAATGTGTTGCAAATTTCCAAGCTGAACCTGCTGCTATTTGGATTTGCCACAGCAGCCAACAAATTGAGATACAGTGTGATATCCATACTTCTTCATGAAGCAAACACTGAAAAGGAAATCCAATATATTGTGGATTTTTTAAACAAGTTGGGCACACAGTATGTATTCTACATATTCTAAAGTTTTGATTGTTTCTTCCCAATTACGTGGCTGCCCAATTCTTTTCAGCACATTCCCATTATTTCTTTATTAGATGATATCATACTTCTTTTACATTTCAATCCACTCTCATATCTTACACAGCATTATTATAGACATGTGTTGTGCTGTTTATGGTCAGATGGTACTGGTATCAGTCGGGAAACATTGCTCACAGCTTCCTTTGAAACGCCAGTGAAATCCAAATTACTGAGAAAGCAATCAATGAAAATAGTGAGTTATTTTATCAGGGGATTTTGATTCCAAAATTACCCACCTTTTGCTGAGAAAGATGACATTATACTGAAGTGAGATCCACAGTTGCTACTTAGACGTATTTATTTTTTTTGACTGACAAACTGGAAATGCTAACAGGAATGCACAATTATTAACTCAATATGTCAAAGCTTTCAAGTACAGTAATAGCTTTATTGTACTTTATTTTATAAAATTAATTTTAAAATCTCACAACAAGGCAAAATTCTATTTTATTTGTAACAGCTGTTTTATAAACATGAAGACAGATTGAAAGGGATTTAAAGGGGCACTGTCTTCATCACAAGCTAGCGGCAAATTTTTACTCTGTTCTTCACACCATATGACAAAATGACCTGAATAGAAATGCATCAACGTGTCACTGATAGCAACATGCTATCGAGCAGAAGTGCCACTTGCTTTTCTGGCTCTTCTCTTTCTGGGTGTTCTCCCTCCTCAAACAAGGAAAAAGGTTTAGCAGACACTAGGATAAAGCGTGTTTCAGGCTTCGGAATCCCATATTATCTGCAGTGGAGGTCTGAGAAGCACAGCAGTCACTTAGTACCCATTGCCTCAAGGGAGGACCACAGGGAAATATTTACAATTTCTACATTTTCTGGGTGATACTGTGTTACCCGGCTTACCTGCAGCTGGACTGTTAAGCTTGAAAAGACCAATTTTGCTCAGCACTTTTCTCCTTTCCCTCTCTCCCTAAAACATTTCCTTGGGTTGTGTGGGCACCAGTAGCTGTTTATATATTGCTGCTGTACGACATCCTGCTCCGTGGGGTCAGTTAATTCATGTACAGGCACACAAGAGGTAATTTTGACTTTGGGTGATAGCGTAAAATGGGTGATATTGATTCAGCTGCCCATTACACATCTCGACTGATTCTATTGACTTCAATGGAAATTAAAATTGGGAGAGATGTATAACGGGCGACTGAATCGATAATGCCTGTTTTACACTATCACCCACAGTCAAAATGACCCCCACATTATCTAAGGAGCAGCAATCCAACAGATTGTGTAGGACCACAATATTGGCCCCACTGACATGTCAAGTGCTGTGTTACTGTTCCCTCCAATTTTTAAAACATTTATATTCAGTCCTCTAATTTGTAAAAAAAAAAAATTATTAGATCAGCTTGATTTATTTCAGGCAAGGAACCAATGCAACTAAAGATGAAATCACCATGTCGGCGTTCCTCACAGTCAATCTGGATCGGTCACTTGGTGGGCACGCTGTTCAAGTAAGTTTCTCGGTTTTTAAGCAAGTATCAGAGTTGTCACTGAAGGCCCCTGTTGTTACAATGAAGAGTGTTACAGATACAAACAAATACAATAGGCTATTTTGCATACTTGTAAAGATATGACAGTGGATTTCAAAAATAAATCTGTTTTAAAAATCCCAGGGGTTATTTTGGTGAAAGGTTGAAAACAGACGTTAAATGAGTGTTGTGCAAATATGACACGCCTGTTTGAAAGCCTGGTTTTAGCATGCAATTTTGGTCCTAAAATGCTGATTACCATCATTTGAATTTGCCTGGAGGAGCTAAAACAGAGACACCTGCAGGTTAGGCACAATTTAGACACTAATTAGATGCAAATTTTGTGGAGCAGTATATGTGGGCTCCACTCACCCACTTCCACTGAAGGTGTGGAAGTTCGCCGGCTGATACACAGCAGCACGTTTCAGGATGGCTCAGGGACCTAGTGAGAGGCCGCACTGGTTCTCAGACGCGGCACTGGAGGTCCTGGTGGAGGAGGTCCAGAGGACGATGGATGTCCTGTACCTACAGGAGGGAAGAAGTTCACCTCACCCTGCTGTCCCTCCTGTCCCTCTCTCCTGCAACAGCTGATGCTGCTTTGCCTGGCCTCATCTCCTCCTCCCATTCCTCTTGCAGACCAAGGCCGACCCCTAGCAAGATGCCGTTGACCAAGCACTCCTTTTCTCCTGGTGACTCCTATAAGGTGTTCAATTGAGGTAGAGTAGCACAGCTCTTACTGAAGCTCTCAGAGAATTTCCAGAATAAATGTTAATAGAGTGTTGGTGAAGTCTTGACAAGACGTCCCAGGAAGTCTCCCGATGTATTTCAAAAGTCCTCTTCAAACATCCAGCAGCAAGTGAACAGTAACAGGTGATATACCTTTAAATAGCGTTCAAAATCCTCTGCAACGACTAGTTTACTCCCAATCAGCTGGTCACTGTTAGGAGAGGGCGTTAGGACAAGCGCTATCTACCAAAATTCCGTGCAGCCTCCTTAATAAGCGCTAGCAGGCAATTTGACATTTAGTTTAAAGACAACACTGATGAGCACAAATGGGCCAGTTTCAGCAGTAACCATTTATTCTACCATCTGACGAGGAAATCAGCTGCTTACCGATCCTCCAGGCGGCTGTTCCTAGCGCAAGCTTCAACTCCTTTACCAAGAGGTCGTCTTGTGCTAAACACAGGCTAAACCAACGGTTCAGCTTAAGATCCCATCTTGGCCACCTCAGTGGCTCTTTAAAGTATTCAGGGAAAATCGCCCCCCCACCCCATCTTTAACTTTAGTGGGGCCATGAAGCTTTAAATAAAAAGGGTAGAGCAGAGCTGATAGTTATAGTTTGCAAAACAGCCACTGTAAAATGTAGGTCAGTCTGAGTCTCAGTATAAAGGTCACTAGCTACAAACGATTTGTTATATCATAAACATCAGATAAAATGCAGCAATTATCAGAGAAATAAACTATGATTATCTGATGCTTACATGAATTTATTGCTTTAGTAACAGGCATGTTTGGGATTAGTTCCAGGTTATAATCGAATTTCCTATATTTGGAGGAAGTTATTATAAATATATAAAAATCAATGTTACTCGTCAAATGGTAGAAGAAAGGTTACTGCAGAAACTGGCCCATTTGTGCTCATCAGTTTGTCTTTAAACTAAATGTCAAATTCCAACAATACACTTCACAAAGGATATTGTGCCTATACATTTCTTATGAAAAGGTTAAAATACAGGCTTCAGCTAAGATGTCATGTTTGGAGAGTTTAAAAATATTTAAAGAAGACATGCTGATATATGGGTGCATCAAAAAAAAGAAATGCATGTATAATAAAAAGATAACAGATTATATAAAAAGAACTGATGGAATTGCAGGCAAGTCTAAATGTTATCAGGTAAAAAATTTCAAAAACATGCCTCCCACCAGGAGCAGAAATCAGAAATTTGGGCGCCTGCGCTGTCCATGATTTTCTGTCCAATAATTTACTACAGTATGTGCAGTCAAGATGCCAGGTTCTGTGCTCGGAATACAATTTTGTAAAATTACTGCTATAATGTATAAAATGTGAGATGTATCCCAGTGAAACATGGCTGATTTTAACTCAGTCCGTCAGGCGGAACAGCTGAACTTACTGCCCCATTTACACTCGGATCCTGCTGCCTCCATTTTGTCCAGGGCAACCGCTTAAATCGGGCAGGAGCCTTATTAAATTGGACCCAGATTGCAATTTAGAAGCTCAAATGGACAGAACGTGTGCCGCACACATTCTGCCCATTTGTATCAGGCGGTGAACGGCCTAGCCAGCAGTCCTTCAAGAGACCACTAGAGGCTGCTCACAAAACGGTCCAGGAAATACCTCACCTTTTTTGGTGAGGCCAGGAGCAGGAGTGCTCCTCCTGGGCCTACAAAAAAACTCTAGCCTTCTGCCAGCCCGTCTATGAAACCCCCACCTTCTCCCCTTCGGGGATCGCCTACCGCCTCTCCAGCTCCAACTGTCAGCCGGCTCAGCGTGGGAGCCGGACAATTTCCTGCCCGCCCAGAACTGGTGAGCTGCAGTGAGGTGCCCATGTGGCGCCCGCAGTTCACCAGCGGAATGGAAATGAGGGTCAGAGCTCTAAATGGCTCAGACCTCCTGCCGGCAAGAACAGGTGTGTGCGCTCTGCCTACCACCCAGCAATTCTCCGCCGAACTTAAAATCGGCCCAATGATCTGTTACTTTTCAATTAAGCTGTCGTTTCCAGTCACATGACAAGACCATACACATTACTTTCCTGCTAAATAGCTCTCCTACCATGGCTTGCAAACTGCATGAAAAACTAGACAGCTACCCTGGGCAATTGGTGATGCTAACAGAAAATCTAACAGCAATAGGCAAAAGAGAATTTGAACAGGAAATCTCACCATTGGATAAAAAAAAACAATCTTCCTTAATGGGCAATCTCCTAGAATGTTTCTCTGCTCGCATACTGTTCATGACAAGTCCTCCATTCATTAGCTTCCATTACAAGGCTGCTGGTCTTTTGTTGATCATATCCCACCCATCCCCCAACATCCTTCCCTTTCTCTCAAGAATAGATGACCTTTCACTTCTCTCCTTTCCTGCTCCTCCCCACACACGCATATTATTTTGGATGTATTGATGCTGCGGCAGGCTCATGTCTTTCTGTAATTTAACAAATTGTAAGAATGTTCTATTTTCTAAGAAATGTACACAAATGAGCTTCTGGGGCAAAGCAAGCCCTTGTTTCTGATTCAGATTAAACTGACACTGTTTGACTTGGCTTGGCTCAGCTTAGTTTGGATTCCTTATTCATTCATTCCTAATACTGATCCTTTTTACCATTCCATTTTAATTATGCCAGTAGTGTCTTCTACCAGTGAATCCGGTGTAACATTCTGTTTAACCTTTGTTGCAGCTCCTTTTGTGCCAGTGCTTACATTCATCTTGATGAGAAGATAATTCTAAATATACGCTTCACATTTATCTCAATCTGCCTGAATGTTGGTCCTTTGATAACTCTGATCTTTTCACCCAGTTACGTCCAAATCCAATGTGACTATCGTTTACTGAAGTAAATTTATTCAGGATATATGCTGCAAGTTTATAATTTAATTACAGGTAGCCAGATTTTGGAGTTATGTGCTGTGAAATCTTCCTCATTTACATTACAGGATGGTTTTCACAGCACAGACGACAACAAATGAGCAGTTATTTCAAAGTCACAGCTTCTGTCTCTACCACTGGACGTTCATTGCCATAGCCTCCAGAGAACTCTGGGAAAACTAACTCTTGAGGTGGATCCAGATTCCTCTGGAGGCGTTAAGTTCCTCATTAATCTGACAACACCGCTGCCAATGTCGAGGCTGCATAAGTGCAACAGTTACCCTCATGTAAAGATATCAAAAGTAATATAAATCGAATAGTACTGCTGTATCTTTTGATAATTCTATTACTCGGGGTAAGCTATTAGCTGATAAAGTATAATTCAAATCAAAGAACCTGCTTATCAAAGTAACAAATCCCATTTGGACCTAGTCCAAACTCCAACCAATGGGCTTTATTTTGTAAATAAGTTTTGATCTGCATTTGACTGATGCAAATATTCTTTGGTTACATGAAGAGATTGTGTCTACCTGCACTGAAATAATGAGTAATTTTGTCCAAAAAGTCGAATGTAAATATACTGAATAGAATGTTAGGTGGCAGCTTATGGATGTGTAATAGTTTAACCACAATTTTGATTAGAAAGTCAGTAATTATTATTGTGCAGAAACTAATATTAATGTGACTGCTGCAGTATTTCAAAGCATGGCATTCATCACTTTGGATTAGAGTACTGTTGATTTTCTTTCTTCTAAAGGTTCGGGTGACCCAAGGGAAGGAGCCTTCTCATTTGCTCAGTTTGTTTAAAGACAAGCCACTTATTATTTATAAGAATGGAACATCACGGAAAGAAGGTCAGGCCCCTGTCACTCCAAAACGCCTTTTTCAAGTCAGAAAGAATCTGGCTACTATTACAAGAATTGTGGAGGTAAGAAGTTTTATTTAAGGAGATACAGACATTAATGGAGAGCCACAGTATCAGTGACTCAGATATCAATGTGACCTTAATCTTAGTAGATTGAAACATGTAGTAGACTTGTTTGAAGAAATAACTGCTTGGATAAAGAGAATGTAATAGATGTAGTGTATATGAATTTTCAGAAAGCATTTGATAAAGTGTCTCACAAAAGGCTGGTTAGAAAAATTCAGGCACATGGTATAAGTGGAAATGTATCAGCATGGATAGAAAGTTGGTTGGCAGACAAGAAGGTAAATGAATGTTGCTCAGTTCAGCAAAGGTTTGGAGGCGATGTACGCCAGGGGTCAGTGCTAGGTCTACTTTTGTCCTTGATATACATAGAGGATTTGGATTTGGGGCATAGGGAGCACAATCATGAAGTTTGCTGATGACATAAAATCAGGTTGTTTGGTAAACAACAAGGAGGACTGTTAAGACTTCAGGAAGACAAAGAAAGGTTAACGAAATAGGCAGACAAGTGGAAGATGCAATTTAATGTGCGATAAGTGTGAGGTAATGCATTTTGTGAAGAAAAACAAGGAATGGGACTATAGAGTCAAAGGAAAGACACTGAAGGGTGTGGCTGGACAAACAAAAGTAGGGGTTCAAATACATAATTCTCTGAACATGTGAGTGCAGGTAGATGAAGCCATAAAATAGGCCAATACCATTTTAGGTTTTATAACTAGGGGTATAGAGCAAAGAAGTAATGAAAAAATTGTGCAAAACATTCTTTAGGCTACAATTAGAGTACAGGCTTCAATTTTGGGTGTCCCATTATTAAAAGGACATTAATGCCACGGAGAGTATACTGTATAGATTCATCAGGATGATGCCAAGGATAGGAAACTATAGTTATAAGGGGAAAATTGAGATACTGGGATTATTTACACTGGTACAGAGATGGCTAAAAGGAGATTTAATGGAGGATTTTAAAATTGAGAAGGGTTTTGATAGAATGTGTAGGGAAAGACTATTTTGTCTGGTTGGGGAATCAATGACGAGAGTTCATCAATTTTAAATTATTACTAAGAGGGAGGGAAGAGATTAGGAGTGACTTTGGAGGGTTGTTGGAGCATGGAATGTTGTGCCACGGGGAAATCTTGAGGCAGCGACCCTTGCATCTGGATTTGGATCAATATTTGAAGTAAAGGAAGATATAAGGCTATAGAGAGATAGTGGGGCAGTAGGATTAGTTCTGGATTGCTCCAGCAAAGAGCCAGCACAGATGCACTGGAGTGATTGGCCTCCTTCTGTGCTGTAAATTTTTATGGTTCCCCAAAAAAACTAAATCTGTGTCATAGATTAATAAGTATTTTACCAACCTCTCCAATGGGTCAGTTATTATATGGCGTGATACTCAGCCATATAGATTATTAACATCTCCGTTAGCATCTAGCCTGTGCAATTAGTTAATCGCTTTCATAGTGACAGTATTGGTACAAGTAATTATCTTACTGTCCTTGGTCTAAACAGGGAAAATATTGGCAGGCTTCCTGCTGCTAATGAGTATTCAGTGACCCCTGCTAGAAATTGTGTACATGATGCGGAGATGCCGGTGTTGGACTGGGGTGGACAAAATTGAGAGGTCGCACAACACCAGGTTATAGTCCAACAGTTTTATTTGAAATCTTGACTTCACCTGAGGAAGGAGTGATAGCTCCGAAAGCTTGTGATTTCAAATAAAACTGTTGGACTATAACCTGGTGTTGTGCGACCTCTCAGAAATTGTGTACACATGTCAACATCAGTTAAGGGCAGGATCAGGTTCAACTTTGATGCCTTTCCATAGTAAAATGCCTGCCAACACTCACTGCCCACGCTCACCACTAAGGTAAGGTAACCTGTGGAACTGTCCAAGGACCAGTGTGGATTACTGCATTCAGGAGAGGAAGAGCATGGCGAGAAAACTGTATATAAAAGGAAAACATTTCAGATACAGTTATATTATTTTGGTTTATTTTTATTCAGAAGTTATGTAAGGGCCAAAGCCCATTTTGCAGAACACTGAGAAGATGAGGTAAATCAGGAAATAATGTTTACGTGATGCCAAGCTTGCAAAGTAAAATTACGATTTTACTAACTTTACCGAGTAAAAAGTATCCTTTCCTTCCTGCTAGGAAACAATGTCCTCATCTTATGGAACTAACTTTTCTCTGAAAAACAATGTCCTCTATTGTTCCTCCTGGGAAATATTTCTATTTCTCCTGGGAAACATTCTTCTTATTTTGGGAAATGTACTTCTGGGAAATTATGCCTTTCTCCAGCGAAAGTACATGTCTTTCCCACAGCCAATGTCAAGGCTTTCACAATTATATTTTTTAAGAGATGAGCAACATAGTTACACTTGTTATACTTTCTGTTCACACAGATAAAATGCCTCATTAAACTGCTATTATTTGAATGGTTAAAAGTCTAGTGAGCCTAGTTATTGCTATTATTCTAATTAACTGTCAGTTGTTGGAGTTGGCTTCAGGGTGGATTTCGATGGTTGCTGTAGTGTGGTTTAGCTCGAACTCCATTTTTATATGGAGCCAACTTCTTTAACAACCATCCTCAAAACAGTGGTTTTCAAAATTGACTCTGTGTGGGACCTCTTGCAAAGCATTGATATACTTCTGCAGGCCCTTTGACCTAAAACTTACAGAAGGCCACAATGCAATGCAATTCATGATCTGATAGCCTCTAGTAATTAGATTTTTATTTCAACTGTTATTCATCTACAGAATATTACATAAAACTAAAAACAGTACATGTAACCATTAATTATTTAACTTCCAATAAATCAATGCCTCCATTTTGTGTCTCTGTGACTAAATTTAACAAGATTATCCCCATGATAAAGGTGACATTTGCATAATTCCGATGATAAAGGTGCCAACGGTGCAATATCTCAGTTTACAGCTTTCAACTTCAGACAGCAAACTCATGATGATTTTATTAACGTGTTTCATCAGTCTACCACTGTGAAGGAAGGGTGTTGCTTTGAGACTGGAGGCTTCTGTTCTGAGACCGAGGACTATTCCCTGAGCTCCAGCCATAGAAACACGTTGTTAATGGCAACATCTTACCTAAGCCACACAGAGCACTTCAAACACTCCTCGAAATTCACTGTCTGTTTCATGTGTGCCTTTACTTCCCTCTCTTAAGTACATTCTCGGATAATTGAGACATAGCTCTTATTTGCAACCTCCCGTACTCTCACCTCTCCCTCCTCCACCAATTAGAACCACTGCTCTACACCTCTAGTAGTTATGTCCTCAGGCTTGTGGCTCCCAGTTTGAAATCGCATGCCTTACATGGTCATATTGAGGTCTGTTTACAATAATCCTGGTTTAGTTTACAACCCCAGAATTCATACAAACTGCTTCCTATTCAGCTCAAGTGCCTGACACTTTGCAACATTCACAACAATCTAATGTTAATATTTTAATATATAGCCCTGATTTTAACCCCCCACCTCCAATGAGACT
The DNA here is from genome assembly GCA_030390025.1 of Squalus acanthias. Taxonomy (NCBI): domain Eukaryota; kingdom Metazoa; phylum Chordata; class Chondrichthyes; order Squaliformes; family Squalidae; genus Squalus; species Squalus acanthias. Next base: position 94,324,800 of record CM059428.1, on the reverse strand, counting down.
GGGGCATGCTGGGGTTTAAAATAGGGGCAGGGTATTCACCTCTCCGTTCACGCCGCTATTTTACCGGATACTATTTTATCTCCCAGGTTTCGGGAGGTGTGTGAGCACTCGCCGCAGGCAGGCCTGGGCCTCATAAATATACAAAATGCGATTGAAACCCCAGACCACATAACTTGCACACAGTGCTGACCGCACCGGAGAAAGCTGCCTCAAAATGGATCCAGGGCCAGAAGGGACTCACTTACCTGACTGCCAGGTACCGATCACTTGGGACCCCAGCAGCAGCCTCCTGCTATCCAAAATCCTTCTCTCGTCCTCTGGCTAGGTCGTGATTTTGGCCGGGTTGGATGGGAGACTTGGCTTCAGGATGCAGAAAGGACCTGGTGGTTAAAATGGCCCAGGCCTCACTCCAGCACAGCCGTGCAAGATTGACGCTCATCCTTTTCCACTCCTTTCAGAGGTCCATTATGTCTGCTTGGCCTCTACACCCTCTCAACTGGGTCCCTGCAATTCAGAACCCTCCTCTGATGTTGTCTTACATACAAAGGGGGATCCCAAAGGGCACCCCCATCCTTCACTTCTGCCGGTGTCCTTCCAGTAGCTACAAAGAGCAGGCTAACAGTCAAAACAAAAATGTCTCTTTTAACAACAACTACAGATGCTCCTGATGCTCCTGAATGCCAACAGCAAACAGACGTAAATGTGGTTCGGGCACATGCACTACAGAGCTCCACCTGATAATGGGCATTAAGCAACATGTCGAGAAAGCAAATTGTACTGTACTACACTGACCTTTCTGTGCCCCAAATTTTCTATCCTGCAAGCTTATCTTTTTTTTTATTAGTTCATGGGATCTGGGCGTCGCTGGCAAGGCCAGCATTTATTGCCCATCCCTAATTGCCCTTGAGAAGGGAGTGGTGAGCCGCCTTCTTGAACCGCTGCAGTCCATGTGGTGAAGGTACTCCCACAGTGCTGTTAGGGAGTTCCAGGATTTTGACCCAGCGACGATGAAGGAACGGCGATATATTTCCAAGTCAGGATGGTGCGTGACTTGGAGGGGAACTTGGAGGTGGTGGTGTTCCCATGTGCCTGCTGCCCTTGTCCTTGTAGGTGGAAGAGGTCGCGGGTTTGGGAGGTGCTGCCGACGAAGCCTTGGCGAGTTGCTGCAGTGCATCTTGTAGATGGTGCACACTGCAGCCACGGTACGCCGGTGATGGAGGGAGTGAATGTTTAAGGAGGTGGATGGGGTGCCAATCAAGCAGGTTGCTTTGTCCTGGGCATGATTGCTACACTGGTGCCAATTAGGGGAGAATTTTGTCTTACAGATTTCCTTCAACTGGGACCTGGTTATTGTTGCTGCTATAAGAGACTGTTGCATTATCAAAGCATTGAAAATTTACAACTAGTTTTTAATCTTAATACACACATGTTGAATCACAAATTAAAGCTTTTGCACTATAAGTTCATCATTTACAATAAATTCTCAGAAACATTCAGTGATACATTTACATAGTATTACATAGTATTTACAAGCCTCTTCTCACCCTTCTTCATCTAATCCCATCAATATATCCTTCTCTTCTTTTCTCATGTGCTTTTTTACGCAGCAACAATAACTTGTGTTTATATAGCGCCTTTAACATAGTAAAACATCCCAAGGCGCTGCACAGGAGTATTTTAAGACAAAAAAAACGAGTGGTTAGGATTTGGATTGCACCCCTGGGCGGTGGATACAGATTCAATAGTAGCTTTCAAAAGGGAATTGGATAATTACTTGAAGGAGAAAAAAATTGCAGGGATATGGGAAAGAGCAGGGGAGTGGAACTAACGGGATTGCTCTTCTAAAGAGCCGGCGCAGACTCGATGGGCCGAATGGTCTCCTTTTGTGCTGTACTATTCTATGATTCTATGATATCAGATATTCCGTCTCTGTTACTGTGTGTAGAGGCAGAACATCATAGAGCAGTCCAGTGAACTGTATGATCAGAAATTGTGAGCATTTGGATTAAGACATGCTTGACATTCTACTGGCCCTAAAAATAAACAGGATATTGTATCAGTAATGGTGACTTCTGTTACCTGTGAGCTATGCATCTTTTACATAATTTCAGTGGCAAAACAAGATAGCCTTTATATATGACTTTCTGGAAAGTATGGGTACAATTCTGTTCAATTTGCAATGCTACTAAAAAGTACGAGTATGGCATTTGACAGCACAACCACTACAAAAAAAAGTTTATCTCCATAAGCAATTACATGGGCATTCTATGGTCAGAAATGGGAAAGAAAGGATAATTCATATTCACTTATCACATCAGCTGCTACCAATGGTGATATTCTGTTTATTTTGTGTCTTCAGTGGTATTCAGGTGGTCATCTGGGGTCAGTACATTGGCCTCAACTTCTGGTGGGGCCTGTAACCAGCAACTGATGGCACCTTAACAAAATGATTATAGGAGTTGAAATCATTATTTACAAGTTCACCCATTACTGCTCAATTATACATCATATCACCAAATAGAATATAAGTTTCTGCATCATGACAAACTGGATTGATGTTATTACTCATCATAGAGTCGTAAAATGATACAGCACAGAAGGCCATTCGGCCCATTGTGCCTGTGCAGGCTCTTTGAAAGAGCTGTTTAATTAGTCCCACTCCCTGCCCTTTCTCCATAACGCTGCAAATTTTTTCCCTTCAAATATTTATCCAATTCCCTTTTTAAAGTTACTATTGAATCTGCTTCCACCACCCTTTCAGGCAGTGGATTCCAGATCATAACAACTCACTACGTAAATTTGTTTTTCCTCTTGTTGCCTCTGGTTCTTTTGCCAATTACCTTAAATCTGTGTCCTCTGGTTACCAACCCTTCTGCCACTGGAAAAAGTTTCTCCTTATATACTCTATCAAAACCCTTAATGATTTTGAACACCTCTATCAAATCTCCCCTTAACGTTCTCTGCTCTAAGGAGAACAATGCCAGCTTCTCTAGTCTCTCACATAACTGAAATTCCGCATCCCTGGTTCCATGCTAGTAAATCTCCTCTGCACCCTCTCCAAGGCCTTGACATCCTTCCTAAAATGTGGTGCCCAGAATTGGCCACAATACTCCAGCTGAGGCCTAACTAGTGTTTTATATTGGTTTAGCATAACCTTGTTTTTGTACCCTATGCCTCTATTTATAAAGCCAAGGATCCTGTATTTTTTTTAACAGCCTTCTCAACTTGTCCTGCCACCTTCAAAGATTTGTGTACGTACACCCCCAGGTCTCTCTGTTCATGCACCCCTTTTAAAATTGTACCATTTCATTTATATTGCCTCTCCTCATTCTTCCTACCAAAATAAATCACTTCACACTTCTCTGCGTTAAATTTCATCTGCAATATGTCTGCCCATTTCACTAGTCTATATCCTCCTAGAGTCTGTTACTATCCTCCTCACTGTTAACTACATTTCCAAGTTCCTTGTCATCTGCAAACTTTGAAATCATGCCCTGTATACCCAAGACCAGGTCATTAATATATATCAACAAGAGCAGTGGTCCCAATACTGACCCCTAGGGGACACCAGTGTATACTTCCCTCCAGTCTGAAAAACAACCATTCACTACTATTCTCTGCTTTCTGTCCCTTAGCCAATTTTGTGTGCTTCAATTTTGCTAACAAGTTTATTATGTGGTACTCCATCAAACACCTTTTGGAAGTCCATATACACATCAACCACACTACCTTCATCAACTTTCTCCATTACTTCATCAAAGAATTCAGTCAAGTTGGTCAAACACGATTATCCTTTAACAAATCCATGCTGACTTTCATTTATTAACTCTTATTTTTCCAAGTGCCAATTAATTTTGTACCAGATTACTGTCTCTAAAATTTTCCCCACCACCGATGTTACGCTGACTGGTCTGTAGTTGCTGGGTTTATGCCTCTCCCTTTTTTGAACAGGGGTGTAACATTTGCAAATCCTCCAGGTCTCTGGCACCACTCCCATATTTAAGGAGGATTGGAAGATTGCTATTACTCCTATATGGTCTTTTTAAATCTTCTTCCAGACTCATCCATAGTAAATAAAAATTAGCACAATCTGTTCTTGTAAATCAGGGCAGCTAGGACAATGTTGCTAAGTCAATGATTAAAAATGTGCATTTTTGCCTTGTAGCCACATGTTGCAAGAAAGCCAACTTTTGTTTGTGTTTATAAATGTCAAATTTCTCCACTTCAGCTTATCCCGGTAGTGATAGGTCATAAGTACCAACCCATAACATTTATCTGATGTGCAAATTTGTGATAGATGACTGGCTAGAATTCAACGTTTTCTTTGTTCTATTGTCAGGTTGACATGGATGCTCAATCTTTGAATTCCAATGATGTTTTTGTACTAAAATTACCAAATGCCGCATATCTCTGGATTGGAAAAGGAGCCAGTAGTGAGGAAGAGCATGGAGCGCAATATCTTACATCTATCCTAAAATGCAAGGCAACCAGGATTAACGAAGGGGAAGAACCTGGTAAGATTTCCATCAGTAAATCAACATCTATTTAAGTAAAAAGTGATTGGATTTGAAGATGTTTTAAAGCATATCCATTTATACTTTGATATGTAAATTACTTGTCTGTGTTTTTCAAACCTTTTCTTTTTCTCTAGATGTATTTTGGAATTCACTTGGCGGCAAGAAAGAGTATCAAACTTCAGCTCTGTTACAAAGCAGTGCAGGCGACTATCAGCCTCGCTTATTTGCTTGTTCAAATAAGACTGGACGCTTCATTGTAAGTTTTTTTAATAAAGTGTACGTAGTGTTCATATAAATCCACTGTGTGCTAGAGTATCTAATCAACCTTAATCACATTGTATTCCCTTTGTTACATTGTTTGGCAAATTTGTGTTCATGAAGTTATGGAATGTTGGTGCCTGAAATAGAAAAGTGTTTTATTTCCCAACACTGAACTGTCCTTAGCTTGACACTAAACTGTCAATCTCACTTAGAAAAGCTGCAAAGATTGCTGGCAGCCAATGGAAAATTGGTGCAGAGATGCACTTCTGTGATAGAGAGTCAAGATCCTTTGTGAGAGTAGAAGGAGCTCAACTCTGCATCTAAATCTTGCTATGCCTGATCTTGGAGTGCTGAAATACAAGAACAAGAGTTCTCTGTTCACCCACTAGGCTCACGATAAATTACCTAGATATTGGATAGTTAAAGGCACGCTTTGGACCATAAAGGAACTTGGGCACTCCTATGGGAGTGGTCTGAGACATTGAACCCAAGAGGTTATCTTGAATAAAAACCCAAACATTTAGCACCCCACTTTGCCACAAATATATCTCACAATTTAATCTTGGATCTCATACATGAGCTGAAGGAAGCCCTTCCATTGCATGGCTCGGAGTTCTGAGCAATAAAGGAGAACTTTGTGGACATATTTACAGTATGCCACAAGCTTAACCTGCATTTTTATTTTGCTGTCACTGAAGAAAGGTGAGAAAAATGGAAGTGCCCTTCATGTCAAATTTATGTTCATGAAGTTATGGAATGTTGGTGAGTCCTAGTGGATACAAACTTCAGGCTGGACTGGGCCCTGTGTCCGTGCTGAAGTTGGCATCTACCAGGACCCTCAGGTACTGATATGAATCAACAATTGGAACAGATGCTTCCAATCAATATATTTGCAATTCCCTATTGAGCAAAGCAAAACCACTGCCACACTTGGGGAACCCATCACCATATTCCACTGATTAGCCCATCATTCAAGATTATGGTGAAGCACACTAGATTCCCAAGTGAGGCTACCGACTAGTTAATTCCTGGGATGAGAGGGTTGTCCTCTGAGGAGAGATTAAGTAGATGGGCCTACACTCTCTGGAGTTTAGAAGAATGAGAGGTGATCTCATTGAAACATATAAAATTCTGAGGGGGATTGACAGAATAAATGCTGAGGAATTGTTTCCCCTAGCTGAAGAGTCCAGCACGCGGGGGCACAGTCTCAGGATAAGGGGCCAGCCTTTTAAGACTGAGAGGAGGAGGAATTTCTTCACTCAGAGGGTTGTGAATCTTTGGAATTCTCGGCCCCAAAGTGCTGTGGATGCTCAGTCGTTGAGTATATTCAAGGCTGAGATCGATAGATTTTCGGACTCCAGAGAAATCAAGGGATATGGGAATAGGGCAGGAAAGTGGAGTTGAGGTCGAAGATCAGGATTGATCTTATTGAATGGCGGAGCAGGCTCGAGGGGCCGTATGGCCTACTCCTGCTCCTAATTCTTATGTTCTTATGTTCTTAATCTATGAAAAGGAGTACCATGTCTATAGTATACAGTCCAAGTCTATCCTTCACATTGCCATCAACACATCGTAGGTGAAAATATAGAATGGAATTAGTGCCTGATGAGAGAGAGAGAGAGGTGACCTTCTATCAGAATAGTTCATTACGGCCTTTATCTATGCAGCATACTCCACTGGTTGTGTAGGTCACACAGTAGCAGATGCAGTCCATGGATGATCATTCCTGGAATAACAGCACTGTGTAACTGTGGGTAACTGCTGCCCTCTTGTATTGATTCATAGCCTGGTGAGAGGGAATCTTGGATATATTATGTGTGAAATTAAATCTACTCCATTTCCATTTAGCTGTAAGTGCAAGGAAGTAAAGTTTATATATTACTGTACCTTATAAATGTAATTTGTGGATATGTATTTTTAATGTAAAACAATCCTGGCATTCCAATTTATTTTTTATTTGGAACAGCAGAATATCAATGAGTGAATCTTTGTACAGTCAATTAATTGTGAAGTATGTTTAACTATTATTCTGATTTGTGTTGTGATATTGCTATCTTTTTAAATTAAAAATGTTTCCTTCAGCTTCCCTTTTAATTTTCTTGCCTTAACAATTCCCTTCTTCTTTGATGAGCCAACTTGTGCTGGAGTACTGTTCTACAGTTGACAGTGGCCATGCAGTACCTCACCCAACTGGTCATTCTTCATATGTGAGTCTAGACAGTGACTGTGGGTAGGTTATTTCACATAGTTGAGCCAGATGTTCACATGCAGTTCAAACATGGGTAACTGGGTAGCAATCAGTAATGGCAAGTTTGGTTAATTTTTCCTCTGCCTTGCTCAAGGACAGTGAGTCCTACTGTAGCACATGTGCCACAAGCTAAGACTGGCTAACTCATTATAGATTAAGATTCAACTTGGGAACTTTCTGGTCTGCATGGCTCCATATTATACCATGTGGTAAATTTACCCACTGAATTATCAAAGGAACTTTTCAATGCAGTTATTTCTGTCACTTTGCATGTACCCACTAATCCTAAATTGCAATGTTCATTTGCAGTAGTCTTTGCAAAGCACATGTTGAACAAATGTAGCATTTTGTTCCAATATTTTACAGCATTTTTTGTGTCAGTCACATTGAATGATATTAGTGCCAGGCAAAGGACATTTTCACACTTTTTGGCATCTAGTAGCAGCATCAATCACTCCTAATCAGATGTAGCAATGACTGATGCAGAAATAAAGAGGACCCTACCGCCAGCTCAGAGGTAAAAAGATAAAGTGCTAACCAACTGCACTACTCAGTTTCTGCAAAAAAGTCCTTTCTTTAATATGCTGCCCTACAGCCTTATGCCTATGGCATTTCCTCATATTGTAGTTTCCGTCTGTAGTGTCAGTGGAAAAGCTATGTATATCCTGAGGCCCGTCCCCAGTGGCTCTGGAGTAAATGCACTACCAGGTGTGGTATTGAATTGCACAGACCCAATTTGATCCTTGCTGAGTTAGCTTATTCAACTAGAATGCTACAATTGGCTTTAGTATCCCCAGGCTAGAGAAGGAGCAAAATAAATTAGCCAACTACCAGAAAGTGCATGTAGGTGAGGACAGGACGCCCCACTCACTGTTCCAGCTCCTACTTGATGAATGGTCACTTGAGTGAGGTACTGAAGGGCTGCTGGTACTGTCTGTGGAACTGTACCGCAATAAATGTTAACACACTTCGTAGAGGGAAAAAAGTAAAAACTTGAGGTATTTGTGTCTTTTTATTTTAATTTAAGTTAGAATAATTCTACATGGATATGAATGTTTATGAATCTTCCCAGCTGCACTGAATATAGTACAGCTGTGATTCTCTGAAAGTGTGTATTCTGCTTCTGTTTAATATATTGTGGGAGTCATCTGCTTATCACCTGTGCACAAATATCACATCTACCTTAGGTGTTGTAACTGTAAACACCAACTTGACTATTATCTATAAGATAGATAGAACTGACTTACCTTCTGTAACAAGTCACACAAACAGCTCTGCAATAAGCATAGTGCTTAATACAGAATAAACCCAGCCAGTTATACTACTGTTCTGACCTCTAGTGCTGGAAGCGCTGGGCCTTTGCAAAATATATTCACCAGATGATGTTAACTCAACCAAAATGAGTTTATGCTACTTATCAATCAGCAATGTGATAATGATATTATTCTTCGCTTTAGATTGAGGAAGTTCCAGGGGAGTACACACAAGAGGATTTAGCTGAAGATGATGTCATGTTATTCGACGTTTGGGATCAGGTCTGATAAGAAAATCTTTAAAACCCATTCATATCATTGGTATATATGATATATGTGACGCTAGTGTGCATAAAATTCAGCCATGAGGTGGTGCTAATAGCCCTTTGTTTGCAAACAGTCAAAAGTGGCAACAGACAGATATTGCTCCTGCTCTCTCCCTACATTCTAAGATATCTAAGATGTGGTACTCATTCTACGCATCTCAGAAAGGTGAAAAACTAAGTGAAATCTGCCAGGATTTGAACCCATTGACTTTTAGGTTCCAGTCTGTCCCTCCACCAAGCTATTTGACACTGTGCAGTATATTGTGAAGGAATGAAAAAAATAAAATCTTAAAATGAGGCAAAAGAAAAGTAAAATAAATGTATGGTGTCTTCATTTGAAATGTTGGCACTAATTCCAAATGTGTATCTTTCAAATGGTATTCGATCCTTTCAGTAGTGAACATCCAATTCAACTTTCAAAATATTTCAAGAATACCTGCTGTTAAATGGCATCTGGAAAATACAGTGTAACCACACATATCCCTAATTATAACTGTCCTTGGAAGTAAGTTATAAATAGATAGATGTTATAGCAGATGTTTTCATATATTGCTGTCAAACAATGTGAATATTGAAATTGTTTTGAAAGTATAAATGAAATGGGTAAAATATTGGCAGGGTGGTCTAAGGTTTGTAAAGTCATTGTCCATTAATATTTAGGTCTTTGTCTGGATTGGGATTGATGCCAATGAAGTAGAGAAAACTGAATCAGTAAAATCAGGTAAGTGTGAATTATCCTTATGTATCACGTAGAGGGATGATTTTCTAAGGGTAAAGATTAAAGAAGAATCAATTTACCGAAGTTGCAAGTTAAAGAGATAAACAAGTGATCAATGTAAAAGGGTTCATTTGACTCAGAGAATGCAAGCATTATTTTGGTATTTCCTCCCCTCCCTTTGCAACCTTCTGCCCTTACTCCTCTTGAAGCTCTTGACTTGTGCTTGGATACAATTTCACAAGGACTGGGCATCATCCTTATTTCACCCAAGTGGCCAGTCTTCCATCTAGAAATTCAGGAGTGACCATTGGGCGCTTGGGGTGGCAGGATGAATACATGATGGCAGAATGGTGAGGTCCAAAGCACCCTTGATATTGGGCCTCGGACCTCATTGTCATAGAGCACAGAGAGGCTAGAAGAAAAATCAGACCGTTGCTATCATTGCAGTGACTCTCAGATGGGGGGGGGTCGGGTCGAGGCAGCGGGTCGGGTCGAGGCCACGAATCAGGTCGTGGGTCTGCAATCAGCGGTCAGGGAGCCTGGAGTCTGCTATTGGGGTTGGGGCCTGGATTCCGCGATCAGTGGTCAGGGTGGGAGCTGGTCGGGGCAATCGGGGGTCGGGGCCAGTGGGGACGAGTGGGGGTCATGAGTAGCAGTGATGGGGGGGTTTTGGGTGTGGTAGTTGGATCCTTTAAAGTGGGGTTGGGAGGAGCACTCCTCCTCCCTGCTCCACATTCAGGTAAGTTACAAACCATCTTGGTTGGCAGGCGTTCCATAGGGCTGGTTTCCCTGAATTCAGCCCGCGATGGCAATGGCTGTCTCGGCAAACCAGTGTAGGAGCGGAGACCTTGAGCAGGCACTAGGCCCCTTACTTGCATATGCAAAAGGCCCAACGCCTGCTTCAGTCATGGGTAAAGGACGCCTCGTGTTTACCAATGTTGTGGTCAGTGCATTTCTGACTGGAAGTGTGTGCGCGCTTTCTTCGCGTCATTTTGAGGCCTTAATATGCCGCATACTATCTGAAAAACGGGCACTACATGGCCTATTTTCTAGGTCTTCATGCTTAAAGCTAGATGGGCATTAGCAAGCAATTTCACCATAGCGGACATCACAGACAAACCCATCCTTTCAGGCATCCACACGTACAAACTTTCCCATGGATGTCACCTGCGAATAATGACGGACAGGAAAAGATCCTCTGGTCCATGCAGCCTGTCCCACACAACTACGATGCTGTGTGCATCACAATATATACACTCCCCACCTCACCTGAAAGCCATGTAATCTCCAGAGGCGAAAACCAGATAAAAACCAAATCTAATTAGGGGGGGAAAAAATCTGGAAAATTCCACTTAGACCCCTTTAGGCAATCAGAACTAGTCCAGGAGATGATTCTGGCCCTGATTAATGTCATACAGTACCTACCTTTTGTATGAGGTGATCTCGGCCCCAGCCAGTGACCAGCACTGGGAACCAAAGTTGATTTTTTCTTCTCCAATCTAGAAGTGCTAAGACCAATTGTAGTGCCATTACTGCTACCCCAGCTGAGATCAGCCAATTCTTCACAGACCAAGGATTGAACTGGAATGGTTCACTTACATGTTGGTTTATCAACTAAGCCATGGGAAGCTCACAAACATCCTTTTAAAAATGTTCCTATTCAGCCTTTATGGATAGCAGCATGCATCTTGGCATAAGTCTAAGCCTATAGAAATCTGCATGTCAGAAATCTTGCCACTGTCTTTGAGTATCAGTATCATTAACTTATATAACACAGCCATGTTCTCACCTTATACTGCTGCATGTGATATTAATAAGACATTTCCCTAATGAAAACTGTCTGTTCCAATCTGTTCCTATAGTAATGCAACCATTCCCTCCCAATGGATAGCAGTGTTTGCTGTTGCTATTTCTCCTACTGTAATATCAACAGATTTATTTTTTGATTTTGCAGCTGTTTTAAGTTATTTTAAATTAACAACTACCATTTTCTCTGGTTCCGTACACACTTATAATAACTCTATTTGATGTTTAATAATTAAAAGATAAAAGTAATTGGTTTCCCTTCAGTTGTAGTCCATGTGATATCTTGTGTAAGCATAGATCTGAAATTTATGATTACATCCTTTCAGTGTTATTTCCTGGATGTGATGTATTATTATTTCATCAGAGTAACAGTGGAAAATGAGAAGGTACATCGTGCACAGCTGTATGTTCCCTCTCACTGTAGGGGGTCCTCAACTCTTTAACTGTTTGCAACAGATATAACATCTTCCTAAACCAATTAAAGTAACAGCAGAAAATCCACAGGTTTAATTTCTAAGACACACTTTTTAAAACTCTAATCTGGGCCTTTAAAAATATCATTGTAAAGATTCTGGGTCTAAATTGGATAGCCCTCGAAAACGGGCGCGAGGATCACGATGCGTAATTAACCCACACCCGTTGCTTCTTATGCAGGCAGCACGCAAACTTCATGCTGCCTGCTAATTTAAATGATTGCTGCATGCAGCCAGTGTAAAATGCGCTGTTGAGTGGCTGCACGCCTCAGCAGGGGGCCCAAATTTGTGCGAGGCTAGCACCACTTAAAGCTAGCCTGCACCTCTTAAAGGGGAGGTGAATTCTGGCTGGAGCAGGTGCATCAACTGTTTGTGGAAGAGAGTCTGAGCAGGAAGAAGACTGAATTGTGGTGCAACAAGGAAGAGAGCAAGCTCCAAGGTTCTCTGACACTGCACTGGAGGCCTTGGTAGAGGATGTGGACAGGAGGAGAGAGGTCATCTATCCACAAGGGGCCAGGAGACCCTCCAGACAAACTCTGCGAAGGCAGTGGGAGCAGAGAGCCGTGATGGTCAATGCCAGGAGTCAAGTCCTGAGGACCTGGATGCAGTGCCGCAAAAAGTTCAATGACCTCACACGAGTGGTCAAGGTCAGTGAATTCATCTTAAAATGCCATATCCCACCAACTGCACCACTAGCGTCACACACTGCTCAATGCACCGCACCCCTATCACTCACCTACCAACAATCTCTATCAATCACTACTCATACCTCACCCTCAGGCACTTAGTTCTGCTGCAAGCCTCACACCCACATCTCACAGCTTGCATACACTGCCAGTTATTCAACCATGACAGCACATCAACCAAATATATTGTACCACACTCACTAACACATTTCCCTCTCTTTTGCAGGACAAGTTGGTGCATAACCAAAGGCAGCAGGAGCTAACCGGCAGGGGACAGGCACGGCTGCATGTCTTTACCCCAATGAAGGAGACGGTTGTTGCCATCATTGGAGTGGCCATCGCTGAGGCCGTGGCCAGCGGCGGGGCTGAAACCATCGAAGATGACGGTGTCCTCAAACCTAATCCTCCTTCTCACATTCCACTTCCCCCTCATCCCACAATCTCTTCTAATTTAAAAGCTGCAGATGGTGTAAGCATGCACCTCTTGCTTTATTCCTCTCCCCTCACCACAACCCTACCCATGTGACTTTCTCCTTTCAGATACCCAAGAACTGCAACCTGGCCAGGCAGTGGTGGAAGAGCAGGAAGACAGTGATGAAGAAGAAACACCATTACTCGATTTCACACTCGCAGCCACCAGCTCAGATACTGACACTACACGTAATATAGAGGATAGCTTAGAGGCAGGATCTGCACGTGGTGAGACACCGGGCATGGGTAGCCTGCAGCCAGGGAAGGGGACAAGGGTAGTGCAGGTGCCAGCTCGCCAGAGGGTGAGATCGTACACGAGTTCTGCTGCAGAGGACTCAGATGAGGACTTTGATGGGGCAGGCTACAGAAGAAGGTTGATGGGTATGCAAATAAAATGCTTGGTGCATTGGCAGGCCTGCCAGAAAGCCTGCATGCAATGTCAAGGAGCCTGGAGGACTCCGGCACCAACTTGGCACAGGGCTTTGTGCTGAGCTTGGAGCCCATCCTTTCCAGCATGGAAGTGGTGGCCAACTCCATTAGCGTACTTGTGGCCCCAACCATGATGCAGCTTCTGACGAGCGATGTCTCGGCTTCTATTGCAGCACAAGCAGCAGTCACCCAATGTCTGGGTGCTCAGACTTCTGTCATGTAAGGTCAGCTTGCTGCCATGCAAGCTCAGGCTGCTCTCATGCAAGCTCAGTTTGCTGCCACACAAGCTCAGACTGCTGCCATTATGGCTGCGGATACCAGTGTTCAAAGGGGCTTGCAGGATGTCACAGCAGTCCAGCAATCTGTCCTCCAACAGATTACTAGGATTGCTGAGGCAGGGCCCCGGGGGAGTGGCAGTGGCTCCGTGGAGCACAAACCTGCTGTCCTCTCTCAGGATGACAGCATTCGTCCTCCCACCCTCGCCACTCCGCCAGTGCCCTTGCTGTTGCCTGTCAGCCAGCCAGGCCATACTGCTGCCGCCCATGCTAAGATGGTGCAGTCCGAAGCTGGGCCTTTTAGACCTAGAGCTGCTCGACATCATCCTCCAAGGCCATTTGCAGTCTCCTCCATTGAAAGTCAGCAGCCTTCCAACCAGCCATGCTGCAGCCACTGGCGTAGCACTGTGTAGGAGCACTAGGACAGTCAAAGGCACATGGAAGGTAGGCACTAAGGGAATGCACAGGGGTGATTAGTTGACGTTTGTATGCACTATGGCATGATTTGATTTACAAAGCCCGAGTTAGACCACACCTGGAGTACTGTGAGCAGTTCTGGGCACCACTCCTTAGGAAGGATATATTGGTCTTGGAGGGAGTGCAACGTAGGTTTACCAGAATGTAACCTGGGGGGGGAAATTCGGTTGGTTTGCGCCTCCCGTTAGTGCCTTAAGAGGGCGCTAATGGGGCGCAAAGCAACTAGTGCCCGGGCGTGGGATGTTTGCGCCGCTAGTGAAATTGACCAGATATTTTGCAGCGGCGCTAAACACTACCACCATGATCTCCTGCGCCCGCAGATCGTGACATCAGTCGAGCGTGCAACGCCCTGGTAGCGCCCCGGACCGGATATTGAGTGGCGCCCCCTGCCTTACCGCCTGCCGCTAGCAACAACAGGTTGAGGGGAGCGTTTTGCAGTCAGGAAGGGACTGGGGGAGCACTATTTAAAGGCGACCGCTTCCTGCCTTTTTTTGTCGCCAACATTTTTGCACCACGCATTCTGAGTGAGAGAGAGAGACTTCTGGAGATATTCAATACTGTGTTGAGGAGTTTTGGGTACTGAGCAGCACTTTGCAGGTTCATTTTGATTTGATCTTCCTTGCATCGATTTAGAAGAGATTGTGAGGGCTGCACTCTGAGGTCTTTCCCTGGGCCTCTCCATTGTTCTTTCCAGCAGATTTGATGTACAGGTCTCTCCAGGCTGAAATTCAAGGCTGTAATGAGCAGGGTGTGGATGGAGAGCAAGATCGACCCTCCCCTTTAAGAACTGGCCGGCGCCAGTGTGTCTGTGGTCCATTGCTGACTGACATCACATGAGCTTCGCCAGCGCTCTGAGTTAGCGCCTCGCTCCTCGGCATTAGCGCCTTAAGAGAGGTGTGTAGCGCCTGATTTAGCGCTCAAATCACCTCCAGGGGCGATAAAAGTCAAGTTTGCAGTCGGAGGCGATAGTTAACGCCAGGCGCTAAACTTTGCGCCCGGCCGATAATTGCGCCCCAAACGGGGCGATACTGAATTTCTCCCCCCTGGACTCCAAGGGTTAAATTATGAGGAGAGATTACACAAAGTACGGTTGTATTCCCTAGAATTTAGAAGGTTAAGGGGTGATCTGATTGAAGTTTTCAGGATGTTATGGGGAACAGTGAGGGTAGATAGAGAGAAACTATTTCCACTGGTTGGGGCGTCTAGGGGAGCGAAATTCAGTAGGTTAGCGCCCCAAGTTAACGCCTGCTGGGGGCGCTAACAGGGCGCACAGGCAGTAACACTGCGGCGGGGTGAATTCGTAGCGCCGGCGATAACAGTTAGCGTCTCGGTCCCTTTCAGATGCAGATCGTGACGTCAGCGAGTGTGCAATGCTCGCTGGGCACCCGATCTGCAAAGTTCAGTAGAGCCACCCGCCTTACCGCCTCGCGCCGACAGCGCCAGGGAGCGGAGGCATGAACCAGCCGGCTGGCGGTGGGCAGGACGCTACTTAAAGGGATGGGCCCCAGCTGTCAAGGAACTTCCGTTCCAAAGGTCAGCTATGAGTGGCAGAGAGCGCAGGATGTATCTGCAGCCAAATCAAGGCTGCTTAGTCCCCGGAGTCTTGCGGTCTGTCAAAGGACTTTACATTTCATCCCGCAGCATATCGCCGTTCTGCACTCCCCGAATCATTGGGGGCTGGTGTGCAGACTCCAGTGACCCTCTCCTTTAATAGCTGGAAGGCGCCTGCGCCAATGCTCACTCCCGATTACACGACACCTCATAATCGTTATCGCTTGCAGCCTAACGCCACTCACCTACACCATTAGCGCCTGATTTAGCGCTCCCCTGCATTCTTTGAGTGCTGAGACTGAATTTAGTGGGCAGCGAGATTGATTAGAGCCGGGCGCTAAACCTCCAACTTCTCAAAAGTTAGCGCCACTTCCTGGGCGCTACTGAATTTCTCCCCCGAGGACTAGGGGGCACAGTCTAAAAATTAGAGCCAGACCTTTCAGGAGTGAAATTAGGAAACACTTCTACACACAAAGGGTGGTAGAAGTTTGCAACTCTCTTCCACAAACAACAATTGATGCGAGATCAGTTGTTAATTTTAAATCTGAGATTGACAGATTTTTGTTAACCAAAGGTATTAAAGGATATGGAGTTAGGTCGCAGATCAGCCATGAACTCATTGAATGGCGGAACAGGCTCGAGGGGCTCAATGGCCTACTCCTGTTCTTATGTTCCTAAATTTGGTTTGGAATATTTATTTTGTGTTGGCTTTTATTTTTGCATTGTGGCCAAGCGGCTGTCACAGAAACAGAGGGAAGGGAAGGTGTGGGACTGTTGGTGAACGTGGAATTGGGGTTGCATTTACTGGTATCGCAATCGGATGAGTCGGTCACGGACAGCCCGGCCAGAAAGGGGCTGTCTACATTGCCTCCTCCCTTCCTCTTCCTCCTGCCCCTCCTCCACCTCCTGCTCCTCAGCTGCTCGCTGTATAGCTGGTGACAAGAGCTGTGCCCTCATGATGGCGAGGTTGTGCAGCATGCAGCAGACCACTACGAATCTTGACACTCGCTCTGCCGAGTACTACAGGGCTCCTCCAGAGTGGTCCAGGAAGTGGAAGCGTTGCTTCAGGTCACCAATGGTCCGCTCGATCATGTTTCATGTGGCAACATGGCTTTCGTTATATGCATGCCTCCCACGTGTGTGTGGGTTGCACACCGGAGTCATGAGCCATTTTGTTAATGGATAGCCCTTGTCGCCCAGTAGCCACCCTCTGGTTTATCGTGGCGGCTGAAATGCCCATGGCACAGTGGACTGCCGCAGAATGAGGGCATTGTGACTACTGCCAGGATAGCAGGCATTCACCTGCATGATTCGCTGAGTATATTCGCACACCAGCTACATGTTGAGGGGGTGGAATCCCTTTTGGTTACGGTACATCTCAGAGTTTACATGCGGCGCCTGCAAAGCGATGTGCATGCAGGCAATAGCACCCTACACCATGGGGAAGCCTGCAATCCTCACAAAGCCATGTGCTCACTCCACCTGCTGCTCTCTGGCCAGAGAGAATGAAATGTATTCAGCTCCCTTGGAGTACAGAGTCTCACTTACCTCCCTCATGCATCAGTGGATGGCAAACTGGGAGATGTTGCAAATATCTCCTACTCCAGCCTGGATGGAGCCTGACGCATAATAGATCATGGCTACCGTCACCTTCACAGCCACTGGCAATGCAGTCCTCACCCTGCTCTGAGATTGCTGTTGTGGCTGCAGCAGGTGTCAGATTTCAGTGAGGACATCCTTAGTGAAGAACAGACGTCTGACACACTGTTCCTCACTGAGCTTCAGGTAGGTGTATTGCCCCTGATCACCCTGGGCGGATATGGCCTCCTGCTGAGAGCCCCTCCCACCCCTCCTCCTTCCTGCAGCTTGTCCTGCTCTGTGTCACCTCTGCTCATTCTCCCTGTCATGCTGTAGGCCAAGTGGAATGCCTACTACTGCCCCCATATTTGGGAGCAAGTGGTCTGTGCAGAATCATTGAAATCAGGACAAAATCCTTCAACACCTACTGCACCACTCCCTGTAGACTTTAGCAACTTTAAAGAGCTCTAGAAACCACCAAACACTTCTACAAATGCAGCAACAGCCAGTAGAAATCAATCAGCAACTAACCTATAAGTAGTTGATGATCCCTTTAAATAGCGATAGTTGGGGTAGGGGTCCTTCCTGCTGTTGAACGCATGTTCAGCTGTGCGTATTTAAGAGAGGGCATTTGAGCTCCAAAATGGCAGCGCTAGCGTCAAATCAGCGTTACACGCTGATTGACATCATGAACTGCCTACTCTGCATACTTCTGGCAGACGCTCACTGCGCCCGTGATAATGCCCTCACTAAAATGGTGTCCAGCGCAACTCACACCAGCAGTGTGCGCATGCCGCATACTCCATTTTGGATCCAAAACGGCACTCATAGTGCCGAGAAAAGAATTTTGCGGCCCCTGAATCTGTTGAGAAGTTTATGGAGTAGTGTTGTCTGCCCACAGAGGGAGCTCTAGTTCCCTGAAAGTCTGCAGTGGGAGACATCCAGTAAACAGTGCTGTACTGAGGGAGCCTGGTTATCTTGATACTTTTTAAAAATAGTTCCAAAGGCACATTATACCTCACCTAACTGGGCATTCATGTGCGACACAGAATGCTGGCAGGTTATTTGACATGGGGGCATCACAGTCACGTTTGATTCTAATCTAACCTGGTACCTACACACATGTTTCCAGCACAAGTCATCTGCTAGCAAGCAGGAGCAGGAAAGCTGGTTGATTTTCCCTTCCCTAACCAAGGACATTGAGATTAATGATAGCATCCCTGTGCCTGAGATTAGTTAACACGGCTCAGACTGGGGATTGGTCCTGGGACCTTCCTAGTCTGCATGGTTCAGCTTATCACTGCCTTAACTAGCTGAGCCATCAAGGGAGAACTTGCTGTTCAACTATTTAAAGCTATTACTACTTCTGAGTAGATTGTTTTCAAATCTGATTCCAAGAGAAATGGATAACAAAGGTTTGAATGAGCATCCTAAAAAAAAAATTAAATTCTGTGGCAGTCGTAATCAGAGTTAAGCTCACTACACAAATGCTGTTCTTCAAATGAGTTTCTTAAAGTGATATCTTCAAGCACCTACTGAAAATAATGTTACTTAAGCAGTGGTTAATTATGAGGGTCAATTTACTTGTACAAGAGTCTATTTTTGTTCCTAGTTGGTTGGTTCGCTATAGGAACTGAATATCTTGAAATCAAACTGTAAAATAGTGTTTGATGCCACATTATGAATCCCATGATGTTATCACTTCAGTTAAGATATCACAAGATCTCAATTTTTCTTTTTGCACATGCAAACCAGACCATTTTAAATATCATTGCAAATACCACCTAACTTCTTGACAGGCACAATATTTTAAAATTTAAATATAATTCCTAAATATAGTCAAGACAGTTTCATAACACCCAGTGACATGTAGAGTTATCCCAATTCTTGAGACCTTTGGGGAAAAATTAATTGAACAACAGGACGACAAAGGCACTCCCAGGAGAATATTAACAGACATTATTGAGTTCCATAGGAGAGAGCAGCAAGTTAAATGATATACCATTAGATACCATCAGATTGAATTTTCACTGTCCAAAGCAAGACAGACAATGCATTTGAGTCTCAATAATTAAGAGGTATTTAATGCAGTGTTGACCACTAGCTGTCATGCCACAGTTCCCAGTGTTGCATATTTCAAGATCCTATTACTCAATTTTTAAAGTTCTAAAGAAACCCATTAAATTAAATAGAAGCAGTTTAAAGAAGAAGGGAAAAAGCAGTTACAAAAGAGCCAAAATACTGACTGGCCAAGAGATAAACTAAATTTATCAATCAGAACCCATGGATTTAAAAGGTAGAAGTGTCTCTATCATGCACCTACAGGCACGACCTACATTCTGTTATGAGCCAGACAACATAACTTAAAACCAGAATATGGTATACTCTTTATTACAGACCTTTGAATACCAGCTTCCCGTAATCCCCACCCACATCTCTGGTAAACGCATCCCGTTTATAGTACAGGAGGTATTTTTGTGTAAGTCAGGTCAAATGAAACTGCAAAAAATGGCTGCCACCAGACTGAGCAGCGAAAGCCCTCCTTTTGTCCACTGCACACATAGTGAAGGTGTTTCACTACAACTCATACAGATAGGCCTAGAAATTCAAGTAGGCCGGAAGCTTGCCGGTAACAGCGCCGGCCAAGGCTAGTGGCTGCCTGCAAAAAGAGCGCAGGCAGCACCAGGTGTATTTTGGTGCTGCCTGCTAATTTACGTCAGTGGAGCAGAAATCTGTGATGCAACGCACACTTTCCGGCGCTAAGCTCAGCAGGAGGCCGAAGGTCGCGTCTGTTACCACTTGAACTTAAGGAGAACGAGGAACAAACGAGTCAACCTGTAGCCCATCTACGGAACAGTTGCTGTATTTATTACAGCAATTTACCTGCCACTCGCTCACCAAGCCGCCAATGTTACAGTATTGCATTCAGCACTTGTGGTGAAAGCTCCTCTTGTTTTATGGGATCCTCCTATCATTTATAGGAGGAGAAGCAGGGAGGGTGTGGGTGTAAAACAGGGAAAATTAATTATTTTGTTTGTACTGTAGTCTGCACCTCTCATTGTGCTGAAGAAGGCATGCAGCATTCAGTGTTGTTTAAAGAGAAGCCGTTCCCTGCAGACACCATAGCTGAAAGGGAACACTGTTCATTTTTTTTTGCCATTGAGCCAAGGTGACCCATTTAATGTTTTCAAGGACTCTCCCCTATCACTTTAAGCACCTTCATTCAAAAGGAATAGAGACTAAGCAAAGCTAATTATTTTAAATGCTTGTTTAAATTTTCATGTAGCAGGAAGAAAAAGATATAGGACAGGAACGATCAAATCCAGCGCTTTGTAGTTTATGAAACCATTACACTGTAGTCATAATTTCATTGATAAGCTGAGGTCACTTTAGTCACTGGCTTAGGAGGGTCTGACAACTGAGGGCTTTTTACTATTCCATGGTGAGGGGAAAGTGCTCATAACTGATAACTTAAAGAATTTCAATTCACACTTCGGATTTCAGAGATCAAAACACTGAACATCCATCGGTGATTCCTAATCCAAACCTCAAGCTTACTCTTCTAGTCACTCAGAAGTAATCAATTGCAATATTCTGCATCTTCCCATTTGTTACACATTCAGTATTACAATCTCAGACAGGACAGTTTCAAATAAGCAAACCACCGAAAAAAAAATCAACTTTACCTACAAATCCCAAGGGTTATCTGTCAAGACCTAGGGTTGCGATTAATATAAACACTACATTAGCTATGTGGAGATAATTCTATCTTTACCATCTGGCTGTTTTAAATTTGTCACTTGAAGCATCCGCAGGGAATTGTTGTTTACGATGGTGAAGCACAGGCGTGCTTTGGAGAGGGCGATAAGAGAAGCGACGATCTCCAAAGTGGATGAGCGGGCGTCAATTCGGTGTTGCACGCCAATTGATGTCATGCTCCTACTAATTAAAATACTTTCCACGAGCGCAGGCAATGGCAGCGCTGCCGAACTGCCAAAAATGGTGGCCGCCACGGGACCCGCCAGCAGCGGGCGGAAGTGAGGCAGCCACCATTCTTTTTCCCAAAACGGGCCTTAACGGCCAGCGCTAACACTCCCAATTTCTTGGCCATAGACTTTCCTCAGCAATTAGGAAAGTTCTCACATAATCACAAAATAGGTTCTGACAAAGAGGACCTTTTGGCCCATTCGATCTGCTTCTACTTAAATGCCAACCCAACCATCTTTTTATTACAGTATATTGCTATGTCTTAAGTGGGTCCAGTGACGTGGCATCAAACCCTTCTGGCCCTGGTACATTGTATGGGTTTACATACTCTGTCCCCTTAAATACCTCTTTCAGGCCTTTCCTGCCTCTCCTCTCTCCTCCCCTGAGGTGTCTCTTTTGGAGATTGAAGAACCCTAGCATTGTTTCTAAGGCCCTTCATGTTTCTGGGACTAGAACTGTGCCCCATACTCCAGGTTTGGCTTTGATCAGGGCACGATGTAGCTGACCTCTAGGGATTTGTACTCATTTACACCATTTTCCTGGGGTTTCTGTGGCTCTACCGTTGAAACATAGAAACATAGAAACATAGAAGATAGGAGCAGGAGTAGGCCATTCGGCCCCTCGAGCCTGCTCCGCCATTCGATGAGATCATGTCTGATCATCCAAACTCAGTACCCTGTACCTGCCTTCTCCCCATAACCCTTGATACCTTTAGCTTTAAGAAATATATCTAACTCATTCTTGAATATATTTAATGACTTAGCCTCAACTACCTTCTGTGGTAGAGAATCCCACAGGTTCACCACTCTCTGGGTGAAGAAATTCTTCCTCATTTCTGTCCTAAATGGCTTACCCCTTATCCTTAGATTATGACCCCTGTTTCTGGACTCTCCGACCATCGGAAACATTCTTCCTGCATCTAGTTTGTCCAGACCTGTCAGAATGTTATATGTTTCGATGAGATCCCCTCTCATTCTTCTATACTCCAGCGAGTATAAGCCCAATCGACCCAATCTCTCCTCATATGTCATTCCAGCCATCCCAGGTATCAGCCTTGTGAATCTTCACTGAACTCTTCCATGGCAAGAACATCCTTCCTCAGATAAGGCGACCAAAACTACACACAGTACTCAAGGTGTGGTCTCACCAAGGCCCTGTACAACTGCAGCAGGACATCCCTGTTCCTATACTCAAACCCTTTCGCTATGAAGGCCAACATACCATTTGCCTTCTTCACTGCCTGCTACACCTGCATGCTTACCTTCAGCGACTGGTGCACAAGGACACCCAGGTCTCGTTGCACTTCCCCTTCTCCCAATCTATTGCCATTCAGATAATAGTCTGCCTTTCTGTTTTTGACACCAAAGTGGATAACCTCACATTTATCCACGTTATATTGCATCTGCCACGCTTCTGCCCACTCAACCAACCTGTCCAAATCATCCTGGAGTTTCTCGGTATCCTCCTCGCAGCACACACGCCCACCCAGCTTTGTGTCATCTGCAAACTTGGAGATATTACATTTAGTTCCCTTATCTAGATCATTAATGGATATTGTGAATAGCTGGGGTCCAAGGACCAATCCCTGCGGTACCCCACTAGTAACTGCCTGCCACTCGGAAAAAGATCCATTAATTCCTACTCTCTGCTTTCTGTCCGCCAACCGGTTCTCTATCCAAGTCAATACCTTGCCCCCAATCCCATGTGCCTTAACTTTACACGCTAATCTCTTATGTGGGACCTTATCGAAAGCCTTTTGAAAGTCCAAATACACCACATCTACTGGTTCTCCCTTATCTATTGAAGTTGAAGTTAAGGCAGATGAAATGCCTTGCGGAAATTCATGCCCTGGGTGATAAAAGTGGACAGACTCTTCCGTTCCCAAGCACTGATATGCTTCACCTTTATGTGGAAAAATTGCACATTCATAAAAGCTTTTACACAGTTTTCCATACAATGTATAACAATGATTTGTTTTCTCCCCCTATATCAGCAAAACATTACATTGCTTCAGATCCATCTGGAAGGGACAAAGGGACTGCAATCATTGTAGTGAAGCAGGGATTCGAGCCCCCAACATTCACAGGTTGGTTCCTTGCCTGGGACCCAAACAAATGGGCAGGAGGCCATGTAAAGAAAGCTATGGCTTCACTGAAAGTGGCATAGAATTCAACCAGCACCAGCTGACTGCTTGTAACTTTCCACAAAAATCAACTGCAAACCTACTTAAAGTATATAACTAATATGAAATGTCTGCTTAATTCTAATTGAATGTATTTCTGCTGCCTTTCAAATGCTTCAAAAACTGTACTACTACAGTTAATTTGTAATCTTTAAATTTTTCTCGTGTAATATTTGCATTCTGTGATTGCATTTAAATAATAAAGTAGCTGATGAAACAATTACAAAATGTCTAAAATTTTAAGGAGTTTGTAATCCATAGGTAAGTAGTCACACGCTACAACTATCAACATGGAGTCAGTCTATCAAAATTAGGCCAAATAATCTTCATTTAAAGTGTCACATATACCTTAATACATTCATTAAAAAATCAAGAGATAAAAGTTGGAAATTATATCATTTAATATTAAATCAGTGTTAGGGAGTGAATTTCTGTGGGGGTTTACACCATTTTTGGGAGTTTCCGCAGCTCTTCCACTGAAGTTATAACGGATGATCAGGAGAACCACCGTGGAAATTCACCCATTTGGTTCCTAACTGGCAAATTGCTCATGTTACTGAATGATTGATTTCAAATTGATCCGCTCTGTGTGAACCTTGAGTAACTGATGTCAATAAACTAGTTTCAAAGTCGCGGCTTATCTAAACTGTCTGGCTTGGAAATTTCACAGTGCTCCTGATCTCTTGCTGTATCCTACCTGTAATTTATTTAAGATGAATCCTGCTGGATAGTATCACGAAGGCAGAAGTTTAAAGGGAAAAGCTTATTCAGTTACTGTTGCTGTTGCTGTTAAAACTTTATTGTTGCTGTTATTGTTGCCACTTTTTTTGTATTTTGCTGTTGTCATCTGCCTTCGTTTAGTTTACCTAGTGGCTACCATTTACACTCTGTCCTCATTTTTAAGTAGGGGAATAATGGGGTAGAAACTGGATAGCGCAAAATTGGGAGAGGTGTATAATAAGCAGCTGATCTAATATCATCCGTTTTATACTATCTCTAAAAGTTAAAGCTACCCTGCGTGGGCAACTTGTTTGCGACCCGCAGCACACCATCATACAAGTAACGTTATTAAGCAAACAAATATTAACTTCCATGACAACTGCCTCAATGCCTTCTTTTTAAGGAATTCTTCAGTGCTAGCACTCTTTAATTCAGAAATTCAGGACTCTCGGTGACTCCTCAGAGATAAGGGCTGTCTTGGCTGCTGACACTGGTGCACTTTTCCAGGATCTTCCTGGATCTTCCATATGCTTTGTAGTGGACTCTTCAGCTGAGAGGCAATTGACTGACTATTCCTTTGGGATCCAATCCAAAACCACTCCTTGCTGCACCTTCTCTGTCTGCCGCGTGCAAATGCCAGCAGATTGGCAGGGCCCCGGATTCCTGGTGGATTTTCTTTCTGTCCAGTCCATCACCATTGTTCCCCATGACAGTCAGGAGAAGCCTGGCAGTAGTCCCTGTGGTAGTAGTGAGAAGGCCCCGAAGTATCAGGATGGATGGAGAGGGCCTAGTAGTAGCGGCAGGTTCCCCCTTGGTGGCAGAAATCGCACCGGGAGCATGTCCTGTGTACTAAATGATCCCCAACCCAGTAAAATGGGATGGGGTCATGGAGGGATTTGAGGGGTGGTCAGAAGTCTAATCCTGCCACTACCCCGCTGGAGAGAGGAGAATCCAGCCCAAAGATTCCTGACCCTCCATCCAGGAATTACTTCCTTGCATGAAATACATGTAATTCAGCTGTGAAGAACTATATTTCTCTTCTTGTCATCCATTTTTCCCTCTTACGTTCATTCAAAGAAAGATGTAGTAACCAATTTTCATAGATTGGCTTCTCAAAACTTCAAGATCAACCAGCCAACACATGCTGTTCTCAGTGCGTTCAACAAAATGTTCAAATATTTTTATGCTACTTGCTTTCCTGGCACTGGGCCACTACACTGGCATTACCCAAGGTATCGTGTGCATCTGTACTCAGAAGGTGATAGTTACACCTCCTTCTGGAAGCCTGGCAGCCTTACACATTTTTCTAGAAATACAGAAAAACAATTAGATGCACAATAAAGACCTATGCTGCAGCTGAACCCTGAAGAGAACTAGGTTTAACTGACTGTGGCCCCATTGAGAGAAAGTGTAATTCAATCCAATGAACTGCAAGAGCTTTCATAGTCTCAATATGCAGGTATTGTATAAAGCCAAGCACGTGATCTTATAGGTGACTACAAATCTCCCAGGGCCTACTTGTGCTTCCTTCATTCTTTGTGTGTTAGGCCGGCTTTTAGGGGACTATGATTATGGTCCGAAGTCTTTGTTTATGCCTCCTTCACCTCTGAGCATTGATATAACGAGACATATGTATTGTCTGCTATTGAAAAATCTTTCAAGAGCTCAACCAAGAATTTCAGCATAAAGAACGCTCTGGTGATGTGTTATACTGGGGCATCCAATGTGCATAATCCTTATGGAGTGCTGCATACTGTATAACTTATGAAGAGGGGCATCCATTTGGACATCAGCACAAAATGGATCTGTCCCCTCAGAGGAGAAACTGTGGCCAGGAATTTCCTTGGAGCTGCTCCCACTCCAGGAGTAGGAATAATTTACATTAATTTGTAGTGTGCAATTGGTCCAGCTCATGCACAAAGCTCTGCCTCCAAATTTTAATAAACTGTCCTGGGAAATTGGGAAGCACAATGAGGCTTACCATCCTGATTCCACAGGCAGCTTCCTCTGCTGAAAAAGGGCTGCTCCCCGAGCACACCATCATGGAATTAGCCCCATACATCTATTGTGAGAAGAGAAAGGTGAGAAAGGTGAGGTCAAGATATTTTACTTATTGGGAGTTGTTATAATTTACTCTGGTGTGGTCCTGAAAGTTTAATAGGAGTGTTTCTGTGATCCCACACTTGCAGGCAGTATGTGCCAGAGCTAAGCCTACAATGTTCAGATCCCAATTCTCTGACTCACAATCCCTGTGAGCACGGATCCCTGTTGGGAGCAAGGAAATTATGGAATCACCTCTTGTAATAGTTCCTAAAAACCTTTCATTCAGGATGCCCCTCCCTCTGCAACTCCCTCCCTAATCACCTCTGCTGTGTTACCCCCCTCCTGGCTTTTAAAAGTCTTCTGAAAACCCTTCTAATTGTGTTTCTACCTCCTGCCAATCTTTCTGTTCCCCTCTCCCTGATACCCTGTCCATTTATGGTCTCTGTCTTGTAAACTGCTGAGTCATCTGTCTGTACTTGAGGAGCGCTGTAGAAATATAAGTTGCTATAAATCACAGCTGTTTTATAAAAAGCAAACTATGACCTGCTGGTGGGTGACATTAGTCTATTAAAGAGGGGTCATTAAACTGTTTCAGATTTGCATAATTGTACATATGTTTGACAAACAGAAAGTTAAACAAAAGTGAATTGGCTTCTTTTAGTCAGGTTGGCCCCTAGTAATTGCTTTACTTAAGACGTAGGAGCAGGAGTAGGTCATTTGGCTCCTCGAGCCTGCTCCGCCATTCAATAAGATCATGGCTGATCTGATCTTGGCCTCAACTCCACTTCCTTGCCCGCTCTCCATAACCCTTGACTCCCTTATCATTCAAAAATCTATTTATCTCCACCTTAAATATATTCAATGACCCAGCCTCCACAGCTCTCTGGGGAAGAGAATTCCAAAGATTCACGACCCTCTGAGAGAAGAAATTCCTCCTAATTTCCTGTTTAAAAGGGTGCCCACTTATTCTGAAATTATGCCCCCTAGTTCTAGATTCCCCCATGAGGGGAAACATCCTCTCTGCATCTACCCTGTCAAGCCCCTTCAGAATCTTATATGTTTCAATAAGATCCCCTCTCATTCTTCTAAACTCCAATGAGTATAGGCCCAACCTGCTCAACCTTTCTTCATAAGACAACCCCTTCATCTCCGGAATCAACCTCGTGAACCTTCTCTGAACTGCCTCCAATGCAAGTATATCCTTCCTTAAATAAGGAGACCAAAACTGTACACAGTACTTCAGGTGTGGCCTCACCAACGCCCTGTACAGTTGTAACAGGACTTCCCTACTTTTATTCTCCATTCCCTTTGCAATAAAGGCCAACATTCCTTTTGCCTTAATGCTAACTTTTGTAATTCATGTACAAGGACCCCCAGTGTAGGGTGTTTTTGCGTGCCCCGTGTTTCTATGACTCTCCCTTGAGTCGACCCATGCCACAAAAACTCCCCGGTTTGGGTTGTTTCCCTTGGACGGCAGGAGCTTATGCCAATAGCCCCTGCCCGGCCCGTCGATTAGCGGGTAATCCCACACACAGAGAGAGACCAAGGCCAAATAGGTCTTCTCCTATGCCTGGTGTGCAGCGTCCCCAGCGGGATTACTGTGTAACCCGGCCGTGACCAGATGCCACCCGGTTGGTCTTCCGAATTATACCGCGAACCACAAGCCCCACAACCCCCAAGTTCGGACCCAAGGAGTTACTATGGATAGATTGTAAATGATTCAGACAAAACAAAACAGTTCAGGTTGGTCAAAGATCGATTCCTTTTATTACACTCACAAAAAAACTGACAATCCCTACTCCTCTCGCTTACGGCAGAATGAGTAGGTGACCGTGGACACTAGCTTATAACTTTAGACTATAATACCCACCCTGTTGGTTACGCCGAACCAACCCCTTCCCAGAATCTAAGCCTAGATAATGGAAAAACCCTTCTAACTAAACCCCTCTTCCGGTTTGGTCAGAACCCACACTTGGAAACCTCCTCACACACACACCCGTGTTAGCCTGCGTCTTGGACACTTGCAGTTCCTCAGCAGCCAAACACGCTGGCAGTCCTGGGGATTTCTAGAGGTGTATGCTGGATATAATTACCAGCCCTTGTCATTGATTCATGCGGTCCCGGGTCCATTCGACTCCAGAGACAAAACCGTGCCTAACACAGGCATGCGATGAGGCCTAGAGAGTTACGTTCAGGCGGTACAGTGAGGCGCTCACTTTGGGCGTTCCTGCAGAGTTGACGGACGCGTAGTTACGCGAGAACACCATTACAGGTGGTAGAGAAAAGCAGGCAAGCAACAGCCAAAAAGCAAGCCAAAAAGCGAAGCCCTGCATCCCCAAAGTTCAGAGGTCGCACAACACCAGGTTATAGTCCAACAGTTTTATTTTAAATCACAAGCTTTCGGAGTTAAAACTCCTTCGTCGGGTGAAGTGAGGAGATACAGAATCGTCAAAGCATATATCGATAGAGAACAAAGCATGTGTAACTTACAATTGCAGACAACTGAATTCAATCATCCTGACTGTTTATCTGCCGAGGTGTGATAAAGTTAATCAGGTCAGGAAGGTACCATATCAAAGACATAGCAAGATACAACTGAGACAATGAGGTGGAATCGCATGGGGTCGAACGTGTCAAAAGCTGCCGTCTGTATGTAAAACGATTAACTTTAAAATTTTTACTTTTTTACTGGGAATCACATCTGTGAACAAGCCAACGACGACTCGAGTCCGGATCACGTCATGTATCGTGACATAAACCCAAGATCCCGATTGAGACCGTCTTCATGAGTGCGGAACTTGGCTATCAGTTTCTGCTCGATGATTTTGCGTTGTCGTGTTTTCCTAAGGTCGCCTTGGAGAACGCTTATCCGCAGATCCGAGGCTGAATGTCCTTGACTGCTGAAGTGTTCCCCGACTGGGAGGTAACAATCCTGCCTGGCGATTGTTGCGCGGTGCTCGTTCATACGTTGTCTCAGTGTCTGCATGGTCTCGCCGATGTACCATGCCGCGGTGCATTCTTTCCTGCAACGTATGAGGTAGACAACGTTGGCTGAGTCACATGAGTATGTACCATGTACCTGGTGGGTAGTGTCCTCACGTGTGATGATGGTATCTGTGTTGATGATCTGGCATGCCAGATCATCAACACAGATACCATCATCACACGTGAGGACACTACCCACCAGGTACATGGTACATACTCATGTGACTCAGCCAACGTTGTCTACCTCATACGTTGCAGGAAAGAATGCACCGCGGCATGGTACATCGGCGAGACCATGCAGACACTGAGACAACGTATGAACGAGCACCGCGCAACAATCGCCAGGCAGGATTGTTACCTCCCAGTCGGGGAACACTTCAGCAGTCAAGGACATTCAGCCTCGGATCTGCGGATAAGCGTTCTCCAAGGCGACCTTAGGAAAACACGACAACGCAAAATCATCGAGCAGAAACTGATAGCCAAGTTCCGCACTCATGAAGACGGTCTCAATCGGGATCTTGGGTTTATGTCACGATACATGACGTGATCCGGACTCGAGTCGTCGTTGGCTTGTTCACAGATGTGATTCCCAGTAAAAAAGTAAAAATTTTAAAGTTAATCGTTTTACATACAGACGGCAGCTTTTGACACGTTCGACCCCATGCGATTCCACCTCATTGTCTCAGTTGTATCTTGCTATGTCTTTGATGTGGTACCTTCCTGACCTGATTAACTTTATCACACCTCGGCAGATAAACAGTCAGGATGATTGAATTCAGTTGTCTGCAATTGTAAGTTACACATGCTTTGTTCTCTATCTATATATGCTTTGACGATTCTGTATCTCCTCACTTCACCCGACGAAGGAGTTTTAACTCCGAAAGCTTGTGATTTAAAATAAAACTGTTGGACTATAACCTGGTGTTGTGCGACCTCTCAATTTTGTCCACCCCAGTCCAACACCGGCATCTCCGCATCATCCCCAAAGTTCAGCATTGTTATACCCCGTGCAATACACAAAACTAGCCGGGCGGTTCCTGGTTACCATGGTCGCAGAAATGCTAGTTGGTTTACCTGGTGATGTCTCTTGTCCTGGATTTGCCACCTTGAAGAAAACAATGTTAGGCCATTATTGTAGATGAGCTGTACTCGAATTGCTAACTGTTTGTTAAGTTCTTGACTGCTCCTTTATTGAAAGAGTCCAGAGGTGTTACTTTTTGCCTCCAAAGCTCATTGTCCATCCAGACATCCCGGCTCCATGGAGAAAGGGTGGTTTTCCCCAAATCTCACAAGTTCGAATATGAAAAGGCTCCTGCCTTTCATGACGTCAGCGTTGAGACTGGTCCCAAGGCAACCCAAAACACAGACAGTTCCTGCTATCTTCACAGAAATCTACAGGCAATCCCTTTTAAAGTCCAAAAATCCAAACTCCATTTTTGAAACGCAGCCCACGTGCGTCTCCATTTTAAAAGGGTATATATCCATTTTTAAAAGTCCAAAAATCCTTGAGGCACATGCACCCACTGATGTTGGCACCGGCCATACCCTACACCCCCCTGTGATAATAACACCGTCAAACCTACGGCAGAATTATCACGCAACCGGTGTGTGTATGGAGGCCCCGGTATGTCTTCAGACCAAACCAAACCAAACCTGCCTTCCCGGGAGTTTCCTAAACTAAAACAAACTGTTCCCAAAACTTTGACAACGAAACAGTTCCCTGAAAGTACAATGTCCCCAAATCTTTAAAACTCGTTACGAGGTGGAGACAGAAAAACCTGTCTCCCTGAGTAATTTGTGACCATATCCATAACGATACAAGGGAAAAGGTAAGTCGTTCTTCCCCACAGCATTTCTCAGAAATGAACTTGAAGCGGGCCCCCTCTCCCACGGCCGCCAATTTTAATTACACTCGACGACCAGGCTTCGGGCACCCTTGTACATTCCCGTAAACGCATTAAAACCCGCTCAACATACCCGACGCAACATATACAACAGACTGGGTTGGCCCCACCAGTCCACCTGAAAACGCATACATCCGACAGTACATCGCACAACTCATTTATAGCAACGGTGAAACAGCTTGTGGAGTCCGGGGCCGATAACGCAGCAGTCTCAGCCACTGATCTCGAACTGCCTCCCCTCATTGCCTGCAGGTCACGTAAAACAAATACACAGTTATTACACACTGTACAATCACTAAGACGTGAGAGACTACTCGAATCCACGGTGGGACTTCTATGCTGAGCCCAACATCCCACCATGGAGGAGACACCAGCTGAGTGATCTCCTCCTCAATCTCCCCGTTACGCTGTTCCAAAGTATAAAAGTGCTTCTGTGACAATTCCACCTCCTTGAGCAGCTTTGTGAGATGTTCGGGCAGAGGTGGAATGTCATACCCGAACTGCGTTACATATTTATATAAATTGGTCACAGAATCGTTTACGGTAAGATGCACCGTGGAGGGCTCAGTGATGGGGACAATTCGTTTCTGAGCAAACTGAACTTCCGTGTGGGGTTTAAAGCAGAAGGTCGGATTGGGAACAGGACACCAGGTCTCGTTGTGGACCCTGTC
Source organism: Squalus acanthias (assembly GCA_030390025.1). Lineage (NCBI taxonomy): Eukaryota > Metazoa > Chordata > Chondrichthyes > Squaliformes > Squalidae > Squalus > Squalus acanthias. The sequence goes on along the minus strand of CM059428.1, from coordinate 94,293,239 downwards.
CTGAGTCACGCTGGCCGTGATACAGTATGTCCCCCTGCCTGTGTACGCCACCTGAGGTGGAACGTGGCCCTGGGCCATCACCTCCATTGTACAATTAATGGCCTCCGCACCCTCTGATTCAAACACACACACCAGTCGGTTGAACGAATTTAATCTTTGGGGACAGTGTACAACGTGTGCTCCCCGGTGTTGGCACCCGTTAAGGTCTGTGCCTGCAATTGTGGACCCCCATTTAATGACGAACGGCGGAGCCCCATGGTGCCGCCCTTATTACCTCAATATTTTGCACCCGGTGGGTCCTTTCCCTCCTGTGCACCCGTAGAGGAGGGATTCCTCTGTGTCCTCTCTCTCCAAGCTGCACAGCCTGAAGATTACCACAAGTACTGTCACTGAGAACACGTTCATCTTTCTTCCTTCCCTTTAAAAAATCCTGCAAAAAAACAACCAAACAATTCCGCCCTGTGGGAGGGTGATTTTCCTCCACAGATCCGAAAGTTCACAAAACAAAACATACAACAAACAAAACCCCCACAATCGCAACCTTAAAGAACGGAAAATATACAAAGCTGGGCCTGCTGGCCCCAGCCCAAGAGTGCCCCACGACCTACGTCCGTGGCCTCTTGCGGCTGACTGGGGGTGAGTAAGGTGGTTTCCATGGTGCCCTCGGCCGCCGGACTCGACTGCCCCTTCTTACTACCTCTGCTACCGGATCGTCCGGTAACGGGTCACCCTCATCCCACATCCAGGGAGGGAGACTCGTCACAATCATGCTCATAATTGTACCCTTGTGGCGCACGACCCGCGTGGTTCCCTCCTCAGGCTTAAACAGCTTGCACTGATTGATGTGGAACCACTTCGTGTGCCTAGGGAGTTTTATGGCACAGATCATAGGACTGGCTTTGTCCACAATCGCGTATGGTCCCATGTATAAAGGCTCAAACACCCCTACCCGAGCATAGTTACGGACCATGACCTGATCCTCTACCTCCCATTCATGTGTGTGCTGAGGCTCTAACAACAACCACCACCCTGCCTCTTCTACCCACTGCCAAGTGGTCTCTGGTGTCCCGCCCCGGGGCCCCCGTGAGCTAGCTGGAGAAAGTCCTCCCGATGCTGTACTGGGACCACCCACCGGTCCCCCTTAAACAACATCCCGTCCTTAACGCTGATGTCAGCAGTGCCAAAGGGACCTTCTATTACCTCCCCCTTCTCCCTACCTAGTAGGACAGCCTTGAGAATGGGGTCCTGTGCCTGTGCCTGTTTAAGGTCCAGGGCTAGAGCGATCCCTGGTGTGCCTCCCCTGTCCCGGATGGCTGCTACTGGGGCCGCTTTCCCCGGATCCCACAGGGTTCCCTCTCTAGCTCCCTTCTTTGCTAATTCGTCTGCCCTCTGGTTCCCCTCCCCATGGGGTTCTGTCTTAGAATGCGCCTTTACCTTGTGGATGTAATAATCCCCTCTATTCTTAGTGGCCTCTAAGATTTTGTGGAGTAACCATGCTGTGGCCAGGGGTCTCCCGTCGGTGGATTTAAACCCCCGTCTTGCCCAGATTGCCAAATATTCAGTGCAAGAGTTGCATGTGAACATTGAATCTGAGCAAATGGTACATGGAGGGGGGAACTTTTCGGGGTGGGTCACCACGTAGGCCACGGCTGCCAGTTCGGCGTGCTGAGCGCTCATGATGCTGGGGAGTTTTATGGCCTTCTCTACCTGAGCAGTCGGGTCATAAATCCCGCAACCTGTGAGCCGCTCCCCGTTGGACACGGTACTGGAACCATCCACGTAGATGTCCCGGCCCGTCGGGTGTATCCCGGCCCTGAGTCCCTCCTCCACGTCCCATACCCCTTCCACTGTGCATGTGTGTGCTGTCCCGGGGTACACCATGTTTCCTGCAAGTTTCAGCTCAGTCAACCCCTGCACTCTAAGATTAAGCTGCGAGAGCAGTAGGGTTCAGCGAGCAATGCGGGCACTGCTCACTGTCCCGTCCTTAATCCGCCCATCCAAAAGCATCTGGGTTGGCGTGTGATGCGTTAGGAGGACTAGCGGGGAGGATCCCGTGAAGAGCTGCGAGTGCTTCACGGCCCAATGCGTGGCTAAAAGGTGCCTTTCGCAATTGGAGTATCCTCTCTCCACATCTGTGAGCACTCTGGAGGAGTACACCACAGGTCTCAGCTTGCCATGTCGCTCCTGGAGCAACACCGAGCTCAAGCTGTCCCCGCTGGCTGCTACCTCTAGAGAGAACTCTTCCCCCTGGTTAATCGCACCCAACACAGGTGCCGTTTGGAGGTCCCTTTTTAGCTGGGTGAATGCAGCCTGGCAGTTGGAATCCCACTCCCATTCAACTCCCTTGCGGAAGAGCCGAAGTAAAGGGGCTGGTGTGGCTGCATATCCCTCGATAAAATCCCGGCAGTACCCTGTGAGCCCCAGAAAAGACCTCACCCCTGACACCGTCTTGGGGGCTGGGAGCTCCTGTACTGCCTTTCGTCGGGCATCATCGATCGCCCTTTCCCCTGCTTGGACGGTCAGCCCGAGAAATTTTACTTCCTTCTGACCGACCTGAGCCTTCTTTGGGTTGACTTTGAAACCCGCATCCCTGAGTAACTTCAGCAGCTCGCTCAGCAGTGGCCCGTGCTCCTCCTTATCACTAAAGAGGAGAATTTCGTCCACAAACTGAACAATCTGCTGGGGCTGGCTAAAATTCTTCAGAGCATTAGCCATGCTCTGGTGGAAGATGGAGGGGCTATTATGAAACCCCTGGGGAAGACACGTCCAAGTATACTGTTGGCCCTTAAATGTAAAGGCAAACTTATACTGGTCTTCCGGTCGAAGGGGAATTGACCAGAACCCATTTGAAACATCCAGCACCGAGAACGTGGTTGCGGTAGCTGGAATATTTCCAATTAGGTCTGCTACAGCCGCGACTGTGGGCGCGCAGGCTGGGATATTGTTGTTGAGGACCTGATAGTCCACCGTGGCTCTCCATGACCCATCAGGTTTCTTGACCGGCCAAAGGGGAGAGTTCACATGGGTGGCAATCGGCCTCAACACGCCCTGCTTTACCAGGGAGCCCAGTGCCGTCTCCAAGTCTGCCTCCGCTTCCCTGGGAAAACTATACTGTTTTTGGGGCCTAGACATGGGATCCCCGTCTACTCTAACCTCTACCCCAGTCACCCGTCCGCAGTCGTGCATGTGGGTGGCGAAAGCATCTAAATTGCTCCACACCTCTGCCTGGTACTGGAGCGGGGTGTTACTGACCAAAACTTCGAGGTCGTAACTACCCCGGGGCTTCATGCTGCAGACGCTCCCTCATCCCCCCTTGTCTCTGGGTATTACCACTACCTCATCCACCTTATCAGAACCCACCGCTCCCCACAAGCAATGGTTCCTAAAATTTACAATGATCCTGTGGGCCAACATGAAGTCGGACCCAAGGACTCCCCACTCAGGCTGATCCCATTTCATGAGAACGCACTCCCATTTAGTGGTGAGGGAACCTAGCTTAATGGTAAGGGGAGTAGACCTTGCTCCCGCCTGCTCATCCCCGGTGAACCCCATCCAACTGAAGGGGACTTTACTGGACCAGGGTGAATTGGCCGGGTCCTTGGAATGGATCACCGTGCTCGAGGCTCCGGTGTCCACCAGGTACTTCCCCGTGACCGTTTCCACCCCCATCCGCACACAGGGCCTGCCCCACTCATCGTAGATGAGCGGGCACAGGTATTCAGGCTGAGCGCGTTCTAGTCAGGATGACGGGGGACCCACTGGAGTGCTCGGTATAACCTCGCTGACTGCAGCATCAAGTCTACCGGTGTACTTGCCCATGACCGTACGGAGGGCAGCCACTAGGACCTCGTATCCTGACTGGTGTCTGGTCTCCCTCGTGTCGCTGTTTGGGGACTTCTTCCCGGGAGGCCATCCTCGGCCGGGTACCCCTTTCTGGGTTGGACACTCCCGCCTCCAATGCCCCATCTGTCTACACTGAAAACAAGCTTTTGACTCGCTAGTGTGGGGCCCTTCCTGACGCCATTCCTTCCTTTCCCTCTTACCGGCCTTCATCTCACTGACCCTCCCCCGTTGCTTCGCCTCCTCCCAAACCAGGGACTTGAAAACCATGGTGAGCTTTCTAAGCACCCCGGCCTCGGTGTTAGTGACGTCCTCAGCATCGAACCAGGCGTCAGCCTTGTCTCGAATACCTGGGAGGCTTTTCGCAACCAGGGTCCTTAGCCAGTGATTACGGACCTCCACTAGCAGTTGCGCTCGGTCTGGTGTGCCCACCGTGGCCTTAGCGTAGACGGGCCAGAGCCTGTCGGCAAACACAATCGGCGCTTCTCCGGGCATCTGCAGGGTATTCTCAACTAGGGAAAATGGACTCCCCTGTGTATGGCCCATGGCTCGAAGGATTTCCTCCTTGAGCCCCACTGTAGTGCCTCATCCTGCCTTAGAGGCAGCGGACAGGCTTTGGTATAGTATCCCTTCTAGGGAGAATAAAAGTAACTTATGCGTTTCCGCATCATTACACTCGTTTAAGCCCCCTATCTGTTCTACCTTAGCGAAATGGACTGTGGGGTCCCCTTTGATGCTAAGTTTTTTCAGCCCCTCCACCATTGTTTGGAGCTGAGGGGTCGTGAACGGGACCACGTAGTCGTTTTGGAGCTGGCCCTCGTCACCGCTGGGTGCCGGCGGACCATACCTCCGCTGCCGCAATGGACACATGGGTCCCGGTTGCTCCCTGCCCACTGGTGGAGCTACTTCCTCCTGTACTGCTACCGGCACTTCTGCTGGGGGCCTATCCTCTTCCCAGTCTAACTGGGATCCACCTGGCGCCATTAAGCACACCATGCCTCTAGCCCCAGCCAAAGCCCTTTGTAGCTTCCTGATCTTTTCCTCGCACTGATCGTGACTACAATCCTCAAAATCCCTACTTCTTGCTACTGGCTCTCTAGCCCTTCAGCTTTTGCTGCTAAACGGGAGTTTTCCTCCCGGAGAATTTGCTCGTTGAGCTTGGCCTCTGTTATTTGGCACTGTAGATACTCCCTGGCCGTCAGGGAAGACTCTTCTACAGCCCTCCTTTCCTGCTTTTCTAGAGCTAATTCCCCCACCAACTGCCGACCCACTATACCCCGTGCATCTGATTCCCTTTCAGACTCCTCCAGCTGCCCCTGAAGCCTGTTTACCTGCTTCCTTAACAGCTGAACCTGTTTTTGCAAGCATATGAGCCAAATTGCCTTTTCTTTGGACTTCTTATGCTTTTTTCCCCCTGTCCACTCAGCTGCCCTATCCTGAGGACTGTCTGAGTGTAACAACATGTCCAGCACCCACTGCTGGGACACATTAATTTTGGTGAACACGTAGGACGCGATCCTATCTTCCAAACCTGACCGAACCGTTTCAACCTTAGAGTAATTTGGACTATGCACGCCCTCGGGTCCTGCTGCGGTCGCCATTCTGTCGGGTGTTTTTGCGTGCCCTGTGTTTCTATGACTCTCCCTTGAATTGACCCATGCCACAAAAACTTCCCGGTTTGGGTTGTTTCCCTTGGATGGCAGGAGCTTATGCCAATAGCCCCTGCCCGGCCCGTCGATTAGCGGGTAATCCCACACAGAGAGAGAGACCAAGGCCAGATAGGTCTTTTCCTATGCCTGGTGTGCAGCGTCCACAGCAGGATTACTGTGTAACCCGGCCGTGACCAGATGCCACCCGGTTGGTCTTCCGAATTATACCGCGAACCACAAGCCCCACAACCCCCAAGTTCGGACCCAAGGAGTTACTATGGATAGATTGTAAATGATTCAGACAAAACAAAATGGTTCAGGTTGGTCAAAGATTGATTCCTTTTATTATACTCACAAAAAAAACGACAATCCCTACTCCTCTCGCTTACGGCAGAATGAGTAGGTGACCGTGGACACTAGCTTATAACTTTAGACTAAAATATTCATCCTGTTGGTTACGCCGAACCAACCCCTTCCCAGAATCTAAGCCGAGATAATGGAAAAACCCTTCTAACTAAACCCCTCTCTCGGTTTGGTCAGAACCCACACTTGGAAGCCTCCTCACACACACACCCGTGTTAGCCTGCGTATTGGACACTTGCAGTTCCTCAGCAGCAAAACACGCGGGCGGACCTGGGGATTTCTAGAGGTGTATGCTGGATATAATTACCAGCCCTTGTCGTTGATTCACGCGGTCCTGGCTCCATTCGACTCCAGAGGCAAAACCGTGCCTAACAGAGGCATGCGATGAGGCCTAGAGAATTAGGTTCAGGCGGTACAGCGAGGCGCTCACTTAAGGCATTCCTGGACAGTTGGCGGACGCATAGTTACGCGAGAACCCCGTTACAGGTGGTAGAGAAAAGCAGGCAAGCAACAGCCAAAAAGCAAGCCAAAAAGCGAAGCCCTGCATCCCCAAAGTTCAGCATTGTTATACCCCGTGCAATACACAAAACTAGCCGGGCGGTTCCTGATTACCATGGTCGCAGAGATGCTAGTTGGTTTACCTGGTGATGTCTCTTGTCCTGGATTGGTCATCTTGAAGACCAATCTTCACAGTTTCACAGCCACATTACTTTCCTCAGCAACTGTCTCCGGTTCCGACTTATCCCACGTGGATTCCAACTAAACTTCCACCCTTCGTGTTTCGGATCCACCCAGGATTACAAATATCTCCAAGATATTCATCGTTCCTCGAACTACTGCTCTCGCCGCATCTTGAGATCCACGCTCAACGCCATGCGGCGCCACATGAACACTCTCGACATCTCTCTTCAGCAGCACCGACGCACTCTATCTCAAAGCTGTCCGGGTCCACAGTTCCATTTCATCCTTAGACTCATCCGACGCTTCAACAAAAAACTTTTCTTCTTCCTTTCCGATGTCAAGGATCGCAAGCTTCAACAACTCTTGGACACTAAAGCCCCTCCGGAACCTTCTTCCCCTTCACTTTCCTCTGACCCCCCTTCTCCCAATCTCACCCCCTGCCGCGTTTTCACTATCCCCTCTGACCTTCCCCTCTCTGACTCCGAACGATCAGTCCTCAGCAAAGGCCTGAGCGTCATCCCCTTACGCCCCCATCTCAATGAATTTCGAGCTCGGCACGATGCTGAGCTCTTTTTCCGCCGCCTCCGTCTCCGTGCCCACTTCTCTGGCCAGGAGTCTTCCCCCCGCACGGCTGACCCTTTCTCCCGCTTTCAGAATTCTCGTTCCAGCTGGACCCCTCCCTCTGGCCTCTTACCCTCTCTTGATCTTTTCATTGCTAACTGCCGCCGTGACATCGGCCAGCTCAATTTCTCTGCTCCCCTCACTCACTCCAACCTACCTCCCTCTGAACTTGCAGCACTCCATTCTCTCCGATCCAACCCTGACATTGTCATTAAACCTGCTGACAAGGGTGGCGCTGTTGTTGTTTGGCGAACCGACCTCTACCTAGCGGAAGTTGAACGCCAACTCTCTGACACCTCCTCCTACCTCCACCTGGACCATGACCCCACTACCGAACATCAAGCCACCGTGTCCAAGACTGTCACTGACCTCATCTCCTCTGGAGATCTTCCCCCCACGGCCGCCAACCTCATAGTTCCCCAACCCCGCACAGCCCGCTTCTACCTCATTCCCAAGATCCACAAACAGGACTGCCCCGGTAGACCCATCGTTTCAGCCTGTTCTTGCCCCACGGAACTTATCTCTTCCTATCTCGACTCTATTTTTTCTCCCCTTGTCCAGTCTCTTCCCACCTACATCCGCGACTCTTCCGATGCCCTCCGCCATTTTAACAGTTTCCAGTTTCCCGGCCCCAACCGTCTCCTCTTCACTATGGACGTACAATCCCTCTACACCTCCATTCCCCACCAGGATGGCCTGAGGGCGCTCCGCTTCTTCCTTGAACAGAGGCCCAACCAGTCCCCATCCACCACCACCCTCCTCCGCCTGGCTGAACTTGTTCTCACATTGAACAACTTCTCCTTTGACTCTACCCATTTCCTCCAAATTAAAGGTGTTGCTATGGGTACCCGCATGGGTCCTAGCTATGCCTGCCTTTTCGTGGGATATGTGGAACACTCTTTGTTCCAGTCCTACTCGGGTCCCCTCCCTCACCTCTTTTTGCGGTACATTGATGACTGTATCGGTGCCGTCTCCTGCTCTCGCCCTGAACTAGAACATTTCATTCACTATGCTTCCAATTTCCACCCTTCCCTCACCTTCACATGGTCCATCTCCGACTCTTCCCTTCCCTTCCTCGACTTCTCCATCTCCATCTCTGGGGATAGGTTATTGACTAACATTCACTACAAGCCCACCGACTCCCACAGCTACCTGGACTACACTTCCTCCCACCCCGCCTCCTGTAAGGACTCTATTCCATTCTCCCAGTTTCTCCGTCTCCGCCGCATCTGCTCTGATGATGCCACCTTCCATACCAGTGCTTCCGACATGTCTTCCTTTTTCCTCAACCGAGGATTCCCCTCTACCGTGGTCGACACGGCCCTCGACCGTGTCCGTTCTATCTCCCGCACATCTGCCCTCACCCCTGCCCCTCCCTCCCGGAACCACGATAGGATTCCCCTTGTCCTCACCTTTCACCCCACCAGCCTCCACATTCAACGGATCATCCTCCGCCATTTCCGCCACCTCCAGCGTGATCCCACCACCAAACACATCTTCCCCTCACCTCCCCTTTCAGCATTCCGTAGGGACCGCTCCCTCCGCGACACCCTAGTCCACTCCTCTACCACCCCCAGCACCCCTTCCCCTTCGCCCGGCACCTTCCCGTGCACGCGCAGGAGATGCAACACATGCCCTTATACCTCCCCTCTTCCCACTGTCCAGGGCCCCAAACACCCCTTCCAGGTGAAACAGCGATTTACTTGTACTTCCTGCAATTTAGTATACTGTATTCGCTGCTCACGATGTGGACTCCTCTACATTGGGGAGACCAAACGCAGATTGGGTGACCGCTTTGCGGAACACCTCCGTTCAGTCCGTAAGGGGGACCCCGAGCTCCCGGTGGCCTGTCACTTTAATTCACCGCTTCACTCCCACTCTGACCTCACTGTCCTCGGCCTATTACACTGTTCCACGGAAGCTCAGCATAAGCTCGAGGAACAGCACCTCATCTTTCGTTTAGGTACGCTACAGCCCTCTGGACTCAATATCGAGTTCAACAATTTTAGATCATAACCTCAGCTCCAATCACATTTATATTTTATTTTATCCACCCTTTTATTTGTCCCCCCCCCACCCTTTTTTTTTTCCTCCTAGAAGCTGGCAGCTGTCCTTCATTCTGCCAGTGGATTTCACACTTCATTCAGCCTTAATCTGTCACATTAACACCACCTCTAGCCTTGCATATCTCTTAATGTCTCTTAATGTCTCTTCATCTCCACCTTTGTTCCTTTATCCCCTCCCCCTTTTCCCAGCTTTACCCTGGCCTTAAATCTATTTGATTTCCAGCTCTTCCCAGTTCTGATGAAAGGTCATCGACCTGAAACGTTAACTCTCTTTCTCTCTCCACGGATGCTGCCTGGCCTGCTGAGTTTTTCCAGCGTTTTCTGTTGTTATTTTGAAGAAAACAATGTTAGGCCATTATTGTAGATGAGCTGTACTCAATTTGCTAACTGTTTGTTAAGTTCTTGACTGCTCCTTCACTGAAAGAGCCCAGAGGTGTTACGTTTGGCCTCCAAAGCTCATTGTCCATCCAGACATCCCGGCTCCATGGACAAAGGGTGGTTTTCCCCAAATCTCACAAGTTCAAATGTGAAAAGGCTCCTGCCTTTCATGACGTCAGCGTTGAGACTGGTCCCAAGGCAACCCAAAACACAGACAGTTCCTGCTATCTTCACAGAAACCTACAGGCAGTCCCTTTTAAAGTCCAAAAATCCAAACTCCATTTTTGAAACGCAGCCCATGTGCGTCTCCATTTTAAAAGGGTATATATCCATTTTTAAAAGTCCAAAAATCCTTGAGGCACATGCACCCACTGATGTTGGCACCGGCCAAACCCGACACCAGATCCCTCTGTACCTCAGCATTTTGTAATCTCTCCCCATTTAAATAATAATTTGCTTTTTTATTTTTCCTGTCAAAGTGGATAACCTCACATTTTCCCACATTAAACTGCATCTGCCAGATTTTTGCCCACTCACTTAGCCTATCTATATGACTTTAGAGATTCTTTGCATCCTCCACACAATTTACTTTCCCACCTATCTTTGTATCGTCAGCAAATTTGGCTACATTACACTCAGTCCCTTCATCCAAGTTATTAATATAGATTGTAAATAGTTGAGGCCCCAGCACTGATCCGTGCGGCACCTCACTAGTTACAGTTTGCCAACCTGAAAATGACCCATTTATCCTGACTCTCTGTTTTCTGTTAGTTAGCCAATCCTCTATCCATGCTAATATATTACCCCCAACCCCGTGAGCTCTTATAAGAACATACGAAATAGGGGCAGGAGTAGGCCAATCGGCCCCTCGAGCCTGCTCCGCCATTCAATAAGATCATGGCTGATCTGATCCTAACCGCCAATCTACTATCTATCACAGAACCATCTCCTGCATCTAACAGAATTGCACACACGAAATAGGAGCAGAATCAGGCTACACGGTCCCTGGGCCCGCTCCACTACCCACAGGGCCATGACCGATCCGAACCTAGACTCATGTCCAAATTCCTGCCCGCTCCCCATAACCCTTAATGCCCTTTACTTCTAGGAAACTGTCTATTTCTGTTTTAAATTTATTTAATGATGTAGCTTCTACAGCTTTTTGTGGCAGCATATTCCATTATTCCATGGACCTACCACCCTCTGAGTGAAGTAGTTCCTCCTCATCTCAGTTTTGAAAGAGCAGCCCCTTATTCTAAGACTATGTCCCCTAGTTCTAGTCTCACCCGTCATCGGGAACATCCTCCCCGCATCCACCCGATCCAACCCCTTCACAATCTTATATGTTTCAATAAGATCGCCTCTCATTCTTCTGAACTCCAATGAGTAGAGTCCCAATCTACCCAACCTCTCCTCATATGACCACCCCCTCATCCCCGGGATTAACCGAGTGAACCTTTTTTGCACTGCCTCGAGAGCAAGGATGTCTTTCCTTAAGTAAGGACACCAAAACTGTATGCAGTATTCCAGGTGCGGTCTCACCAATACCTTGTACAACTGAAGCAATACCTCCCTATTTTTATATTCTATCCCCCTAGCAATGAAAGCCAACATTCCATTTGCCTTCTTAATCACTTGCTGCACCTGCATACTAACCTTTTGAGTTTCGTGCACCAGGACCCCCAGATCCCTTTGCACTTCAGTACTCTCCAGTTTCTTGCCATTAAGATAATAAATTGCTCTAGGATTTTTCCTGCCAAAGTGCATCACCTCACACTTTCCAGTGTTGTATTCCATCTGCCAAATCTCTGCCCACTTACTTAGCCTGTCTATGTCCCCTTGCAGGTTTTTTATGTCCTCCTCACTCACTACTTTCCCTCCCATCTTAGTATCATCTGCAAATTTTGATATGTTACACTTGGTCCCTTCCTCCAAATCGTTAATATAGATTGTAAAGAGTTGGGGACCCAGCACTGACCCCTGTGGAACACCACTAGTTACTGATTGCCAGTCTGAGAATGAACCATTTATCCCAACTCTTTGCTTTCTGTTAGATAGCCAATCCTCTATCCATGCCAGAATATTACTCCCAATCCCGTGATTTTTTACCTTAAGCAATAATCTTTTGTGTGGCACCTTGTCAAATACCTTTTGGAAGTCTAAATACACTACGTCCACTGGTTCCCCTTTATCCACTCTATATGTTACATCCTCAAAGAACTCCAGCAAATTTGTCAAACATGATTTCCCTTCCATAAAACCATGCTGACTCTGCTTGACTATATTATGATTTTCTAAATGTCCTGCTATCACTTCCTTAATGATGAACTCCAGTATTTTCCCAACGACAGATGTTAGGCTAACTGGTCGATAGTTGCCTGCTTTCTGTCTCTCTCCTTTCTTAAATAGGGGCGTTACATTTGCGGTTTTCCAGTCCGCTGAGACCTCTCCAGAATCCAGGGAATTTTGTTATTACAACCAATGCATCCACTATCTCTGCAGTCACCTCTTTTAAGACTCTACGATGCAGTCCATCGGGTCCAGGGGACTTGTCCACCTTTAGTCCCATTAGTTTGCCTAGTACTTTCTCTCGAGTGATAGTGATTGTTTTAAGTTCCCCCCGCCCCACCCCAATAGCCCCTTGATTATCCATTACTGGGATGCTTTTAGTTTCTTCTACCGTGGAGACCGATACAAAATATTTGTTCAAAGTCTCCGCCATTTCCCTGTTTCCCATTATTAATTCCCCAGCCTCATCTTCTAGGGGACCAATGTTTACTTTAGCTACTCTCTTCCTTTTTATATACCTGTAGAAGCTCTTACTGTCTGTTTTTATATTTTTTGCTAGCTTACTCTCATAAGCTATCTCCTCTTTCTTTATCATTTTTTTAGTCGTCCTTTGCTGGTTTTAAAAATTTCCCAATCCTCTGGCCTTTCACTATTCTTTGCAACATTATATGCTTTTGTTTACAATTTGATACCATCCTTTACTTCCTTAGTTAGCCATGGATGGTTCATCCTTCTCTTAGTGTCTTTCTTTCTCACTGAGAGTTGTGAAATATCTCCTTAAATGTTTGCCACTGCTTTTCTACAGTCTTACACTGTAATATATTTTCCCAGTCCACTTTAACCAAGTCTGCCTTCATGCCTTTGTAATTACCTTTGTTTAAGTTCAGGACATTAGTTTGAGACCTAGCTTTCTCACCCTCAAACTGAATTTGAAATTCTACCATGCTATGGTCACCCTTCCCAAGAGGATCCTTCACTGCGAGATCATTAATTAATCCAGCCTCATTACACATTACCAGATCTAAAATAATCTTCTCCCTGGTTGGTTCCACAACATATTGTTCCAAGAAACCATCCCATATACACTCTAAGAACTCTTCCTCAAGTCTACCTTTGCCAATTTGCTTTGTCCAATCAATATGAAGATTAAAATTATAGCCGTACCTTTCTTACAAGCCTCTATTATTTCTTGATTTATTCTCTGTCCTACAGTGTGGCTACTGTTTGGGGGCCTGTAAACCACTCCCACTAGTGACTTTTAACCCTTATTATTTCTATCTCCACCCAAACTGATTCTACATCTTGATCTTCTCAGCCAATATCATTTCTTATTACTGCACTGATCTCATCCCTTATTAACAGAGTTACACCACCTCCTTTTACTTTCTGCCTATCCTTATGAAATGGCAAATACCTCTGAATATTCAGTTCCCAGCCTTGGTCACCTTGCAACCATGTCTCTGTAATGGCTGTCAGATCATACCCATTTATTTCTATTTGTGCTGTCAACTCATCTATCTTGTTATGAATGCTGCGTGCGTTCAGATATAGAGCTTTTAATTTTGTCTTTTTACCATTTTTCCCTACTCTGACCCCTCTTTCTGATGTTCTCTTATGTGTATATGCTCTATCCCTGACACACTCTGGTTATCATTACCCCTATTGCTACCCTGCACTTTTGCCTTCTCATTTTTCTTTGACTTTTTAAATTTCCGCTCAGCATATCCCTCTCCCCCACTATTTAGTTTAAAGCCCTATCTACAGCCCTAGTTATTCGATTCGCCAGGACACTGGTCCCAGTCTGGTTCAAATGAAGCCCGTCCCGACGGAACAGCTCCCTCTTATTCCAGTACTGGTGCCAGTGCCCCTGGAATCGAAACCCATTTCTCCCACACCAATCTTTGAGCTACTCGTTCATCTCTCTAATCTTATTTACCCTATGCCAATTTGCACGTGGCTCAGGTAGTAATCCAGAGATTATTACCTTTGTGGTTCTGCTTTTTAATTTAGCCCCTAGCTGCTCATACTCCCTCAGCAGAACCTTTTTCTTTGTCCTACCTATGTCGTTGGTACCTACAAGGACCACAACAACTGGATCTTTCCCCTCCCACTCTAAGTTCCTCTCCAGCCCAGAGGAGATGTCCTTTACCCTGGCACTGGGCAGGCAGCACAGCCTTCGGGACTCACGCTCTTGGCTGCAGAGAACAGTGTCTATCCCCCTAACTATACTGTCCCCTACCACTACCACATTTCTTTTTGCATCCCCCACTTGAATGGCTCCCTGTACTATGGTGCTGTGGTCAGTTTGCTCATCCTCCCTGCAGTCCCTGCTCTCGTCCACACAGGGAGTAAGAACCTCGTAACTGTTGGACAAGAGCAAGGGCTGAGGCTCCTCCACCACTACCTCCTGGTTCCCCATACCTGCCTCACTCGTAGTCACACCCACCTGTCCCTGACCACGGACCAAATTTGAATTAATTAATCTAAGGGATGTGACTGCCTCCTGGAACACAGCGTCCAGGTAACTCTCCCCCTTCCTGATGTGTCACAGTGTTTGAAGCTTGGACTCCAGCTCATCAACACAGAGCCAAAGTTCCTCGAGCAACCAACACTTACTGCAAATGTGGTCGCCGTGGACCTCAATGGTGTCCACCAGCTCCCACATGTTGCAGCAGTAACACATCGCCTGCCCTGCCATCTCTAATGTATTTAATTAATTAAGTGTTTAAGTTTTGAACGTTTAGTTTTTAATCCCGGCTCTTAATTTAAACCAATGCCCAAGAAAAGAGAGAAATACTGACCAACCAATCACTTCCCTGCTTTCCTGTGCTGTCACTCCTTGTTTTTGTTGTTAGGTCCACTGCCTCTGCTCTCGGGCCTTCCTCTGCTGTGCTGTTTATTTGCTCCGCCATCACTCTCGCTCCCGCTTAGGTCCGCTGCCTCTGCCTTTTCCTTGTGATGACACCTTTTATTTTTCTCCGAATGCAGTTGAGGGGTTTCACAGAGCCGAACTCCCGCTGGTTCTCTGTCCCCTCTCATGCAGATTTATAACTCCTGCTCTCCTGGAGTCTGACAAAGATAGAAAAAGAAGAAAGGTGCACCTTCCTCCCTTACTCACCAAACTTTAATTGTTGTTTTAATCAGAAGGCAGTAATGTAACATGGTTGTGCTTAACTCACTGTGGAAATGTTTGTGGCAATTACCTCAAAAGAAGGGTAATATCCAAAAGAACCATTCCACTATGACTGGCAAACAGAATGCAATATAACTACAAAGGGAATGATTCCATCCTATTACTTTAATTCTGCGAGTTTTCTTCCTTCATGGTGAATTATCACTGTATAGTTTGCATGTGTAAGAAGAAACAAGCCAGCTGTTTGAAAAAGAGAATTTCAAGCACAAATAATATTTTGAATTTATAGCAGTATGCAGAGTTTATACTTGACATTGGTCAATGACTTACTTCTTACATAGTGCTAACCTCTGTGACATCAGCATCTGCGTTCTGAGAAAAACATCAAAATGTTTAAGATCATTTTTTGCAGTGAGTGCTTTGGAATATATATGGTATTATTAATTGAGAATGTGTTTGATAATAATAAGTATATAAGTATGGAGACCCAAATTACTGCTGAAGCAAAGCAGCCTGTAGCTGGCCACAAGGCTTCTGTATTTGGTGCTTTACACCAGCAGTGCAGCACTTACAGTCTACTATATGGAACATAACAGAAACACAAGTCTTATTTCAGTACTGTGACCAACAGTAACTTATAACATATATTTTTTAAGATTTATATCAAACCATGCTGCTAAATATTCAACCGAGCCAAGTACTTAAGATTATACTTAAGATCAAGGCAGTGCAATCTGTCGTTATAGCTGCCAAGAGGATGGATTTAAGTTGTGGTGGCTGAATGACTAATTAGAAAGTAGTAAGAGCTAAGTACTTATGACCTCAACCATACTGAAAAATGATTTATATTTGCTGAGTTCTATGCCTATGTGCATAGAATAAAATAGTGCAAATATATTGCCCCATTTTTGTCACATTGTTCTCTTCCTCTAGCGCTCAGAGAATCTCTAACACAGCAGCTTTAACAAAAGGATGAAAGTACTTCCCACCCATCTCTTTTATCCCATTTACACAGCTGGCCCAGATTCAATTTCTATCTTACTGATGTCATTGAAATCTTCTGTTCAGCATTACAGTGCATGCAGTGGCAGCAAGCCAGCAAATGTAACACGCAGCAGAGAATATTATCTCCTTTGCCTGCTAGAAGTGGGGCAGAAATTTGCATCGTGAGGTCCGAAATAGAAAATAATAAAATGGGCTGGTCTATGTTTTCAACATGCTCCTTCCCAATGAGTAAATTATATTCCTAAACAGAAAACTATATTTTATTTAACCACCTGAAAATCCTCTTAAGAACCTGTTTGATGAAAAAATGATTATTAATGGAAAATATTTTAGGAGTAATGGTAATTCTATGCAACAGCCTTCTGATTTTCTTTGGTTCTTTAGTTACAAAGAAGTTGTCTTGTGGTATTTTTTTGTGTATTCATTAAACCCAACAATGAAAATGGCAGTTGGTTCCACAGCTGAGGGGATTCTTGTGATGGAGGCAGTGCTCCACCTTGCCTCAAACTGTAAAACATAATGATGTTAGCAAAATTGAACCCAATGGGATAAAAGGGACAGTGGCAGCATGGATACAAAATTGGCTAAGGGATAGAAAACAGAGAGTTGTGGTGAATGGCTGTTTTTCAGACTGGAGGGAGGTATAGAGTGGCGTTCCCCAAGGTTCAGTACTAGGACCACTGCTGTTTTTGATCTACATTAATGACTTGGACTTGGGGGTACAGTGCACAATTTTGAAATTTGAAGATGACACGAAACTTGGAAGTGCAGCAAATAGTGAGGAAGATAGTAATAGACTTCAAGAAGACATAGACAGGCTGATGGAATTGGCGGACACATGGCAGATAAAATTCAATGCAGAGATATATGAGGTGATACATTTTGGTAGGAAGAATGAGAAGGGACCATACACACTAAATGGTACAATTTTAAAGGGGGTGCAAGAACAGAGGGACCTGGGGTGCTTGTGCTCAAATCTTTGAAGGTGGCAGGACAGAGTAACAAAGAAGTTAATAAAGCATATGGAATCCTGGGCTTTATAAATAGAGGCATAGAGTAGAAAAGCCGGGAGTTATGCTAAATCTATATAAATCACTAGTTCGGCCCCAGCTGGAATATTGGGCTGGATTTTGTCAATGGGGACGTGATGGAGGCGGGACTCCCACTTTTTGGGTTGTAGTCCCGCCTCCATCGACTTGTGGCCAACCCACTGTATTTTCCCTTGATTGACCTTGTTAAGCCCGCCCAGCGGGCTTAGCAGGCCAATCAAGGGTCCCTTGGATACAGGTGACGTCAGCCATTGAAATTTCATCTGTCAAGAGCTTATGACAGATGAAATTTCAGCGTTTGACAGCTCTGTGAAGCTGTCAAACACTGACAATATGATTTCTAACGTGAGTCCCTGTACTTAGACTCAGTTAGAAATCAATCCAGCACAGAAAGCAGAGACTGCAGCTTTTGACAGCTCCGCGGCCATTCTGCTTTCTGTGCCGTGGATGTGAGGGACTCCCGACACCTTAAGGAAGCTAGCCTGCAGGACAAAGTTAAGGTAAGTAAAAGTTCTTAAAACACTTTACACACACCAAACACACTTATCTCTGCACTCATGCACTCATCACTCACCTGCACACCGGACATCTCGACCCCTCCAAGCCCTCCAGACCGACGGTCCGCCTCGCTAAATTGGCGTGGTTCAAAACCTGTCGGGAAACCCACACTTCAGGGCTAAACATAGGGATTAGGCAAAAAACTGCCTGTTAACAGGCAGTTTATTGGCACTAATCCCCTTCCCGCCTCGGGGAGGTGGGTCCCAGCACAGGTCGGGTACCCGCCTCCTGGGAAACTGGCATGGAGGCGGGTTGGGGGTGGGATGGGTTCAGGACCCCCGAATCTGCTATTTTCACACCACTCCCGCCTCCAAACCCGCCTCCACGGGCCGGTGAAAATTGAGCCCATTGTGTCCAATTCTGGGCATCAAAATTTAGGAAGGACGTGAAGGCTTTGGAGAGGGTACAGAAGAGATTTACTAGAATGGTTCCAGGGATGAGGGAATACAGTTACGTGGATAGACTAGAGAAGCTGGGGTTGTTCTCCTTAGAGCACAGAAGGCTAAGAGGTGTTTAAAACATGAAGGATTTAGATAGAGTAAATAAAGAGAAACTGTTTCCAATGGCCGAAGGGTCGATAGCGAGAGGGCTCAGATTAAAGGTGATTGGCAAAAGAACCAGAGACAACATGAGGAAAAACTTTTTTAAGCAATGAGTGGTTAGGATTTGGAATGCACTGCCTGATAGGGTTGTGATACAGATTCAATAATAGCCTTCAAAAGGGAATTGGATAAATACTTGAAAGAGAATAAAATTGCAGGGATATGGGGAAAGAGTGGGGGAGTGGCACTAACTGGATTGCTCTCCAAAAGAGCTGGCGCAAACTCCATGGGCCGAATGGCCTCCTTCTGTGCTGTACTATTCTATGATTCTATGTCTTTTTCATATGAAACTTTTGATACAACAATATTCTATGAATTTAAAAGAGTGAGTCCAATTATTTGTATTCTTCAAAGAGTCCCTTTGTCCGTGTGCTGTGTAAGGTGAAAAAAAGGCAAAAGGTGAATCTGTTTCAAAATGACTATTACTTTCAGGGGAGGTGGTCAGCCATTGGTGCTATCACTGCCTGTAATGAGAACTTAATACAGTCAAACTTGTTTATCTAATAGCTCAAGCTTTTGAAATGCTAATGTATGCAAGTTTTTAACTGTGGAAGAAGATAGAACTCATTAGTCGGAATTTTCTTTACCTGGGCGGGTCAAGTGCGGACGGTCGGCGTGGCGGGTCGCGACCCCATTCTTGCTTCCATCTCGCTGCAGAAATCGACTTTGCGCTAATGGGGCCTATTAAGGCCGCCCTGAGCGTTACCCGAACCTGTTAAATGGTGCGGGCTTGATTTTCAGCCAGGATATTTAAAGGAGCCATGGCCACATTGCACTTGAAGGTTCATCTAGGAGTGAGCTTTTGATTGTTCCAAACACTTGGAAACATGACTGCACAGAGGCAGAGGGCTGCACCCAGGTTCTCCAATGACTCCCTCCATATGCTTGTGGAGGGAGTTAGAACACGCAGGGCGGTCCTCTTCCCTTCAAATGGGCAGAAGAGACCTCCCCAGGAAACAAAAAGAGCCTGGCTCCAAATTGCAGAGGAGGTGAACAACAGGGATGTGGTCAGGAGGACCTGGGTGCAGTGCCGCAAACATTTCAATGATCTCATTAGATCAGGAAAGGTGAGTACAAAGCCACATTCACCTTCATCCTGCTGTGCCTCTCATCCCTCTCTATCTACATTATCACATCCCCATCTCACTAGCCACCCCTCACACTCACCCTCATCCTAATGCAATCATACCAACTAACAACACACAAGGAGGCCATTTGGCACTGCCACCCCACTCCATCATAGTCTCCCTCTAAAAATGTAACCCATCCATTCCTTACACTCATTCCATCACTCTCACTCAACCTTCTCTTCTTTCCCTCCTTGCAGGAAAAAAAAGCCCACAGTAAGAAGAAGAGGGACAGAACTGGAGGTGGTCCTCTATCATTTGCCACCCTCACAACAGCAGAGGAGGTTGCGTTAGAAGTATCGGGAGTCACCGAGCAGCTGGAGGTGAGAGATGGAGAGAGGGGGACATCTCAGCGAACTGGTGACAGAATTACATATCATACAGCTACGTGGCATACATCAGTCACTTATATGGGGACTGATGTCATCAGCCACTGAATGGTCATCATGTGCATAGTGGTATCTGTACCCATTCTTCATATGACATATCTAACTCATCTCTTTACTCTCTCACAGGTCCATCAAGAGCCCCCTCCACTATCCAGGAGCACGAGGAAGACGACTCCTCAGAGGAGCTCTCAGCCTCTGAGGGTGCTGCGTCACCAGACATAAGCGCACCCAAAACCAGCGCAGAGACGCACACCTCGGTGGGTCCCACGCAAGATAGAGTAGTGTTGTCACCTGGCCTGTCACAAGTCACAGGTGAGCAAGATGGTGGAGACAGGGACAGCAGTGGAGACTCCTCGCCAGAGGGCGCAGGACGCTCCCAGCTCTGCTCAGCTGCATGCAGACACTGAGCCTCAGGGGGCCATCCAGAAAGATGGTGATCCTGGAGGTGCAGGAAGAAGTGCAGGGGGCTCTGACAGGTTTAGCGACCGTGATGTCTGCAAATGTTCAGAGAATGGAGGAGTCCATCTCCAACATGAGCACCACCGTGTCGCAGGCGATGGCGACTGTAGGGTCTTCCATGGAAAGGATGGCCTCCTGCATGGAGCAGCTAATGCGCCACTCACTGGAGCACATGGTCTCTATGGAGAATAGATGGCAGAGGCTCATAGACCTCCTCTCTAGGAGGGATGTCAGCGTAGACGTGGGTCCTTATGGCCCCACTGATGTGCAGCAAGGTGCTCTCCAGTTCCTTGCTAGCAGGGAAGTGTGGGTGGCCCATGAGAGGGATGACGGTGAGAGGGGACATGGAAGTGTGGGCTCCTCTCAAAGCACTCACACTTCTCTCCCATTGCCATCCCCTCAGTCAGAGCTCCAGATGCCTCCTCAGACAGTGATGGCTGAGTCTGCCCCTGCACAGTCGCAGGAGGAGCAGACTTTGGCAGGGCCATCACAGGCTCCAAAACCCAGAGGACATCTGCCAAGAGTGTCTAAGCAGTCGCAGCAGGGAAGTGAGCAGGCTGCCTCTGCATCTGCTGAAGCCACAGGGGTAGCACCTCGTAGAAACACGCATAAGAGAAAGATGACACACAAGTAGATTTACAAGGGTAGCCTTTGGGTGGTTTATTCAATGTTAATGTCAAGTTTCCGTTACTGTGATGTCACAGATAAAGATCTTTATTTTCACCACTTGGACAAATTTGTGTGCACCTTTGGAAATGGCTTAGTGAGTTGCAGTGAATGGTGAGACATAACTGTATCTCCAGCAATGGTGGTCAGTGTGAAATGAATGGCTTGGTCATTGTAGGGATCTTTTATGGTGTTGCAGTGTCACCAGACATAAGCGCACCCAGCACCAGCGCAGAGACGCACATCTCGGTGGGTCCCACGTGAGGTAGAGTAGTGGTCATCCAGGGAAATTTGAAAGGTAGGCTAAAAAAGGTGCTTAACGGTCTGATAACAATTTGAATGGTGCCAACCTGGCGCAACATGTGGCAGCCATATGGGTGTGCGGTGTAAAGTTAAGTAAATCTGGCCATGATGAAACCATCCCTGGCCTCCCGGGCAGCAATGTGCTCGGGTGCTGGTGGGACCTGGGTCACAGGTTCCTCAGCTCCTGCTGCTCATCGTCTTCCAGCTGATGCTCCTCCTTTTCCTCCTCCTCTGAAGAGGCTGTACGCTCCATGCCTTGCTCCTCACGTAGGGCTAATCCTTGCTGCTGCGCCATGTTGTGCATGGGTTATGATGGGTTGCCCTGATGGTCACATGTGTGCAGTCGATGACGCCCTGCACCCGTGGGAAACCAGCCAGAGTGGCACAGCCGAACGCCCGCGCATTAACACTGGCTTCATCAGTGGGAAAGTTAATATAATTGGCTGACTTGTCAAAGAGGGCATAAGTGACCTGTGGGTGGCCAACTGCAAGATGCTGCAAATGTCTGCTGCAGATCCCTGGAAGGAACCTGAGGCGAAGAATTTGAGGGTGCTGGTGACTTTGACAGCCACTGGTATGGCATGTCCACCTGCTCCTCTGGGCTGTAGGTCTTGTTCCATCAATGTGCAAATGTCCGCGATGACCTGGCGTGATAGCCTGAGTCTCCTTTGGCACTGCTGCTCAGTCTTGGTGAGGAAGCTTATCCTCTGCCTGTACCCTCTGTGTTGGGGGTATCGCCTCCGGCGCAGTGCAGCCCTGCGCTGATGCCATCTGTCCTGTGCAGCATCAGGTGGTTGAGGAGAAGGTTGATGGTGTTGTTGTTGGTGTTGCTGGTGTGCTTGGTGCTGCTAGTGTTGGGGCTCATCGTGGTCCGATTCTGAGGACCAAGGTGAGACAGTATAAATGGCACCCATGCTGATGGAATAGATGGCAGGTCAAATAGAGATGTGAGAAGCAATCTGTCAATGGTGTGATAGGTTCTACCAATGAGCTGAGACTGGATGGCGACTTTGCTGGAAACACTTGCAGCTGTTGAAAGCTAAATGTGTGCTGGGAATGCAGTCAGCAACAACTTCTGCCTGAGGAAAGTGATCAGCTGTCAGGTGGGAGCTTTGATAGTACATTTCATGCTGTCAACTAATCAGCTGGATCAATGGCCACTCAACTCTCACCTCAGGTTGACAGACGTGGTTCCTGAGCTGCGTGAACCCTGTGGTCATCCAGGGAAATTTGAAAGGTAGGCTAAAAAAGGCGCATAAGGGTCTGACAACAAGCTGATAATGATTTGAATTAGGTCGCCCGCCTCTGCCGTTCGGGTCACTGCCGCACCGGTAAACGCGCCTGAGGGAAAGGCGCATGGAGGCGGGATGATGGAGGGTTCCCGACCTGCTCCAATTTATTTCAAATTTCCCACCCGACCTGCCTCCAATTGCGCCCGCACAGACCCCAGAAAATTCCGGCCATTATTTGTAATTGTTGTCACCACTGTCTGAAGTGTCACACCAAATGCAGTTCCAGTAAGCTTTGGGTTTGAATTTCTGTGGTGGTTCTTCCAATCATTCACTGTAACTTTGCAGAAGATCAGCGGGAACCCAATGAAATGCCATAACCAGCATTTACACGGTATCTGTGGGGTTTTCATGGATCTTCTGCAAAAGCTACGGTGGACAATTGGGAAAACCCCCATGGAAATTCAACCCCTTTATTTCAGGCCTTAGCCAAGTATCCACTAACTAGAATGCTGTTCACATTCTATGTAACTGATGGATGAAATTCAGTAATAACATGATGATATTTCCAGTGAGAAAGGATTGCTTTTATGTGAGATGTTCTTCAGAGAAGTTTGCATTTCAAAGAAATCTAAGAGTATATTTGGACACCTGTCCTAGGATGTTGAATACCCTTTTTGCCTGCCTGTTTCTACATTGTGTCAATGGGAGGGGCTCTATGTAGAAAGTCCCACATTATGTTTAGCATAAATTCAGTAAAAAGATTTTGAAAAGAACACCAACATTTTGGACTGTTTTAATTTTTGGGACAATTTAAAGTATTTTGCAAGTCAAGCATTGTATTGCTGACTATTTGCTGTATTTTTTGGCTTCTGTGTAATTATAATTCTTGTAAATAGACTAGACCATTAGCTTTAGCCTGAACACAACAGCATGGTGTTTTTCATCTTTTGGACTGGACGGGATCGAGTGATGCGCACCCTGCACAATCTCTCATGTAAAAGGCTACAATAAAGGTGGCAAGCTTTTCCTTTCACATCATGTAAAAAAGTTTCAGATCACAGGAGATGTGGGTGTGCTTAAGGAAACTGCCTTTAACTGTGCAAAGGGTTGGGAGTAGTCTAAATTGTAACAATTGTGTCTTAATTTCTCAAAAATTGTAACATCACAAATAAGGTGGTGGCTGAAACTTTGTGGGCCTTTGATCCTGGTGTAAATGGTGGCCCACCAGGAACCACCACTGTTGATAGCAAAATACTGCGGATGCTGGAAATCCGAAATAACAACAGAAAACGCTGGAAAAACTCAGCGGGCCAGACAACATCCGTGGAGAGAGAAAGAGAGTTAACGTTTCAGGTCGATGACCTTTTGTCAGAACCACCACTGTTGACCCTGTTGCACTTTCCAGGTCAGAGGAAGGTTCCTTCATTAGAATATCAATGGTGGACCCCTGCGCTGTTCGTGGTGCATTGCAGGTGTCCGCCAGAATGGGGCAGGAAATGCGGCACTGGCCAGCCACTTACCACTCCGCCAGCACCACTAGCCTGAAAGAAGCCCCCATTGGCCCCCTTCATAAGAGGGTTGAATAAATTCTCATCAAGATTTTCGGCCTGGGTGGCCCCCACTTCCATTGGCCAGCATGCTCTGAAGTGCTTGTGAGTGGGTTAGTGCATCTAGAGGGGTAAAGAGGAGCAGAGTTAAATATCACTGTCAGTAAAAGGAATGCCTATGATATAATTTGCTAACAGATAATGTAGGATACAGTATGATAAAAACCAGAATGTCATCACATGATCAGTTGGCACATACCCTCCTAATTATATGTAACAGGCATACAATGCAAAGTTTTTAGTGGGATAAATGCATATAAGGCTGTAAAACTTTCAGAGGAAAGCTGGGGGTCTTATGGGCACTGTACTGCCTCTAGGGCACCTCCTAAATTGCTTGCTCAAACTAATTCCAGCAGCGTGCAATGTCAGTGTCCATTTCGATTGTAAACTAAGCTTCAAACTTCACATCCTAAGTATCACTAAGATAGCTTACTTCTATCCACACAACATTGCCCACCTCTGCCTTTATCTCATGCCTACCATTGTTGAAACTCTTACCCATGCTTTCATAACGTATAGGCTTGACTTCTCCAGCTCTCCTCCGCAGCCTCCTGAGCTGTACCCTATATAAACACTAACTATTCCAAAACTCCATTGCTGGCAACCTGTCCCACTCTCCCAATACCAGCCCCCGCTCCCCTCATGTTCACCAACCTCCAATGATTCCACATTCCCCTACACATTGAATTCCAAATCCTCCAAAGTCTCACCCAACCCTACCTCTGCAACCTCCTGCAGCCCTAAGTCCCAGCCCAAAACTGACCTCCACTGCATCACCTCCACTCCCCACTCTCCATGGCTCCACTATCAGAGTCAGAGCCTTCAGCCATTTTGACCCTACCCTCTGAAACGCACTCCTCCTAAACCCCTTTTCCTTGTTCCTTCTCTTCCCACTTTCAAAAGTCTTTTCAAAACACATCTCTGCCACCAAGCTTCAGTTACCTCCTCAAATTCCCCTTTCCCCTTCTGCTCCTCACCATCTGTTTCTCCTCTGTAAAGCACCTTGGGACATTCCCTATGTTAAAGGCACTATATAAATGCAAGTTCTTGTTGAACATAATTAAAATCTATTAATCACAATAGTCATTAAGCAGAGCAAGCTACTTTTTAATTTTTTTTTATTGAATTCTCAAAAGTGTACGTTCGCCTGTATTTTAGGACAGAGAACCTCTACGTATACATTATGAAAGTGAACATTCATGCATTTTTTATGAAAGAACACAGATACTTATATATTTTATGAAACCATTGTATAATTTGCTTGTGGAAGGAATATACTGATATATTCGGCAACTACTTGTAATAGGCATTTTTGTTAACAGCCAATTACTCTTTGTTTTATAAAAGCAAGAACATTAGAATATTTGTATGGCATTCTTCTTTCTACTATTTAAATGCCAATGTTAATTGGTACAAAATAAGTAGCTAGCACTTCAAATAAAATAGTGGACTGGGGTATGTTATAAAAATGCATTAAGGGTTCACACACTAATATTGCAAACAGTAATTTCTAGGCCACATTATTTGCATCATAAAACTTATTCAGATATGTATTGTGTACAGGAAATAATGAGAGGGAACAGTGTCCACTATAGTAAAATCTATTATTTATATAAACTATTTATATCTCCTGAACCATGGAACCACTTCTCGTTAAATTAAAGGTTATGGGGTATATCTGTAAAAAAAAACTGTTGAAATTCAACAAATTGGTAGTTTAACATTAGCACAAGTGCATACTTTTGGATAACTGAAAATAAAGTAATTTCATGAGTTTGACAAAAAAAATTCATACAACCAAACTGATACAATTGCCAGGAGACATCTGTGATATTTGGTGCATATCATAACATAAGTTTTGATCAAGTCAGATAAAAATCATGAGCAAGGCCTCCAGTGACCCCAAGAGTTGACTGAATGGCAGCTGGGTCACTGCAAGTGGAATTGGTCCCTGCTAGTTTATATTATCAAAAAGAAAACCATGCCTTCAAGGTGACTTCCCGTGTGGACTGATAATTGTTGTAATCATATGGAGCACATAAATAATGATATTCAGAATTAATAGACCATAAGCCAGTTATATTATCTAGAGGATGTTGACCTTTAGCACTGCTTGCAATGGTGGAATACAAATACATATTAGTAAAGATGTGCTTGACAAGTTAAAACAAACATAGCCAAGATTCCAGGTCATTTTAAGAAATGGTTCAGCTGCTGAATCTTATAACCAATTGCAATTTTATAGTCAACATCAGGAAACAGTAGGAATACTCAAAACAATCTGACATGTATTGTTTTACCCAGATGGTAGATAATAAAAAATAGTACTGTAAAATAACAAGGTGAGTGAAGATGAAGCCAATAAAAACAGAGGCCATTATCAAGGAGCTTTGCAAATAACTACCCAGATAATGGCCGGATGAAACAACCGTCTCTGAAACTGCCAAATGCTTTTTTTGAAATGAAGAAAAGTAGATCATTATCAGATTCTAGAAATGTTACATTTTGTGGTAACTGTAAGTTAAATCGCAGGACAAAAAAATGGGTGATAGCAAATTGGCAACCCGTTTTACACCTCACCTGATTTTATTTTTCATTTCCGTGTTCCTCCTGCCTCGACAGCAGTGCTGCGGGCTGCTCCCAGCCTACACTCGCTCATCCCAATCATTTCTTCCCCCATCCCCAGGAATTACTTGAGCACTGCTGCCAGCATCGCAGCAGCCTGAAATTGTGCTCCACTTCACCGACGAGCTGTCTGGGGACACGACTTGGAAGAGGATCCAAGGAGAAGAGAAAGCTGTTCACAGCTAGTAAAATCCTTGGAAAATTCTTCCACTTTTATCAAGTTGAGTGATTGCTCTCTCTACTTGGCAAGATTCCATTGGGAAGAATATAAACTGAGATGCCTGCTTGAACAGGGCATCTGTAACTTCTTAATGTAATAGTGCAGGCAATGGACTAATGGCATAACTGCTCTATTGCCTCAGGGGGAGCACAGCTTTCTTAGACACTAACTGTGTGAGAAATCCTGGTATAGCTTCCTAGGTCTGTATACCATGTGGTATGGATGTCAATGGGTAGGGTTTATGACACCATCTATGATAACCCACTGTCTTTGCTTCCATCATCTCCTCCTTAATATCCTCGTCATCCTCTTCGTTAAAATAGAGAAAAAGGGAGTTCCTGGAGGGAAATCCATTTCTTAGAAAATTTTGGATTTTTAAATACTCATTATAATGTTGCAAGGACACTTTATTGGCTAAGATCTTAGTAGGATCAACAAATCACAGTCTGTTTACATCATATATTATATACTGATGTCTCTGTATTGCAGGAATATTTTGATACGCACTTTTTGGGCAGAGGGGTTTTGGCCGTGATTTCAGCAGAACACCTTCATTTTGCACCAGCACACTGTGCCAGCACTATTTCAAGGAAAGGGCAAACAGGATGGATGGATTCCTACTAGGAAATCAAGCCTATCCCCTGGAGCTCTGGCTATTAATATTAATAAGGAAACCCAAAAAGAGGTCAAAAAGAAATACAAAGCTCGTTTGAAACACACTGCCTGGAAAAATCAGATGGGGAACAGCTCTACAGCCTTGAAAAGGTGTTGAAAATTATCAATATCTACTGTATCCTGCATAATTTTGCTATTCAAAGAGGGAAAACCCTTCAGCCAGAGGGCCAGGAGGGTCAGCATACAGTCTTGACAGAGCAGAAAGGGGGGAAAGAAAAGGAGGAGAAAAGCAAAATATGCAAAGCTGATGTGTAGCCAGGAAGATTGGAGTGACAGGACAAGCAACATCTGTGGTCCTAACAGTCCTTTTGTCCTCTCCATAATCTAAGGACTCCATTGACAACATGCCAAATCGCCTTTACTACAATCTCAGCCTGTATCCCACCAGCTGTAAAATTCATATGTCTCTTATGACAATAAATCTACACAGTACATTCCAAAGAAGGTGCAACAGTTTATTTCTCTACTCAAGTTCTGTATCTTCCCTTGTAGTTGCCCTTAATGAGAGTGTAGGGTGTGTATCGTCTACTTGCTAGTCTCGTGCTCCTTTTAAATGCCACCTTAGTGGCAGTAGCAAGTATGGTGACAGGCTGCTGCTTCTCAATGGGGCCCTTGTGGATTAAAAGAAAATACTTACCTGTTTAGAATGCCACAAAACCACTCCCGCTCTCCCTTACTCATACCTAATATGGGTTCCAGATTTGTAGTATAATCTCTTCATGTCAGTTGAGGTGGTCTAGGCCACCACCTTTACAGGTTCTCTCTCAGTGGCTGTTGACAGCTTTCTTGTTTATAAACAGATGCTTTCAGCATTTGCATATAAAATAACAAGCACTCCAATACTTAGCCTACATTCCACCTTGCGTGATGGGTTAACTACACATGTAATTCGAGCTGCTATACAGACTTGGTAATAAGTCAAGCAACACTGATGCTTGGCATAACTTTGTCAGTTGGAACTAAAACTTTACAGACATTGTAGCTTGGGCATGGAAGATGTTGTATTGGTTCTTTCCATGCTTTGTTTCTAAAGCTGCAGCATGCCGTTAGCTCAGTGCTTGGTGCACGCACAGTACAGGCAATCATTTGATTTGAGTTACCACATTTTAATTAAACATACTTTGGCACACTTCCTCAGGCTGGAGATCATCTTCCTGATCTGCTCTCACGAGCTCTGGAAGAGTACATTTCCTCTTTTGGCTACTTCCTGATGCTTGCTGCACGTTGGTTCAGATAGGCGAGAGGCTCAGATAGGCAAGTTTCACTCTATCTCAAAAATGGAAACCTTTCTCTTCCTCCAGCAACACAGCCAGAGTTTCCTCATCAAAGGGGGTAAGTCCGGGGAATAACCCCTGAACAATTCTCCATTCTCTTCCCAGCAGTCAGTAAAAGAAAGGAGTAACATCCCTTTAAGAGCTGCTGCACTCCATATT
Source organism: Squalus acanthias (assembly GCA_030390025.1). Taxonomy (NCBI): domain Eukaryota; kingdom Metazoa; phylum Chordata; class Chondrichthyes; order Squaliformes; family Squalidae; genus Squalus; species Squalus acanthias. The sequence goes on along the minus strand of CM059428.1, from coordinate 94,264,269 downwards.
CTCTGTCCACTTGCTGTCATAGTACTCTCTGCGCACATGGAAAATATAATTATTTAAATTAGCTGACATTGCCAATCCACTCTACCATCACAGGAGTGCCGAGAGGCAACAAAATGTTAGAGATAACACAAGATTATTAATCTAATATAGTATTTGATTAAAAAGCATGTTTGCAACACTTCCCTTCAACTTTTCCATTATAATTTTCTATGTCCACATTTTTTATGAGAATGACAACTTGTTACATTGCCTGACTCCACCCTGCCTCAGCTCATCTGCTGCTGAAACTCTCATCCATGCCTTTGTTACCTCTAGACTTGACTATTCCAACGCACTCCTGGTCGGCCTCCCACATTCTACCCTCCATAAACTTGAGGTCATCCAAAACTCTGCTGCCCATGTCCTAACTTGCACCAAGTCCCGTTCGCCCATCACCCCTGTGCTCGCTAACCTACACTGGCTCCCGGTTAAGCAATGCCTCGATTTTAAAATTCTCATCCTTGTTTTCAAATCGTTCCATGGCCTCGCTCCTCCCTATCTCTGTAACCTCCTCCAGTCCCACAAGCCTTCGAGATCTCTGCGTTCCTCCAATTCTGGCACCTTGCTCATCCCCGATTTTAATCGCTCCACCATTGGTGGTGGCCGTGCTTTCAGCTGCCTTGACCCTAAGCTCTGGAATTCCCTCCCTAAACCTCTCCACCTCTCTTTTCTCCTTTAAGCTACTCCTTAAAACCTACCTCTTTGACCAAGCTTTTGGTCAACTATCTTAATATCTCCTTCTGTGGCTCGGTGTAAAAAATTTAATTGATATCGCTCTTGTGAAGCGCCTTGGAACATTTTGCTATGTTAAAGGCACTATATAAATGCAAGTTATTGTTGTTGTTATCCAATTATGGTAAAGATTTAGCCCAGGCAAAATAAGGACAATTTTCCTGATCATACACCTGGGTTTATTGGATTACCTGGACGCAGCAAACACAGGAAAATTGGGAGGGACAATTGTACACCTGTAAGGGAGTAATGGATGTAAAATCAGGCTTGGTCTGTTAGGGATGTGTGCTCCTCCCGACTTGATTTTCCTGAATTCATTATACCCAGGCATTCCAATAGCCCAAGTAGAGGAACAAGAAAATCTTAAAATGGTATGTTTTAAACAGGTTAGCGCCTCTCAAAATAATAGAATTGTATTTTTTTATTCGTTCATGGGATGTGGGCATCGCTGGCAAGGCCAGCATTTATTGCCCATCCCTAATTGCCCTTGAGAAGGTGGTGGTGAGCCGCCTTCTTGAACCGCTGCAGTCCGTGTGGTATATAAACCTCCAAACAGTAATACGGAGGTTGGGGACGGCATTAAAAGGGAAATCAGAGAAGCATGCAGTAAGGGCACAGCAGTCATCATGGGTGACTTTAATTTACATATAGATTGGGCTAACCAAATTAGTAAAAATACTGTGGAGGAGGAATTCTTAGACTGTTTACGGGATGGTTTTCTGGAACAATATGTCGAGGAACCAACCAGAGATCAGGCCATCTTAGACTGGGTATTATGTAACGAGAAAGGATTCATTAGCAATCTTGTTGTACGAGGCCCCTTGGGTCAGAGTGATCATAATATGATAGAATTCTTCATTAGGATGGAGAGTGAAGTAGTTGAATCAGAGACAAGGGTCCTGAATTTAAATAAAGGAAACTACGATGGTATGAGGCGCGAATTGGGTAGGATTGATTGGGGAATGTCACTCAAAGGGTTGATGGTGGATAGGCAATGGCAAACATTCAAAGACTGCATGGATGAACTACAGAATTTGTTCATCCCAGTGCGGCATAAGAATAAAACAAAAAGGGTGACTCAACCGTGGCTAACAAGGGAAATTAGGGATAGCATAAGATTCAAGGAGAGGGCATATAAATTGGCCAGAAAAAGCGGTAACCCTGAGGATTGGGAGCAGTTTAGGATTCAACAAAGGAGGACAAAGGGATTAATTAAGAAGGGGAAAATAGAATATGAAAGTAAGCTTGCAGGGAACATAAAAACTGACTTTAAGAGCTTTTATAGATATGTGAAGAGAAAAAGATTAGTGAAATCAAGTGTAGGTCCCTTGCAGTCAGAAGCGGGGGAAGTTATAATGGGGAACAAAGAAATGGCAGACCAATTAAATGCATATTTTGGTTCTGTCTTCACAAAGGAGGACACAAATAACCTCCCAGAGATGTTGGAGAACATAGGGTCTGATGAAAGGGAGGATCTGAAAGAAATCAGTATTTGCAGGGAAATGGTGTTAGGGAAATTGACGGGATTGAAGGCCGATAAATCCCCAGGGCCTGATAATCTACATCCTAGGGTACTTAAGGAAGTGGCCCTAGAAATAGTAGATGCATTGCTGATCATCTTCCAACATTCGATGGAATCTGGAACTGTACCCATGGATTGGAGGGTAGCTAATGTTACCCCACTATTCAAAAAGGGTGGTAGAGAGAAAGCGGAGAATTACAGACCGGTAAGCCTGACATCGGTAGTGGGGAAAATGCTAGAGTTCATTATAAAGGATGTAATAGGTGAGCACTTTAAAAACAGTGACAGGATCGGACAAAGTCAACATGGATTTACAAAAGGTAAATCGTGCTTGACTAATCTACTGGAATTTTTTGAGGATGTAACTGGGAAAATAGATAAGGGAGAACCAGTAGATGTGGTGTATTTGGACTTTCAAAAGGCTTTCGATAAGGTCCCGCATAAGAGATTAGCGTGTAAAGTTAAGGCACATGGGATTGGGGGCAAGGTATTGACTTGGATAGAGAACTGGTTGGCGGACAGAAAGCAGAGAGTAGGAATTAATGGGTCTTTTTCCGAGTGGCAGGTAGTGACTAGTAGGGTACCGCAGGGTTCGGTCCTTGGACCCCAGCTATTCACAATATACATTAATGATCTGGATAAGGGAACTAAATGTAATATCTCCAAGTTTGCAGATGACACAAAGCTGGGTGGGCGTGTGTGCTCTGAGGAGGATACTGAGAAACTCCAATATGATTTGGACAGGTTGGGTGAGTGGGCAGAAGCGTGGCAGTTGCAATATAATGTGGATAAATGCGAGGTTATCCACTTTGGTGTCAAAAACAGAAAGGCAGACTATTATCTGAATGGCAATAGATTGGGAGAAGGGGAAGTGCAACGAGACCTGGGTGTCCTTGTGCACCAGTCGCTGAAGGTAAGCATGCAGGTGCAGCAGGCGGTGAAGAAGGCAAATGGTATGTTGGCCTTCATAGCGAAAGGGTTTGAGTATAGGAACAGGGATGTCCTGCTGCAGTTGTACAGGGCCTTGGTGAGACCACACCTTGAGTACTGTGTGCAGTTTTGGTCGCCTTATCTGAGGAAGGATGTTCTTGCCATGGAAGGAGTTCAGCGAAGATTCACAAGGCTGATACCTGGGATGGCAGGAATGACATATGAGGAGAGATTGGGTCGATTGGGCTTATACTCGCTGGAGTATAGAAGAATGAGAGGGGAGCTCATCGAAACATATAAAATTCTGATAGGTCTGGACAAACTAGATGCAGGAAGAATGTTCCCGATGGTCGGAGAGTCCAGAACCAGGGGTCATAATCTAAGGATAAGGGGATTTATGACAGAAATGAGGAAGAATTTCTTCACCCAGAGAGTGGTGAACCTGTGGAATTCTCTACCACAGAAGGTAGTTGAGGCCAAGTCATTAAATATATTCAGGAATGAGTTAGATATATTTCTTAAAGCTAAAGGTATCAAGGGATATGGGGAGATGGCAGTTACAGGGTACTGAGTTTGGATGATCAGCCATGATCTCATCGAATGGCGGAGCAGGCTCGAGGGGCCGAATAGCCTACTCCTGCTCCTATCTTCTATGTTTCTATGTATTAGGTTTCCCCTCAGCCTCCACTGTTCCAAAGAAAACAACCCCAGCCTATCCATTCTTTCCTCATAGCTAAAATTCCCCAGCCCAGGCAACATCATCGTAAATCTCCTCTGTACCCACTCTAGTGCAATCACATCCTTCCTGTAATGTGGTGACCGGAACTGCACGTAATACTCTAGCTGCGGCCTAACTAGTGTTTTATACAGTTCAAGCATAACCTCACTGCTCTTATATTCTATGCAACGGCAAGTAAAGGCAAGTATCCCGTATGCCTTCTTAACCACCTTATCTAACTGTCCTGCTACCTTCAGGGATCTGTGGATATGCACTCCAAGGTCCCTCTAATCTTCTGCCCTTCTCAATGTCCTACCATTTATAGTGTATTCCCTTGCCTTGTTAGCCCTCCCCAAATGTATTACCTCACACTTCTCCGGATACAATATACAAAAACCCTTATCCCTCCCAAATCCCACTGCATAGCTCGGGTTAATTCCAGAAGATCAGGTATAATGCTCACCAAATGACAGTTCTTGACAGTTGAGAGTTAGGGTTTAGAGTCTTTTGAGTAAAAGGTTTTGTAAGGCCCTTGTTGCCGCGAGGTGTCCAATGGTCACTGAGGAGGTTGCTCTGGTCTCTTGAACTGCTGGCCTTCTTTGTTGTACTTCTTTCTGTTGAACTCTGCCTATGTTTAAACTGTCTTCTTCCGAGCTGTGGAACTGCCTTCTTGCAGAACTGTGGAACTCCTTGCTGCTTCTTCCTTGCTTCTCCTGAACTCTGTAACTCCAGCCCTGACTTCTGCTGAAAACAGGCTTTTCGATTGAACTGCAGAATTGCCTTCTGTTGAACTTGAACTGTTTTTACTGTTTGATGGGCCTTCAATTATACTAAATTGAAGTGGCCTTATCTACCCCAAATCAAATCCCGGTCATTGTAAGACCTCGTTAACAGTAACGACTTTACTAGCGTGTTAACTGGTTTTGTAAATGTGTGAAGTGGTTTCCGGATAGCTCCATCCTGTCGATCTGTTGTTTAATCGGAGTTTGAATTGTCCTCGTGTTTTGGGTTTCTTGACTGGGACTAGGACTTCTATCTTTATGCATGTCTTTAATGGGTTCTGTAAGTGTCAAATGTTTTTTTTTTGGGATGGTTTGCATCCTGTCGATCTTCTTGGCTAATTGGTTTTTGATGGGATGATGGGCTGTGAAGCTGTGTGCTGGACGTTTCATTGTTAGGAATTCTGTTTGGACCTGGGGATTTCAAAAGGGTCTCGGTTTATTCATTTTTTTGGATGTGTTTGTGAGGTTTTGGGTGAGGCTCTTCCTCCTTGGTTGGATTGCAGTGCAAACATCTCCCAGACAGCTTGGCTCGGTCCCAATAGCCAAAAGCTGTCCACTGCCTCACCACACCCTTTCCTGCAGCCTGTGTTTCTTTGACTGCAGGTTTACCCAATGGCCCTTTTTAAAAAGGTGTCTTATCCAAAGTCTTTTTCCTCAGGATTTTCTTCCCCTGATCCTTAAAGTCCAAAACTGAGGTTTTGACCTCAAATTCCTTCATTTAGGTCCCAACATTCCAAATTTGTGTTAAGATCCAAAACTCACCCCCTTTAGGGTTCTATTCGAGTTTCTGGGGGATTTTGCGAAGCCTACACCTGGTCCACTCTGCAATCACCCCCAACACCCCCTTCCCTTCCCACGGCACCTTCCCGTGCAAGTGCAGGAGATGCAGCACCTGCCCTGTTACCTCCTCCCTTCCCACTGTCCAGGGCCTGAAACACTCCTTCCAGGTGAAACAGTGATTTACTTGTACTTCTTGCAATTTAGTATATTGTATTCACTGCTCACGATGCGGTCTCCTCGACATTGGGGAGACCAAACGCAGATTGGGTGACCACTTTGCGGAACACCTCCGTTCAGTCCGTAAGCGTGACCCCGAGCTTCCGATTGTCTGTCACTTTAATTCTCCGCTCCACTCCCACTCTGACCTCTCTGTCCTCGGCCTCTGACACTGTTCCAATGAAGCTCAACGTAAGCTCGAGGAACAGCACCTCATCTTTCGATTAGGCACTTTACAGCCTTCTGGACTCAACATCGAGTTCAACAATTTCAGACCATAACCTCTGCCCCTATTTTTTCCACATGGCAGCTGTTGATGATTCTGTCATTCCCATTTACATCTCTTCTAGACTCATCTTTTGTTTCTTTACTTGTCCCATTACCATCTCCTTTTGCTTTGTACTATCATACCTTTTGTCATTTAATCACTCCTGCCTTCCACCCTATCACAGACCTTCCCTTTTGTTCATTCCTCCCCTCCCCCCTTTCCCTATACCTGCATTTGCTTAAAATCTGTTACATCTCTAACTTTTACCAGTTCTGACGAAAACTCATCGACCTGAAACGTTAACTCTGTTTCTCTCCACAGATGCTGCCTGACCTGCTGAGTATTTCCAGCATTTTCTGTTTTTACTTTAAAAAGAATTACCAGTTGTTTGACATCCAGGCCCATGCCTTGACCTGGAACCCTGGCCAGGTGAGACTCACTTGCGTTCTTCTGGAGGCTGAGTTTGGGGAAGCAGGAACTCCCTGGCTCTGATCCTCTGGCCATGTTTGGGGCAGAAGGAGGTTCCAATATAGACAGGGACTCCAACCCCAGAACCTGGTGTATCTGGGTCCCAGTCCATTTCTGGGATCTTCTGCGACACTCTCGCCAGATGTATCGGGGGAGTTGGCCAGTAAACCTGAGTAAAATGAGGGTCCTAGTCTTCATTGATTATTTTAGAAGCCTATACTTTCCTTGACTCACACTTAGGTGGAGAAATTCAGTATCGCCCCATTTGGGGCGCAATTATCGGCCGGGCGCCAAGATTAGCGCCTGGCGCTAATTATCGCCTCCAACTGCAAACTTGACTTTTATCGCCCCTGAAGGTGATTGAAGCGCTAAATCAGGTGCTACACATCTGTCTTAAAGCGCAAAGGCCGAGGAGCGAGGCGCTTACTCAGAGCGCGGGCGCAGCGCAGATGCTGTCAGTTAGCGATGGAACACAGACACACTGGTTTTTAAAGGGGAGGGTCAATCTTGCACTCCAGCCACACCCTGCTCATTGGAGCCTTGAATCTCGGCCTGGAGAGACCTGTGCCTAAATCTTCCAGCCAAGGACTATGGAGAGGGTGAGAGAACGAGCTCAGCGCTTCAGCGAGCGGGCCTTGGATGTTCTGGTTGGCGCAGTGGAGTGCAGAAGATCAATACTGTACCCAGAGAGTGGCAGGAGGCCTTTGCCGCGCGAGCACAGAAGAGTGTGGAGGGAGGTGGCTCAGAGCGTCTCCTCCAGGAGCATGGTGCCCAGGACCCATACTCAATGTCGAAAAAAGTTCAACGACCTCACTCGAGTCATCAGGGTGAGTGGCTTTTTTTCAATACCTCTCCATCCCTCCATCTCAACCTCACTCTATGGCCAGAGGATCTTAAAACCCCAATGCCCAACACTCATCCAACACCTATGGTCCTCTCATGAAACACACACGCACATTCCACACTTTGCATACAGTAAGGGCTATTCACCTATGGGAGGCACATCAGGCAAGACCATGGCTGTATATTTACTCAGACGCCGTCCTTTTTTCTTGCAGGCCAAGCTATCTCATAATAGGAGACAGCAGCAATGGACGGGTGGAGGGCGGCCTCAGCTGCAACCCCTCAGTGATCTTGAGGCGCACGTCCACAGGATTGTGGCAAGCCGGGTGATCGGTCCCGTCACCACTGGAGACGCCGACCCCGTTCTGGACAGCAATGGTAAGGTCATCACCTTTTTGTCCTCTCTCCTTCCACTTGTCCCTCACAACACCAGCCTTTGACACTTTCAATCCAACTTACTAAATCGCTGCAATCATTCCTCCCTTACGGCCCCCCTGTCCTCATGCTAAAACCACTCTTGTACCTCCCTGCTATCAGATGGTGATTCACCAGCTGAGGAGCTGGGCCCTCAAGCTGCCAGTGGGAGTGAAGCTGCAGGCGAGGAGGAAGATGAAGGTGGAGCATCAGCGCCACCCTCTCCCGAGGAAGCCCATGCCCACACTGGGAACACGCCTTCCCTGGAGGGGAGCATGGGGGAAGGGTCTGATGAGGGTGACGCTCCAGGACCCAGCAGGCTGCAGCAACGCGATGGGGGTAGGGAAGCTCGGGGGCCTTCTCCCCGGAGGGAGAGTATGCCAGCGAGTCCTACTGCACTGGACGCAGAGGAGGAGCGGCTGATCGCTGAAATGAACACCCAGGCGGTGGACATGCAAATTGAGCTCATGGGTGCAGTGGGAAGGGTGTCTGAATGCATTGAATCACTGGCAAGGAGTGTGGAGCACTTCGCTGTAGCACAGGCGGATGCCACGCAAATGTTTAGTGCTGCAATTCAGTCACTGGCTGCCATGACCCCATCTCTGACAGCTCTCATGCAGACTCAGATTGAGGCCACGCGAGCACTGACTGCTGCCATCCTCGCTGGTTCGGACACATTTCCCCGGGGCTCTCACTGCGCCGCAGCAGGCCAGCAATCTGTGCTCCAGCAGATTGCTCCGGATGCTGAAGTGCTGCCCTGTGGGAGTGCCAGTGTGTCGGTCGAGCAGGGAGTTGCTGTCCTCTCTCAAGATGAGAAGTCGCACAACACCAGGTTATAGTCCAACAGTTTTATTTGAAATTACGAGCTTTCGGAGCTCTGCTCCTTCTTCAGGTACAGGTACAGTGAGGGATGACAGCATTCCTGCTGCCACCACTGTCACTTCTCCACTGCACTTACCACCGCCTGTAGGACAGACTTGCTGCCGCCCATGCAGAGTTGGTGCAGTCTGCAGCCGGGCCCTCCAGGCCCAGAGCTGATCGAGGCCATCCTTCAAGGGCATCTGCAGTCTCAGGTTCTGACAATCAGCAGCCTTCCAGCAGCCTTGCTGCAGCCACTGGGGTCCCATTACGGAGGAGCAGTAGGGTGGGAAGGGGGGAAGTGCGCAAGGGAAGGAGATCACCCTCGAAGTTCAAAAAGTAGGAGGTGTGACAAAATGTTGGTCATTTTTTTATTAAAAGCCGCGGTTCGTGGTCAAACTTTTGTTTAGTGTTTTGGACATTATCTCCAGGTTGTGAGAACCAGTTATGTTAATGACTGTTTTTTTGTGTTTCTTTCTATTAGTTTGTCATGAGGCAATCACACACACAGAGTTTGTAAAATAAATAAGTTTTTGTATTCAAAATGTACATGTTTGGTCTTTGCAATCATTGCTGCCTTGGCCAGCTTAGGGGTTGCGGGTTGGTTTCATTCATGTTGTTCTCAATGGCAGAAGCCATTTCCTCAGCAGGGGCCTAGAAGCGGCTTGCTATCAGCCGTTGACGGACGGCCCTTCCAGTTTCTACATTGTGGGCCTCCCTCCCGCCTTGGTGCTGCTGATGATCATCCTCCTCCTCCTCCTCCTCTTCTTCCTCCTCCTCTGGTGGTGCTCCAAGGCCTGGTGGCATTGGCTGGGTCCTGAGGATTGCCAGGTTATGCAGCATGCAGCACACAACTATGAAGTGGGAAACTCGCTCAGGCAAGTACTGCAGGGCTCCTCCTGAGTGGTCCAGACAGCGGAACCATTGCTTGAGCATGCCGATTGTGTGTTCAACGATGTTCCTGGTAGCTTGATGGCTCTCGTTGTACCGCAGCTCAGCAGGGGTGTTGGGCGTATGGAGTGGTGTCATCAGCCAGGTCCTCAGTGGATATCCCTTGTCCCCAAGAAGCCAACCAACTGGCTGATGCGGTGCCTGGAAAAGTTCTGCCACAGTAGTCTGGCGCAGGATGAATGCATCGTGGCAGCTGCCAGGATAGTGGGCATTGACAGAGAGTATCAGCTGTCTGTGGTCACAGACCAACCGAACGTTTAAGGAATGGAACCCCTTTCTGTTGCGGAAATCCTCGGCATTCTCATGCGGAGCACGCAAAGCCACATGCGTGCAGTCAATGGCGCCCTGCACCATGGGGAAGCCCGCTATCCTAGCAAAGCCCATTGCGCGTTCTTGCTGCTTGTCTGGGGTCATGGGGAAAGAGATGTACTCTCGTCTCCTTTTAAAGAGGGCATTTGTGACCTGACGGATGCAGCAATGCACCGCGAACTGGGAGATATTGGCGATGTCCCCAGTAGCTGATTGAAATGAGTCAGTGGCATAAAAGTTCAGAGCCACTGTGATCTTCACTGCCACCGACAGACGTCCTGGACCTCAGTTGAGGCTGCAGATCTGGCTGCAGCAGGTGGCAGAGCTCAGTGACTACCTCCTTGCTGAAACATAGCCTTCGCAAACACTGCTCCTCAGACATATTAATATATGAGAATTGTTGGCGATATACCCTGGGAGGGTAAGGTGTCCTGTACTGAGGCCTGTTGGCCCTCCTCCGTCTGGCCATGATTGCCACTCTCTCTCTGCCTCTCTGTGTCCTCCGATTCTGGTGGCGCAGAACGACGCCCCCAATCAGTGCAGCCCCCATAGTCTCTTGGCAATCAAAGTTATGAAGGTCAAAAACCAAAGTACCTGCAACGTTATGATCAGTAGCCAAAACTAGCTCACACAGCGTTGACTCAATGCAGAAGGCTCTCTTTCTCTCTCTCCTAATCTCTCTCTCTCTCTCAGAATGAGTGGTGCAAAAATGTCTACCACAGAGAAAGACAGGAAGAGGCCCCCTTTAAATAGCACCCCGCCAGCCCCACAGCGACTGGGGAGCGTTCCAGTCTTTCGGTCGTTGGTTGCGCCAGGCGGAAAGGATGGGGGCGCCACAAGGGCGTTGCACCCTTGTATGACGTCAAGATCTGCGTGCGCAGGAGATCGGGGTGGTAAAGTTTAGCGCCGCCGCAAAATGTCTAGTTAATTTCGCGAGTGGCGCAAACATCGCTGCGCCCAGGCGCTAGTTGCTTTGCGCCCCATTAGTGCCCTCTTTAGGTGCTAACGGGAGGCGCAACCAACTGAATTTTTCCCCCTTAGACTTTGCAGTGTAGAAAAAAAATTCTGTAGATTGCTTTTTATGGCTGTTTAGTATGAATATTTATTTTTTTAAACTTCTCTCAAGAAACTGAGAACAGGAAATTGCAACCTATTTGCAAGGAAGCAGTAAGGCCGGTGCATGAATGCACAACAATGACTGGTAGGAGGCCTGCGGATGACAGACAAAATGTGTTCCCTTCCCTGGCCCCTCCAGGTGAAAATCAATACCCAATTTTTTAAATTTCATTTTTCCTCAATTGTTCTCCCCTCTTCTCATAAAGGTGCTCATTCCTACCTGAGTACAGTTCCAGGTGCCAGTAGCACTCTGGTATCTTGTCAAAGTGACAGACTATTCTACCATGGAAGACATCACAGCCAAGGTCAGTCCAATCGTTATCAGACAAGCGTGCATGTATACCTCACAGTAGGGGTCACTGGATAACAATCAGTTGGAACCCTGGCTGCTTTTCCTTCCTTAGTTCACGGTCACTGAGGCCAAGTCCCGGCTGAGATCAACTACTTCAGTACAAACTGGAATCTCCTGGCATGTATAACTTAGTACCACACCTGATGCTTCCTTTGACTACTTGGGTGGTATCCACTTTAATTAAAGCATTATCTATGGATTAATTATAACATACATGGATAATAAATTAATATTTTCCACATTACTGCCAGAATCAGCAGATGAAATACTGCACACTCTCTTTCACGCTCTGACTGAAGCTCTTCCTTACATTTAAAAGCAAAGAAATTAACAGAGATTCCATTAGGAGACTACTTAAATTTCAAGAAAAATACAATATACTATTGAAGTGATTGAAAACTTTGCCTTTGGGATATTTTGGCTGCAAATGATCCTGACCCATATTTGGATAACAAATAAGGAATTGAAATTTCCAGAGGTGTATGCTCCTCCCATCTTTTCCTACCTTGTTATTCTTCCACTGGCAGAATACCCTGGCAACCAATTCAATGTCCGTAAATAAAAAAAAATCTACCGAGTGAGATATGAAGCTATTCAGAGCTGTTCTAACTTTCAAAATAAGCTGCATAAATATATTCCCTCTTCCAGTCTCCTTCCAAAAGAATTACTGAGAAAGCCTGTTACTTGTTTTGTGCTTTAAGTGTCACAATATTGCTCAGCCAGAGGCAACTGTAACAAGCACGTATGCCTCACAAATCTGACCTCAATGGTTGCTGAGACCACATGAAGACCTGAAGATTTGTGTTTGGCTGCTAAGGGCAATGTCAGAGCATTCCCATGGCCTAATGTATGCTTCATAATCCGTGGTTCATTAAGTACATTTCAACTTCAACACACAAGAGACAGAGCTCGAGGTGCCCACAATGGAACAGTTGTACAGACAGAAGCAACGTCTATTTTTATGCCATTATCACCTGACTCTTGCCAGCAACAACACTTTCTAAGATAAAGCACCCGTACTTCCAACAGCGCCCATGACCTAACTTTTTGAGCATCCTATGAGCTGCCATTGGGTTTTTACTTGTCTTCAAAATATGTGTTGCTGGTACTTCACCTCCTTATTGATTAAAAGCATTCACGTTAGTGCCACATAGGGATATAATTAAAGTAAATGGGCCTGATTTTTTTTAAAACATGCTGGTCATCTGTATTTAGGTACAATGTTAGCCCTGCGATGGATGTATGAAGGTAAGAAGGACGTGCTAAAGGGCCTGCAACTTGTCGGGTCCCAAGGTACGTTTGTGAGGTCGCAGTTTCAGTTCCTTCGGGATTTGGACCACGGCTCGCCCTTCTTCTACTCGCTGGAAAAGATGCAGGGATGCATAAACAGCTCCTTGGGCAGCTGGCCAATGACGGGCCCCTTGTCATAGATCTGGAGGGAATTACTACCAGGGCCCTCGCCTATTACGAAGCTAGACATCCAAGTACTCGGCCCTGACTCCATTAGGTGTATCAATTAGGCTCAAGAGTGTGGAGAGAACCTGCCCAATCTTACCCCCGTTCTGGTGCAATTTCTAATCGGTGCAAAGCCTCAAAACCTCTCTAGGAAACCTGAGCCTCACAACCTGAGCCGTCTCACAGAAATTCCCTCCGTGCTATTCCACACTGCGTGGAGACGTTTCCTGTACAGGCTGCTCCATCACACTCTCCACTTCCTCATCCTCTTCTTCCATCTGGTCACGCCCTAGCGTGTCATCTTGCCGCCCAGCAGAGGCGGGGAGGAGGGTCCCATTGGAAGCCTCTCTATGTGGAGTCCTTCCCTGCACTATTGGGGCTCTGGAGTGGAGAATGTCGCACGGAGTAGTTGTGTGCTATCGTTTTTTTAAACACCTTCATGGACTCCCAGGCCACGTGATTTTTGCAGGCTCAAGGAGGAATCCATGGCACATGTGTATATAGTGTGAGAGGTTGCAGCCCCTGTATAGTTACCTAAAGGGGCTGATACTCCACTTTTCGTTACACTTTAGCCCCATGCTCCTAATCTTTGGTCGCCTGGTCCGGAGAGGGGTGGGTAAGTCGGAGGATCTTCTCGTAGGCCTGCTCTTGGGCCTTGCTAAAGCAGCAGTTTCTAGGACCAGGATGGGCAGGGCCCATGGGGGAGGGGTGGGGGGGGGGGGGGTCACTCGGGCTGGCTGCCTCTCTTCTGTGGCTCGGTCCGTGCCCTGGATAGGGTGCATACAGTGCCCACCGGTACTACCGCTTGAGGATTTCCACGATCGGTGGACACTGCAGGGTATACAGGCGATAATTGACATTCATAAGAGCGTTATGAATTAAATTGTTATTTGTGTAATGTCGCTGTATTGTACATAGTTATTATTGTTTGTTTCATACTTGTGGTGCTCTAGGGCACTTGCCTTAATCGTTTTTGTTCACGTCTGGTGAGACTGGGGAAACACAGTGTCACTCCTACAAGGATTTTAAAAAAGGCCGAAATCTGTGTTGACATAGCTCGTCCAGGCAGAGTAGCAGTTAGCAGAGTAGCTCGTCAGTTGGCTCCTGGTTGGTAACTAGTCACTCCTGCCATGTGGACATTGGGTGAAGATCAAATAGTCTGCCAACACTCCCTGCCCAGGGTTACACATGTAAAACAGCCATCAGGGTGAGTTAAGAGAGGCTAGCTGCAGAACCATACCCTGCAAGGAGGTAACACCTTCCAGAAAGGAGGGCACAAAAATGGAACAAGCGGGACAAGTTGGCATCTGACAGTGCGCCTGACCAGCAAAAGGCATATATAGGACTGACTTCAGGAAGTGATTCACACCAAGGAGGGAGCAAAATACTGCACCCTGACCCGGTGGGAGAAGGGTGGAGTGAGATGGGGAAAGAGGGGAAAAAGAGGGAGGGGGAAAGAGGGGGAAAAGAGGGAGGGGGAAAGAGGGGGGAAAGAGGGAGGGGGAAAGAGGGGAAAAAGAGGGAAGGGGAAAGAGAGGGAGGGGGAAAGAGGGGGAAAAGAGGGAGGGGGAAAGAGGGGAAAAGAGGGAGGAGGAAAGGGGGAAAAAGAGGGAAGGGGAAAGAGAGGGAGGGGGAAAGAGAGGGAAAAGGGGGAGAAAAGAAAGGGAAGAGGGGTGAAAAAGAGGGGGAAGAGGCACGAAAAAGAGGGTGAAAAGAGGAGGGAAAGAGGGGGGAAAAGACTGAGCACCAGCGAGCAGTGTATGTCCACGCAGCTGCCCTAATCCCATTCTGTTGGTTTAATTTGTTTAAGTTAAAGCTCATCTGCTGCTGAAACCCTCATCCAGGACTTTGTTAACTCTAGACTTGACTATTCCAAAACACTCCTGGCTGGCCTCCCACATCCTACCCTCCGTAAACTTGAGGTCATCCAAAACACTGCTGCTCGTGTCCTAACTCACACCAAGTCCCTTTCACCCATCACCCCTGTGCTTGCTGACCTACATTGGCTCCCGGTTAAGCAACGCCTCGATGTTAAAATTCTCATCCTTGTTTTCAATCCCTCCATGGCCTCGCACCTCCCTATCTCTGTAACCTCCTCCAGCCCTACAACCCTCTGAGATATCTGCGCTCCTCCAATTCTGGCCTTTTGAGCAGCCCCGATTTTAATTGCCCCACTATTGGCGGTTGTGCCTTCAGCTGCCAGGGCCCTAAGCTCTGGAATTCCCTATCTAAACCTCTCCCCTTCTCTTTCCTCCTTTAAGACATTCCTTAAAACCTGTTATCTGTCCTAATATTTCCTTATGTGGCGTGGTGTCAAATTTTGTTTGATATCGTCCATGTGAAGCGCTTTGGGATGTTTTACTCTGTTAAATGGACTATATAAATACAAATTCTTGTTGTTAAAGTGGACCCCGGCCTGCTGTCATAAGACTGTAGTGCCTTCCTGGATGGACGAACCACAACGGGCCTTCTCATGTGCCCCATGACACCAGTCTACTCTGAGCTGCAGGCACCTCTCTGGCCTCCTTCCCTCCCTCCTTCCTTCCACTGCTCTTGGGCCTCTTTCTCTCCTCCCTGGCTCCTCTTCCTCCCTCCCACCTCATCCCCTCTCCCCGTCCCTCCCTCCTCACCCACTCTCACCTCCCTCCTCTCCTCCACACCCCCTCCCCTCCCCCTAGCCCCACTCTCTCTCCTCTTGCCTTCATCTCCCCTCGATCCCCCTCCCCGCTCTCCATTCTCCCCCCTCCTCCTCCCTCTCCCCCC